>OX637335.1:17054992-18265992 GCA_951799405.1 Agapetus fuscipes
CGCGTAACATCATGTAACATGGAGTAATTATAGACATCGTCTTCTTTTGGTGCCACTTCTATCGAAGATCGGCAATCATCATGCCTATTTTGACCTTGGATGCTGCGACTCAAAACAGGGATTCGATACTTTTGTTGAACCATTGTCGCAGGCTTTGCAGCTGCGATGTCCGTCGGCGTCCCTGAGATCTTGTTAGATAATAGACATATTAAACTTTAATTGAATAAGATTTTACAATAGAGTCTCTCTTCTGCTTTTATTGTACTAAGGGAAACCTGTTGTACACTAAAATATGTAAATGCAGTAGGTTTCACATATTAAAAAATATATAAATACAAAAATGCTAATTACTTATTTTTTTTGCAATTTAGATTGTAGTGACTTTATTCAAGGCTTTGAAAGAAAGTAAAGAATATTTTTACTGTGTTTATTTCAGCACAAAAACCTTGAAAGGACGTAAACAACGTCCTTTTATCCGAGTGCCACGTCACGGTACGCAGTTGAACGTTATTGCGGTGATTTTTGATTCCGTGGAGATGTATAAAGCCACCATTTTTACGATCATTGAACTTTATAGGCTTTCCATTATTTTTCATATAATGACAAAGGATCCAATATCGGGATTGGATTTTTATCCATATCAAAGAAAAGGCTATGTATATCGTCCCCCTACTTCTTGTTTGACTTATCTACCATTTGATTCAAAGATGACCTTGAATTGAAATTGTCTTAAGAATCACATTCTACACAATCTGAGTTAATAAAATAACGTAAAACACGATAGTGTGAGAGTTGTTTTCAGTAATATTTTTATCAATTTCCAGCATTCATAAGACACATTGGTTCAGTACACATACAAACATTGCTCAAATGAAATTACCTCTGTTGGAGATAAGACTAACAATCACTACGGTGACGCTGTGTCAAGAAATCGTCTTGAGATTCATGTCGAATCACTACTCGAAGTATAAAAAACTGCGTAAACTCCCCTCGATTGCGTAAATATTAAGAAATGGATGAAAACTGAGTCACTCACTAAGGGTGCTGTTGTACATTCTATGCATTTTTCTATTTACGTCATGAAGGGGAGTTAACGTGACGTTTATACTCGGGGTACAGAGCGCAAGTTGAAAATTTATTAAATATCTTTTACGATAAATGAGAAATATTACAAGGATGGGATAGTACAGACGCTCAAATCTCGCCGAGTGTATGCGTGGCGGTAGTAGACTGAATAGCATTGAATACTCGTATATTTGTAAAAAAAAAAATATGCAACAATTTGACAATGTTAATGGTCAAGTAATTGCACGAGATATTTTTTCGTTTGCGCAAAATTATTCTGCGAAAGTGAGTCCAACAAAAGAAAGTAGAGAGCATATATGTCATATTTTAAAGAGGAAAATGTATTTGTTTTTAATGTTTATACATATTATTATTTGTTTATTTCAAAAATGTAATTTGTTGTGTATGCTCCTTGACTAATGGGTTGGTATACGGCTGACCACCCATGAAAAAGGTTCACTTTGCCAATGTCACCCCTGTTTCAGGAAAGGATGGCAAAAATTGCAGGGTGTACGTTCATTTTATATTGTAGGTTCACATGCGGCATGTGCAAGCGCGAATTTGTACGTGTCTGCTTGTGAGAATGCATAAAATATGAATCCTCAATGTTGCATATCTTTGCAACTCAGATAAGATTAGATTAGATTCCAGGCGCGTGCATAGGGTATAGGCAAATACATTTCAGAATGAATATTTTCTCCAATTACTTTAAAATAACTTATTTGAAATTAACTGGGTGCTAACGATGGCTTAACATGGAACAAATTATCCATTCAAATATAAACAAGACGAAGATATTTTCTAGCTCAAATTTGTCCGTAACACGTCCTCAATTTTATTCCAACATGGCGAAGGTACAAGCTTCTATCATTTCATCCGTCAAATACTTCACGGTGACAGTCGCTCAATCATGGCCCGGGGTTGGAGGGGTGCAGGAGTGTAGCTTGAGGGATGATAACTTGAATTTCATTACTCTCAGAGGGTAGGAGGTTCGATTCCCCGCAGCGATTTGTAGGCTTCGTCCGATACGAGCGTTCTGTCAGGCGGCCAACAAAATGCGTGAGCCACAATCAAATTCACATTTATATTTCTCACACCCGACGCGCCGTGTCAAAGCCGAGGAAACGGAAAAATAATCTGCTGAAATATCTATCTCATTGATAAGCGATTAGTTTTAGTATATCGGTGTTATGGCCGCGGGGATCAAGTCAGGTTATTTGGAACCGGATAACGTTGGTTCGAATCCCGCGACGATAACTTCGACCCTGGTTCAACAGATGCCGTTGCATGCAACAAGATCCCCTGAAGACAACTGGCCAGGCAAAAAAGGTTGTTGGATTGCATTTCTTTCCACAAATCTATTTTTTTTTTTTTTAAATAATAAAAAATAATAATAAAATTACGAATGTGTATTTGTGTGTTATGCTTGTCTGTGTTAGTGTCTGTGATAAAGTCTGTGAAGTCTCCAATTGCTGGGTACTTACATTATAATTTGTATTTGATATTTGTATTATTCGAGATTGCTGATTACTGTTCCTTGACTTATAGGTTGGTATGCGGCTGAATACCTATGCTGTAGAAAATGTCTCACTTTGCCAATGTTACCCCTGTTTCACAGGGAAGGTCGGCAAGCTTATGTTCATTTGAAATTGGGTTTTTTATACTATAGGTCCACATGCGGCATGTGTGAGCGCGAAATTTTGCGTGTCTGCTTGTGGGAATGCATTTAATATGAATCTCAAATGATACATATCTTTACAGCTTAGATTTAGATTTAGATTAGACACATCTTTTAAAATATGTTAATGTATGAATTTTTTATTGTAATCAGACTTCAAACCTTAGCGTCATGAATAAGACGTTCATCATGAAAAATAAAAAAACAAAACACCACGGTACATTTGTACACCATTTGAATACGATGTAATTTAAAGTTTTGATTTGTTCACTCGCTTTCTAGAAACCTGCCTTGGTACAATGCTGTTCTTGCATTTGGATTATGGAACGCTACAATAATAATCTGTCATACAGTTTACCGTGAAACCTTTGATCGACAGTGATGTATGATTAGCCTTTGAGTTATGCTGTTGACAGCATACAAGTATAGCATAATATGACGCATTAATGGAATCGAATATCATGTGGTAGCTAGTACGGTTTCACGTTAAGGATTTAACAAATCCGTGACGGGAATAGGATACTTGGGACAGTATCGATTAGATTAGATGAGAATGAAGGGATATCTTTGACCAGCTATGAAGTAAAAAATGAGAAGAATGAAATCTATAATGATAATTGGCCAATTTTTATATGGCGCCGTTATGGAACTAGCCACCCCAAGGGCGCTTTTATGTTTTGAAGCTTCTGTTAAACAAATGTGTCTTAAGCAACTTCCTGAAACTGCCAACACTGGTATCTGTTCTCAACTTCAGAGGTAGACTGTTCCAGCTGGATGGACCAGCCGAGCTAAAAGCTCTGTCTCCGAAACCGATTCTGTTCCGTCAAAGTGGCAGTTGAAGCCTGTTTACGGCGTCACTCTGTGCAGAACGAAGAGTGCATCGTTTTCCCTCTGGTCGACTCTGCACAATTCACACAAGTATGATGGGGCAACTCTTCTGAGGGCATTAAAAACAGAATCTAAGTCGCAAAGATATATTATATTTAAGATTCATATCCTTGAGTTATAGGTTGGTATGACTCCTTGACTCATAGGTTGGCATTTAGGTATGAGGCTGACCACCCATACTGTAAAAAGTGGTTCATGTTGCCAATGTCCCCCCTGTTCCAGGGAAGGAGACCTTCCCTGAATCAAGGGTAACATTGGCGTAATTAACCATTTTTTACAGTATGGCTACTCAGCCTCATCCCAGACCTATAAGTCTCAATTTTCGCATTAATGGATTCGCAAATTTTTTTAAAGAGAAATGCAATATCGAGTCCAGTACAAATTGTTTTATAACACAAACAAAGGTAATAAAATAAACAACGCTATTTTCCAATAAGTATCTGTTTTCTTTCAGAAGAAAGAAAGAGTTTAAAGACAATACTTTTTCTAAGCCAGTTTAATTTGATTTGGTACGTGAGTCTGTTGTGATTTGTGACTTTTGGCTCAGTCGCCTTATCGGTGTCTTTGTGGGAAATGGTGTCTTAGTAGGAAACGGTGTCTTGAGATTTGTGGCTTACCATCCGTAACGACACCAATTCTTGGTGGCTGCGACTTGGTACAACAAATGTTTCTCATTAAGCAAGTGATAACTTAGTTTATAATTAATTGACAATTGAGTCATTTAAAACCAAAATCAGCCATCTTGGATTTTTTTGATAATGAAATTCCTTGACTTAGACAGCGTCTTCAGGAGAACACCTCTCTACACGCTGTCTGAGGATAAACAAGTTTTCTTATAACGGTTCGTCTAATATCAGATTCTTTTTTAACTGTGTAGTTATTATCCTTGACTAATGGCTTGGTATGAGGCTTATCACCCACACTGTAAAAAAGGTTTACTTGTCAATGTCGCCTATGTTTCAGGGAAGGTCGGCAAAAGTTGCGGGGTTTATGTTCATTTGAGATTTGGATTGTAATTTGTGAGTACACATGTTGCATCTATAAGCGTGAACTTACATGTGTCTGTTTGTGAACATTAATTGAATAAGAAAATTTCAATATTTGCAATTTAGATATAGATAACGTGTTTGCCTTACAAGACATCTTCAGGGGCAGATTGCTCATGAATTTTGAATAATTGATTGAAAAATTTCTAAAGTTTGTACATTCGCGGAGTGAAAATTCATTTTTGCAATTAATTAATTAACTAACATTGCCTATGGACTAATGGACTTTATCTGTCTATCTTCAGAGACTTTCTCTTACTTTCATTTAATTTTAAATTGATGAATATATAAAACATACAAAATATCTCTTCTTAAAATAAAAAGGTGTCTGCAGACGCACAGTTTACTGCTGAAAAAGCGCATTTTCCACAGTAAGCGGATAAGCCATCAAATATCACGTAACCAGTAACCACGCTACCTCAGCACACAGAGAGAGAGGGTTCCATGTTAGAATGACACAATGACAAAACGACTCGTGACAAGACGACACATGAAAAAACCGCATATGACAGAACAACACATGGTAGAACGATACATGACAGAACAACACATGACGGAACATCACATCACTATGACAAAACAACACAAGGACAAAACATAGCACACCTGAAAAAGAACATACGTCAAAGGCAAATGAAAAAAAATCAGACGAATCAATCGAAAATCATCACAGAATAACGACTTTCCTGTGATGTTTTGTCATGTGATGTACGGTAATTGTGATGATGTTCTATCATGTGTTGTTCTGGTCATGTGTCGTTATGTATTTTTTTTAAGAAATCCTGTGCGGGAGACTCCCTAGATTTTTGAGACTCTAAGGGTCTATGACACTTACGAGCTACTATGTTTACGAGCTTGGTCGTCGCTACAATGCGCCAATACTCAAGCAAGACCCAGTTGCTGTAAGACTGGATAGACTTTTTGTGACTGGTCTTTGGTAAAGGTTTTATGAATTTTTCAACCCAGCGAAGAGTAACTTTGAAAATATTAATGGTATATTTTTTGTGCTCCACCGGGATCCGAACCCACAACCTTTCATTTACGAGTCCGAAGTGTTGCGACTAGAATACGGACCGGATGTTATGTGTCGTTCTGTCATGTATCGTTATGTCATGTGTCGTTTTGTCACTGTGTCGTTCTACCACGGAACCGAGAGAAAGATACACACTCAGGTAGCGAGGTGGAGGGGTTCTTTAATTACCCCCAGCACCGAGCACAAGAGAAATAGCTTCTATACGTGGCCGGGCTCACTGGCGATACAACCGTATCTCTTTCATGCCAAGCTAATAAATTTGCATTCTATGATTTTAAAATCTCAGGCGAGTATAAAGCATTGCACAAATACTCGGCGATCGCGTAAACTGAGAGGTGCATTGAAGATACGAGTCGCCTGTTTCCAAAAGCAGCTATCTCCACTAGAGAAAATATATAGCTTTGCATGAGTGTGCATGTGCTGTGAGTCCTGTGAGGATATTTCTATGTTCAGTAAGGTGTTCGTAAAATGTGAGGATATTTACTGTGAAGTATCTGTTTGTTTGTTCAAAATCTGCTTCAAGATTCAAGCCGTGCTCCGGAGAATTCTCTCCATACTAATTGTGGCTCTGCTAGGGTGTTGAACGCGAGAATAATATCACTTATAAAAACAGATAAAGAATCAAAACATTATAACACACTTTATTTATCCACAATCACAATATATAATAAACACAACGATATTAAGTATAATGGAATTCACATGCTTGTGGCTCTAAAGCCAGGGGAAAAGACCAACCCTTGTTTTTTTCTAACCTCTTTTTCTATGTTCTTTTGTTTTATTTTCAAATTCAAATTTAAATTTTTATGTTTCATTCTACCTAACCAATTCATCTCATTACAGTCCTTCTGACACATACATACAGGACGGATATGAGGAGGGTTTGATCATGCCTCGTATCTCCACTTGTAGATGAAAATGGTCTCTAAAAGTAATTATCAAGGTATTTTGTTCATTGACTAGTAACACAACACTACGCAACTAGCACCATTGCTACAAAGGATCGGATATCAACTGCTAGCTCATCAGCACTTACACCTCTGCGACACTCCAACAAGTATCATAGATCTCTAGGTTTTCTAAAATCTGGGGAGGTTGCTGCATAGGATTCCTTTAAGAAGTTTATAATTCATTAAAAACCGACATTCACGGGTAAATGTAACTCTTAGATGGTGGACTTTGGAAACAGAAGACTCAAACAACAGAAACTCTGGTGAATGTTTTAGTTTTTATCTATTTTTTTCTTAAGCGACGGTCGAGTTTTTACGCAATTTGTTTTATGCTTGGGATACTGAACGCTCTTTGAATGAAAATTGTAGATTGCGGAGCCTTTCCAATTTAAAAACAACGTTAGACAAAGTGGAGGAAGATTTTTCATATTTTCCTTGCAGTGAGCTTGTTAATCTAAATTATACAAGCATTCTAGGAGCCTTTTCTATTCTATAACATCTTATTTTGGTTTAATTTTTAATATAAATCCTACTCCTTACTGTTGTATCCTTGAAGGGGTAGCATTGGCGTGTGGCAACACTTAATTTCTTAGAACAGAAAAAGACGATTTTTCTTGGCATCATATAAGCGATTTTAGTTGTAATGTATGACGTTGTATATTGTATATTAATTAAATAAAACACAGTTTCAATTCACTTTTATATTCTTTTAACTTTGTCTAACGTTTTCGCCTACAAGGCATCATCAGAAGACATCGTTAGACAAAGTTAAAAGAATATAAAAGTGAATTGAAACTGTGTTTTATTTAATTAATATACAATGGAATTTCACTGTGTAAACCACCAAACCCTTAAAAATATTGTATAGGTATGTTTACTATACTGTAAAAAATGGTTAATTTTGCCAATGTGACGCCTGTTTCATGAAAGTGTGTCGAGAATTGCAGTTAGTTTATATCCATAATATGATATTTGGGTTTTCATTCGAGCTTACACATGCTGCTTGAGGGTATACATAAAGTATGAGCCTGAAAAATCAATATATCTTTGCAAGTTAGATAACAGATCACAGGACATGCAGCCTGTGAAAACGCGTACTTTTACGTGTTTTATTGTGAATATCCGTCAAATATGAAGTTAAAATATTAATAAATCGGGCGCAATTATTCACTTGTTTAATATTTCAGAAAATTCCGTTAAAAAAACGCACTTTTCAATTGTATGGCATTGTTAAAGATATTTACAGGTCAGAAGGGGGCTTATATTTTTTATGTGAAAACCATGTGACCCCGCCAAGGGCCACGGGACGGAAGTAAAGGTTCACCGACCCTTCAGACAAATGACCGATATCAAACCAAAAGTCGAGACCTATCACTTTCAGCAGCAACCCGGCTCCGGAGGTCAACTTCCTCCCCCGCTACTCGACACCTAATTCCGGGGCATTTACAAGGTTTGCCCAGCCTTCTCTGGGTAAAAGGACCCTCTGGGTAAGAGCTCTGAATGCTCTACAACATTTATCACTCGTTCCTCCACTTCTCTTCTTTTTTATTCATCCCTCCGCCGTTTCCTGCTAAGAACAAAGCTTCACATTCTCTTGGAAAGCCCCCACTTAGCGGGCGGTTATTTGTAAATCTTTACGATATTTCTGAGAGTGCTCGGAAAAATCTTTTCCCATTGTTGAGACGTTTTTTCTTTTTCGTCCTTGTGAGAGCGATTGTGAATAATGAGATAATTCTTTTGGTTTTAATTGCTTTTTTTCAATTATTTTACAAAAAAAATTATACGCAAAATAAGATGATGTATGTTTTTATTAAACGAACAGAAAATAAAAAATAATTTAATTTCTAAAATGAGATGTAAAAAATTTCAGAATTAGTTATTCCTACGCTTTTTATTTTTGGTACTTCTTTTTTATCATAAAATGAGAAAACTATTCGGTCATTCTGTCATATTCAGGTTTATGTTAAAACTCTTTCTATCTACTTCTCTGTAAGAGAACTCATCGTAAGCAAGTCCTCATGAAAAACTATTAAACTTCAGGATTTTTACACTTTTCGGTGTTTTCTCTCGTAGAAAAAATTAATTTATCTGGGAAACCCTTGTCATTAAAATATCACATATTCAGCATAATATTATAGAATAAAAATACATTGAATGGTATATTAACCTCATAAAAATGAGGAAGCATTTAGATCACTTAAAACCAATGCTTAAAACGCACTTAAATAATTATTTGTAAGTGGAACTTTTAATTTAATGATAATTGTGAAAACTTAGCACTCCCACACATAAACTATCTATTATTATGTTCAACACCTGGAGTTTTAGACATTGCGTAAACATAAAAATATATGGGGGAAGCAACAGCGCTTGAAGCGAAGGTTTTAGTTTCAATGCATTTTTTCTGTTAACGCGACGGCTGAGTATTTACGTAATACTAAGGTTACACTTGGGGTTCAGAATGGCTAAGTGTGATAATTAATTATGCATTATGAGTGGAGAATACGCTAAGCCGATACTTAGCTTTGATGTAGGTATATTTGTACCTGTGATAGATTACTCTATGAAGCTTTTACGTCCGGTGAGAATGTTAGCTTACTTTTAGAGTGATAAAACGGTACAAATAAATACAACACTTAAACTTACGGTAAGAATGATAATAATGGTAGGGATAAAGAAAGAATGGGAGGGAGTAAAAGTACAATTTAAATATGGTAAATAGTAAGAGAAGATTAATTGTAATATTAAAAATGTTAACGGTTAACGGTAAGAAAAGTAATAATGGTTGGTGTAAAGAAGGGATAGTAATGCTCAATAATAAATGGTAAGAAGAGTAAATGTAAATGAAAAATGTTGATAATTGTAGACCGTACCGTAATTGTAATCGTTTAAAAAATAATGGTAAATGGTATTATGATAATTGAAAATACTAAGAATGGCAATGGTAAATGATAACAATGAAAATGGTGATTGCGAATTTTAAATATTGATGGAAAAGTCTAATGGGAAATGGTAAGAATGCTATTTGTAAATCGTTAGAATGTAACTGTTACTGTTACTCCGTCACCATTACGCTGAGGGTAGCCAGAACATCTGCAGAGCTGCCTCCATTTAAAAATGTGAATGGTAAATTTAAAAAACGATAAGAATTATAATGGTAAATTGTATGGATGGTAGTTGTGAAAATTTAGAATGTTAGATGGTTATGGGATACAGAAATAATGGCCATGGTGAACATGTTACGAACGATACTTTTTAGTTGGTAAGAATGGTAAAGGTAATCAGGTAATTTTGTTAATGGTAAATGGTAATAGCGAATACTAATAATGTGATCTAATCTAATCTAATCTAATCTGTGTAATGTGATTGTGATTGTAAAAGAGGCAAGAGTTATAAATAGTAACAATAGTACACGTACACTATATGAATAGTTAATATGTTAAAAAGTAAAAAAATATATAACCCTACCGTAAATGCTAAAATTAGCATTTGTAAACGGTAAGAATGTACGTAGACGCTTTCCCGCTATTTATTGCCTTAAATTATGAAGGTTTCTGGCTTACGAATTCAGAATACTAAATAGCCAAAACAACATTTCTCACAATTAGTATCACAAATAATTTAATATATTGTTCTTTAAGCTTTCCTGTTTTACCATTTAATTTTTATTTAAAAGATAATATACACTATTATTTTGAACGTGCAAAAATTGAAACGAAAACAGTAATCGGTTATAACAACAACATAAATCTGATAGGATTATAAATGTACACTAGAATTATTTAAATAAATTTTTCATGTTTTGCCACATTAAAAATGTATTAAAGAAGTTGGGAAAACATCGTGAAACTGTTTTTCTCGTTCTTCAAAATTTATTTACATTTTTTACCATCAAATTATGATTCATCCCCTATTCCATCCCCTCGATATATATTATTTTCGGTCCATATTCGACTCGACCCTGTGCCCCCAAGTATAAATACTTACTTAAAAACTCAACCAAAGAATTTTAACAAAAATATATGGCAACTAAAACACTCACAAACGGCGCTGTTTTAGTTTCCTTATTTTTTTTATATTACGCTGTGTTTAAGTTTAAACGTAGAATGATTCTGGTTGCCTTATGTTTTAACCATGAAGCAAGTACAGGGGGGTGAAGATTTTTTTACAAAGCGATAGTGGTCGCTGGTTTTCAAGTCCAGTAGAGGTTTTTTTGTTTAATCTATGTTACTATTTTTTCACGTCAAAGGCTAGGTTTTTCCATGGTACACTATCTAATGAAACATAATATTTTTAATCTTGTTCCTTTGTCGTAAAAAATAAACATTGTTTTATTTTTCATATAATGACGGTATTTCACAGATTTATTTATATTTTAAAAATCATTTTCATATCATCAACTTTTTCATTACAGTAATGAACTTTTTATTTACTCTATTGCAGAGGCGTATAGGTAGGTACTGTAGATTAAAAATAGCTGCAAATAGACCATGGTCTAAAACTAAAGATAATATAAAAAAGTCCTTTTTATTATTATTATTATAATGTAATGATTGTGCGTTTGCCAAGACAAGTTGTGATAATATAAATGTAAGAAAGCGGTTCTAGAGTTTATGGCGAGATCGTGGAAACTAAAATTTTACTGTCGATTTATATGAGGATGATGAGATAGCAAGCATTTTATTTGGCAGAGTTAGCAACCATACCCCAAGTCTAAACATAACAAAAATCGTTGCAACTAATATCAGTATGTAAACTAAAATAGCGAAACCAGCGAGAGTTGCATTTTTTCTGTCAAAATGATATGATGGAAGTTAAACGTTAGAATTTTTACTTGGGACAGGTTGTTTTTGCGGGGAAGCAATTTCGTGAAATCTCTCCCAAAGTTAATACCTTATTTTCAACGATAAAAGCGCTTCTAAATAACCAATGAGGGGAATATAAAAAAAAAAAAAACGTATTTTAAAGCGACACATTTTATGGGAAAACTACCCGAAAATGGGAATAAAAAATCAAAATATGTATCTACTTGGTAGATTAGTATATATGGAAAATCTTCGAAACGGGTATTTTTCTACGTAGTTCTGCGAAATAAATTTATTTTTATGTTAATAGTTTATTTAATGCTGACCTTTTATTTAAAAAAAAAGAAGATATTACATAAGTAGAAAAATATGCAATTACAACTATATGGTATTGTTACGAATGTGTGTATAGGTATGTGTTTTTACTTGTGTGAGTGTGTATGTGTCTCTAGATGTAGAAGTTTAAATAATTTTACTTGTATTTTGTTCGATGGCTTGAACATTCGATCGAATCTTGTAAATAGAATATTCTGTCAAAATCACGCATGTTCCAGTTCCCGAAGTTTCAAGAACCATCCTTATGTCATGCTATAAAAGGGCCAAAACTGTCAGTAGTAAAAGACTTGCATCAGAACCGTCGAGCTGAACATTTAAAAAGCCACTCTGTGTTCGAACCAAATGTGAACGGAATCTTAAAAATGTATTTTGTGAAATTTTTTTACTGAAATTATTGTTAAATTGAACGCGTAAATCATATATAATCCAATTTAAGATGCAAAGATATGGTACATTGGGGATTCACATTATATGCTTTCTCACAAACAGACACGTATAAGTTCGCGCTTGAACATGCCGCATGTGGACTTAATTATAAAAGTAAAAACCCAAATCTCAAATGAACATACACCCTGCAACTCTTGCCGACCTTCCCTGAAACAAGGGTGTCATTGACAAAGTGAACCATAACAATATATGAGTAAAACTACCTGCACAGGAAAACGTGAAAATATAAAAATGCAAATCCATCTCCGCGGCCATTGTTTGGGGCTTCTCGTCATTTAAAAAGCACACGAAAAGTATTATGGAAAACACGCCGCCATTAAGCGTTTTATGTATTTTTTCATGCCTTCATTTTCAGACGTATTTTTTTAGGGATGTGGGTATATTATAATACAACTGAAAGTGTGACATAAAAGCACCTTGAGTCATAAAAAGTTTAATATAGAGGCATTAAAATGAAGTCATGTCAACAATGAGGCATACTTGATGGGCTCGAGAGCTCATTTTTTCAGGTTTTCGCGAAAGTAAAGATATAGGTATTAACCGGTCGATAGCTCAGTTGGTAGAGTGCTTGCATTCCATGCCGTGAGCTCGGGTTCGAATCTCACCGAGCGCGAGGGTGTCAGAAATGATTTCCCGTTTCGGTGTTTATTTCAAACCCCAAAATACATAATAATACCGGCAAGGTTTACTCAGCCTTCACAAGAAATGAGTACCAGCTCTCTCGGGAGCTGGGAAACCCCCACTTCAACTGAAGTGGTTGGCGTAAGGCCGGCCCCCTTACCTGTAAAAATAAATAGGTTCAACTCGCTACATGCGACCCCTTCCGGGATAACGCGGCAAGAAGTTACACTATATGTGTAGCTTAGTTGCGTTGCGTTAGGTATGAACCAACTTAATTTTTCCGTATTGTTGCGTTTGTGTTATTGTGTGTCTGCGTGAGTAGGTGTGCGTTCAGGGGCGAAGGGTCCCATACAAGCCGATTCCCATCGGTTTCCCGTTTAAAATGAGGCAAAAATGATAATAAAGTAGACTGCATTGTTTCAATGGGGAAAAAATACGGATTGTTTCTTTGGTTTTAAATGTATTTTTTTACTTTGTGCCTATATTTTTTAGCTACTTATTTGTTACATCATTTTGAAAGAGAAGCCGATGGGAACCGGCTTGTATGGCACCCTTCGCCACTGGTGCGTTGTGTCTGTTTGAGCCTGTGAAGTCTTTAGATGTAGGTACTTAAATAATTGTACTTGTAGCTACTTGTGTTTAATCAAATATTATAAGTAGAATGTTCTGGTGAAATCTCGCATGTAACAGTTCTCAATGTTTTGAGAATAACTCTTATTCTCACCTATAAATAGAGACCGATATACTCTGTAGCCAGACTTGTATCAAAGCCGTCGAGCTTTAGGTAAAGAAAAGTAACTCTTAGTCCGGACCGAATGTAAAACGTGTCAGAAATAAATTGTGCAAAATAAATAACTGTAATTTTTATAAAATATATCCGGTGAAATTATAACTGTATGTACCTACTATGTAGGTAGGTAAAGATACTTATGCGTGTCTGCTTGAGAGAATGCATCTAATATGAATGTTGAATTAAATATAATATCTTAGTGACTTAGATTATGGCTAAAGGTATCAAATTTTTCCTATTTCAATGTATCAAATAAATTTATATAGGTACCTACCTAGATACCATTTCAAGACAATAATTTTATTCTCTTTATTTTTTTTCTTTTGGTGCCACTTGTATCGAAGATCGGCGATCATCATGGTTATTCTTTATTGTCTACTAATCTACTTGATTTAAAAAATAAGCACATTGTAGGTTTATGTACCTACATGTCATGCTTTTATGTTCTACAACTCTATCGGGGCTATTCTTAGATATTTTAGTCGGCCGTTGAGCCCACGCTTTGACAAACTAATGATGCCTCGCCTGGAAGTTTCCACGGTCATTCTTACCTACCGAATTTTGGTAGTTTTTGTATGAAGACTGTAATCAGTTGTTCATTTGCGGCCATCTTGGATTGACAGGTCTTCATACAAATGCATCATTATTATTAGTTTGTCAAAGCGTGGGCTCAACGGGCGACTAAAATGTCTAAGAATAGCCCCGTATGTCTACAATAAAATTGATAATACGAGAATTGTTTTTATATTTTTCAAAGTGAATGAAGTGTGTTTTTTCAATGTTATACGCCGAAAAGAAAACAATACAATGGAACCTTTTAATTATCTTTCCCGTTAAATAAAAATATTGCGGCAGTGAAAATTTTATAAGTACCAGATCCTTTTCAGATTTTTTTAAAATATTTGTATACTTTGGAGTGGATAGTGACATCTCGTGTAAAATACTTAAACTTTTGTATTACCATAATGGTGAAGTCGTCGATAAAGCAAATTCCTGCAAAGAAAAATTAGCACGGAAGCGGCTATGACCAAAAAGCTTTCATAGAACTCCACTAGATGCTACTCTCAGAATTTACTTTTTTTTCTTTGTCAAAGAAATATTTAGTGATCAGCCAGTGTGATACTATTATGCATGCTATTATGTAATCCGCACAGGCATTATTGGCAAAGACGAATTGTCACGTCACACGGCTGGGTTGCTAAAAAAAATGCATTTTTAGTTTTTGGTTGGATGTTTCCTCGCCGAGAAAAAGTTGATGCCGAGTCGATGCCGAGTCTATAATTATTTTAAGTGTTTACTGACATCTGTTGTGTAATATTCAAACTTTTTATGTATAAAACTCCTACTTTTTTGGTACAACAGATTTCTGCAATATAAATTTTACAAGCGAGCAGCGTTGAACTAACAAGAGCTTTTACAAAATCAAACTAGATGTCACATTCAGAATTTAATATTTTTTTCTTCTTCTTAAAAAATCAGAAGCTTTTTACTTATATTGACGACATAAAATTATTATTAAAATTCTAAAAAGTAAAGAGAGGTAATGAAAACATTATTTTTAAATATAGTGAACAATAATGCATGTAGGTATGACGTAATAATCCTCGATAGACATTCATGCCGGGAGAAAAAAAAAAACTAAAAAACATTAGCGATGTAGTATGCTGTGTTTTTTTTTAGTAAATTAACAAATAATGAATAATAAATCTATGAGGCAACCAAAGTCACGCCTAACTTTGAGCAAAAAAAAATTGAAGCTGGTGAAATAAAAAAATGTAAATCGACCCTTCCAACGCAAACTGTCGTACCCGCAAAATCTAGAGACTAAAATTACTATACATTTTTTTTTTGTTTTGCAGAAACGATAGCTGATGAAGGAGGGTCAAAATATTTGTGGATAAAATAAATCAATATTTTTGATAGGTTTTTTTTTTTGAAAATTAAGCGGGGGGTTCTACCTAGCTACCTGCCCCCGGTGTGATATGCCGCCCGGCGGGGGGTGCGGTGGGAGGGGGCCCCTCCCCCTCCCATGGGGCCCACCAGACCTGGCATGGCTCCCCCCAGAGCGGTCACAGGTCCGCCAAGACCTCCGGGAGACATTTCTGATTGGGACTCGGCACTCGAGTCTGCTACAGGTCGAAACATGTCTGAAAAAAAATCACAACATTTTAATATAATTTGGTAAATCATGTCGTTCATTGGTAACTGCTTCAATCGAGAGTGACTGAACAGTTGTAGCTGTTTTGATCCACCAAATGATGTTTACAATCCAAAAAAGGAAAACGGATAATATAAGAAAGTTGGTAAATTATCAAGAAAACATTTTTTCCAATTAAAATGTATGGAACTAGTTTCACACGTCGCGTCGCGTCGGTCACTATTATAATCGCAGGTTCGAACCCCGTTTATGTCGTGTAGTACCGACATTTACTTTGACCCTGGATCAAGAGATGCCATTTGGAAATTGTGAATTAGTCACGCTTTAAATTTTTAAATAATAAATTATTAATTGATAATGTTAATATCTGTTTCTGGTCAGACCAAAAAGGTTAGTGAATATCATTTTTCTACAAAAATCTATTTTTGAAAAATCACCTATATTAGTACCATATTAGTAGGTACCTATGAGTGAAGTTATGGAAAACTCACATTCTCCAACCTACAACTACGAGTAGATACTTGTATATAGGTAGGTTACCTTTAGGCGTATTGATGGGCAGTCTATAAGACGGGTTGGAGTTGCACTCTGTGCACGGACTCCCACTGGAGTCTGACTCCGAGTCTTGGTTGTGGGACGATGGGGCAGCGGCGCCAGGACGCGGGGCGCGGCATCTTCCCGCTCCTCCAGAACCACTGGCAGCCATCGTCATGGCCTTGGATAACGTATACTCGTCTGGAGTATAAAAATAAAAAGTCAGATTTCTGGGATTATTTCTATATTTATGTAAATCAGGCATGTAATATTGCAAAAATCTGATGTAATTGCTCACCAGAACTGCTGAAGGAGCGATGTTTGGTGCTGCGCCTATCATGCCCCAGGAGATTGGGCCTCGCCGGTGCTGGTCCCAGGGCTTCACCTTCCGAGCGGCCAAATGTGCGGAACTGCACTGTGTAGTCCAGAGTGCTGGCAGTCAAGGACCGTCCACCTGCACCAGTTGCTCCTCCGCCCATGCTGAATGTAGCATATGGACTGATCTCGTACATTTCTGGAAAATAAATGAAATTTTTGATTAAGCTAAATGATGATGATGGATGACTTTTTTCCTGTTGCGCTGTTAAATGATCCATAAACCTTCCAAGGGCATCACGGCTTTTTGTGGACAGCATTTATTTCAATCCTCTTCTGAAGGTGGCAGTGAGTTGGTTGATTTGCAGGTCAGCACATAGTTTGTTCTAGGCAACTAGCTCAGCTGCCCCAAAGCTCCAGCGAGTGCCATGAGATGCGAAGCCAAATTCAATAAGATATAAGAAGAAGAATAGAAGCAAGAAGTAATACCTGCTGGTTGTTCACATTTTCCGTTGGGATGTTTGATGGGAGATGATGTGTAAACTTGTTGGCAATTTCTTCTATTATCCTGATTCTCCACAGACTTCTCATCTTCAGATATATCACCTCTGCTGTAGCCTTTGAATGGACAACTCAAGAAAGAAGACCTGCAATAAGATACAATTGATGTACAAACCACGCGCTCTTTCTGCATAAATAATGTTTACTTTCTTAGTAAATATGACACAATTACCTTTTGTTTCTAAATAGGATGAGCAGTAAAGCAATCAGAGATAAGAACGCTAGGAGTGCTACACCAGCTAAAATTGCACTTAACCGACCAAAAACTTCTGATGAAGAATGATCAGGAGAATCCCAATGCGGAGGGAACGTTGCAGGAGAGGCGATACGAACTATAAAAGAAAAAATATTGTTTGTTATTTAATTAATTAATATGAATTTTATTACAACCATTAACTGATCATCAGTTTTGAAGTCATTGGTTATAAGTTTATGAAGACTTACCACCTTCTGGTGTCAAGGTCGAGAAATAAAACTTTCCAGTCGTAGAACCAGCTTCATTCACAGCCGTAACTTTCAGGTAATACCAGCTCGCTGGTCTTAGATTGTTTACAACAAGGCCTTCAGTTTTAAGTCCACATCTCTCAACCATCCACGTCAATTCGCTAAATGATCGATATTCTATGACGAATTCAATGATTGGACAACCTCCATTGTCCCAAGCTAACAAATTCAATTTTAAAGAGGAACTATTCGATGACACCAAGTCTTTCTCATTAGGCACTTTTGAAACTGAAACAATACACAAGATCAAACAGTTAAAACAATTTATTGAATGTAATCATTGGTCAATTGAGATTTTTAAATTCTTCCTTACCTCCACCTTTCGTAGTCGCTCGCAGTTTTTGGCTAGGTGATCCTTTATCAACAACATTTTGTGCTTCCATATAAATTATGTATGAAGATCCACATGCAAGACCATCTAATGTGTATGACCGATCATCACCAGGAAGAGTTATCACTTCCCATGGATGACCTTCTCGTGAAAAATGTAGATTGTAGGCTGGAATAGCAATCAGGAGACATTAGCTCCAAAATTTGCGTAATAATTAAAGAAACACATTTTTTTTATGAGAAAACTCTTACTTTGTACTGGAGAACCCCCATCATTGACTGGCAGCCATTGGAATTTTAAAAAACTTGAAGTAGCACTTTGTAGGCGCATTTGAGGAGCTTCTGGTGGAAGAAGAGCAGTTATGGAGTAAGTGATGGTGTCTTCACCGAAAAGATTTTTTGCTGTACAAGTGTAGTTACCGGATAGTGTTGATTCCATACCTGGAAAAACGGTAACCACAAACATGTTTGAAAGGTTTCATCAATAGTTGATAAAAATGGTTTCTGTTGGAACTTACTATGAATATCCAAATGCCCTTGTTGTGTCACACGATAGTGCTCACTATGGGTCACTGGTCTTCCACGGTGCATCCATAGCGTGCGAGGAGATGGGTTTCCTACTGCCAAGCAAGACAACATAACGGAAGACTTCAATGGTTGTTGCAACGTCTTACTGAATGATGCTATACGAGCGGGAGCTGTAACCAAATACACCCCAATCACAATCATAAAGCTTTAAGCTAAATAAATATTCAATTGAAATACCAAAGGATTGTCATCACCTCTAGAAGTTGTGATTTGAGCAATAATTGCAGTTGGTTCTCCTTCTCCAGTGCTTGTTGCAGCTGAAATCCAAAATTCGTACAACCGATTGTCGACTAGTCCACGTATTTCTGTTGTTAAACAGCCACCAGGTCCTTGTATTCCTGCTGAATTGGAAGTTGAACCAATCCCATCTGCTGATACAGCTGTTGTAGAATGCTTGCCGACCCTGAAACAATCGGGGGAACAATGAATGTAGCGCAGTTCTTTTTATCCATCAGAACTAGATTTCATAACTTCATAAAGAGAAAAATAAATCTCACCTTCCAGCTTCTCTAGAGTACACTGTGTAATGTGATATTCTTCCATTTTTCATTATTGGGGGAAGCCAGCTAACCAGTATGGAATCTGCTGTTAGTGCATTAGCTTTGACACTAGATGGTGGTCCTGGAACTGTTACATGAATCTTATTAGCAATTGAAAAATGGTGATGTTATAAAAAAAACAAAGGAATGGATGCATTACGATCTTCTTTGGTTAAGCAATGCAAGGGAGCACTGCGTTTTCCGTCACCAGATGCAGTGTATGCCAAAACTTGGACGGAGTAGTTTGTGTATCTTTTGAGTCCATGTAAATAAGTTTCTGCACTTGATGTACGTTTTGTCTCACCAGTCACTGATACCATAGCTGAAACAAGAAACAAAGTATGAAAAATGGTCTTATAGGACTGTTAATATGATAACAGCTTTTCTGGCTTACAATCTTGGCTTCCAGTTGGTTTATAGATAATTTTGTATCCCATCAACAATCCTCCGTGCAAGGCTACCGGTGGAGCTTCCCAAGAAACTTTGATGCTTTGTGAAGACAATGGTGAGCATACAATGTTACTAGGAGGTGCTTCTGGAACTAAAACCAAAAAAATGTTGTCAATAAAGCATCAGATGTGGTGATTTGATAATAATCAATTTAAAAAATGCGGGCTCACCTCCTTCTTGAGTAATTGCAGATACTGGAGCTGAAGAAGGCCCAGCTGATACACCATTGAATGCTTGAACCGTGATCCCATAACGTGTAAATTTCTTCAACCCAGTCAAGGTGACTTCCAAATTCGACCAGCCGTTAACAGTCATGGATTTGCTAGAGTTAGAGTTGAAAACTGGAAACGGACTGTTTTGATTCAGTTCATGCCATGTCACTAAATATCCCAGAAGATCGCCATTCCATGATTCGTGTGGTGGAGCCTAAAACAAACATGGATCTAGCAGGTTTATTTAACATACATTAGGATATACGTTGGAATGTTCTTTTTACCTTCCAGCTAACGATTAATTCCCCTTGACCACCGACTTGAACTTGCACACTCAATGGAGCTTCTGCAGGAGCTGAAATCAACATTTTTAAATCAACACTCCTGATTGAATTTTCTGGTTGATTAGGAACTTCATCAAATATACCTTCTTCTTGTGTTTTGACGACAACAGGATCTGAATAGGTGCTTTGCTCAATCAAATTGTATGAAGCTAGTCTTACGGTGTACGCAGTTGCAGGATGAAGACCACTAACTAGAGCTTCGCATACTATCGCATCTGATAACCCAACAACACCACCATGTCTTTCAAGGTCCTCACTGCAAATTCAAGCAAATTATTGTTAAATTTGAGCGCCCTTTCAGTATGAGATTGTTTGTAAATATGGAAAAAATAGTTTACTTGTTGTGTGAGATTTTAACGTTGTCCAAAGTGATATTGATGACTTTTGCTGACACCCAATCATCTTTATTGACAGATCCAAGAAGCTGATGCTGCACCAAATACCCAAGAAGTGGAGTGTTCCCATCAAAACCTTTGATCCAAGACAATTTGACAATTCTACTTCCAACTTCTACAACTTGAAGGGAGAGTGGTGGATCAGGTTTCTCTGCAAAAGATTCGGAATTTCGGTGATTTTTCTTTATGAGCACAAAATATTTATTTCATTTGTAGAATGGTGAATACCTTCGACTGCTAGATGGATTATGTGCTCACTACGTCCAAAGTTATTCTCTGCTTGACATCTATAAGCTCCGGAATCTCTTCGTTCAGCTCTGCTTATCACCAATTGAGATCGTAGGCCAGTTTCAGTTCTTACTTCAGACATGCTCAAACTGAAAATTAATCATGTTTAATTTGTAGGAGAACACAATTCTGAAATGGGGAAGATTTTTCAAATATAAGCGTATACAAGAACAATAAATTTTAAAGATGATGAGGACAGTGGATTAAGTCTTTCAAGATGTGGTATAGTAATGAACCAAATCTGTCAGTTTAGAAGTGTAAACGAAAAGTAGTAATACCAAATCAAAGTGTATATATTTTTGGTGATAAATGACTTTCTTCCTCTTTAGTGTCTTCTAAACCTTTAAGGAATTGTTTTATCCCGATCTTTTTATGTGTATTGAAATGCAAAGAATAAATTATGTATATTTTTTATGGTTTGTGTATTAACACTGTGAAAATTCATGTTGAATCAAATATTTTTTTGTTGAATTTGAATGTGGAATTCAAATAAAATCAATATCGTGTGTGAAAAGAAAATATTGTTTTAAACAAAAATAAGTTTTTTTTTTTAAAACATAAATCAATAAATTATTTATTTATCCAAAAAAAAATATTGGTCAATGTTCAGCATATTATTATGTTACTGCTAAATATAAACCACAAACAGGTTCATACGCATTACATCAATATTTCACATTCATATTAAAAAAATATTCACAGCCAAATTCACAATATATTATTCATATTTTTTTGGTCGTCTCAAATAATGTGAAGCATTAATATTTTTGGTCTGTACCTGTAGGTGTTCAGGTCGATTCTTTTCATGTTGTGGGTCCACTGAACTTTGATCGGATTATCTCCGAAAACCTCACAAACGAGAGTGACTGGGTCGTTTCTTCTGGCTGATATATTTTTGGTAGCGATCTCAAAGCGAGCAGGCTCTGAAATATACAAAAACATTGCCTTTGAAAATGTGCATAGGTACTTATTTATCTAAAAATAAAGTCTTTATTATCCCTTCTACGACAGATTAATTTTTCAATAGGTTGGCTAACAGCTTAGATATTTGTTTAAGCACAACATTTGAGTCGTATAGAACACAAAACGGCAGTCCATTTTTTTCGAAATTAAGATTGTTTTACAACTTCAGATCATATACATACGTTGTTAGTTACACACAGAAAATCCATGGCTTGGCCGCCACCGAATGTGATTTTTTTTTATAAAAATAAAAAAACGATGATCTATGCATCAGCTACGTATCAGAGCTGGTGTTGTAAATAGTCCTAATAGATAAGTGTTTTTAGGCTTTCATGGCCGGCTTCAGATGATGATGATAAGGATGTAGAATTCATCTTTCCGGGCTTGTAGACCATGTTCAATAATTGTTTTCAGTCTAAGCACAAGCCCTGAAGAAGTCTGTCGTATGTTACTGACGAAAAGTAGCAGCCTTGCAAAAATAATAAAGCAGCATACAAAAAGAATTATTGAACATGGTCTACAAGCCCGGAAAGATGGATTCTACATCCTTATCATCATCAGTCCTAATCATAGAGTTATAAAGGTATAGAGATGAAGTCCAGGCCAAAATAATGTCCCCTTTTTTTTGGACTGAAGCGCTGAACCTCGATCCGCGTGCAATTTGTAATGCTCGGTTTTGGTCTTATTATTTCTCCAGCGCTCGGATCGTGAACATCTCGTTAAAAGTGGTTTTCTGTGTGAAAGGGCGCAAAAATAGGTCCGAAAAAGTTAAATACATGGATGAAATCACATTTCACATGTAAATTTATGTTTTTAATACGCTAATTAACGTTTTATTTATATTTTGTACGAATTATTGACAGGCGCGTGCTAGAAGAGTGCGTCTACTTTAAAGATAGTGTTCTACCGTGTGAAAGAAAGGGACAACAGCGCCCAGGGCTGTACTCGAAATAATCGAGCCTCTTGAAAAATATTTTCCACTAACTACTAAAAAACAAAGTGGCACAAAAATGATAATTTTAGGAATTCTTCGACTAATAAATGGAATATATGTACAAAAAAAAATGAGGCTTAATACGGTATACTCTTGCAAAAGTCGCTATGATATTTGACAGTTCAAATTATAACAACTCAAATTATACGAAACTTAGCGAGTTTTGAAATAGTACAATAAAATACATAACAACATTTTTTGAAATCCAATGCAACGACAGCCATTGCAAAAAAAACTTTTTTTTAAACTAAGAGTGGTTTGCAAGTGGATTCCTCGATTATTTCATCTAAATTAATGTGGTTACAATTTTAAACGAGTCGTATTATTTTTAAAATTAAAATAATAAAATCTTTAATTGATGAGGCATTCACTTTGTAACCTTTCTATATTCTACAATCTAAGTTGCAAATATATATTTACATTAAAAACTCATATCAAATGCATACCCACAAACCAAAAAGTGCAGTTCACGCTAGGGCATGGATACCGGTATACCGAAATACCGGTATACCGACTGTTATTTTCGGTATTTTGAAACCGGTATTTGAGGATAAAATACCGGTATTTCGATTTTTCGTAAAAAAATATCAATTATTATTGCAAAGGTGTTTAAAAACTATGCAGAACGCTCGATTTATATGGTTCACAGTGTTGTTCATACTTCAGATGAGTTTTCATATGAGACGAATCACGATTATTAGAAAAAATCATCACAATATCAACTACGCAAAATTCTGCATGCTTAATAGTATCTAGTTGGTATTTAATGATATCGCTTTCAGTTGTTCGTCTAATGTTTTACTTCTACAATTAACTGCTACCGGCACGCGCGCACGCTCGAACACAAGACAAGACGATACGTAAGTACGTAAGCGCTATATCATACATCTTCCTCTCTCTCATACATTGGATTAGTATTAAACCTCTCGCACGGTTCTTTTTGGGCATCCGGGCAGCGTGTTCCCATTCCACGACCTAAAAGGAATCTTTACTCAGACAGCACACGGAAGTATCATACCCTAAATCTGCCGTTATTGTTTCTTACACTTTATGGTCTTAGCAAAAAAGTGACAGTAATGAAAAAAATCAAGCATGTTTATTAATTTTTTATCTTAATTATAAAGTTTAAACAAAATATATAACTTAAAAATTGCGACCACAAAAAAATATTTAAAAAAATACGTTTTTTTCACTTCTGTAGCTACTTTCTCGTGTGTGCTATGTTTTGGAAATATTTTTTTTCATTCTATTTATAGAACTATACATTGTCTAGTGTAGTATCGAAACCGTTTTTTTATAATGTCAATAGTTTTTGAGTAAATATGGAAAAACTGAAACTACTTGATGAATTAATTTTTTTCCGTGTGCTTGTCTGAGTAAAGATTCCTTTTAGGTCGTGGAATAGGAACACGCATCCGGGCACTATGGTCTACGCTCCACCCCTCCCTCAATCTATGACCACAAATCAAAACAGATCCCAGGTTGGTCAGATCGGAGAGGAAGAAGAAGATAATATTCAAACATTGATTCGTATTGAAATGACATTGTATGAAAATGGAGGTACTAGAGGCAGATTTTTGGACGTAGCTTACAAGTACCTCTTAAGCATTCCACCGACGAGCGTTGAGTCAGAAAGGGCATTTTCAGCTGTAAGTTACATTATGTAACAAAATAAGATCATCTCTCAACGACGCAAGTTTGGACGCGTTATGTTTTCTTCGCACGATTTTCCAACAAACGCGATCTGACTGAAAAATAAACTTAAGTTAATTGCGCCTGCGCCTATATTTTGGTTTATTTAAGAAAATAAAACAATTTGATTTTGTTTTAACTTATGTACGCTATATAAAGAAATTCTCGTTGCACGATTTCATATAATTAGAGAGTAAGACTGATTTTAATACCAATGTGATTGTGATGTTTGTGCCTTTAAAACAACTTAAATAATTCTTGGATCCAATAACGTATTTTATTTAATATTACCTTAACCAGGGCCGGCGCTAGGGTTGGGCGCGGTCGGGCGACCGCCCAGGGCGCCAGGTGTGAAGGGGCGCCGCAGGCGCCCCTTTATATTTTTTAGTAATTTTGAAATTTTTGTGGCATTAAAACTCGAAAATATTTATTTTTCGTAGATAGTAAAAATTGAACCTGTAAAATAATTGTTTCATTCTTAGAAAGAGAAATGAAAACAATTATAATTTTTTTTTTATTTTGTTATTGCTAGGTATATTTCTTTTTACTTTTTACTTTACAAAGGTACATATTTATTTCGCGACCTTGTTTTTTATTTCGTTAAATGTTGTAATTATGAATGACTGAAATTATTTTAAGGAAGATGATTTCAGAAATGGACTATCTAAGAAGTATGATTGGGAAAAAAACGAAGTGACAGGGTGAGGAATGATCTTGTAAGAGCAGAATGTGGTGTAAGAAAAAGTGTGAAATTGAAGATTAAAAGAAGTTTGCTAAGATGGTTCGGGCATATGGAGAGAATGAGTGATGAAAGACTGACGAAGAAAGTATATGTTGCAAGAATAGATGGATGTCGTGGTAGAGGAAGACCGAGAAAAGTATAGATGGATCAAATTTTTGAAATAGCGAATGAATGGGATTTCCAGAGTCATAATAAGAGGAGGGCTTGTATGAAAAAGGTAATGACTCTGGATGAAATGAAAGAAGTATGCAACGACAGGAAGAAGTGGCGGCTAACCTGCAATGTTGATTTGTAATGTTGGTTTATTAATTTGTTACATTTTTTGGATAGGAAAATATTGACTTTTTTGTATAGATTTCTTTTTATGGTTTTGTTCTTTTTTATACTTAAACGTTATTTATTATTTGTATTCCTTGACTTATAGGTTAGTATGAGACTGACCACTCATACTGTAAAAAATGGTTCACTTTGCCAATTTCACCCCTGTGCTAGGAAAGGTCGGAAAAAGTTGTAGCGCTTATGTTCATTTGAGGTTTGGATTTTATTTGTAAGAACACATTCAGCATTTGTACGCGTGAACTACACGTGTTTGTTTGTGGGCATGCATCTGAGAGCTTTAAATGAATATATTATGGTAATTGGTAATTCATTTGAAAAGTTGTAAATAATTCAAGTTATAAAGGAAGTTAAAAAATACATTTTCGTCTCGGCGGATAAGATTCAAATAACAATGACATTATGTGCCATTGTTAGCTGAGGTTTATCCGCAGTAGCAAAATATCGGAAATTATTTTTCGAAGGATGTTCCAAATTTGCATTTTCTGTTAAAATGGACTTTCACAAAGTTACTGCCGAAAATCTTCATAATTCACATTTCCAGCTTATAAGTTGAATGTCTTCTTCAAATATGCGGACCTCATTGTAATACTTGCAATATTGAATTCTGTTACATAAATGTTACATAAAATGGAAATTATTATGCCAGAATCTTAGGCCAGCCTGTGCAACTTTCTATCGTATAGTTAGAGTCTCCATCCTTCTCCCCTTTATTTTGATGGTGCTAGTGTCTGAAGCTTGATCGATTTGTTCACCACCTATATAGTTTCTTCAACATTTATTGGTATAACTAAAACATTTTTTAATTCTAGTATGAGGCCCATAAATTCAACATAACCGCCTGTGAAACCATGGAGGTATATTCAATGGAGGGGCTATAAATGGGATTTAGTATCAATCGGCACGATGCAACGTCTTTGACACCATACATTTTAAATAGTGCTGTCTCGCTCACGACATATGAAATGCTTTTGTTATTTTCTATGTAAGCAACGTGTCTCTGACCCGTCTTCAATCTATGTACAAATTACCATGGAAACCCATGAAATCACTATGGTAACGGTTTTTGTTACGAGTGTTGTTGAAAGTATGAAAATATCTGATAAATTCCCAATTCAAAAATGTTTCCACCACATTGTGTACGGGATGATTTTCACAAGTATCTATTACCGCGAGCATAGAAGTTACATACTTGAAGAAACAAGTACCTATATACCTATTTGACAGGGGCGTGCATCCCATACAGGCACATGCGCCTAATACGTAGGCAAAATATGGTAAAAACGCGATTGAGGTTGATATTGAGATTTAAAATTCAAGATTTAAGTTTGATTGGAGCCATCGTTACCACTTCAGCCAAATTCAAATGAGTTATTTTGAAGGAATGTGAGAAAATATTTATTCTGAAATGTATTTGCCTACACCCTATGCACGCGCCTGCTATTTGAATATCACTAGTTCTAGAAATGGCCTTCACTTTCGCGAACAAAATATTTCGACAAACGAAAAATAAATTTTATCAACGTAATCATATAGAATAGTGATTAAAGTGAAATATTATTCTTTATTCTATAACACATTTATTCTCTTTTGTTGGCACGTTTAGAAATTACCCAGTTTGGCATTTACATGGATTTTTTTTCCAATTAGGTAACACACTGTTGACAGTTAAAAGGTTACCAATAGACTGAATTTGGATTTTTGTATGATGAGTGGGGTAGCGTATTTCTAATTCTCAAAGGATTGATTTCCTAGCCCATCCAGTTCTATAAATCGATGTGCGGAACGATGTAAGTTTTTGGTTTGTATTTCGGGTATGCGAAATATACACTCGGCGTGATTGTCCTCTTACATATCATTACATTGTACAAAATTAGACCTCAAGTTAAGCATGAAGACAGTTGATTTTTATATTTATGCAGCTGACTTTTGTATGGAAATCAGTTATTCATAATTTGTTTTTTTTTTATAAATGTACACGTTTTTAAATTTTATATTCTTTCCATTTTCTTTTTTTTCAAATTTTATATTTTATTTTTGTTCTGTAATTCTAAGTTTTCAATTTTTTGTTGATAAATTATTTCTTAATATGTTTTTTTTTCAGTTTTTGATTTCATGGTTTGTTCTATGCAATAGTTTTTAATTTTTAAATGTGTTTTTTTTTTGTCTTTCCATTTTTTTTTCCATTTTTATGTTTTAATTTTGTTCTGTCATTCTAAGTTTTCAAATTTTTGTTGTTTAATTAGTTTTTATTATGTTTTTTTCAATTTTTGATTTCATGGTTTGTTTTATGTAATAGTTTTTATTTTTTACATGCGTTATTTTTTTCTGTCATTCTGTTTTCAAATTTTTGTTAATTTCATGGTTTGTTCTATGCAATAGTTGTTAATTTTTATGTGTAATTTTTTATTGCCTTTTGAATTTTTTTTTCATTTTTGAATGCTTGTTTTAAATTATTAAATTCTTTCTATTTTAATTTTTTTTCATATTTTTTTTAAAGTTAATACTTTTTTGTCTAGACTTTTTTCCGTTTTCGTTTTTGTTTTCTTTTTTAATTTTTCTTTGTTTAATTTTAGATTTCATATTTTTTATTTAATTTTTTTTCTTCAATTTTTATGTTGTAAGACTATTTCTGTCTTTTCCATTATTTTTTTAATTTGTGCTTTCTAAATATTGAATTTCAAATTATTCTACATTCGTACATTTTTTTATAGTTTAATTTTTTGTACTCTTGTCAAATTTTCATTTTTGTCCATTTTTCATTTTTTATGAAATTTATTAACAAATGTATTATTTTTCAAAAAAATTTTTTGGACATGTATCCCTTCTCTAAGTTTATATTTTCCACCATTTGATTAGCTGTCAACTGTATTGTCATATATTTTTTTTAATAAATGGTTACTACGTTCCTTTTTTTCGTATGAATTTGAATTTTCGAATGGCGAATAGGGGGGGGGGGGGGGGGCGCCTTAAAAAATCTCGCCCAGGGCGCTGGTAGTGCTAAAACCGGCACTGACCTTAACTATAATAACTCAATAAATGGTTTTTACTGAGTTGATCAATAGTTCGAGTGTTTTTGACAAATAGCTTAGAAAACTGCTTTAATGACTTACTTATCGTTTTTGGCATCATTTAACCAGTAATTAGCATTATTTAAAAAAATACCGAAAAAATACCGAAATTTCGGTATACCGGTATTGGAAATTTCAATATCGGTATCAATACCGGTATGAAAATTATTCCGGTATTCCATGCCCTAGTTCGCGCCTACAAATGCTGAATGCTTATAAATAAAATCCTAGCCTTAAATGAAACAGGGGTGACATTGGCAAAGTGAACCATTTTTTACAATATGGGTGGTCAGCCTCATACCCTATAAGTCACGGAAATTTGTTTTTTTAATATTAAAATGAAATCATGTTTTCGAAATTGGTTGTACATTAATAAATTTGACTCGTCCTGTAACCATATACAACTTATATTTTGATTTTTCATTATTAAATATTAAAATCTTTTTTGTTTTATTATGTATTCTTACCCTGAATCGGCTCTGGTAACCATTTTTTGCAAGAGCCATGTTTTACCGTTATTCTCGTAAAAGGTCTGTACATACATGTATGGTTTTTAAGTGATTTAATATTATTGTTCACACCCATAACCAGAAAAAATCATGTTATGTATGGTGCTTTACATTATCACAAAAATAATATTTCGTAGCATCCATTGGTTTCATCCTGTGGGCAGAGCGAGACAAAAGTATATTTACCTCGCTCGTAATGTTTAAACGAGCTATTAGATGAACAATAAAGCTTTAAACACAAGAGTGCACGGCTGAAGATGCAAAAAAAAAAAAAATTGTGTACTACAAGTTTATACCTATTTGTGATAAATCTTGTACTTTCGTTAATTTACCCTCGTTGAGTTGGGTCCATATTTGTATGTTCCTTTTGTAGGAGACACGCGGTCTATATATTAGTAAGTCAATGGTCCTAATAGATGTTTATCTCAGTTTTCAACAAAAAAATTGTGATCCCTACCGAGGGTGTCTGACATGATTTCTCCTTTTGGTGTTTATTTCAAACCCAAAATAAAAATACTGGAAAGGCTAACTCAGCCTCCACAAAAAAAAGGGTACCACCCCTTGTGGGAGCTGGGAAATCCCCCCTTCAACTGAAGCGGTTGACGTAAGGGCGGCTCCCTTACCCCTAAAAATAAATAGGTTACATTCGTTGGATTCAGTCACACTGTATGTTATATGCTTAGTTACGTTTTGGTTAAAGGAAATAAGCCGATAAAAGGAAAAACGAGTGTCATCTTACCATTGACTGTTAGGAAGATGACCTTACTGAGACCGGGTCCTATTCCATTCTCGGCTTTGCACAGGTATTGACCCTCGTTGTATGGATGCGCGGATAGGATCATCAGCGTACCATTGTCCAGAATCATTTGACGAGAATCAAAATCCACTAGTGGTCGATAGTCCTGGATATTGGGCCCTGCCGTTAAAAAAAACAATTAATTAAGTGGATTGATAAATCAATTCATACAGTACAAAAAAATTAACGATGTTCAACACAGGAATATTTTGGACTTAAATAATTTTACGAAAAAATAGGTAGAGATGTGGTGTGAATCTATAATTCATCATATTCCAATAGGGGTTGAATTGGCTTAATTTTGACGTGTAAGTCTCAACTAAGAATCTTGACTCCAGTACCCCTAGTTGCGTAAATTTTATGAAAAAAAAAATGTATGAAAACTTTAACTCTCATGAGAGGTGCGGTTGTATCTTTAATTCAAATCTTTGATCATACAAACAATGAATAGCCATCAATCAGCATAAAATATATACATGAAGAATCGAAGCCTTTTTGTATGCCAAACAAAGTGCACCCTAGGGCATCATCCTCAAGCAAATAAGATCCTGTTATTATCAGGAAAACTTCATATTTTTAAGTGTAAATCTATTTACACAGTAAAAATCCATTTTTAAATAAGGAAAACTTGTGTTTGTTTATGTTTTTGTTACTTTTTGATGGAAGTTTTCTCATTATTTCGTTGTTTACCTATTATTGTGTGTTCTTTGCACGTTTGTTGCTATGCGAAGAAACAGATATAGTACTACATCTGTTTTTTTTATAATTAAAAAAAAAAAGATTTGTGAAGAGGAATTCAATTCACCAACCAATTCCGCCTGGCCATAAACAGGTATTAATATAATCAATTAATAATTTATTATTGCCTGTTTTAATTAATTGTTTATTAATAATTATCCAATAACATCTATTGAACCAGGGTCAAAGTTATGGTCAAATGACCCAGGCGGGGATCGAACCAACATTGTTCTATTCCAAACACGCTAGAAAGATCAGCCCACTTGGTCCCCTCGGCCATAACACCGATATATTGATAAATGTGATTTTTACCGACTTTTACCGACTTTTGCCGGCTTAAGCTGACTGTCTACATACTGTCTAGTGTCCACTGTATTGTTCCTTTGGTTTTAGAAAAAATACTCTGAGATAAAATATGTGATCACAATAATGTATTAAGTTGGCTAATACATTTTGACAGAGCGGGAGGCTTAGGCCGGTACGTAGTCTAGTGTTTAGCGCTTCGGTGCGCAACAAGTATTTCAATTCTATTTAAAAAATGCTATTTTAGATATGGTTGGCGTAGGCCGGCCCCCTTACATGTAAAAATAAATAAGTTCTTCTCGCCACATGTGCGAAACCCTTCGGGTATAACGCGGCCAGGAGTTACACTATATGTGTAGCTTAGTTGCGTTACGAAGCTTACCTTGTCCCTTGGCCCAGGTGATCTTGGGTTCAGGGAAACCCCTCGCCGAGCAGTGTATGATGATGGGGGTGCCGAGCAGAGTTGCGACGTCTTGCGGCTCGTAGATCCAGCGCGGCGACACTGGAATCACAATGCCCGCTCATGTATGAAGGAACTAATTCTGCAGGATTTCTACGCTTCATTTAACTAAAGGTTCACCCTACTTCAGTGGGGGGAGGGGGAAGGATCTATAAAATGGGCTTGTGAACTGGAAATGTACCAGAAATTTAAAGCGCTTTGAGCTCTCTTTTGCATTTACATATAGCTCCGTCCATTGCTTGTTTGGCTTATCTACCATTCGATTCAAAGGTGACCATTCAATGAAATTGTCTTAAGAATCACATTTTACACAATCTGAGCTATGCAAAAAAGGGAAACACGTGTATGTGAGAGCTGTTTTAAATAGATTCAAAATCAATCTTCAATAATTTTTTTAAGTTTTTTGTGAAACGCTATGGAAAGCCATTATTAACGGTGTCATTAATTAAAAAACAAATTCAAATCCCCTCTTTTATCTTTACTGGCTCCGCCCTTAAAGCCACCATCCCCCTCTTCCTTTTCCACAGCTACCTTGTTGCCACCCAAAAAAAAAAAGTGGAAGAAAAGAAAGTTTAATTTTTGAAATCTAACAAAAAATAATAACACCGTCAATTTAAAGTTTCATAAGACACATTGATCCAGTACACATACAAACATTGCTCTTGTGAAATAACCTGTCAAAGACATGAGACAGACAAGCACTAAGGGGACGACGCGACGTGTCTGTTTATGGGAGTGAATATACATAATAAAAATCTTAAATGTTACATACCTTTGCAACTTTTATTGTTGATTAAAGATGAATTGAAACTGGGGTTTTTTTAAAATAGAACTTTGTATTCTGTATTTGTTTTGATGTTTATACACATTATATTATTTGTGATTTAAAAAATGTCATTTGCTGTGCATGTCCCTTGACTTATAGTTTGCTATGTGGCTGTCCCCCCATGCTGTAGAAAATGGTTCACTTTTCCAATGTCACCCCTGTTTCAGGGAAGGACGGCAAGAGTTGCAGGGTGTATGCTTATTTGAGATTTGAGTTATTTATGTTGTAGGTTCACATGCGTCATGTACAAGCGTGAGCTTGTACGTATTTGCTTGTGAAAATGCATATACTGTGAATCTTTAATGTTACATATCTTTGCAACTTAGATAAGATTAGATAGAAAAACCACATTACATTTATATTTACCTTTAACCATAAGTTGCGCCGTGTAATTCACTTTTGCCGCCATATTACTTGCCACGCATGTGTAGTCTCCGCTATGCTTGGAAGAGACGTCGGAGAATATCAAGAAACTGAATTCATCCAGAGATTTCTCCTGGATCTGAAAAAAAATACAATAATTTCTATGTATTTCAGAAGCAGTACTGGTGGTAGTAAATCACCAAGGACGTTGCTATAGAAAGCGTCGATCACACAAGCAAGACCTAGTTTCTGTAAGGCGTTGCTTTCTGTTGGCGTAGGGTTAACTCTTACACCACGTCATGTCTTTACTTACATATTTTGTTGACATTTTTTTAGTAAGGGAACAAGTTTTTGTTGAACTTCTTTAAAAGGAATCCTGTGCGGGAGACTCCCTAGACTTCAGGAAATCTAGAGGTGTATGACGGCTCCCAGACTTTTTGTACATGCTAAATTTAACAGGCTAAGATGGGCCGGACATGTACAGAGAATTCCGTCTTCACGGGTACCAATAGGAACCTTGAGGGACATCCGGGTGGCGTGTTCCCATTCCTAGACCTAAAAGGAATGTTCACTCAGAAATGCACACGGAAGTATCATACCCTAAATCTGCCGTTATTGTTTCTTACACTTTATGGTCTTAGCAAAAAAGTGACAGTAATGAAAAAAATCAAGCATGTTTATTAATTTTTTATCTTAATTATAAAGTTTAAACAAAATATATAACTTAAAAATTGCGACCACAAAAAAATATTTAAAAAAAATACGTTTTTTTCACTTCTGTAGCTACTTTCTCGTGTGTGCTATGTTTTGGAAATATTTTTTTTCATTCTATTTATAGAACTATACATTGTATTGTGTAGTATCGAAACCGTTTTTTTATAATGTCAATAGTTTTTGAGTAAATATGGAAAAACTGAAACTACTTGATGAATTAAATTTTTTCCGTGTGCTTGTCTGAGTAAACATTCCTTTTAGGTCTAGGAATGGGAACACGCATCCGGGTGGGAAAAGAAGAGTTGGCAGACCTAGGTTGAGATGGGAGGATGAGGTGAGGAAGGACGCAAGCCAACTACTGCAGGTGACAGACTAGAAAGCAGCGGTGGACAAGAGGAGTTGGAGGTTGGAGGGGAAGGCTCGATATGAGCTGCAGGTACATAAAAAAAATAAGAGGTCTATGAGACTTGTTGGCGTGTCCCAGAGGTGTGAGCCTTTGTGGTTTGGCGGTTTATGTTCTTATCCTTTAAATTTTATTTGTTTGCTAATATTTTAAGTGAAAATTAAGAGAATTTCGAACCTGAAGTGATGAAGGAATGACGTTTCCATCTTTGAGCCATGAAAAGTAGACGGGTCTGTCTCCCGAGGTCATTCCACACAGAAGTTGAACAGAACTTCCTTCCTCCAAGTCTGTGGGGAAGGAAAAAGGCACGAGCTTCGGAGGGTCTGAAAACCGAAAAATATTTTTTACAGAACCATACAAGGACTTTTTATGGGTTCTTCTGACACATACATACAGGACGGGAATAAGCAGGGTTTGAGCGTATCTGAACCTGACGAAAGTAATATAAATATAATTTGATAATACGAGTATTGCCCATAAATAAGGCTTTAGTTTTCAAAATTTCACATTGATTTTTGAAGCGTAAGATGAAAATAAAATCCTAGTATTATTAAAATAGGAAAAAGACAAATACTCAACTTGTGAAAATAAAACTATGTGTTTTTAAAAAAAATATAATTAATCATTGGAAAAAGCAATAAAAGATAAGATAAAAAGAATAAAAATCTAAAAAAGTGGAGATATTCATCTGATTCTAATTCGGTAGTAAATGTGGTAGCTATAACGCAACGCAACTAAGCTACACTAACTTCTTGCCGCGTTATCCCCGAAGGGGTAGCATGTTGCGAGTTGAACCTATTTATTTTTACAGGTAAGGGGACCGGCCTTACGCCAACCACTTCAGTTGAAGTGGGGATCTATCTATAATCAATAATTTAAGTTGTAAGAATATATTAACATTGAAATTCGTATTCAATGCATGCTTACAAACAGACACGTGATAGAAAAACTCTTAATCCTGCAGCGTCAAATCAGGTCCCCTCAAGGTCGAAAATTACCTACGAGAATGTGCCACAAAAGATGTGAGCGAAAAGTTAAGGTTTCACTACCAAGTAACAAACATTCAAATGGCTATCTAAGAAGAATAATACGAAAACGTACTTTTGACGACCACCTGCAGGTCTCTCTTGGCAATCTCTCCGTCAGGCCCCACCACAGTGCACGTGTACCCTCCAGCATCAGCCACTGGGTCCACCCTGGCTATGTTCAGGGCTCCCTGGGATCCGGGACCCAGTCTGGGAGTGCCAGCTAGCTCCTGACCACGACGAGACCAACGCACCGAACTGAAATCAACAGTAAAATCATCATTGAATAGGAGTTTTAGGCTAACAAGGTCAGCTGGAGAGCTACTTTCCGGAATCTGTTTCTCAATTTCATCAATTCTCAGTTTCTCAAGTCAATCAATTTCATTCCAACTAAAAAAACGAAGTGCAATTTTAGGCTTACACGACCAGCAGTTTATACGAAAATGTTGATTTTCGGACCTTTAGTCGTGGTTAATTCAAACTGAAGGTTCTAGACATTTTTCCCATGATTGTGATGGACTCCATTGGCCTATTGCCTTCCTATTCCTTCTACATATATTCCTTCCTCGGTCTTCTTCTTCCACGCTTTCCTTGCGTAATTATTTTTCTTTACCTTATAGGATATCCTGAATACGGACAATGTAGAGTTGTATTGGATCCTGCAACGGCGCGAATGGGTCCAACAGCTCTTATAGATGGTGGGCCTGAAACATAAAATTATGTTTGTAGGTACCGTTAAATATATTTCTTATTCCATAGACGTTCCTTGACTAATGGGTTGGTATGAGGCTGACCCTCCGTGCTGCAAAAACTTGGTTCACTTAAGCAACGCTACGTCCCCCTGGTTTCAGGGAAAGGCAGTAGGAGTTGCAAAGTTTATATTTGTGTGACGTCTAGTTTATTTTGCATGTAAACATCGACACCGGCTGTTTTTATTATGAAACATTTTTTTTTGTAAATATTTCGGAGAATTTCTGTGGTAAGTTAATTAACCCTAGAAGAGGTTATTAATTACAAAAAAAAAATTTTTGCATTACTTGTATTAAATTTTTCTCTCTCGTTTTTTTAATGAAAAACATGTTTTTTTGTAATTATTATGATGCGAGGTTTCCTTTGACGGAAAATGTAATTAACTTTTTCACTCTTTATTCATGGTCTCCCACATACACATTAACATGCAAATAATGTTGTTTTAGCTCTCTGCATTCATCATTCATGCGTGTCATTTATGCATGGATAACCATAAGAGTAAGTGATGTTTTCAAATATGTCCAGAAAAAAAAGATGCCTAAATGTTATCACAAAGTTAAGAATTTGAAAATAGAAAGAAAACGATTAGTATTATAGTTACGTAGTCTTGTGCTTACAACCTAAGGGCTAGATTTCAGTCAAGGACGTCTGACCGGTCCGTAGTCTAGTGGTAACATTTTGGACTCGTAAATGGAAGCTTGTGGAAATGGATCTAAAATGTTCTTCGCTGGGTTGGAAAATTCATTTCCTTTCCATTCATCATTCGTGCGTGTCATTTTTGCATGGATACCAATGAGAGTTTGTATGTTTTTCAAATATGTAGGGAGTACAAAATTATTAAAAGTGATTAGTAGAAATCTTGTCCTTACAACCAAAAGGCTAGAGTTCAATTCCAACCCGAGGGTGTCAGATATGATTTCCCGTTTCAGTGCTTTCTTTGTACCCAATATCATAGTAGCGGCTAAGTTAACCTTAGATTGGTGTTTTTATGAAAATTATTTGTACATTGTTATCTATTTATATTTATTTTAACGTTTGATTATTTTCGACTTCTTTTGAATTGTTAAAAGAAAACAAGAAAGACTGAAAAAATTACGGCTTGATCAGATTAGTAAAATTGTAAAAGAATGGATTTTAGGTAGGCATTGAGTCAATGTATATAAAATAAGGAATCGTATAAAAAAGGTGATGAATATGAATGAATAAAAAATGATACTTATGCAATAATATTGTTACGAATATGTAGTTGTGTGTTGTAGATGACTGTGTGAGTTAATAATATAGTCAGTGAAGTCTCTAGAAATAAAAATATGTTAGATACATACTTAATGTATTGTTCGACATTGCTCGAGTGGTTGGTTGGATGTTCTAGCAAGTCTCGCATCTACCAATTCTCAATGATTCGAGAATGTTTTTTATTATTTTTATATAATAAGGGTTAAAACTCTCTATAGCCAGAAAAACCAACTGACCGTTGTAATTGAGCAATTGTGATGTGACTCTGTATCTGAACCAAAAGTGAACAAATAAATTGTGCTGAATAAATTACTGCAGTTTTAATTAGATTGAACCCGCGTAAAAAGATAAGATGAAGAAATGAAATCAATTCTACAAATGCTCTTGCCACCCCTAGCAGAATGGCAACACAGTGAGCGGTGAAAGCCGGTAAATTTGCTCATTCATGCATACATTAAAAGCTTTTCCATAACTTTACTCAATCACACAAAACGAGTTTTTCAGCCGAAAACCATATTGAAGTTGTGGACTATGGCTTCATACAAACATGTCATGTAAGATTGACTGCTTGTAGGCTTACCGTATATATTGAGTCTTGCTGTATGACTGGTCTCTCCCAGAGTATTTTTGGCCATACAAGAGTATAGTCCTCCGTCTTCAGTGCGGACCGAAGAAATGTTGAGATGGCCTACCACGTCACCGTTTTTTGTGACGTATTGCCCTGTCGTAAACCTGAAAAGAGAAAAGAAGATGTATATTAATTATTTCTGTAGATATTCATTGGGTTTTTATTTTGTAAGTCCACATGCGGCATGTGTAAGCGCGAACATATACGAGGCTGCTTATGATAATGCATTTAATATGAATCTTCAATGTAATATATCTTCGCTAGTTAGATTAAAGATACTGATTTCAAACCAAACTAATTATTGAACGTGCATTTTTACAGAGATTTTTACTGACGAAAGGTTTGAATGAATATCAGGGCTATCTAAAATTTGAGGATGTTAAAGTAGTTAATGTAAAACACTTATTTGCGACGAAAACACAGAGTTTTATTGAATGATTTGCTTAGAAATATTATTTTAAATATATTTTCATTACGGCTATCTATTATTTGTTTTCTATAATCTACATTCTAAGTTGCAAAGATATTTTACATTCAAGATTCATATTACATACAGTCTCACAAGCAGAGATGAATAAGTTCGCGCTCACAGATGCCGGATGTGGACTTTTCAAAAGAACATAAATGCCCTGCATCTCCTGCCAACCCTCCTTAAAACAGGGGTGACATTGGCAAAGTAAACAATTGTTTTAACAGTAGGTATGGGCAGTCAGCCGCATACCAACCTTTAAGTCAAGGAACTACGATTATAATTCATTATGCATTGTTCTTTTAATTTACAATTTTGATATTTGTATTCGTAGAGTCGTTTTGTTCAGAATATTAAATTAAGAAAAACAAAACGAGAATTTCTTTGTGTGTTCTCGTTTTGTATCCTCTTTTTTCAGTGAAAAACAATATAAACGAGTTAACGCCTTTGTGAATGAGATCAAAACCCGTGAATCAAATCTCCAGCAACAATGTAAAGGTTTTCCCTTGCAAAAATAACACCATACATTTTGCCTCCCTCTGCGTACAATTTTATTTTGCCAGTTTTCAAAGAATTTCGCTTTGCCTTTTTTTTCTTCTCCAAGCATTTCATTTTGCCGTTTCTTCGCTCCCTTTTTAATCTATTCGCATGCCATTATGTTCGGTCGCTTCACGGTTGGTTAACTAATAAAAACAATCCAATTTAAAGTTATGTCATTCATATCACGTCCGCACAAATGGCAAAAAGACATGGAGAAAAAATTCTCTTCTCTATTTTACGGATAAAAAAAAATCTCAAAATTGTCTATGTAGCAGTACTAAAACAAGTTTTAAATGATTGATACTATCGTCAAAGAAAGCTCAAATTAAACTACATGCTTCCTTGACTTATGACTTATAGGTTGGTATGTGGCTGACCCCCCATGCTGTAGAAAATGGTTCACTTTGCCAATATCACCCCTGTTTCAGGACAGGTCTGCAAGAGTTGCAGGTTGTATTTTTGGTTGTACATTTGAGATTTGGGTTTTTATGTTGTAGTTTCACATGCGGCATGTACAAGCGTGAATTAATACGTGTTTGCTTGTGGAAATGCATATAATGTGCATCTCCAATGTTACATATCTTTGCAACTTATACTGATTATATTAGATGCTTCTAGAGGTGCTTTCATGTCCTTAGTATGAAGGTTAACCCTTTACACTCGTAATTGGAAGGTCGTAGATTCAACTCCCGGTGGATCACTAAAACAATATATATTTTCATTTTCAAAAATGCTCTTCGCTGACTTGAATAAGGTTTTGTCAAAGGCCGTTCACAAAATGCCATTGAGCCTTACAATGACTGTCATTTGGCGCTCGACGGATTCTGCTACGATTCTGACGGTATTCCTATGTTTTTTAACTTTCTAGCGTCACGTCGCGTCGTGTCAATAGTCAGTAGTATATTGACCGGTTCGTAGTTCAGTGGTAACACTTTGGACTCTGAATGGAAGGTTGTGGGTTCGAATCCCGGCGGAGCACAAAAAAATACCATTTATATTCATCAACAAAATAAATGTAATAAAACGAATTGTAATCTAACCTGCTCAATACTAAAGCAAACAGATACTACAAGATATTTAGGCGTTGACATAGATAGTAAATTAAAATGGAAAGAACATACTAGTAAACTGATAAAACGAATCAGAAAGTGCATATACATATTTATAAGACTTAGAAATATACTCGGAATAGATAACTTAAGAAGAGTCTACTACGCAATTGTGCAATCTATATTACAGTACGGCATTATAGGATGGGGAGGGTCATACTTAAACACATTAAACCCTGTAAAAATAATTCAAAAATTAATCATTAAGATAATATTAAAAAAACCATCGAATTACCCGACTGAATTAGTATTTAAAATATTTAAAGTTCCCTCAGTAGATATCATTTTTAAAAAAAACGCCATATTGCAAATATTAAAGGAAAAACAACAATTAAAATTAGAAACAAATCATTCAACAAGATACAAACATAACCTCAAAATGTCAAAATTTGACACAAAACATTATCAAAATAGCTTCATTTATGTTGGTGTAACAAACTTTAATAAATTACCGACTGAACTAAAAAATATAAAAGATTATCATGTATTTAAAAATAAGCTTAAAAAACATTTCGAAAAATATTAGATTTGTATACCAATTGATATTATTGCCTGTGCCTTGTATTGTTTTTTTGTCATTAGTAGACCTCTATAAATCATATGTATGTATGTTTTTATTTTATTATACTTTGGTACCTACTTGCCTATATTATCTATGTTTATATATTTGCTTTTGTTTGTTATACAGTTTTTTCTTATTTTGATTTGATTTCTCCACATATCAGATCTCTTCACACTGAAAATACACATCATAAGTATTTGACTTAAGTGTATGAAGTAACTTAAATAAATTTCTAGTTTATAATTGAAATATATTAAATAACTGAAATAAATTTGTTATTACTATTGACTAAATTAATTGTGAATCCCTCACCACACACAAGAGCTTTGACTCTTTTTGGTGAGGTATAGCATATAAAACAAATGAATATTATGTAATAGAAATAAGTTTGAAAAATGTAATGTATGTACTTAAAATGTCTTATATTAAATAAAAAAAAAAAATAAAAAAAAAAAAAATATTTTCAAATTTTCTCTTCGCTGGGTTGACAAATTCATAAACCTTTACCAATGACCGGTCACCAAAGGTCCATCCAGCCTTACAGCAACTGGGTCTTGCTTGAGAATTGGCGCTTTGTAGCGACGACGACCAAGCTCGTACAAAGGTCGATAGCTCAATTGGTAGAATGCTTGCATTCCATGCCGAGAGCAAGGGCTCGATCTCAAGGTTTACTCAGCCTTCACAAGAAATAAGAACCAGCCCCCGCGGGAGCTGGGAAACCTCCACTTTAACTGAAAGTGGTTGGTGTGAGGCCGGCCCCCTTACCTGTAAAAATAAATAGGTTCGGAATCACCACATGCGACCCCTTCGGAGATAACGCAGGCAAAAAGTTACACTATATGTGTAGCTTAGTTTTAGTTACGTATGGAGATGTATCAAAGCATCCACACTGTCTGTCCAGTACTCTATAGATAATTCGGGTAGAATGATTTGCGTCTGAAAAGTCTCTAACTGTGTCTTGCTTGAGAATTGCTACTTTCTGTAGCGACGAACTGGCTTACAGCGGCTTGATTGACACAAAGCAAGGATTTCTCATTTAGGATTCATCTGCATATGGGGACTTCCTGACGTTGCAAAACTATTTCATAAGCAAACAATGCACACACCTGTGAGATGACGTTATTTCTGCCAGAGGCTGTCCATCCAGGAGCCATTGGAAACGTGGTGGAGGAGTGCCGGCTGCAGAACATCTCAAGGACACTGGCGGTCCGCCTCTCAGGGCCTGCTCGATGAAGGTGTACTGGAGCTCTGGAGCCATGTCTGGAAATAGTGGAGGACGTTTTAAGTTAAAGAAGAAAAAATATATAAAGCGGTTTAAGGTGGTCAGCTTGATTTTAAGTGTGGAAACGATAATTGCCATTCTTTGGTAGCAGAAACATCGAGAGGAAAATAATACGAAATGTTATGGATTCACAAAAGAAATGGTCAATCACTCAATAATGCATAGATTATACTTCTAAGAGTTTGTGTATTATGTATGTTCACACAGTGAAAACTCATTTTTATGAGGAATTATAAAAAAATCAGAGTGTTGAAGAGGTGAAATAAACGCTCAATTTATGAAATAAAACTTTTTTTTTTAATTTTTATAATTCCTCACTAAATTAAGTTATTTACGTTTGGAGCAGGAGATATTAAGATTGAGTTCAGAAGATGTAAGATATAATTTTACGATTCCTTGTTTTCTTCTAGTCCAGATATAACAATGTTACGTGACTTCTACTGGCAGAAAATCGCATCTGTGATTGTGGAAAGTTCAGAAACAAAACAAATACCCACTAAAAAAGAAGTTAGATTCGTTTTAATATTCAAGTAATCTTCAAATGAATGGAATCTTCAGATTGAGAGAAAAGGAGGAGAACATGCATGAAGATAGTGTTGAATGTCGAAGAGATGAAAGAAGAAGAAGAAGGACAAATTGGAGGTATATCTGAAGACGTACTGGCCACCTCTAGCGAATTGTGTATGGATACAAGTAGAGCAGTTTCCAAATTTGAAATAAACCTCCTCGAATTATTGTTACAAATTATTATTACATACTTGTTAACTGTGCGGCAAGGCCTTACGCTATTTGAAAAAAATAATCTTTGTATGCGCGTCCATGTGGTGTGGGTCCTACCTATCGATTCAAATGCAAAATTTTGACCTCAAATAATACATGAGTCAAAAATGAAGGAGGCGTCTTCCTGCAAAAGTCGGTCTTTATTAGTGCTACGTTCCGAAAATAAGTTTTTATGGCCCCGTTTGTTTTCTACCTATCGCTCTATGGGGAATAAAATGTTTGCTCCGTTCAATTCTTAAGCCAAACCCATTTCATCCTAAGAAATAATGCATAAAACGGATATCCGTAAACAAAAAAAAATTAAATATCCAAGTAAAAGGTGAAAAAGTAACTAAGCTACGCATATAGTGAAACCTTTTGACGTGTTGTCCCCAAAGGGATCGCATGTGGCATGTTGAACTTTTTTGTTATCACAGGTAAGGGAACTGGCTTTACCAATACCAACCGCTTCTCTTGAAGCTCCCGAGGACGCTGGTTCACATTTATTGGAAATACTGAGTAATCTTGACGGTACTTATATTTAAGGTTTGAAATAAATACCGAAACGGGAAATCATTTTCGACAAGCTTATTGGGATTGGAACCCGAGCTTTCGGCATGGAATGCAAGCCCTCTTTCAATTGATCTATGGACCGGACGTAATAGAAACAGAAATATGGCAATTGATAAAACGTCATTTTTAGAAAGATGTAAAAGAAACGATAGAAAACTTCATACAAATTACTTTTATCTGTGTGGGAGATCAAATCAATTCAAAGATATTTTCGGAAAAAAAAACATCAAAGGGCTTTTTCGATTACTGTTACTTTTGTGTTTGGAGATATTTATTGGATTCTTCCAGAAAGATTAGGTAGTTATCTTCTTTCGTAAAAGGTTGATACCTTTATTTTGCTAAAAGTTTATTTTCTTTCTTTGGCTAAAGGTTGATATCTTTCTTTGGTTAGAGGTTGATATATATTTTGCTATGCACACGTTTATCTTTGTTTGCGAAATGAGTTAATTCTATTATATGATGATAGAAATGTGTTTACATGCAAAATTCTGTGGGTGAAATCTCCGAAATGGACGTAAAGATAAAGCTTTATTTGTATAGGAAGCAATCAACGTAATTAAGTACCCATTTTCCCTTATTCAGAGGTTGAATGAAATGTATGCCCGAGAATAAAAGTCACTTTCGGTTTGTGGTGAAATGAGAACTCAAATGTTTTGTTATAATATGTATTATGATGGTATTAACGCAAATAATATTTGAGTACTAAATGCTTGTAGGTTGTAAAAATATTTTCAAAGCTTTAGTGAATGAATATTTTTTCAAAATCACATTAGTGAATGAATGGGATATCCAGAGTCATAATAAAAGGAGAGCTTACCTACATGAAAAAGGTTATGACTCTGGATGAAATGAAGGAATTGTGTAAAGACCGAAAAAAAATGGCGGCTGATCGGTAATGTTGGCGGTTAAGGCTAGGACAGAGATGTTTTGCTATTTTTGTTTTTTTTGGTTTTGCTTAGTGTTTGTTTGTTTTATTTAGTTGGATGTTATTAATTGTTTGTGTTCCTTAACTTATAGCATGTTATGAGGCTGATCACCCATATTGTACAAAATGGTTCACTTTGCAAAGGTAACCACTGTTTCAGGGAAGGACGGCAATAGCTGCAGGTCTTATGTTCAGTCGAGATTGTGTTTTTATTCTGTTAGTCCAAATGCGGCATGTGTAAGCGCAAACTTATACGTGCCTGCTTGTGGGATTGCATTTAATATGAATCTTAATAGATATTTGCAACGAAGATTTTATATTTTCGTCATAAATGGCTTGAATTGGTGGGTCGTGCCCTCCTTGATAAAGTTATAAAAGTGAGAAAAAGAGGGAAAAATATGTTTAAACGTGGGGAATACATGTAAGTTTTCGTCAGTTTGATCACAATGACACTTAGTGTCTTTTGGAAGTTAACAATTCAATTATTTATTGGTGATGATGCAAACGGTTAGTTTGCAAAACCGCTCGTGGAACTCCAAGTAATCTACACCAATGTTGGTGTCATTATTTATCTTGTAAGATGAAAGATTGCAAAGTAAATACCTCTACAGTAAATGAATATGCATTGTTACAAATGTATGAGTTTATGTCTGTGTATGTGTGTTTATGATTGTGTGTCCATGTGTTTGTATTTACTTGTACCTATGTGTGTGTCTAGACGTAAGTATTTAGATGGTTGTTACTACTCGTGTTTACTCGAAGCTTCTGCTTGAGACGATTTTAGCATGGTCTGGTGTATGCTAGAATAGCTTTTAGTTACCTAGAATTACGCATTGCAGTGCTTTGAAGGGCGACAGTACATGATTAGATTATTATTATTACCCTACGTTTGCAATCTCTCGATCTTCAGGCAAGAATAAAAATCTTAAATCTGTTGAAACTGTGAACGAAATGTGAGCAAATTTCTTAAATAAATTTAATCGAGGTTTTATTAAATTGAAACTAAGTAAATCTTAACAGTATCGTTTTTCAGAGTAACATAACAAAACGTTATAAATAAAGCAGTTTATTATAAATCGCTGCAGTATCAGTCATGCTGGGATAGTTACACGGTTAGACGGGGCAACAAAATGAAATAAAAGTCCCCGCTGATTTATTGGGCGGGTGGACACAGTGGATGTCGCGCGGCGTGTGCACGGAAACACGCTCCAGCTTCCGCCGGCGCGCCGTACATCAGCCGGGGTGCGCGCTTCCGCCGGCCACCTATACTGCCGGGCGGTGGTAGAAGGTGACGCCAAAAGCGGTTAGGCCAGTGGAGTAGCAAGAGACAAGGGAAGCGGAGTAAAAAGCGACAAGGGGAGCGGAGTAGAAAGCGACAAGGGGAGCGGAGTAGAAAGCGACAAGGGGAGCGGAGTAGCAAGCGACAAGGGGAGCAGAGTAGCAAGCGACAAGGGGAGTGGAGTAGAAAGCGACAAGAGGAGCGGAGTAGAAGGCGATCTCAAAAGCGACAAGGGGAGCGGAGTAGAAGGCGATGTCAAAAGCGACAAAGGGAGCGGAGAAACAAGACTCGACGCCATACGCGATAAGAGGAGTGGAGAGGTAAGCGACGTCAAGAGCGGCGAGGAAAGCGGAGTAAAAGGCGACTTCAAAGTGGCAAGGAAAGTGAAGAGGGTAGTGGAGTAGCAAGCGACGTCAAAGTGGCGAGAAAAGAGGATAGAAAAGCAACAAATGGAGCGGAGAATCAAGCCACAAGAGCAGTAGAGTAGCAAGCGACAATGGGAGTGGAGTAGCAAGCGACAAGGGGATTGGAGAGGAAGCGACATCAAAAGCGGCAAGGAAAGTAAAGAGAAAAATGACGGGGGAAGCGGAAAGTAAGCGATAAGAAAGTAGCAAAGAGAGCAAAACGAGAGCAAAGTAGAAAGAGAAAAGGGGAGTAGAATAGCAAGCGACAAGTGGAGTGAGGTAGAAAGCGAAGCCAAAAGCGGTGAGAAAAACAACTAGGAAAGCGACGCCAACAGTGATCAGGGGAGCGGCGCAGAAAGTGGCTTCTAAAGCGGGGCAGAGAGTGGCATGAAGGTAAGAGTAACATGGAAAGCACATTTAAATTTGAGGAAAAGGATTTTAAAGGTAACTAATCTAATCTAATCTAATCTAAGCTGCAAAGATATATAATATCATTTAAGATTTATATAAAAAGCATTCCCACAAGCAGATATGTATAATTTCGCGCTAACACATGCCGCATGTGGACCTACAATATAAAAACCCAATCTCAAATGAACATAAGCCTTGCAACTCTTGCCGTCCTTCCCTGAAACAGGGGTGACATTGGCAAAGTGAACCAATTTTTTACAGTATGGGTGGTCAGCCGCATACCAACCTATAAGTCAAGGAACAAGGGGAGGAAAAAAACGAAAAAACGCGTGAAGAAAGCGACATAAGAATCGACAAAAACAGCAACATAGACCAATTGTAGGTACTCTTTTTTTAATTTTTGGATGAAAGTTTTTTTGTTGGGTAGGTCATAATTTATGTTGGCTAAATTTTCTATATCGACTTTTAAAATTAAAATAGGAAGTAGGTACTTAATTTTTTGTCAATTTCCTGTAGAAATGAATGTCAGTCCGAATAAAAATTATTTTTAAAAGAAAGTGAGGTATTTAAATATGTTTTATTTTTATTTCTAATGAATATAATGTCTCCAAGACATATTTGGAGTTCCGATATAGTTATATATTTTTTTGCAAATTTCACTTTAATTTTCTTGTCTAAAAATTATTCGTTTTATTTTCAAAAAGTGTCGGATTTCCCTTACATACTCGTATTAGGAATTATGTGAGCCACGGCAATCTCACATGAGACTGATAGTTATATATTTTTTATGAATATTTGCAACTTTACTTATTTACTTACTTACTCAACTAAGAGACCGTTTATTTTAGTAGAATATAATAGGATGGTTCATAGCGGCTATTGTTAGCAGTATACAAAATTACTTACCATCAACTGTAAAAAGGGTTGGGCGGAATTGTGCTCACAATGAAAAAAACAGGGCGTAGTAATATGATACAATTTGTACTAAGGGAGGTTGTCGATCAGCGCTTCCCCTCCCTTTACGTAGTGAGTAACTATGGGCTGTTCATACTAGGCCAGAAAAAACAGGACAGTAGTTGAACGTAAAAATGTACATGGTTCACATTGCCAATGTCACCGCTGTTTCAGGGAGGGTCACCAAAAGTTGCAGGGTGTATGCTCATTTGAGTTTTGGATTTTGATTTGTAAATACACATTCAGCATTTGTAAGCGCGAACTTACAAGTGTCTGCTTGTGGGCATGCATTTTATATTAATCATAAATGTTCATATATCTTTGCAACTTGAGCGCTATTTTTATGTGAATCACACCTCAAAAGGCCCTCTGCGAGCTTGGTCGTCGCGATAGAAAGCGCCAATTCTCGGGCAAAACCCAGTTGCTGTAATGCTATATGGTCTTTGGTAAAGGTATATGATTTTTTTTTCAAGCCAGCGAAGGGGATATTTTAAAATATAAATAATCCTTGTATAAAAATTTAAGGGTTTGTGTGTTGACATTGTGAAGATTCATTTCAATTAAAATTTTAAAAATAAAACACAAAGTTTTTCTTCATGAGTTGAGTTTTATTCCTTTGAGCGCTTTCGATGTTATAGAGTTGTCTTCTTGATAATGATGTTATAACATCGAAAACGCTCGAAAAAATAAAACTCAACTAGTGAAGAAAAACTTTGTGTTTTATTTTTCAAATTTTAATCCTACTATTATTAATGTTCGTAGACTTTCACGGCCGGATTCAGATGCTTGATTTTTTTGGGTTCCGGGTTTTGACCGTAGTTTTTGCTTCTTTTTAATAAAAAGAATAAAACTCAACTGTTGAAAAAAAACTTTGTGTTTTATTTTTCAAATTTTAATCCTACTATTATTAATGTTCGTAGACTTTCACGGCCGGATTCAGATGTTTGATTTTTTTGGGTTCCGGGTTTTGACCGTAGTTTTTGCTTCTTTTTCTTCTTTCTTCATACTTCTTGAAGACTTTCAAAAATACACCTAGTATTATTATTAATTAAAAATATATTATACGGTAGCACTTTGACTTGAAGGTTAAAGGGAAAAAGCTCTCGCTAGAGCATCTTTTTTATTCACCAGAAGGCGTGCGCTGTCTTTTTGTGAACAAGGCATGATTGCCTGCACTTTATGTACGGCCATCGAGCGGGAAAAGCGCCGTCTAACGAGCGCATTAGCGATTACTCCATCCGGCAGGTCGCCGCTTCCTGTCGTTATCTTGTTTCGTTTCCCTCCTTTCTTTTTCCAGCGTCCGAAGGATCAAGAGTTCCTGGAGGAAAGAAAGGCGTCACGGTTCCGATGGGCGTACCTTGTGCCGTGCAGACTGTAGCTTATGCATGACATTTTTGAATGCTCAAAAAAAAAAACGCAAATATTGCGCTACTGCTTATCGAACCCCAAAAGAGTTACGGGTGCTACTTATTTATTTTATTGTTCTTCGACTTGAAGGTTGGTATGAAGCTTACCACACACAGTGCAATATTTTTTTTCGCTTTGCCAATATCACCCCTGTCTCAGGGGATGGCTGGCGCAAGACTTGCAGGGCCTATGTTTATTTTAGATTAGGTTTTTATGGTGCAAGTCAACACGCAGTATGTATAAGCGCGAATTAATGCGTATCTGCTTTTGAAAATGCATGTAATATGAATCTGAAGTGCTTAATGAATTTGCGATTTAGGTTTTAGTAAAATTTTATTGACAACGAAGACGTATGACACACATAAAATAGTGCTATCTTAGATTGCGTATTTTTTAAAAACAAATAAAGCCTGATTAATATATTTTTTCACAAGTAAGGGGTCAGCCTTACACCCACCATTACACTTGAATTAAGGATTTCCCAGCTTCGTATGGGACTGATTTACATTTTTGTTAAGGCTTAGTACAATCCTTGCCAGTATTCGATTTTCGGTTCCAAAGAAACACCAAAACAGGGAATATTTTCTGATATCCTTGGTAGAAATCAAACCCTAGTTCTTGGCAGTAAATGAAAGCATTCTACCAACTGAGCTATCGATCGGTCTTCTCATAATTATCTAGATAATTAACTGAGGCAACAACAAAGTATATGCTAGCACAAGTGTGTTATGGCTCACATTCCCTCATTAAAAAACAGCTAGCAAGACTGTTGAATGTTAAATAATCACTTGTAGGCGGCATCACATCGATCCATCTCATTTGGTCTTGTTGTATACCCGTAGGAGAAGACAAATGGTTCACTGCCTGTTTGTGAGGCCTGCGTACCGAGTCTTTTGTTATAGCGCTGCGTACTCAAAGCTCAACACAAAAAATATACTAAAACTGAAACAGCGTCACAAATGAACGTTTCAGTTTTCATACATTTTTAGTCAAACGTGCGGTGGAGTTAAAACATTTTTTTTTTGTTTTACTGGAGGAATGGGAGAATGACCTCATGGAATGAATGCGTTCAACTCTAATGTTGCGTTCAACCATTTTTCTGACTGAATGAAGTGTGATAAAAAATTCTCGTATTTTTTTAATCGTGTCATTATTCATTGTGAATGGTTGCGTGGGGCTCGATTTTTTGCTTTTAAAAAAAATATCGTTTACATAATACAAGAGATTGCGAGCGGATTTTACAAACATTTATATGCTTCAATGACGTAAATTTCAAAGGAGAAATTTCTCTTTTTTACTGTAGAATTGCTTTCCAAGATCTGTTGCCTTAGTCTATTGGAGCTTGAGCTTCCTGACGTTTCATCCATTTTCTGTGATGAGCTTCTTTAGCGTGATGATAATGTTGATAAAACTGAAATTGTCATAAACGCTTTATCAAAGTTACATCACAGTTTGATCAATTCCAGGCTAAAGAAGTCCAACGCAAACATGGGAAAATGTTTGGAAACATCAGCTCCCGTATTTCAAGGCAAAAGATCCCGTAAAGCAGCTCTCCAGTGTCGTCAACAATAGTACTGGAGGGTTCGTTTCCGAGATATTTTGCATTGGTCTATTGGAGGTGTTACCTACCATAAATTTTCATTCAATAAACATTAGATGGCGATTAAAGAGAAATACAATTTCCTTGATGACGTGGTCATCTCAAGGGCACCCCGAAAGTTTCAGTGAACAGATTGAAATTGAAATGGCTGTCAGCATTTTTTTCCAACGGCAGATGGCAGTCGGTTTCATGGCCATGGAGTCACCACTGCAAAAGTACGTTCACCAAACGCTGTTACAGACTTGCGCAAAGGTTCATTGACTAATGTTCTGGGTCCACTTTCCGCAGAGCGCAAAGTCAATTGTCTGCTTTTCAAACCAGTTTTCTTGATGAGTACTACAAAGCGCCGTTGTGTCTCCTCATAGAGTTACCTATTCCTCATAGGAGAGAAGCTTATTAATAGTAATAAAATTCACACCATAAATTATATATCAAAGTATAGGAAAACGAAGGAGTAGGTGGAGTGAAATAGGGTAACCCACCTCCTAATCGGAGTTCTGCTGTTCCCTGCGCAGCTGCAAGTGCATCTGTCCCCACAGCCACGCACTGGTACATGCCCTTGTCAGCGCGCGTTACTCTCTCTATGACCAGCTGTTTGAGCGCGCCCGTGCTCGTGCTAGTGCTGGTGCTGGTGCTGGTGCCGGCGCGCGCGGGCACCTCCAGACCGTCGTGCAACCAGCGCACGCGCGCCACGGGCCCGCCGCTCAGCGTGCAGTTCAGCACGGCTGTCGTGCCGGTGTTTGCGACCTGGAGGCAAAAAAAAAGTTTTGTTTTAGAGATAATACAGTCTTATATTTTTTACGGTTTGTGTAATAACACTGAAAATTCATTTTTTAATTATATTATATTTTTGAAATTAACAACAGTGTTGTTTATTTGAATAACAAACCATAATACAGTCTATTTCGTCCTCTTGATGCTTGTTTGTCATATGTTCATCAGGGCTGGAAGTCTTATCACCACGGTAATTCTTACCTACCGAATATCGGTAATGTTTGTATGAAGATCTGCTAATCCAAGATGTCCGCGAGTGAACAGCTGATTTGTAGTTCCTACAAATATTACCGATATCCGGTAGTTAAGAATTACTGTGGTGATGAGACTTACAGCCTTGAGGTAATTTCACATGAGCAATGTTTGAATGTGTACTGGACCAATGTGTCATGTGAAAACTGGAAATTGATTTAAAAAATATTTGAAACAACTCTCACATTTTCGTGGTTTACGTTTTTTTCCTTAACTCAGATTGGGTAAAATAGTATTTTTAAGACAATTTCATTGAAATTCATCTTTGAATCAAACGGCAGATACGCCATACAAGCATTAGGGGGAAGATTTTGCTACGATGAGTAACATAAGTAGTGAGCTCAGTTGTTATAGCTCTTCCGCACTTGTAACATGTCCGATGCTTAAACTTAAGTTAAACTAAAGCTTAAACACGAATACGATTTATTATTTTTCTTTGAACGAAGATGAGCGATCAACCTAAATATTTTTATTTAAGGTACTACAGCTATAAATAGGGATTTTGATGCTTTTTTAAAAATCATTTTTGCAGGATTTTCAGCCACGATCCGGCCGATAGCTCAGTTGGTGGAGTACTTGCATTCCATCTCTTCATTAGTTTTTCAAAGTTTCCGTTGAAACATTAAAAAAAGAAGTGATTTTAGGTGTTTTAAGTTACATGTGATACTATTTTGTTTTCTTTGACAAGTATGTCATAGTTCAAACATTCTGTCAAAGCTTCGTCTACATTTCTTGTCAAAGCCACAATGCATATTTGCCTAAGATAGTTATACAGCGTTATCTACCATGTTCTATTATTTAATTAATTATATTATCTACCATAGTTTATTACGTAACTTAGCACAATATATCTGCATGAAATTAATATGTATCCAGTACCTTATATACTAGAGCTTATAATATTATACTATAGCTTGTATTATTATACAATAGCTCAAAGTACTTAAATTCAGCGGTTCTTAAACTATATTTCTAGGGAAAGGTGGCAAGAGTTTCAGAGTTCATGTTTATAATATTTAGCTTAGTTTTTATTGTACTCGTACCTACACCAAATTTATGGTACAAAAACAGTTGTTGATCGAGATTAGAGATTGTAGGCACTTAGTTCAGTTCATGCCTCTTTGATAAATGAAGAGTAGACGCGTGACGGCGTCGGATATGACTCTCAATAAACGTCAAATAATATAACGTTGTGTTGTGTACCCCTAGCGGAATGGCGACAGAGTTACAGTTACAGTATGTTGTTTTTTGATAAATGTCACATCAAGGTGCGAAACATCCGTTTTAAATTATTATAACTATGGCTCGCTTGTTATAATGCCTGCGTTTTATGCCAGAGGGCTAGGGCTCGATCCCCAACTAGGGTGTTACAAATGAAATCTAGTTTTAGCGTTTGTTTCCAATTTAAAATCTAAATATCGGCGTAGTATTTTCGGTTTTTGGTCGTAAAAATGTGTAGAGCCACTGTGTTAGCTAGAATGTAAGCTATCGGTTAAGATTTTCGCATGTAGCTAAAGTTTGGAGAGCATTATTGAAGGCGATTGGCCGCAACGCCAAATATTCAAGTGCAACGGTGAGCCTTTCTAAGTTCCCTGAGCTCTTGGCCGTAACTTTGTTCATTAACTATGTCTAGAACACACCCGAGACAAACCAGAAGCCTTCAAACCAGCAGACTTACATGTTCTTATGAGATTTTTTCAATTCTTCAGATAAGTTTCCTTGGTTGTAAGAAATAGCTAAGTTAACAAGGCTATTAAGTTACACATTTGTGTAACTTCGCTGGGTTGCAAAATTCATATGCCGTTACCAAAAACCGGCCTTGAAGCAACTGGATCTTGCTTGAAAATTGTCTCTTGAGGAGTGATTTGCACCAAATAGCGCTCACCAAATAAATCATCCTAATCTCATTATTTATTCATCGTGTTGTAGTATTTACTTACAAAAATGTTCATCCAAACATCTATGTCAATATTTTGTATGGAAAAATCATAAAGTTTATTGCAAGTTTTCTAATTTATCTTTTGTACAAAAATAGTATGTTTTCATATCAAGAACGATAAAGCTTTAAACGAATAAAAGATTGGTAATTTCATTGTTACGATGTGTGAGGCAATAATAGTTTTGAAGGCAATATAAAACAAGTGAGTATCACAAAGTATGGAAAGTTACAAGTTTACTTGACCATTGAGTTGTTCAACAAATTTAAAGAAACTGAAATAGCACATCTAGTGAGCGTTTATTTTATAAAAAAAATCACAAACCGCTTGCATTGCACATTGCAGGTACAGTAAAGCCTTGTTATTCGCTAATAAATGTTGGCATAAACTAGCTACCAGTACGACTTGGCGTACGTGCAGTGTCATTCATTTAGCAAACTGCAAATTGAGTGGCCGGTGGTGCCCTAAGCAGGTATATTGCAAAACGGTTATTCTCAAAGTGATCTCTCAAAATTGCGACCTTAAAGGGTCCATTTAAGTAGTCTACGGAGTAATGAAATAAACATTAGAGGTCTTAAAGATGTAGAAAATGATCTGGTGAACGAATTTTACTGAGAAATAAGGGTTTTCGAGATGTTCACAGGAGATGTACGAAGAAAAAAAGGTCTACGCGAAGTTAAAAGGAGATCTACGGAGCAAGAAAAGGTCTGCGTGACGTTAAAAAGAGATCTACTGAAAAAAGGGTCTACACGATGTTTAAAAGAGATCTAGACATGAAAAAAGGGTTTAGGTGATGTTAAAAGGAGATCTACGTAGAAAAAAATGTCTACGCGATGTCAAAAGGGGATCTAAGTAGAAAAAAGTGTCTACGTGATCTTAAAAGGGAATCTACGAAGAAAAAAGGGTCTGCGTGACGTTAAAAGGGGATCTACGTAGAAAAAAAAGGTCTGTGTGATGTTCAACAAAGATACATAAAAACAAATGCGGTCACAAAATGTAACAAGAAAATCTATGTAGAACGTAGGTGTCTACGAGATGTTAAAAATGGATCTACGGAAAAAGGAAGCATGTACAAAATATTAAAAATGTATTGAAATCAAAGGGGTCAACTAAATGTTAACATGACCTTCGAAAAAAAGTGCTCTTCGTTCTCCGTAGATCATCTTTTTTTAATTTTTGTAAAGCCTGTCTTTTTTCGTAGACATTTTTCTATTGCATTGTAGAGCCATTTTTCATGCGTAGATTATTTTTCCCCTTGTATATACCGGAGACCCACGAGATTTTGGAAGGAGATCTACGTAGAAAAAAAAGTGTCAACAACGGATCTACTCATAAAAAATGAGTCACCATAATGTGAAAAAGAAGCTACCGCATATAAAAATTTTCGAGATGTAAAAAAGCAAGGTATGGGATAAACTGGTCTACTAAGTTTACAAGAAGTTTTTGAAAAAAGTTAAATTTAAATAGCTGACATATGAGTAATATACTCGTAGTTTGGCAGCCTCTATTGTATGTATGTTTACTATAAATTTTAATGCAGAAACACGTTTTAAGCTAGTGCACGCAAACATATGTTTGTACTTTGTAAACAATGCAGCAATCAACCTATTGAAAACAGCTCTTAATGCGTAAAAGGTACAAGCTCAAAAGCTATTTTGTTCAATTCGTTGATGAGTTTTACCTTTGTATAAACTAAAAACAAAACAAAACTAAATTCGCAAAAGATGTACTTTATTAAAAAGTCTAAAAATACTTTTCTATTTTCTAGGAGTTTTCTTGAAGCAGTTTCTCTATATTTACCTCGCAAGGCACACAAAATCCCACACAGTGTTCACTCGTTCCCTTCAAAGGCAAGGAGCAGAGTTGTGAAAGCGCCCAAGGGTGGGATCACCGTCCTCTTCCAACCCTTACCACTCTCCCTATTCGGTCCAGTTAACCTCAAGAGTCGGATGATTGATGATGGTTGATCTAAAGGTTTTTCAGATCTCAAAACTTGTTAGACCGGCTTATATAATGGACGTAATTTGACATTGAAAGTGATCGTTTTTCAGTTCAGCGGGAAAATGTAGCGTATTTTTTGCAAAGCACAAAAATAACACACATTAGAGATACGCACACACTCAATAAAGCTACACATATAGTGTAACTTCTTCCTGCGTAATCTCTGAAAGGGTCGCATGTGACGTTGCTGTAAGGACTAATGATTCTTAAATCAAACTCCTTCACTTATTTTTCTGTTATGTTTTCAGTAAGAGAATGATTATTGAAACGCAGCTAAGCCACACATATAGTATAACTTTTTGCCTGCGTTATCCATGAAGGGATCGAATTTGGCTCTTCGGTACCTATTATTTTTTTACGGGTAAGTGGGGTTAACGATTGAAGTGAGGGTTTCTCAGCTCCCAAAGGGGCTGGTATTTTTTTTTTTAAGGCTGAGTAAACCTTGCTGGTATTTTATTTCGGGTTTTGAAAAAAACACCGAAACGGGAAATCATTTCTGACACCCTCGGTGGGATTCAAATCCGAGCTCTCGGCATGGGATGCAAGCACTCTATCAACTGATTAACCAACCGCTCATAGAAAAATTTAAATTGGAAATGGAGGTCTTTTCAAGATCACAAAAACTTTCATGCTTAATGTGACAGCTCGAAAACCTACCCGCCACGAGTAAAAATCAGCAATTTTCAGAATTTCAGACAAACATTAAAGACTGAAAAGTGGCTTACGTGAGCATTTCAGTTGTTCACATTACAAACAATGCTCATTTGTTATTTGCCTCAAGTCCCTGCGGGACTGTGTGTCCCGCATCCTGAATTTCACTCAAGTGTTAGCGCTGATAACGAGCACGTCAAGTATTACGTTTTAACTCAAGCATACCGTTGTCCTAAAATTAAAACGTTCATCATAGGAGCTTTTTTAGTTTTTATGCTATCCAGAGTCAAAGGAGAGCTTGTATGAAAAAGGTTATGACTCTGGATGAAATGAAAGTAATAAGCAAGAACCGAAATAAATGGCGGTTGATCTGCAATGCTGGCATTTAAGGCTGAGGCTTTTAAAAAATATTTTTAACTTTTTATAGAATATGTTTTGTGGGTTTTAATTTTTACTGTTTAATTGTTTAGTGTTTCTTTGTTTTATATACTTAAATGTAATTAATTGTTTGTATCCCTAAGCTTATAGGTTGGTATGAGGCTGACCACCCATACTGTAAAAAATGGTTCACTTTGCCAATGTCACCCCTGTTTCAGGGAAGGTCGGCAAGAGTTGCAGGGCTTATGTTCATTTGAGATTGGGGTTTTATATTGTAGGTCCCCATGCGGCATGTGTGAGAGCGAAATTATACGTGTCTGCTTGTGGGAATGTATTAAATATGAACCTTAAATGATACATATCTTTGCAACTTAGATTTAGATTTAGTTTTAATGCATTCTTAGGTAAACGCCACGGTTGAGTTTATCAGTAATGTTTTATACTTTGGCCGAAGTTCTCTCAGCTGACTGGGGAATTTGTTCTTGTGACAGTTTACCATGAAGTGGGAAATGCACCAGCCACACAAACTGGCTGTCATACTTTTGAGCGAGTGTTATCTTGAGAAATTTGTTTGAAAGTTTTGCGAGTTACAGAGCAGGGAATTGCCTGTAAAAATACACGGTTCACAAACAAACACGGGAAGAATTATTTGTTGAGGTTTCAGAAAGAAACTCATGGATTCAATTTTATAAAAAAATGATATCAGAGAATAAAATGTATTTCTCTTCATCACTCAGATAGAATAGTAACTTCACTGATAGGCTTATATGAGGCTGACCACCCATAGGGTGTAAAAAATACATACTTCACTTTGCAAATGGAAGGTCGACAAGAGTGGCAGCGCTTATGTTATTTGAGATTGTTTACTTTAATACATTCTAATGCAACACTGTTTTATTTTCACAATTATGTTGATTTTATTGTAATCCATAATTTCTAACGTTTTCGATAATCTTCATGTAAGAATAAAAAAAAGAGATTGTGTTTTTATGTTGTAAGTCCACATGCGGTATGTGTAAGTGCGAGTTTATACGTGTCTGCTCATGGAAATGCATTTCATATGAATCATCAACGTAATGTATCTTTGCAACTAAGATTATTGCTTATAGATAGACTAACTCGAAAGCTTTTAGGCAAACACACTTGTTTGTGGCAATTTTTCCACAGCAAAGTAAATCGCATTAATCTAAAGGACAAACGAGCACTGACCAGTTTTGTTTACAACATTACTGTAGAATATGTTTTAAACTACACATTCAGCGTTTTACAATTAATAAACTAAAACTACGACAGCACATCTGATGAGTGTTTAACTTTCTATGAAATTTGTCTAACGCTTTGGTTAAGTTTAAAAGAAATGTTTTTTACTTGCAGTACAGACCTGTCAAGTTACAAGTGAGCGGTTTACTTAAAAGTTTAGTTTGCCAGCAACACACACACAGGCCGATCTTTGTGACAGGCAAGGCGTGTAGAGTGTAGACAAACTCGCCGCACTCATAGCCTGTAAATATGGGCACTCTCCGAACAACTAGAGACAACAAACTTGCTGTCTGCAGCTGTCAATTCATTCGAAAATGTTGTAGAAAAGAACTTGGTATTGTAAATTTACTTCAGTTTGTAGTAAGACAAAAAACCTCAATCTTTTTTCAGGTACCCAAAAGCTATAGTTTCAATAAATGTAGTTTTTTAACACTGTCGTTTTTGAGGTAAATGCTACAAAGTCACACATTTAGAGCAACTTCTTGCCGCGTTTTTCTCGGAGGGTCGCGTGTGGCGAGTGAAACCTGTTTTGTAGTACAGGTAAGGGAGCCGGGCTTACACCAACCACCGCAGCTGAAGTGAGGGAACCTAGAAATTTATTTATTGATATAATTATTTATTTTTTAAATAGATTTGTGAAGAGGAATTCAATTCACCAACCTATTTTGCCTGGCCAGTTGTCTTCATTCAAAAGCAGAAGCTTGTGTGTATGTAATGGCATCTGTTGAACCAGGGTCGAAGTTATCGTCAAATGGGCCAGACGAGATTCGAACCAACGTATTATGCTCCAATTATGCTTGTCAAGCACAGCGACTTCCCACGGCCATAACACCGACAAATATTTTAACTATGCGAAAGTAAATAGTAATATTTATAAATTACTTATGAAGAAAAAAAAAATGTAGATTTCGATTTAGAAAATGGTGTAGGAGGACAGATGAAGTTGAAGGCAAAGGTAAAAGGAGGCCAAGGCTCAAGTTGGGCTGTAGTACTCGTACTATTGAAGTTGAAGAAGAAGAAAAAAATACAAGTTAGCCACGTGGTTGAGGCTACGGACTCGAAAGCGTTAGGTCGTGAGCCAATTCCCAGCGGAGAACAAATGAAATGTCATTAAGATTTTAAAATATGCTCTTTGCCTGGTTGATGAATTCATTTTGCATTATTGAAAGACAGATTGCACAGGTTAATCTGGGTCTTGCTTACAAAATTGACACAGAAACGCGACGAGTATGAATGCAGAGGGCTCTTGTGTGTTGTTATTCACACAAAAACAGTGTCAACCAAATTGATCATCCTGAAATTTATTTTTTGCATAATTCTTTCATGCCCTACATTTTGTCACACATATTATACAAATTGTAATATATTTCACACGAACACTAAACTCTGCTACGACCAAGTAACTTGTGTTTGCAGCGAATAATCAGATGAGCTCACATCGGGTCCGTTTAGCGTATGCATAATTAATGACTCACTCCATGTTTATTAACATCTCACGGCTGAGAATGTGTCAGAAGGGATCACGTGGATTGCGCGACACATTTAGGCAAAACAAAGTTAACCACGCGTAACGTTAGTTAACCAGAACGGGAGAGTTAACGGGATCTTCCATATTTTAATGACACACAAAAGGAAACAAAGTTATTTAATTCTATGAAAATTATATTTTATAATAAAGAACATAATATTTCGATCAAGCTACGATCGTCGGTCTTGCTGTCAAAAGCCTAAACGAATTGTCGGTGTTATGGCCGAGAGGGCCAAGTGGGCGGATCTTGATTTGGAATAGAGTTACGTTGGTTCGATCCCCGCCTGGGTCATTTAACCATAGCTTTGACCCTGGTTCAACAGATGTTATTGGGTAATTATTAATTAATAATTCATAGAATATACATCAATGAATTATTATTGATTGATGATATAAATACCCGTTTCTGGCCAGGCAGAAAAGGACGGAATGAAACATGGTGGTGCCTGGACAGCTGATAATAGTTCCATATGGAATGGATCAAATGTTGATACACCTCCATGTTTTATTTGGTCCTATCTTCAAATAAATACGTTAAGAGCTATCGACAGTCATCGAGACTTCCACCCCAGAGCGCAGCCTTAACCTCTAGCAACTGTAGGCGTACATTAAATGGGGCAAAATTTATTAAAATGTATCACCACAAAATATCCAATTTATATTCCGTTTGGATAATATTTGTTACGTGATGATTATAATGTGGAAATTCAACTTTGTGTGTTTGCCGTGTTTTGATGTTTAAAATTTTATAATTGACTTTTCCATGGACGTATACAACTATAAATTTTATACTATTCGTTAAATGGTAAAGTGTTTTTTTTTTTTTTAATTTTTTGGAAAAAGTTTTTCTTTTTTTGATTTTTTGGCTCTCTAAAGATTGGCGAATAAAGTCCCATAGCGCTAACGCATATTATAAATAAGTATTTTAAAAGCAAAACAATGACGTCGCAACAATTGTGAGGTTTGTCACCCCTGTTTTAGGGAAGTTCGGCAAGAGTTGCAGGGCTTATGTTCATTTGAGATTGGGTAGCGCGAACTTTTAGGTGTCTGCTTGTTGGAATGCATTTAATATGAATGTCAAATGCTATTTATATCTTTGTAACTTAGATTAAGATTAAGATTTGTTGGGGACTGCATTCAGGACAAAATAATAAATATTTTGTGATTTGTTTCTAAGGGCTCACATCACATAAGCCTGTGACGTTTTGTTACCGTGTTGTAGTCTCAAATTTTATGTATTTGTTTATCATTATTTTTCAGCATCTACCAATCTGAAAATATCCGTCACGAAACCGTGGTAACAAGTAGAATATAAAATAATGATGGTAATAAGAAACTTATTTCCCTTGGAAACCTGAGTATACATTGAAATCATGTATCCTTTTTTCTGGGAATCCGAAAAGGATTATGTTTGAATTTTATCCTACTAAATGAGGACATTCAAACGAAATTATACAAACGCCAGAATTTTTGTGAGATTTATTGGGTAATCTTTCGCAAAAATATCAGCGACGTGATTTTATTTTGATCGTATTTGAGTATGCCTTAAATGAGCGACAAACTGTCATTTTGTGAAACTCAAAACTGTTGGTCGTGGGTCTGTCTGCCGGATGGTGGGGATCTCTAACAGACCTTAAACTTCTGCGTTGTAATTTGGACAAAACAATTTCCTCTCCTTCAGTCACCGACAATACGCGAACCGCGAACTGCTGAATGGGCCGGATATTATATGATAACACTAGAGCTTGAATCAGGAGCTGTAACGGAGGGGATGTGATCTCTTTGTTTATGCAAAGAATAGTCGCCAGTGGTCTATTCACACAGAAACTCTTTGTGGCAATTACTAAGTAAGTAGAAGGTGTTACCTACAACTTTAAAATCAAACTAATAAGACACTCGACTTGACAAAACACATTTCTTAGTAACATCATTGAAATAAAAATGTAGGCGCTGCAACATAGGAGAGGCATGGTCAGTTTTTTGTACACTGACTCCGATCAATAGCTCAGATGGTGAAGTGTATGCGTTCCATGCTGAGAGCTCGGATTTAAGTCCCGCCGAGGGTGCTAGAAATGATTTCCTGTTTCGGTGTTTATTTCAAACCTAAAATATTGCTCAGCTTTTACTCAATAAATGGGTATCAGCTATGAGCTAAAAAAACACCCACGCTAGCCCTCTTTTCTGTAAATATATATTGTAAAAGTGACCAACGTTGACTTTGAGTCAATCGGAAAAATACACACTGTGAGAAGATGAACAAAATGTCTCCCAAGAATTTTACACTTCCAGGATTTGAAGCAACTCATGTATGTCCCGTCTTATTCGCAGCTCAAGAGGATGGAAGGATTTAAACAGATAGCTGGCACAACAAGGCACTGCCTTTAAAAGTTGAGGCCAGAAAAACGCTGTTTACGAGGAGCATTATTTTATTGTATGTAAAAAAATGTTTCTTCTAATGAGATGCGCACGTACACAAAAATATACATCATATGTTTTCCTACGAAGCATATTTACCTATCTTTCAAGTAAAAATTAATGAAATAATCTTTTACGCTTATTCTGCATGCAAGCGATGTTCTGTAGAGTAAAAAATAAGACATGAATCAATCACTCTTAGCCTGGATTGGTTTCGTCATATCATAGAAAGTATATGCTGCAAGAATTGATGGATGTCGTGGAAGAGGAAGACCGAGAAAGAGATGGATGGACCAAATTTTCAAAATAGCGAATGAATGGGATATCCAGCGTCAAAATAAAAGGAGAGCTTGTATGAAAAAGGTTATGGCTCTGGATGAAATGAAAGAAGTATGCAAGGATCGAAAGAAATGGCGGTTAATCTGTAATGCTGGCGGTTAAAGCTAAGGCTTTAAATTAAAAAAATATGTGTTGTAGTTTTTTTAATTTTTTACTGTTTAAATGCTTAGAATTTATTTGTTTTATATATTTGATTGTATTAATTGCTTGTACTCCTTGACTGATAGGTTGGTATGCGGCTGACCACCCATACTGTAAAAAATGGTTCACTTTGCCAATGTCACCCCTGCTTCAGGGAAGGTCGGCAAGAGTTGCAGGGCTTACGTTCATTTGAGACTGGGGTTTTTATATTGTAGGTCCACATGCAGCATGTGTAAGCGCGAAATTATGCATGTCTGCTTGTGGGAATGCATTTAATATGAATCTCAAATGATGCATATCTTTGCAACTTAGATTTAGATTAGATTTAGATACCTACTCAACGAAACTTAATGTTATTTTTATCGTGGGATACACTAAAATCTAAATCTAAGCTGCAAAGATATGTATCATTTGAGATTCATATTAAATGCATTCCTACAAGTAGACATACATAATTTCGTACTCACACATGCCGCATGTGAACCTACAATATAAAAACCCAATCTCAAATCATCAATACACTAACGTCAAATTTTATGTTAATAATAATATAAACATTTTTTTCCTCAATGCAAGAACAAATCTTTCATACATTCTTTTGTATCACATTTATACATATACCATTTTATTGTCATGTTCACTTGAACGGTGAGTACGCCCTTTAAAGCCTGCGGGAAGAGTCAAGAGCAAAACTACGAGTCTCTCGGCTGCCATTGTTCAAATTATGTTCTACGCGGCTAGAGGGTACGCTATCCGAGCTGATGACGTCTTACCAGACCCATTGTTGGTCTCGTGCCTTGAATCCCACGAACCCCCAGAGGCTCTACGAAACGGCGCTCTATAGCCAGTCTCCACACAGCATCTGTTTGAATTAAGTTAGCAGCCTTGGAATGCCGGGTCTAAAACTAACTTTCGTCATTCGGTAGTTAAGCTTGAATGGATAAATACAAACTTTGACTGTTGGTTTGTAGTTCTAACGTTATACAATTATTTAAATACCTAAAGTACGAAACGATTCAAGCGTAGTATTATAACGAAAACTACATGAAAACTAAAACGCTCTCTTGAGGTACTGTTTGAGTTTTATTATGGAATTTGGGAAATTTTACAGTGGAGTTTTATACTAAGGGTTCTGTATTTAGAAATACTTGTTATGATTACGTGAACCATTTAAACTAAGCTTATTCACTAAACTAGTTGTTTCATGTTTACTTTAAAATAGATTGTTTTGTTTAGACATTTTAGTTTATATTATTGTTGCGAATATGCAGGTTATTGTGTGTTTAGGTAGCTGTGTCTGTGTTGGTTTGATAATTATCAAAATATAATTTATATAATTATAATTAGTGTAATAATAAGCCTCTCTAGAAATAAATATCATATAATTCGTCACCTTTGTTATATGTTCCTCTTTGTCATAAATCATCCATCATATTGCTCTATGGTTTTTGTATTGACAATTTTCGTAACAGTGTCCTCTTGAAAATAATGTAAGCAAGTCGTAAGAACTCGAGGTGAAATAAACACTCAATTTGTGAAAATAAAACTGTGTGTTTTTAAAAATGTTTTTATAATTTGTATTTGATGATAATTTGTATTTTGCTTGAGAATGATTTTTGTTTTAGTTTAAATTAAGGGTCAAAATTCTATGTAGCTGCAGAAATATCTCAGCCCACAAAATATACTGTGCAAATGTTACTCTGAATTAAAAGTAAACAAATAAATTGAGCAAAATAATAAATAAACTGCAGTTTTTATTGATTATAGCCCGGTGAAGGACAAAACATAATTATTATAGTATCTAAGGAAAGATCATGTCGATAGCTCAGTTGGTAGATAGTCCGCTTTTTGAAAAAAAAGTCTAGAGTGCTCGGGATGGATTTTTGGTGGTTTCTTTAAGCAGTGCGATAAGGTATTATAACTATTGTAAGGGTATGGGAGTATTTCCAGGTTGATATACCTACTAACCAATCAAGTCACCTTGAGTCGAGGAAACTACCGACTAGGTGTCAGAGATCACGCGAGGAAGCTTTAAAAGTGGTCTGGTGAAAAGATGGACCAAATGGTGTAGAGAGACCGAACGATTAGAAGAAAAAAAAACTGATTTATCCAGACTTGTTATTCAAATTTATTTTGAACTTTTAGTTTTTTCTTTTCATTCAGAAAATAAATATTTATACTAAAATATTATCTTTTTATGAAATGTTTGAGCGGAAGCTTTGTGGGACTCCATTTTCAAATGAAAATAAACATTGTTTTATTCTACTTATTTTTTATTTTATTTGGTAAAAAAACAAACAAATAATGAGTGACCGGTTTCGGCCTCTCTTGGCCATCTTCAGAGTACTCTGCAGTTTTCACAGTTTTCATCAAGATCAACTTCATCATCACACTTCACGCTGAAGAAGCCCATCGTAGGCATGGGAGAAACGTCCGGAAGCTCCAGCTCCCATAGACCACGGCAACATATCCCAAAAAAAACATCTCTCCAGCATCATCAGCTGGCCGTGTAAGCCTAAAACTAAATTAGATTATTTCAATACTTGATCTCTCATTCAAACAAATTCCTAGATTGCCTTCTTTGTTTCTAAAGGACTTATAGTATGTGGTTGGGGCAATATTATGTAAATTCCTGAGCAATGTCTGCGTCCCCGCGACACTCTTGGAGGAAATTAAAAACGGCGACTCGATGAATATTAATGTACGCGCCAAGCCAAGGGCGGGAAAACCATCTGCATGCAAAAAATGGAATTTCCACCTTAGTAATAAGCTCTTCATACTGTGAGGAGCGTCTGAAGTATATCACTACCTCGAGTATAAAATTATACACGCAAACGCTACCATAGAGTTTTGTGTTTTTTTTTCTTGGTTATTTTGTAGATTTTGATGATGATTCCTTGACTTATAGGTTGGTATAAGGCTGACCAACTATACTGTTACAGTTGACATATTTACTTTTTTCGGATTTTGTATCCGTGTACTTATTTTGGTAGTTATTTTACTTTTAGATTAACACCGACGTTTCGCTCATTACTTCGATGAGCATCTACATTTACAAAGATGATACTATCACCGACATTTCCCTCATCGAAGTAATGAGAGAAACGTCGGTGTTAGTTTAAGTGTTAAATAACTACCAAAACAAGATCACGGCTAAAAAAATCCGAAAAAAGTAAATATGTCAACTACAAACATCCGTAAATTTTTTAATCGATGCTGTTACAGTTAAATTTACAGAATTAAATTTACGGGAAGTAAAGATAATTAACCTACATATTAAAACAAAGGAAAAGAGTATGATTATACAAAATGAAAAACCATAAAATAATAAATTGAAAACAATAATGATGGGTGCGATAACATAAAAGGAAAAAAAAACACAATCTAAGGTAAAAAAAAGATCTGCGTCATCCGCTATCTTGCCAATGTCACCCTTGTTTTAGGGAAGGTCGGCAAAAGTTCATTGGAGATGTTTTTTTATGTTGTAATCCGCATCCGGCATTTGTAAGCGCGAACTTACACGTGTCTGTTTTTTGGGCAAACATTTAATATGAATCTTAAAAGTTCATACATTATTGGAGCTTAGATTAAAGATTAACAGGAAAGGTCTGCAGAAGTCGCAGGATTAATGTTATTTTGATATTTCTTTGTAACTTTAAAAATTGAGCTGGTGATACACTGTTAAATACCATTTAATATTTTATTTGAAAAAATCTTAGAAACTTATTTTGTACACAGTTTGCTGTATTCCACTTGAATTCTAAAAATCTTTATGTTTCTGTACATTTTTAGTTGAAACACTTAAGTTGAGTTGTAGACCGCAGGACACGAGAAGTGGAGGGACGAGAAAAAATACCTAATATAATTATACACGAATGTATCTTTGCGAATGTCATACTTCCCCCCTTTTTACTGAGTGTTTAATCTTGAGGCTACGCCTCAAGATTGAACGTAGGCGTAGACGGTCTACGGACCGTCTACGCCATACTAAAACATATTTCTATACATACACCCCTTCGGGGATAACGCGGCAAGAAGTTACACTATATGTGTAGCTTAGTTGCGTTATAAATACGGGTAATTTATTTGGAAGGTACGCAAAATTAAAGGGCGACGGTTTCTTATGTCTTACACCTCAAGGTCTCTCTCAAATCCCGGATAATATTTTTTGTTAAGATAATAATTTTCATATTTAATATGGTTATTATTAAACTTTCAGGTTCGGGTCTTCTTAGTGGTCGATGACTCTCTGGTTTTTCACAAACCCAATTTTTTGAAGCCTTCAGGGATCTATTCAATCCACAAAACCTCATAACCTATTCAGCTATCTGGAGGTTGCGTCTGAAGTAAACGTTTTAAGGTTTCCCAAAATTCCAATGTTAATGTTTTCTTTTCATGGTAATTCACTTTTATTTCATTTTTTAACTAATGAAGTAGGTACGTCAACAATTGTATTCTTGACTTCATTGAGTTTGTGACGTTTTCTATAGCAACAATCATTCGATATAAAACCAAACAGAATAGATTGGAAATTTAATAAAATTGGCACAGTTCCGATATGTTTGAAATAATTGCATTCTCTGTGCAACTGAAGCGTCCATGTATACAATATGCGCTATGTATGGAATAGCCATAGAGAGATTGCTGGACCCAGACCAAATACCAATATCGAATGTTATTGACTTCCTTTGATGCGCCCGTGCGATATGTTGTAGCCGACATATATGCTATATATTCAGTGACGTATGCGCTACCGTCAAAGTATTGTTATGTAAATATAAATATTGAAATAAGTATGGGTAGTTATAGTTATAAGAGTCCTCATAGGTATAGGTAGGTAGGATCGATAATTGTGTATAAGTGTAGAATTCTCTAGGCTAAGTAGGTACTTGTTATAATTATAGGAATTCTGTATTACATTTGTAGGTAGGATTTTGGTTGTATCTCTAGGTAGTACGTGAAGCGTCGAGAAGTAATAATTACTCTGGAACCGTCTAGCAACTTTGGTTCTAGATCATACTGCTCTACAGAGTATAAAGGTGCGAATGGCCTGCAGAGCGGGCCAGTATCGTAGCGACTAACAAAGACATCGAAGCCATCTGATCAGTGAACCGAAACCAAGTAGAATAATCGAGAAAGTAGTGTGAAAATAAATTTTGTAACTGTGTAAAATAAATAACTATTGAAGAAGACCTGTGTATTTTTAATTTGAAGACAATTGAACCCTAATTTCGTAACAATTGGTGTCAGGTGTGGGGTTGTCAAGAAAAATTAAGATCTTCTGTCTAAAAAAATAAATAAAATAAATTAAATAGTGTTAAAATGAACTTTATTCAAATTGAACTTTGTGTGAACTGACTTTTGTGAAAACAAGTGTTTAAATAAATTTTTGTTAAAAGAAAAGACGCAAAAGCAAGTTGCTTAATAATTCTGGACATAATTCTGGACATAACATAATGACTATTTTACCGCATTGAGAAAGTCATCAAATTGGACCATAGTTTTTTTTATTATTGTGTGTGATTAAAAAAATAAAATAAATAAATAAAAATCTTGAAAAATATTACAAAAGAACGTTCCAGATTCATCGAGAAAAAGTTTTTGAATAACTATCCTTTGTTTACAAGTGTGTGAATGTACATTAAGTACCTACCTGTGTGTTTGAAAGACTTGAGACGAAATAAATAATTATGTACTATCAGACATTATTATGTTAAAAATATTGGTGATTTAAAAATAAATATTAAAAGACAGTACCTACCAATCAGTGTAATCAGATAAATTATTATTTTGCTAAAGTACGTATTCAAAACAGCTATATATATAAAACTCAAAACTTGTATTAAATAAATTTAAAAATATTTTCGTTTTGAAGTAAATTTTGAAAAAAAATGGCAACCAAAGTGAACATCAAGGACCTCAAAGTCACTGAGCTTAAAAATGAGCTTCTGGAGAGGGACCTGGAGACCTCAGGAGGGAAGGCGGCCTTACAGGCACGCCTCATGGAGGCCTTAGAACAGTCAGGCGAAGACCCGGCATATTTTGTCATGGCGTCTGGAGGGGACCGCGCCTTGGACGAGCTAAACCTCAGCATCACCGGAAACTTCACTTCCATGGAGGAAAAGCTGAAAGTGGAGATGGCTGACAACGCCAAGACCCTGGAGGAGAAGATGGCTGACAACGCCAAGACCCTGGAGGAGAAGATGACCAGCAACCTGACCGGGCTAGAGGAAAAGATGACCAGCCTGAAGGTGGAGATGGCTGACAGCCTCACTACCCTGAAGGAGGACCTCAATAAGAATCTCACAACCCTGAAAGGAGAAATGGAGGAGAAGATGACAACCAACCTCTCGGCCCTGAAGGGGGAAATGGAGACTCGGATGTCAAACCTGGAAGACCGTCTGCGTGCCGAGCTGGCTGACAAGTGCCAGATGGAGTCCACCAGGATATCCCCCAAAGGCCTTCACGACGAGATCGAACAGGGATGCTCAACTCCAACCAGGGTCACTAGAGGGGATGACGACTCTTCGCTGGCGAAGCACAACCTTCCGACCTTCGACGGGAAGACGTCGTGGGAGGAGTATTTGACCCTCTTTGAGACGGCTGCCATGATGGGAGTCTGGAGCCAGCAGAAGAAGGCTTCGGTTCTCAGCCTGTCGCTCCGAGGAGACGCTCTCAGGGTTCTGCAGGCCATACCCCTGGACAACCGTGGTGACTTTGGGCAGCTGAAGCAGCGCTTGGATATGCGCTATGGCCACAAGTGCTTGGAGCAGCTGTACAAGTCACAGCTGAACACAAGGGTGCAGAAGCCCAACGAGAGCCTCCAGGAGTTTGAGATGGACATCGCCCGCCTGGTACGAGACGCTTACCCGACAGCCTCCGACGACATCTGTGAGAGCTTGGCAGTGGATAAGTTCCTGAACGGGTTGCGGGAATGGGAGACGCAGCAAGCCGTAAAACTGGCCCACCCCAAGGCGTTGAACGAGGCGCTAAGCCAAGCTCTCGAGTTTGAGGCTGTCAAACAGTCCATCAGGGGCCACGCCAGGGTTCGTGCAGTCGAGGCAGAGGAAGTCAAGCTACCAACAACCGAAGAGTTAATTGAAAAAGTGCTGGAACGTCTGAGACCTCGAAGACGAGACCCACGCTGCTGGAACTGCGGACAGCTGGGCCACCTTAGCACCAAGTGTCCCAAGCCTCAGAAACCCAGAAAACAGGCTGCGGAAAACTAGAAAGGGTTAATGGGAAGGGGCAACCGTTGACCCGCGCTGGAGAGGCCCTGAAATCTGCTGCTACTGTCGCAACTGTGAGAGGAAAAGCCAGCAGCATTTTTATCAATGGCATAATAGATGGAGTAACCCGTGAACTACTGGTGGACACGGGAGCAACCAGGACAATTCTGAGACGCGACATAGTGGCACGAGGTAAGCAGATTGCACCAACAAAGTGGTCTCTGCACACCGCCACGGGAGAGTCAGCACAGGTGTATGGGGAGACGATTGCCACCTTCCAAATTGGCAGCACCACTTTTGATCATCGGACGTTGGTGGCCAACATTGAAGAAGACGTTATATTGGGAATGGACATACTGGACAGATTTGGGTGCAGCTTAAATTTAAAAAAAGGTGCCATTAAAATTGAAAATGAAGAAGTCATCCTGCAAAGACGGAAAGAACTGGCTGCACGTGTGATCCTAGCCAAGAATACCGAAGTGAAGGGGCGATCCGAGATGATAGTGAGTGCCCGCCTGGATTCCAGTAGTACAAATGACCAAATCTGTATGATAGAACCGGAGAACATGGACAATGTTAACAAAGGAGTCATGGTGGCAAGAACAGTGATTCGCGCGCAGGAGACCATTCCTGTCAAGATCATGAATGTGAACAGCTACCCAGTTAAAATGAATGAAGGTTTTGTTTTGGGCAGATGTGAGAGGATAACTTCCATTGTGCAACAGATGACAAACATGACATGCGAGGGAAGAAAATTATCGACACAATTGGAAACCCTGGTCCACGACGCTTCCCAAGGTCTAACCGAGGAAAACAGACTTAGAGTGAGGAGTTTGATCTGCCGCTACCAGAACATTTTCGAGGACTCTAATGGCCGTCTGGGAAGAACCAAGGTAGTGCGACATAGCATAGACACCGGAGAAGCAAGACCAATCAAACAGGCTCCAAGAAGACTACCCTTTGCAAAGCGGGAAGAAGCCGACAAGATCATCAAAGACATGAGCAAGGATGGCATCATAGAACCATCAAGTAGCCCTTGGACATCCCCGGTGGTACTGGTGAAAAAGAAGGATGGTACCACGAGATTTTGTGTGGACTACAGACTGCTCAACGATGTTACGAAAAAGGATAGTTACCCTCTGCCAAGGATTGACGACACCTTGGACACATTGGCAGGATGCACCATTTTTTCCACATTGGACCTGAAAAGTGGCTACTGGCAAGTTGAATTGGATGCCAAAGATAAGGAGAAAACGGCATTCTCGACTGGATCTGGACTTTGGCAGTTCACCGTGATGCCATTTGGCTTATGCAATGCCCCCGCCACGTTTGAAAGGCTGATGGAGAATGTGCTGCGAGGACTGTCATGGGAAACCTGCCTTGTATACTTGGATGACATAATCTGACCTGGGAAAGGACTTCAACCATCAGTTGAGAAATCTGGAGCAAGTTTTCGGGCGACTACAAGACGCTGGACTGAAGCTCAACCCGAAAAAGTGTAACCTGTTCAAGAAACAAGTAAATTACCTGGGACACATAGTTTCTCAACGTGGAGTTGAAGTTGACCCTGCCAAAATCAAGGCAGTAAGAGACTGGCCCGTGCTGAAGGACAAACATGAAACTAGGAGCTTCCTGGGGCTGTGCACTTATTACAGGAGGTTTGTGCCAAGATTTGCGGACATTGCAAAACCGCTCACCAAGCTTACGGAAGAAAACACTCGCTTCCATTGGAGTGATTCCTGCGCACAAGCATTTGAAGAGCTTAAGGGAAGATTAACAAGTGCCCCCATCTTGAGCTACCCACGAAAAGATGGAAAGTTCATCCTGGATACCGACGCTAGTAATGTGGGGATAGGAGGTGTCCTTTCCCAAATACAGGATGGGCATGAGACTGTTCTGGGTTACTTCAGTAAAGTGCTTTCCAAGCCAGAACGAAATTATTGCGTGACCAGACGAGAGCTTCTTGCCGTGATAAAATCAGTGGAACACTTCCGCAAATACTTGTACGGGAGAAAATTCACACTACGGACTGATCATGCTGCACTGGTTTGGCTTCTGAAATTCAAAAACCCAGAAGGGCAAGTGGCTAGATGGATTGAAAGGCTCCAGGAGTATGATTATGACTCCGAACATAGACCTGGCACGCTTCATCGAAATGCGGATGCATTATCCAGACGACCATGCGCCAGTGACTGCAAACATTGCAGCAGGATGGAGGACAAGGTAGCAATTGTCCAAAGGACGACCACCGAAGATGAGGACTGGCAAGATGAAAAATTGGCGCAAGACCAACTGAATGATCCGGACTTGAAGTATGTGATGGAATGGGCGCGAGAAAGAGAAAGGCCAACCTGGGAAAAACTCGCCCCCTTATCACCAACTGTCAAGGCTTATTGGGCTCAATGGGGATCCATAGTGATAGAAGGAGGGTTTCTGAAACGAAAGATCGAGAAGGAAGACGGCACACTTAGAAGAAAGCAAACCCTCGTTCCGAGGAGCCGAGTACCGGAAATCCTTGGACTGCTGCATGGAGGAACTTCTGGAGGACATCTAGGCGTTAAGAAGACGCTGGAGAAAGTGAAAGAGCGATTTTACTGGATCAACTGCAGCGAAGACGTCAAAGATTGGTGTCGAAAATGTGTAACCTGTGCAACGGCCAATGGACCGCAAAGGAAAAGGCGAGCACCAATGCGTCAGTACAATGTTGGCAGCCCCTTTGAAAGAATTGCCATCGACATAGCCGGCCCATTTCCTACAACTGAGAAGGGTAACAAGTACATCATGGTGGTGATGGATTACTTCAGCAAGTGGGTGGAAGCTTACTCAATCCCTAACCAAGAGGCCGTAACCGTGACTGAAGTTCTAGTTACCGAATTTATCAGCAGGTTTGGCGTACCCCTGGAATTACATTCTGATCAGGGAAGGAACTTTGAAGCTGCTATCTTCCAGCAAATGTGTGAGCGGCTAGGGATCTACAAGACCAGGACCACTGCGCTACATCCACAGTCTGATGGAATGGTGGAAAGGATGAACCGTACCGTGGGGAGGTACTTAGCCAAAGTAGTGTCCAGCCATCAGCGGGACTGGGACCGACATCTGCCTTTGTTCTTATTGGCTTACCGGTCGGCTGTTCAGGAAACGACGAAGAAGACTCCCAGCAGCATACTGTTTGGGCGAGAAATGCGACTTCCTTGTGATCTCAAATTTGGCTGCAAACCAGGTGAAGACCTAGCCGGAGAATACTATGTGACAGACCTTCGCAGGAGGCTGGATGACATCCATGATCAGGTCCGCATGAACATCGGGGAAGCCAGCGATCAAATATATAAATATTGAAATAAGTATGGGTAGTTATAGTTATAAGAGTCCTCATAGGTATAGGTAGGTAGGATCGATAATTGTGTATAAGTGTAGAATTCTCTAGGCTAAGTAGGTACTTGTTATAATTATAGGAATTCTGTATTACATTTGTAGGTAGGATTTTGGTTGTATCTCTAGGTAGTACGTGAAGCGTCGAGAAGTAATAATTACTCTGGAACCGTCTAGCAACTTTGGTTCTAGATCATACTGCTCTACAGAGTATAAAGGTGCGAATGGCCTGCAGAGCGGGCCAGTATCGTAGCGACTAACAAAGACATCGAAGCCATCTGATCAGTGAACCGAAACCAAGTAGAATAATCGAGAAAGTAGTGTGAAAATAAATTTTGTAACTGTGTAAAATAAATAACTATTGAAGAAGACCTGTGTATTTTTAATTTGAAGACAATTGAACCCTAATTTCGTAACAGTATGAAGCCAAAGATATATTTTATATATACATTATTAAAGGTATATTGTGTGGGAGCTTTCCAGATTTCAGAGACTTCAGAGGTCTATGACACTGGTTGTAGTGCCGCAGAGGTGTTGGCGATGTCACGGTTGATGTCTTGATTCTTTGTAGCAGGGCTGGTAGCTGTGTATTTTTTGTGTTTCGTTGTGTTTGTTTTGATACATCGAAAGGTATTGGTTTTGAATAGGACAAGGTTAAATTGGGATCGGAACACAGGTACCGGAAACTCGTTCTATAAGCGGGCAGTTTGGCAAAGCAATGAGTCGTAAAAACACCAAGTTTTCATAGTTTTGATATCGACTGCAAAGGGATGAATGTGAGCCGTTCTACGAGTTGCCTTTATTGTGACGAGAGAAAGAGGTATAAATGAGGATATTTAATGTCAACAGACACAATTATATGTTTTATTTGTACGTATGCTGGAACTCTCATCGCACCCTGCATTTACATATTACGAGACAGAAATACCCGCAGCATAAGGACGCTCATACTTTGCTTAATTTTTTCACAATTAATTTGAAAAGTTTCCGTGAAGTTAAAAGAAACTGCATTGCAAAACGAGAACTCTAACGTCAGAGACGGGCCCATAAATCTAAAAGTTATGTTTGGATGCTCGAAGCGGTCGCATACAGCGATTTAAACGTATTTATATTCACAAGTAAGGGAGAACACCTTACGCTTAACACTTTATGAAAAGTGGATGTTGTTTATCCTGTTATTGAAGCAAATGGTTCTCATTTATTGTTAGGACTGAGCTAACACTACCGTACCTATAATTCTGGCTTTTTTATATCCGTGGCGTAGTTCAAACCCAGGCCGTCTGACTTTGAACGAAAGCGTTCTACCAACTATCCTATGTTCCGGAAAACCCATATTCTAAACATTTTATTCAGCCAAAAATCCAATAAAGGTGACCAATACTTCCACAGATGCGTCTTCACTTTGTTCTGTCTTTGCATATCTTTTTTTTTCATCTCTTTAATATTCATAACATTCCTCATCCATACTCTTCCCTTATTTTCATTCTGTAGGTTCCAGTCTTAATGGTTCCATTCAGTCAAACGTCATCACTCCCTTAATGCATACTTTTTCTATATCACTCTGCAGGTTTCAGATATTTGCAATCTCGTTTATTGGATAAATTCATTATTTTCTCTATCGTCCTCTTTCACGCGTACCTACCTTCAAGCTTCCCTTGATAGTCTAATCTAATCTTATCTAAGTTGCAAATGCATATAAACATTTAAAGATCATTTTAAATGCATGCCGTCAAACATACATGTGTAAGTTCGCGTTTACAAATGATGCATGTGTACTACTTTTCAAAAACCAAACATCAAATGAACATAAGCAAACAACTTTGGCCGACCATCCCTGCAACAGGGGTGACATTACGCTGCCTTAGTTCTTGTTTGCCGAATAGACTATTGAGCGAATTTCACATGAGCAATGTTTGCATGTGTTCTGGACCAATGTGCCTTATGAAAACAGGAAATTGATTTAAAAAGTATTTAAAACAACTTTCACATTATCGAGTTTTACGTTTTTTCTTAGCTCAGATTGTAAACGCAACGCAACGCAACGCAAAAAAAAAAAAAAACGCAAGTAGTTGTGTAGATTAAAAAGTCAAATTTGACAGAATTGGTCTATACGGCAAACAAGAATTGGGGGAGCGATCAGCAAAGTGAACCATTTTTTATTGCATAGGTGGTCAGCCTCATACCAACCTCTAAATCAAGGGATAGTCATTTTCCAAATTCAATGGATTTCCGAAAACTGATTAGGTAGTTTATGTTTGCAACTTATTGAATTTTAACGAAATACATTGAAAAACGATTTATTCCAAACGTTTCCTAGAGATTTTGAGAATTTCCATACATTTCCTAGAAATTCAGATTAAAATATGTTTGCATACGTTTCCGGTAACTAGGCATACCATATATTATTGTACGTTCGGTACACAACATGTGTATACCTCAATATCCGTTCCACTGCTCGCGTTTATGGATTAATATTTCAGCCTACGGAAATTTAGCCGTTGCACCTAATGCTCTAGCACAAACAATATCGTAAAATTATGCATTGATGATGTGGGACGCTGTTTGTGTAACAATATTGGGACTTCATCAGTAGCAATTAATATGCTATACTGCACGAGTATCCTTAATTGCAGAATGCGTATTAAAGTGTGTTCTAGGAATTCATGAAACTTAAAGAAATACAACTTTTTACCTCTTATTGTAAAATTTAAAACGAATTAAGTATAAAAACCATGATAGAGTTGTAGGACCATGGTCTAATGTTTAACACTTCTGACTCGTAAACGGAAGGTTGTGGATTCGAGGCTTAAAGGGTACGGCACCAAAAGGGTTTCGCTAAACTACATATGTCCTGCTGACGTCGCTACAAGGCGACCACTGCGCTCTGCCTCTGCTGTCAACAGGACCAAATAACCCATAAGAGCAAATACCTCTAATTTTGCGGACAGGAGCTTTGAGGTAGCTGGGCCAGTTACCTGGAACAAGCTGCCTGTCGACCTTCGCTCTGACCAGCCCACCATCACCTTCAGATGAGGACTTAAGAAAATGCTGTTTTCGAAGAGCCACGGTGCCCTTGAGATGGTCTGTGATCATTAAACGGCGCCACCGGAAATAAATCATCCAACATCATCATCATTGACTCCCGCCGGAGCACAAAAAATATACCATTTATATTTTCAAATATGCTATTTTCTGGGTGAAAAATTCATATATATTTACGAAAGACTGGTCACTGAAGGTCCATCTAGCGTTACAGCACCTGGGTCTTGCTTGAGAATTGACGCTTTCTAAAGCGACAACCAAGCTTGCAGAGGGCTCTTGAGCTGTGATACACACAAAAACAGCGCCCACCAAATAAATCATCCTAGTATTATTATTACTATAAAGTAGATGTTGCAACATTGCCAAAGATCACCCTTATATCTACAATCATCGATCTTGGATGACAACTTTTTCTGAGAGTTAAGTTTGTGTCACTTTGGTATGGAAAAGAGACTGTTGATGAAACCGTAAATCCTACAGAAACTTGATCTTCTCTAGATTTCTTTTATATGCACTTAGATTCCTTTTATCCAGGGTACTTGTTGTATAATAGAAAGGGGGCAAGAGTTGCAGGAGCAGATGTTCATCTGTGTGCGTGTTTTTTAAATACACAAACGTCATCGCGTGAATTTATTCATGTCTGTATTTGTACGCACAAGGAATTTAGGATATCTTACAATGTTAAAAATACCAACAATTGAAAGTTTTACTTAATTTAGAGAGCTCTTGAGCTGTAAATCAAACAAATAAAAAACAATGCTCCTCAAATAAATAATCCAATAACTTTTATTTTGTATAAAGCGTTTGTTCAACAACTTCACAAAGTTTTGTATGGAATTTTTGTTAAACCTAAAAACGGTGCAACTCTAAACTATTCGATATTAATTTTAATACGCTTTTTACACAATATTTTGCCGTATTTATTGTTCATATATGTAACTATTTCATACCACGCGAATATTATTTTCAATATCAGCAGGTACGCATTAATAAGATAGTAAGCTCTAGAAAAATAACGCGATTCGGAATTCCGCAAGGCACCGTCCTTGGACCAATATTGTTTATTATTTATGTCAATGAGATATTCTCTCTGCCGATCACATCCTCAATCCTGTCCTTTGCTGATGATACGGCTATGATTGTGAGGGGAGGGTCATGGGTAGAGGTGGTTCGCAGAACGAACGTTGAATTAACCATACTTAAAAATTGGTTCGACAAAAATTTCCTGTCTCTGAATACCGAAAAAACAAATTTTATTCCATTCTCTCTCTACAATAGGGGTCTTCCTTTTTCACTTAGTATAGCAATACATAGCTGTACTAACTTCTTGGTCAGTGGAACTGCGTGCTCCTGCTCATGCCCCCTAATTTCTCAAGCGGAAAGTGTTAAATATCTAGGTATTAAAATAGATTCCAGAATTAGATGGAAGGAGCATGTAGAAACAACTATTGAAAGACTAAGGAAAATTTACTATGTATTCCGCAAAATTAGAGATATTCTAGAGGTAAAAACTTTGAAGTCTACCTATTTTGCGCTTGGACAGTCATTGATGCAGTATGGAATGGTCGGATGGGGCGGCACATTTAAAACAACACTCGAGCCTCTTAGGGTGGTGCAGAGAATGGTTATCAAAATAATGTTAAAGAAGCCTTTCGACTATTCCACATTGCAATTATATCATGACTTTCCGGTGCTAACAATTGACCAATTGTATAAGAGAGCGGCTCTCTACCAAGTTCATAAGGATTACTTTATCCACGGATATAATCCGGGGGATATTGTAATCCCGAGTGGTAGATCGCGTAGAGAGTCGCTTATAATCAAAGTTCCTAGAAAGAATACAGCAACCGGCCAACATCACTACGATTATTTGGGTGTAAGGTGGTACAATGCACTTTTTTCCAGGTATAAGCATGATAAGCACGCAGATCCTAGGGCCATTAAGTACATGATCAGCAAATATTTGAAAGAGGTGTAAATAGTTGAGTGTTTATATTTGATTGGTTTTTTGTATATTATTCTTATCATTATTATTTTTGTTATTTTTTTCATATATCTACATGTGTGTATATATGTATAATTCCTATTTCTGTATTTTCTATTTAAACATGTTACCTCTTTATGTTATTTTATTTTATTTTTTGTCTTTCTGTTTTTGCTGAGTAAATGACTAAATGGTGTATATATTATTTTTGTTTTTTATGATTTTTATCTATTAAGTGATTAATTTTAAGTTAAGATAAGTTGGAATCCTCCCCAAAACACAAGCTATGCTTACTTTGGGGAGTATTTATTGTAATTAGATTTTAAAAATTTATTTTTATTGTAATACTTTGTACATATTGATAAAAAACAATAAAGACCTTATGAATTATGAATTATGAATATTTCTCTCGATATTACTCCATTAATCTAGTACTTGTTTGCCATGGACGAAAGGTAAATTTGTAGAGCAATATATTGCAATTAGTGTAGAGCACCCTTCATGCCTTTCTCGTGACCGCACGCACCCTCCTGAAGGCTTGGCCACCTTCGTAAAGCTTGAAAGGGTGGCCAAAGGTGGCCAAGGGTGGCCAAGGGTGGCCAAGGGGGGCCAAGGGGGGCCAAGGACACTAAATTCACTCAAATTGGCGTCGCCAGCAAAGTGACCGCGAAACCAAATTTGATAGGACACATAAATGGCTTTGAAATATCATTATTACATTTATTTTTGTTACGAGGTAAAGTGCTCATCGTTTTTGTGCTTGTATCCATTTATCATTCCACTAAGGGTAGTCAAAAGCTCCGCGGATATGTTTTTTTGTCTCATTCACATGTCCGTCGCTGAGTGCCTGTAATTTTTAAGACAATGTCATTAAAAGTTCATCTTTGAATCAAATGGTAGATAGGCCAAACAAGCCTTGGGTGAACACATTGTATCAATCTCTTTATGAAAACTCTTTCCTAACTGTTATTTTTCAGATTCTAGCCACGTGTGTGTACTTTAAGCTTATGTGAAACATAAATACAATTAGTTTATGTGAGAAAAAACAAATATAAACTGCACGAATTGCCACCTTTAAGTTAAGCTGAATATGTGCTGACTCACTGGCTTGAGAAATCATGGATAAAACATTTTATTGGATGTCACTTCTCATAATAAGTGAGCTAATTATAAATAATTGCTCATAACAAACTTCTAAACCACAATGTTTTTATACTTTTGGAGTGTTTCCTCTCGTAAAAATAGGAAAAAGGTGCATTTACCTGAAAAGCCCATGTTACATCATATTTTACCTGAAAAGCCCATGTTACATCATATTTTACCTGAAAAGCCCATGTTACATCATATTTTAATGTCACGTTTTCAGTTTTACCTTCAATAATAATAATAATAATAATAATATTAGGCTGATTTATTTAGTGAGCGCTGTTTTTGTGTGTATCACACCTCAAGAGCCCTCTGTGAGCTTGGTTGTCACTGTAGAAAACGCCAGTTCTCAAGCAAGACCCAGTTGCTGTAAGGCTGGATGGACCAAGTGACCGGTCTTTGGTAAAGGTATATGATTTTTTTTCTGAACAAATACAATACTTGTATGCAACTTCTTGCTTTTTTGCACACAAAGGGTTCAAATTTGAACACCTAATTGTGACACCTATTTAACTAACACCTTTTTATTTCGCATTTAACAATTTTTGTTCCTTGACATATATTTTGATAATGCATAAAACACATTTTCTGTAAAAATGACTCACTATTGCCAATGACCCCTTTTTCAGGGAAAAACGGCAATGAATTGCATGGTTTGTTGTCATATGAAGTCTGGTTTTTGTTTTGTCAGTACACTGCATGTGCGCCATGTCTTTTCTTATGAGCGCGCATTTTATTTGAATTTTTGAGTTTATTAGTTGATCAATTAAGAATTAAAAAATATATTACATGCTTTTTAACATAAGTCTAAGAAGGTAAGTAGATAATTTAAAAAATATTTTTACGAATTAAGTTTTGAGGCTGAAATTTTTTCTTTTGTGTCAAAATAATTGAAAGGCATGTCTACTCTCCTCTCCTTTTCAACTCAATAATATAGTGTTGCCATCATGATATTGGATACCAGACTATTGGATAAAATGTATGGAGGTCGATATTTCTCAGTGCCTCGGGCCTTCATTACTACGATCCTGGCAACTCCAAACTTGACGTTTAAACTCAATCAGAGCGTTTACCGAAACATCTACTAGCTCACCTATTGAGTTGTTTAGTTTCCATACAGTTTTGGTAAAACGCTTTCGTTGAGTGCGAAGTTAAAGTTTTGTACTTTCGGTAGAGGCAGCTTCAGCCAGTGTGCCCTCTGACAATGGATTCGTCCGAAATACTCTACAAGGCTTCGATGGGAATAATGGTAATTGTGGGATTCTAGGAAAAGCAGCCCTGAAAATATAGCTTTTCTATGAAAAGGCTTTTGAAAATAGTTTAACTAATAATGCAATGTAGCTCTTAATTTTTTTAGATTATATATGAAAATTTAAAATGATGCCGTTCTACGAATCAAAGTCTTGTAAGCTATAGTAAATGATCCTGATATGAATAAATGATATATAAACGGGCCGAAGTCTAGTGATAATGCTTCGGATTCATAAATGGATGGTCGTGGGTTCGATTCTGGCAAGCACAAAAAAAAGTGCTCTTCGCTGGGTTGAAAAATTCGTACACCTTTAACAAAGACCGCTAACCAAAAGTCCATCCGACCTTACAGCAACTGGTTCTGGTTTGAGAATCGGCGCTTTCCATGGCGATGACTAAGCTCGCTCTTGAGGTGTGATACACACAACAACCGTGCTCACCAAATAAATCATCCTAATATAATAATTATGAATAGCCATGTATGTATCGGAGTAACCAAAGGGACAAAGCTATCAGATTATCTAAGCTTACAAATTTAAACGTACCTGAGTTGAAGTCAGTAAGGTAATTCTTTGTCAGGACTGAATAACCGCTCAACAATGAAACGAAATTTGAAATAATAATCCTGATTGTGTCAAACCGAGTCTTCCCGATTTATAAGTCTGCACTTCACTAATAATTTATAATCTTTAATAGCGTATACAAAAGGGGAACAGCTCATTTGTATCAAAATTATAAAAAAACGTAGAACTACAATATAACTTTTAGCCTCTACGCTGCCTAGCCTTTTTCCGAGCAAGTCTCTACGGTGCTACACTATTGGAAAGTGTAAGCGTTTAACTCCATCCCTCATAGCTTCTGATTGCCTAATACTTTACGCCCTCAACGTTGAAATGCATCTAATGGAAGCTACGCCACGGAGAGAAAAGTTAATTGTTAACTATTGTTGGATGCACTGAGTCTACGACTATTGTTAGGTTGTACTCTTGTTAGCTAGGGAGTGGAAGGAGAGGGGATATTGGGATAGCTGAATACCGATTAAGATTTTTCTATAAGCGTTGAATACAACTGTTTTTTTTTCGCAACTGCACTACACATATAGTGTAACTTCTTGCCTGCATTATCCCGGAACGGGTCGCTATGTGACGATTCGGAACCTACCTATTTATTGTAACGGATAATTGGGCCGGCATGGCACCAACCACTTCAGTTGAGATGGGGGTTTTCCAGATGCTAAGAAGGCTGGTTCTCATTTTTTGTGAAAGCCTTGCCGTTATTTATTTTGGGTTTGAAATAAACACTGTAAATTATTAGAAATAAACACACATTTCTGACACCCTCTGTGGTGATCGAACCGTTGCTTTCGGCATGGAATGCAATCATTCTAACAACTGAGCTATTGACCGGACTTTTAACGACCTTGATCATCGCTACAAAGCGCCAATTCTCAAGCAAAACCCAGTAGTTGCAAGGCTGGATGGACTTTTGGTGACGGGTCTTTGGTAAAAGTATATCAATATTTACACCCAGCGACAGACCGTTTCCCAGACACGTCTTTTCATTTTCAAGGGTGTTTCTGTTGAACTTATTGAAAGTCTATTCTATTTATATAAAAATTCAATAGAAAAAACAAAGTTTCAATTTACTTTTATTTTATTTTTTGCTCTAACGTTTTCTCTCCTGAAGTTGCCTTATTGCAAAACGTTAAAAAAAAGTGTATTAAAACTTTGTTATGTCTTTTGAATTTATAAACAAACACGTTTGTTTGTGTTTTAAGTTTTTTTCTTGGCTCAGGTTGTGTAGAATGGGATTCTTAAAACAATATGATTGAAAAGTTATCTTTGAATCAAATGGTATAAAACCAAACAAACACTAAAGAGATGAACTGAACACCTAAGTACTTCAAGTATATTGAAGCAAATTTTGAATATTTACAAGAATAATAACTTCACAGTTAAAAATTATTTATCAGATATATATTTATACGAACCGTTATAAGAGAACTTATATTTTTCTCGACGTTTCGTTAGTGACGTAGCTAACGTCTTCAGGAGTTACCCCCTCTACACGATAAACACTTTTTGAATACCGTTTTTTTCGAAGCGAATCCCGGCATTACAAACGCCCACATCTAGGGCTGAGTATCTACCTACTGCAGTAACTCTCACTAAAACTAGTGATGTGGTTACAGTCGCTTTACGGTTACAAGCATAGACTACTAACTGTACGGTTACAAGCATTTAAATGCCCTTTCCAATGCTCATAGCTGCACGGAATTCTGGTAATTTAATTTATACCAACTGGAACGTGTTGATGAAATGAAATTATTGAGAAACCGGGATCTAAATACACGCGTGAATGCTTCGCAACACTTATTTAATTGAATTTGGTTTTATGAAAACATTTTGATTACACATTCGTAAAATAAATAATTGTGATGTGATTAAGCATTAATAAAATAATAATAATAATAATCTAAGTTGCAAGGATATATTAATTTAAAGCTCTCAGATGTAAGCCCACAAACCAACAAGTGTAGTTCGCGCTTACAAATGCTGAATGTGTACTTACAAATAAAATCCAAACCTCAAATGAACATTAACTCTACAACTTTTGCCGACCTTCCCTGACACAGGGGTGACATTGGCAAAGTGAACCATTTTTTACAGTATGGGTGGTCAGCCTCATACCAACCTATAAGTCAAGGAATATGAATAAAAAATTACATTTAAATATATAAAAGAACAAAACCTTACAAAGAAATCTATACAAAAAAAGTCAGAAATTTCCTATGCAAAAAATGTAGCAAATTAATACACCAACATTAGAAATCACCATTGCAGATTAGCTGCCACTTCTTCCTGTCCTTGCACACTTCTTTCATTTCATCCAGAGTCATAACCTTTTTCATGCAAGTCCATTCATATTTTAAATATATTTTTTAGTATTCAATCCCTATGTTTCACCAATATTGCAATAATTTGTTTTTTATTTGTTATTACTATTATTATTTTTATTTAACTAACATATTTTATTTTTATTGTATTCAAATTTTTAATTTCATTATACCTAACAATAATGCATTTTTGAATCTTACATTTGTGTTTAAAAAAAAAAAATTTTTTTGTCTATGAATTTTGCTTTTGTTTTGGAAAAAAAGTTGTTTTGAAAATTGTTTTGAAAATTATTTTATAAAAATATATTTGTAACCATTCTGCTCTTGAAGATGCCTCATTAGGCGAAAATATTCGAGCATAAACAAATAAAATAAAGTGAATTAAAACAATGTTTTACCATTTATATTTTTAAATATTTATAAAAATGGACTTTCACTGTGTTAACAGATCAACACTAAAAAATATTTTTAGTATTCAGTTATAGCAGTTATTGGTTTGCAGCTAACCACTCATGATGTACAAAATGGTTCACTTTGCCGATGTCACCCCTGTTTCCGGGAAGGACGGCAAGAGTTGCAGGGTATATGTTCATTTGAGATTTGGATTTTTTATTTTGTAGGTTCACATGCGGCATGTGCAAGCGCGAACTTGTACGTGTCTGCTTGTGAGAATGCATATAAAGTGAATCCTCAATGTTACATATCGTTGCAACTTTGCATTAGAATGAGGAAAGGTTTAAGTCTGCAGAGTTATTAAAAGTCCACAACGCAACTAAACTACACATAAAGTGGATCTTCTTGCCAGCGTTATCCTCGAAGAGGAGGGATGTGGTGATTCGGGACCTATTTATTTTTACGGGCAAGTGGCTTACCTCACATCAACACCGAAACGGAGAATCCTTTTTAACATCATCGATGCGATTCGAGCCCAAGCTCACGGCATGGAATGCAAACACTCTACCAACTGATCTATCGACCGGACGATTTTACCTATTCTTTTTCTTCAAAAATCCCACGATTCATTTCTCGGTAGGAATAAATATCTTATTTCCAAGAAACATTTACTTCAAAGCCTTCAAAGCAAGAAGTATATTTCTTCTGAAGCGGCCTCTCCACATATTTTTGCCGGTACACAAAGAACCCATCGGGAAGCAGTACATATCTTCAAAAAAGGGAGCATGTATCGCTTTTTAGTAAAATAATGTACATCAGAGCAAAGGAAAACCCACTTAGGTCAAGCGATCTGGTGTAGTCTTTTGACGTATTTGCAGATGCTTTGAAACATATTTTTCCATATGAGATCATAACTATTTTGTGTTTGTAACTGTAGCTCTGTCGCCACTTCACTAGGGGTAGCCAAATCCTCTGCCTTTTTTTCGTCTCCCTGCACACTCTTTCAATTCATTCATATCCATCAATTTTTCGTACTTTTCGTTTTATTATAAAATTTCCCAAAATCAGTTATAAGTCAATGCAGAGCTTTCAAAAGTCCACAAATATTGATTTCAAGAACAGCTGTGGATTTTTTTTTATCTTTGACTGTTCTTATGACAAAACAACTTTTTGGACATAAGTTAGTACCTACTCTAAGAATCATTTTAGTGAGGAGTTGATAATCTTGAATAGAATCGTTTATTCATTTTGACATTTTCTTGGTTTAGTTTTGTATTTGAGTATGTATAATTTAGAACCATGTTAAAATTCATGCTGTGTTATTCTCACACAGAATATCCATGGCTCCACCAACAACTAACGTGAATTTTCCATATAAACAACAATTATCCTTAGATCAGCTATGGATCAAATGAGTTGTGCACTTGTGCAGAACCCTGTTTGGGGACTGTTTTTGCAAATTAAAATATATTTTATATAAGCGTCAACTTATTTGTCTTTCTTACAACATGGGTGACACTGGCAAAGTAACAAATGGCAATTTATCAGTTTGCGTTTGGCAGGCTTTGAAACCCGGGCGTGTGACGTCACAATTTTTTGTAACGCAACGCAACTACGCAACTAAGCTATGCACATAGTGTAACTTCTTGCCGCGTTATCCCAAAGGTTTCGCATGTGGCGAGTGGAACCTATTTATTTTCATAAGTAAGGGGGCCGGCCTTACGCCAACCACTTCAGTTGAAGTGGGGGTTTCCCAGCTCCCGTGGGGGCTGATACTCATTTATTGTGAAGGCTGAGTAAGCCTTGCCGGTATTATATTTTTGGATTTGAAATAAACACCGAAATGGGAAATCATTTCTGACACCCGCGCTGGGATTCAAACCCGGGCTCACGGCATGGAATGCCAGCACTCTACCAACTGAGCTATTGACCGGACTACAATTTTTTTGTCAATTGAATTAAGACCGAGCCCATTGTACAACACGTCTCCATATTGAATTTACCGTCATAAAATATTCCACACATAAAATCCGCCACCTTTCAATTATGTTTTCTTTTCAAAATTGAGGTGCCTCTTTAGGGATGGCCAGAGACTGCGCACGGGAGCAGGTAATAAAGGCACTCTTCTATTGAGGAAGCATTCGCTAGAAGTTTCCATACCTGCCGTCATCAATTGCAAAGTGCCGAGACGCGATAAAAACTCTCTCCAGCCAGCCGGCTCATCGGGGAAGATAAATTTTAACTATTTCTGCAAACTTCAGCCGCCCTGTTCCCACTCTTGCTTCAGCCCGAGGCTTTTGGATGAATTAGCGCCCCTAATAAAATTTATTCTGAAATCATACGTCAGCGAAATTCAATTGTTGACTTTTATTTTAATGTTCTGGATTATGCTTTTCAGAATATGAAAATAAAAGACCACGTTGTTGGTCAGCTATAAAAGACCAACAAAAGTATACATTTTTAATGAGGGTTTAAATGTGCATTGTCCACAATTTAATTTTTCAAAAATACTCCAGTCTATGGCTCAGTTGTAATGCTTGGGTTTCATGTCAGAGGCCTAGGTTCCGATACCTTCTGAGGGTGTCAGTAATAAATTTTTGATTTCTTGTAATGTTCTGCCTGCCATCATTCTAAGAACTTTCATTTAAAATGTTTGGAGTACGTAATTAATGCATGTTTAAAAACGTAATGCAAAAAAAATGAGTAATCTGCAATTATAGTGACACTTATTATTCAAAGGCATTTCGTACATTGCTATTGCAGAAGATATCTCAAAATGTGCTGCTTATTATCATTATAAGGACGACGCTTCGAAAATTCTAGAGAGCAAGCTTGTCAGTAGTCAGGTCCACTCTAATTCTCTCTATGCTGCTGAAACATGGAATATAAAAGCAAGAGATATGAGAAAAAATACGCTTTTGAAATATGGTGCTGGAGGCGCATGTCCAAATCCCATGGACAGCTAAACGGATCAACGAGTCCATTCATCTGGAGCTAGGTTTGAATGGCTTGACTCTGGCTAGTATGTATGTGTATCCGTTGTATTCTTCAGTTGTTCGAACACGTTGTCCGTGGCAATGAGGATAAACTGACGACTGCTGACGATTGGTAACTTGAAGGGAAGAGTAAAAGGAAGATTCCCATACAATGGACCGATAAAGTGAAGACAGCACCAGGCACCTCGGTGGTTAGAACTCTATGGGCAGCGTAGTTAAGAAAGAACTAGAGAAGATTGGTTGCTTCCACAATTGTGACAACCCTCAGCAATAAGGAAGAAGATTAAGAAAAGTTGCAAAAATTTACCGTGCTGGCTTACATTTACGTAGAGCTTAATTTAGTTTTAATTGTTAATACAGAAGTTGAACCATCAAATCGATGCTACGCATTAAATAACATTTGAAATGTGTCTCTTACCAATGATTGCGGCTGCACATGCACTGCCAGCGGTGCTGTGACCGTAACAGGGGTGCGATGCCTTTGCTCTCCGTACTGGTTCCTCGCCAGGCAGGCCCACACTCCAGAATCTGAGGGTTCAGCTCGCCTGATGAAGACGACGTCGTGGGAGACGGTGATGCGAGCAGAACTCACCACGGGGTACAGGTGACCACCAGAGTCGCGAAACCAACTGGAAATGCGGAAATCAAGATCTAAGAGTTAAGTTGCAATCAGATCTGGGCTGAAAGTCTCATCACCAAGGAAATTCTTACCTACCAAATATCAGCAATATTTGTTTTAAGACTAATCAGCTGGTCACTTGCGGCCATCTTGGATTCAGAAAGAAATGGCGGTTGATCTGTGATGTTGGCGGCTGGGGTTTGTTAAAGTAAAATTGGTTTTGTGATTTAGTTTTTTATGTCAATGTATATATTGTTATTTTATTGATTTTAAAAATGTAATTTGTCATGTATGTTCCTTGACTTATAGGTTGTTATGCGGCTGACCACCCATACTGTAAAAAAATTGGTTCACTTTGCCAATGTCACCCCTGTTTCAGGGAAGGACGGCAAGAGTTGCAAGGCTTATGTTCATTTGAGATTGGGTTTTTATATTGTAGGTCCACATGCGGCATGTGTTAGCGCGAAATTATACATATCTGCTTGTGGGAATGCATTTAATATAAATCTTAAATGATATATATCTTTGCAGCTTAGATTAGATTAGATTAGATTGGATTGACAGGTCTCCATACAAATATTACCGATATTCGGTAGGCAAGAAATACTGTGGTGATGAGACTTTCAGCCCAGGAAAATTAGGAAAGAATGGGTGAAATTGAAAGATTGAGATGTAAAGATGAATTGGCTTGATGAGAAGGCAAGTTTGAGAGCTCGATGATTTTTTTTTAAATTTAAGTGGATCAGAAAACGACAAGAATCATGTGTGTTAAAAAGATAATGATTTTGAAGAGATTAAAAAAGAAAGTAAGAGTACATACAATTATTTTTGTTCTATGAAACTGAAGTAAATACCTCGATCGAAAATCAAATGTACATAATTATTTAGTTAACTTTTAAAAGGATAAAATTACATGTATAGTTATCGACCGAAAAGTGTCGTAGTATAACGAGATAAAAATAGGTAGAAGCGATTTGCTATCTAGTCTATCCTAATCTAAGCTACAAAGATATGTAACATTGAAGATTCACATTATATGCATTCTCTCAATCTGACACGCATAAGTTCGCGCTTGCATATGCCACATGTGAACCAGCAACATAAAAAACCAAATCTCAAATGAACATATACCCTACGACTCTTGCCGACCTTCCCTGAAACACGGGTGACATTGGCAAAGTGAACCATTTACTACAGCATGGGTGGTCAGCCGCATACCAATATAATGTATGAAAAAAGCTTCACAGTAATGACAACAGAGCTGTAGTTGCGAACCGAAATGAAAGATATTAAAATTGTGAATGATTTTCAAACTGATAGAAATCTATTGTTGATTACATTTTTTGTACAGAAGATGTTAAATGGGACGTTCATATGTAATGATAACCTGTATGTTGGTGTGGGGTTTCCAAGAGCTGAACAGAGTAGATGCATGTCACGACCACTTTCTTGTGTGACTTCAGTCGTGGTCGTCAGCATGCGTGGGGCCATGCCGCTGGGAGACTCTGAAAAAAAATCATTTTTTTTAAATAATTCTGTTAACCGAAGAAGAAAAACTGTACGAAACATGAAACAATTTTGAAAATCAAATGGAAGGTCTATTTTTGTTGAAAGTTTATTCTCAATACCATCTTATTTCGAATTCAAAGATTTGACCTTGGTTCAACAGATGTCACCGAGGCTTAAGTAAGAATTCATGAAAATAAAATATATAAATTACTATTTGATAACATTAATAATTGTTTCCGACTAGGTAAAAATAGGTTACTAAATGCATTCTTCTTCACAAATTAATTTTTCTACTCCCATTTGGTAATTTACTAATTACAAAACGGCTAACGCAATCACAATGACATACATTTCTACACCCGTTGCGTAATGTAACATTACGCAACTGATAACGGTGTTGAAATGAAAATGTGCGCGTGCGCATTGTCAGAAATGGAACCATTTTTTAATTTCGAGTGTCAACATTGTATGAGGCTATCCTTCTAAACGACCGATAACAAACTATTTTTTGCCGTTTCCATAGCAACCACGTTTAAACGTCAGCCATTACATGAATATTTTTAATTTATTGATAGTTCCTCCCCACTAGGTTCAATCTTTATTTAAATGAATATTAATATATTTTATGTGTAGAGTCAAATAAGATTTGTTAATAGTGTAGTAATTCATCAAATTTATTTATCAAAATACTCCAAATTGTAGCTTTCCTTTTTTCGAAGGAAAACAGAAGGCTTGAAAGAAAAATTATGCCAGATGTTTTCACCGCAAAAAATAAACAAACTTAAACAGTTATTTGGCTAATAGGTCGGTATGAGGTTGACCACCTATGCTGTAAAAACTTGTTTCACTTTGCCAATGACACCCCTGCTTCAGTAGTTGCAGGGCTTATGTTTATTTATGTTTTGGGTTTGAATGTTTAAGCTTATATGCGGCATGTATGAACGCGACCTTATATGTGTCTGCTTGTGGGCATGATATTAATATGAATCCTTAATGTAATGTATCTTTGCAACTTAGATTAGATTAGATAATCGAAGGTAATGATAAATTACACGTTTTGACAAAAGTAAGGTTTTAATTACTTCAAATGGACGAGTACATTATAATGACTACTATTTACTATTTTGTTATTTATTTCATGGTCGTAGAAAAAGTATTGTATGCCACTGCACGTAATTAGTCTTTGTAACACTCTTGCTGTCTATTGTGCACAAACAAGCACTCGTGTTACAAAGACTATCATTACCAGGCAGTGGCATAAATAACTGTTATGTATCTACCCTATTCTCTATTCTATATGTCTGCACTATTATAAATAATAGCATTGCAACTTTAATTAATATGTACTTTTCCTTCATGATTCATTGATATATTGTTGTGATAGAAATTAAGTAATATATTTAACTAAGTAAAATTAAGTAAACTTATAAATCACACAGTAGCCTGACCACAAGTACAATTTATTGTGTCATGGGAGAAAGCTTAGACTTTCATAAGAAATATTCCATATACGACATAAGTCGTCATGATTTTGATGTCACCATCTTTTATTTGAAGGGGCTTACGGCTATATTGTAAATGATACAAATAGCATTGGTTGAAATAATAACTTCACTTCTAGGTTGACCTAACTTCTAGGTTGATCCCTAACCTTAACTTCTAGCCTCGACGCTTTTTCAACTTCTAACCTTATTGTGATACTGTATTTCTCCATCATGTTGTAAGTCTTTGTTTGATTCATTTATACCTCTGGATAACACTGTCTGTCTCAATAAATTTCTGTATTGGAAACAACATTTCTTTTTCTTACAAAAAATTAAGTACTTAATCCATAACATAACTATTAAAAAAAACTTCTATGCATAAAACACAAATATTTTTCCAATGAATTTATCTTCCATGCAAAAATTGAGTTACAACCACATTTCAAATAATGAAAATAGTTATCGTTTATCCAGGCAACCAGGCCGCATTGCCACTAAAATTTCCGCAAATTTTCACATCAAGTGATTGTAAATGATAAAGGCTTGGGTTGGATTCCATTTGCTGAAGGCTCCGAGTCCCGGTTATAGCCTGTAATTGTAATAGCGAATGGCGAAGTGCACTTCCGACATTTGCACGCTCTGCTAATTTGCCATCGCATTCTGAAATGGTTCCACGACAAATCGGTCACAGACAAACCGTCCACAGACAGCTCGTCCATTTGCAAATCGGTCACACGACAATCAATCCACAGGATTTTTTGGGAAAGGAATATAGGCCACAAATAACTCGTGCGCAGATATATTGGTGACGGACAATTCGCCACCCAAGTGCCACCCGAGTTATGCTACTAGCTTTAGTATGAGGTATGCTATGTCTTACTGTTATAAAGTTGAGCACGCCTCTGACCTAGAGGTTATTTTTTTTTCCTGCCGTTGCTTTTACTTAACTTGAGAAAATATTTAGCTTTGCATAAACGTCCATGTGCTGTGGGTCCTTCTGACACATAAGAGGGTTTAAACATTTCGGTCACATACAATTTATAATCTATACCACCACAGAATCTATATTTAATCTATAATCTAAATTGCAAGGATATATCTCCATATATATAGTCCGGTCGATAGCTCAGGTGGTAGAGTGCTTGCATTCCATGCCGAAAGCTCGGGTTCGAATCCCACCGAGGGTCTCAGAAATGATTGCCCGTTTCGGTGTTTATTTCAAACCCCAAAATAAAATACCGGCAAGGTTTACTCAGCCTTCACAAGAAATGAGTACCAGCACTCTCGGGAGCTGGGAAACCTCCACTTCAACTGAAGTGGTTGGCGTAAGGCCGGCCCCCTTACCTGTAAAAATAAATAGGTTCAACTCGCCACATGCGACCCCTTCGGGGATAACGCGGCAAGAAGTTACACTATATGTGTAGCTTAGTTGCGTTTTTTTTATTGACATTTGAGTTTCATATTAAATGCATGTCTACAAGCAGTCCCATGTTAGTTCGCGTTTACACATGCTGCATGTGTAAATACAAAATAAGCCAATCCTTACATGAACATAAGCCTAGCAAATCTTGTTGCCTTTCCCTAAAACCGGGGTGGCATTGACAAATGTGAACCAAACTTGTACGGCATGAAGCGTCAGACTCATATTAACCTATTATAGAAAACTAAAATGTATTAAAATAGTACAAAAAAAAGTTTTTTGGAGAGCAAGTATTGTATGATGGAGCTATCTGTGGGCCTATATTTTAGTGACCAAAAAGTCATTGACTGTAAACAGGTGTAGACTAATTGTCGTGTGACTGAATTGTCCGTGACCGATACGTCTGTGGATGAGTTATGGGTGGACAAGTTCTATGTGACCGAACTGTCGTGTGACCGATTTGTCAATGGACGAGCTGTCTGCAGACGCGTTATCTCTCACCGATTTGCCGTGCCACGTTCTGCACCACCACACTGCACTAATACTTATTAGCCATCATTGATTGGAAGTGCATGGAAGATGAAGGGCGCGCATTCAACTTGATGGTAAAGAGGTACGTACTTAATGGTATTAAACTTGCTTGCATCCTTTATTCAAACTCCATTCTCCGTTCTGCTTATATATTTTTTTCAAAGAGACAAAACTTTATTTTATAGTCCTCTAAGTAATCATTTAATATACCGACAACTCGTTCTGTTTTCTATAATCTGTAATCGTCAATTTAAGTTGCAAAGATATATCACATTTGAGATTCATATTAAATGCATTATTTTAAGAAGAAGCAGTTCGCCGGGATTCGAACCCACCACCTTCCATTACGAGTCTAAAGCGTATCTACTAGACTACGGACCGGTCATGTTTTTCTCACTTTTGTTTTTTCCTTATTTTTATCACAATTAATTTGTATTGATTGCCGTCTTCTACGAATATATTATACAACCCATGTGAATATAATATATTATATGGCACTATTTTATTTTCAGGTGGGGTAAGAAGTATTTTTTAGCTTAAAATGTCTTGTTCAGTCCTCCCCGGAGATCACTCTTGAAGAGGGTCGATGGCGGAGCAGTTTACAAGATAAACAACGAGCCCTTAATCTGATTACAAGGTACAAATGTTGGCCTACTTATATGAATGTATGTAGATCTACATGGAGTAAAAACCGTAGAACTTTAAGTTATCTAAACAAAACATTAAATACGTTTAAAAAAAAATAGGCTGATTTATTTGGTCAGCGCTGTTTTTGTGTGTATCACACCTCAAGAGCCCTCTGCGAGCTTGGTCGTCGCTGTAGAAAGCGCCAATTCTCAAGCAAGCCCAGTTGCTGTAAGGCTGGATGGACCTTTTGAAGACCGGTCTTTGGTACACGTTTATGAATTTTTCAACCCAGCGAAGAGCAAATTTTAAAATATAAATGTCATATTTTTTGTGCTCTGCCGGGATTGAAACCCACAACCTTCCATTTACGAGTCCGAAGTGTTACCACTGGACTACGGACCGGTCAAAGACGTTGCACCTACGTTTTATTATTTTTCTAGGATATTTTTGGAAATTTATAACTCTCTACACTAACATTTTTTAAGTCAATTTACTTAAGCGAACAGGCTACTGCCTTTAAAAATCCCATGAGGTAAGCTCCTCAAATTTCAGAGAATCTGTAAATTCATGCCATTTGTGGGAGAGTCAAACAGGTCTGGGTGTTAGTGAGATGGCGGTTTATATCTTGATCCATTCTAGCACGGTTACTTATTGCGAATTGCATAATATTGTGCTTTGAGACACTAAAAGGAAGTGGTAATTGATGTATTGAATTAGGGGATGAACGAAGATTCTGGTAGCTCATTCCAGAAACGGGTAATCTTTACAAAGGAATTTACGTTTCTACTCTTAACGTTTCTACGTCGACTGCAAAGGCATAGATGACAGCCGGCTACGAGTTGACCTTGTTGTATAACGAGGACTAAGTGAAAATATTTCATCAAAGCCGAAACCGTAAGAGAAGCAATAGATTCAAACAAAAAGATCAACAAATCTGACAAAATAATACGAGAATAATGGATGTAACTAAACTTTTTTACTTTTTTTAATAACTATTATGGTCACTTTCTACCGATTTCATGTTGAAAGATAGGCTTCATTTGTAAAAGAAGATGATTGTATTTTTACCTGTTATTGTAATGCCAGTCGCCGCACTTCTTTTCCTCTCTCCAGTCAAGGTGTTGAGCGCTGAACAGCTGAAGCCGGCTTGGGAGTCCTCATGCTGCGCCGCTCTGATGAGGAGCTCCCCTCGGCTGGTCATCACGAAGCGAGAACCTGAAACAAGAATGAAATATAAGCGTTTACTATTGAAATGAAGAATTTTTCACGATTGTAGAAGTTCAAACTTTGGGCGGATTTAACGTAGCAGATTGTATATTTTATGAATTTTTTGCGTCTTTCTTATTCAGTATTTTACAGTCCACTCCTCAACATGCGCCTCTTCAAATCCTCTCAAATAATCATCATGGACCAACAGGTAGTCAACAACCTGTCTGGTGATCGTGATGACTTATTTCTGACTGTGTCTAACTAATTATTTGCAAATAAGCCACACACAAAGTGTAACTTTTTGACTGCGTTATCCCCAAGGGGTCGCATGTGGGGGTTTGATACCTATTTATTTTTATGGGTAAGGTAACTTCCAGCTCCCAAACTCCCAAGGGAGCTCCCAGTTCCCAAGATGGCTGGTTCCCTTGTATGTGAATATAAATAGCCTCCGTTTGCTATTTGTGTGACAATTCGGAAAGAACTTGCATTATGTCATACAACTGTAGCTTAGTTGCGTTTAAAATAAGCTCTTGTTTGTTATCGTATTGAAGTTATCATTTTTTTTAAATGAGACTGGTCCGTAGTTCAGTGGTAGTAGCACTTCGGACTCTGAATGGAAGGTTGTGGGTTCGAATCCCGGCGGAGCACAAATAATATAGCATTTATATTTTCAAATTTGCTCTTCGTTGGGTTGAAAAAATTCATAAAACCTTTACCAAAGGTCCATCCAGCCTTACAGCAACTGGGTCTTGCCTGAGAGTTAGCGCTTTGTAGTGACGACGACCAAGCTCGTAAAAAGGTTGATAGCTAAATTGGTAGAATGCTTGCATTCCATGCCGAGAGCAAGGGTTCGATCTCAAGGTTTACTCAGCCTTCCCAAAAAATGAGAACCAGCCCCCGCGGGAAATGAAAAACCCCCACTTCAAATGAAAGTGGTTGGTGTGTGGCCGGCCCCCTTAACCGTAAAAAATATATAGGTCCCGTATCGCCACATGCGACCCCTTCGGGGATAACGCAGGCAAGAATATGTGTGTAGCTTAGTTGCGTTTGCGTTTTGCGTTGTCGTACAATGACAAGAATATTTATACTCGCGACAATAATATTTTGTAATCGTGGTTCACCTTCAAAATAATAATAACATGGCCTTGAAATATACCATCTAATATCACATTTTCAAGACCTTGGATAATTTGTTGGGTGAAGATTACAACGGAGACGAGACGAGGATAAAGTTTCCATTGATAAGGTTTGCGCTTACGGTGTAGAGGGCGGTAAATGTGTCAAGAACCTGGAAGATGATAAATGACAGACGCGCTCAGAGGCCGTCAAAAGAATGTGAGATCATGGTTACACAAAGTGAGATTACCAAAGATGATGCCAATAAATTTAGCGGGACCCAGACCTCGCTTGTTTCCCCGAAATAACCGCGGACCCCGCCGAGTATTCCCATCACGAAACATGCTTGCAAACTTTACAATCATAAGCCGCACGGACGTGCGTAAATTTTGAATTTCAGATAATTTTAGACAACGACATTTTCATTTTCGTTTCTTTGTATTACGCATTTTTTTTATGACGTTATTTTGTATGTATAGTTTAAGTTTGAATGTTTTCTCTCTTTATAAAACTAAAATTAATTTGATTTATTTTGTAAGCATTCTTATTTCCTAAAATACACTTCACGAGTCTGAAAGCTTGTTTGACAAAGAGTAGCGTTGGATCAAGCAATAGGCAACTACTATTAAATAAGGTAAACTTGAGACGAACATTTTTTTTTTACTTTATTACACAATACGTCCAGAAGTAATTTCAAATGTGCAATGTTTTTATATGTACTGGACCAATGTGTCTTATGACAACTGGATATTGATTTTTTAAATATTTTAAACAACTCCAACACTGTCTTTCCCGTTTTTTTCTTAGCTCAAATTGTGATTGATTATAATCAAACATGCCTTGGATGATGCCACCTACGGTGTTAGACCACTCGGACGTTCCAAAGGTACGGTAGGCAAACAATGTCAAGGCTGACACGGAAGTCCTGGAAGAGAAAAGGGGTCATGGAGGGAAGCGGCACAAGACAGAGAGTCCTGGAGGATTATGATGCGGGAGACCTTAAGCCTTCAAGGCTTATAATGAATCAGATTTAAATAGTAAGTAAGTAGTAATAATAATATTAGGATGATTTAATAGGTGAGCGCCGGGGGGAGATTTTTCGATATCCTCGGCGATCGACTTCAAACTCTTCGCGATCGACCGTTTGGGAACCTCTGGTCTATAGTATGATGTAAAACTTGAAAAATACAAATATCCATCGAAATATTTGCTTTCACATTAGCCGGCATCTCAATAAGAGTGAATTGCGGCCCTGAATATCAAGTAACATCATTAAAACCATAATAATATAATAAATTTAATATACTGAAGTGTATTTTCTCAAAATTTCCCTAACAAATAGAACGGCCGCATGGGGAGATGGAATATTTTGTAATCTTGTAGAATGTGTTTTTTAAAAGCTCTTTGTAATTTTCTCGAAAAATTAATATGCATAAAACATCGCCGGAATAATGTGAACAAGATGAAATAATATTGCCATAATAAATTTATTCATAAACATCATTCATGCTTTCATTAAAATAATACAAGGCTTCTTATGAGTAGGTGTGCTTTATACATATTATATTCCTTTGATAGCATTCTAATTTACCAGCACCCTGAGTACGAGTTGGAAAACTTGCAGTAAAGTTTACGGAAAGTATTAAAGAGTGGTTTTCCCCAAAATCTGCCGTTTTGTTTGTTTGAACTAGATTTTTTTCATCACTGTAACTCTTTTGCTAAGACCATAAAGTGTAAGAAACAAAAACGCAACGACGCGACGATAGCATGTTGAAAGCACCGGTTCTCATCAGATCACCGAAGTTAAGCAACATTGGGTGCGGATGGTACTTGGATGGGTGACCGCTAGGTACACCGCGTGTTGTTGGCATTTCTTGATCCGATCCGCAGTCCAGTGGCAACACTTCGGACTCGTAAATGGAAGGTTGCAGATTAGAATCCCGGCGGAGCACAAAAATATACCATTTATATTTCCAAATGTGCTCTTCTCTGGGTTGAAAAATTCATAAACCTTTACCAAAGATCGGTCACTGAAAGGTCCATCCAACTTTACAACAACTGGGTCTTGCTTGAGAATTTGCGCTTTCTACAGCGACGACCAAGCTCGCAGAGGGCTCTTGAGGCGTGACACACACAAAAAACAGCGCTCACAAAATAAATCATCCTAATATTACTATTATTTACTGGACTCGAGTCAGCCGTAATGGGTTGGAATTTATGAGACGATGCTACTCAAGAGCTTGGGAATTCTCACGTACTTCCATGCAGTTCGATCTTCAACCAATTGTACCAGACAACGTGAGTGAAGCATGAAGCGTTGCAATGGAACTAGGCTGTTAGGAATGCAGTGGTACAAGCAATCAATTTCTTTGTAAAGTTTATCAGCGCATCTTTTTCAAAATACCCATCAATAGGTAAACGTTCAAACCAAAGCATTTTCATTTGAGTTCATATTTTTTATAATAAAGAAAAATATTTTAAATGTAAATCAGTCAATAAGGCAAAAGTCAATTTCAAATTCAAAAATGCAAGGATAGAAGGATGATGCAAGGATAGAAAGAAATGGCGGTTGATCTGTGATGTTGGCGGCTAGGGTTTGTTAAAGTGAATTTGGTTTTATGATTTAGTTTTTTATGTCCATGTATATATTGTTATTTTTATTCTTTGATTTTAAAAAATGTAATTTGTCATGTATGTTCCTTGACTTATAGGTTGTTATGCGGCTGACCACCCATAATATAAAAATTGGTTCACTTTGCCAATGTCACCCCTGTTTCAGGGAAGGACGGCAAGAGTTGCAAGGCTTATGTTCATTTGAGATTGGGTTTTTATATTGTAGGTCCACATGCGGCATGTGTTAGCGCGAAATTATACATATCTGCTTGTGGGAATGCATTTAGTATAAATCTTAAATGATATATATCTTTGCAGCTTAGATTAGATTAGATTAGATTAGAAAAACAAAATTATAATTTTGTTTGTTAACAATAAACATCTACAGACTGAATATAAGCGATTAGAAAAGGTTGTAAATCGTCTTTAAACATGTGTACTTTTAATAAAAATATATATTAAACTGTTGTTCAGAAATATTTAAAAAAAAATAAGGAATGTTACTGATTCGGTTTCAAAGTCGTCCTATCGAAATGAAAGCAGAGCAAACGTACAGTTCACTCGACCATTAACCATTTTTTATAACGAGTGAATTTTTATTTGTATCTTGTGTAATTTTTTCTTTTAAAAAAGCGTTTAATTAAAATTTTCAATCTATTTTTTACATACTTTAAAAGAAAAATTAGTACGTACCATTTCATTGTGATTTACAGATTCATACTGTAGGCCTCACTATTGATGTTTTTTTTTGTATAGGTAGGTACGTAAAGAACGCGTTTTCTTGGAACACGAAGGAAAAACAAGAATTTCTTTTTATAAAACGGAGCAATTTATCAGGATAATGAGCGATCATGTCAGAAACATAAAAAACAAACAAACAGGCGATGAATCACAATAATGTGGTTAGCGGATTTTTTACAGATGGACAACTGTAATTTCTTTACATTAGTATAAGAGACTTTCGATACCTTGGACTATGCGCTAGGATAAGATTTAAATTTTGAATTTTATTGTTTCAATATTCAACAGTTTTACGAAGTAATGTTTATCATTACAAAAATTTAAACAGAAATTTAGCACATTATTTATTTATTTATTGATCAATTAATTCATTGCTCTATTTGGTTTAAATTGTTATGGCATTAGCTTAAATTATTGCCATGTTACAAAAAAGGACAAAAAAGGGTGAAATCACAAAAAATCTTCTTAATCTAAATTTTTAAATAAGGGTTTCCTTAGGAAAAAAGCGGTTGAAAAAATTTAAATATTAAGAGAACCACTGCGTAAGTCTACGTATTTATTACATTACATTTCATAAAGAAAAATAAATATATACAACGATTGTATTCTTTTCATCAATGAATTTAGAATGCTTTTGTTGGCTTATTTGTGGACTGACGTCAGGATGCCGCAGTCTCCATCTCCCAATGGAGATCCTTTCGCAAAATAATGAATTATAAATATTCTGAAATACGTCAAGTGCATATTATTTCATGTTTTAATTTTATGCAAATGCAAGCCAGCCAGCTTAGAATGTTTTGCCACTTTTAACACGTCTTCCTACTTTTTAGTGATTTCTACTTGACTGCTTTATATGAGGTTGACCAGTGACCACCCATACTGTCAATAAGGTTCACTTTGACAATGTCACCTCTGTTTCAGGAAAAGCCGGCAAGAGTTGCAGGGCTTGTGCTCATTTGAGGTTGCGTTGTTTATGTTGTAGGTCCACATGCGGCATGTGTCTGCTGATGGGAATGCATGTAATATGAACTTTAAATGCAATTTAGATTATAAATATACATTAAATTATTAAGAATACACTGAACTATGACATGAGCACACATTTTCATATTTTTATCTAAAAACAATTAATGCTTACTCGAATATATGCCAGAATCTTTTGCTGCATTTGAAACATATTCTGTTTTTTTATTGCTTTCTTCAAGTACTCCTTGCAGATCATAAATTTTCTTCAGCAATATCATACCTTTAAATATAACAAATCAAACAAAACATTTGTGTTTGTATTTCAACATATTTTGACTCCACAGCATATTATCTCAGCACTTTTGTTTGTAACGGCAAGTCCGTTTGTTACGTTCCTCCTTTTGTCCGACTTTCATTTGAGATCCAAATGGAGCACTAAATTCTCCTCCATGAATAAAATAAAAAGGAGTCGACCGCCGTGGTCGCGCTCCTTGCCACCGAGTCCCCAACCTGCGTTTAAACACAACCACAACGTTTCATACAAAATGTGAAGCAAACGAAATCACTCGCAGAAGTCGCTGTCTTAGTTTATATACATTTTTGGTAGACTCTATATTTGAGTTTTAACGAAAACTTTCACACTTGTGGCACAGTTCATTTATCGCATTTCGAACGACCTACTCCTTTTTCCAACTACTCCTTCCTACTCTTTTTTCACTCCTCCTACCTCTCAATAATGAAGCGTATGAATAAAATATCAATATCCACCGGTTTGCGAAGCCAAAGAGACAGAATGCAATAATGTCTGTTCATAGTATGTGAACTGAAATGCAGCCGCAATAATGCGCACAGAAATCTGTCTCGACTGTTCTATTGTACTGTACCGTTAGTACGAGTTGCAAAACTTGAGAAAAGTAAAGTTTACGGAAAATATAAAATAGTGATTTCTCCCAAAATCTGCCGTTTTTGTTTCTTACACTTTTCTTAGGAAAAGAGTTACAGTGATGAAGAAAATCAATTTCAAACAAACAAAAACGGCAGATTTTGGGGGAAAGCACTCTTTAATAATTGCCGTAAATTTTACATTACTCAAGTTTTGCATCTCGTGCTAAGTTGTTGGACTGTAGTTGTTACTTAAATTACTGATATAATCATTAAATTGATTTAAAAAGGAGTAAAAAATAACTAATGGCATTGATGGTGATTATGGTATTTTGACCGGTCCTTAGTCTAGTGGTTAATACATCAGACTCGTGATTGGAAAGTAGCGGTTTCTTATCTCGGCCGAGAATGAAAAAATATTTAATTTTAGAAATTTGCTCAATTTTTTTGTTGGGATATCAAAATCAAATTCATTATAGTTTGTTGTAAATTTCGATGTAAGTATATAAAATATAATGTCAATGTACTTTTAAAGTCCTTTGAAAATTTAGCTAGATACTTGTAGATAAAAAAAACATTACAAAAAATAACTCTGTTCCGATGTGAACGGAAATTAAAAATAAACTCGTTTTCATAATTTCAGCTCTTTAATTTTCCATCATGAAAAATTATTTTTACATCACAAAGCTTCCCTTTGGTGTTGCAAGAGAAAAAAATGGAGTTTAATAAAAAAAAAACGAGTCGTTCAAAAACTCTTTATTTAAAAGTCAGTTGCAATCAAAGGAACTGTGCGCGGTAGAAATTAATTATCTCACTTGTCACACGGCCAGACTGGAGAACCGAATTTTAATTAAGTTTTCATCAACCGGCATAATTAGCTTCTGGATCTTCAAAAAAAAAAAACAAAACTTTTTGGCGTTTTTATATTGTTATGATTTTATTTAAATCCTTTTAATCAAACTGCAATTACTTTATTTTTAAGATTTATTTTACACAATGTCGCGTCGGTTACACAGTACTACATTTTCTAGCTCTTGGCTTATCGACTTCATGGCTCAATGTTTCAATCGACTCGACTCCTCTCTCTCTCTGTACCATTGCGGCTCGCTTATATAGGCACGAAAGGGACCATTCTTGGTTTTTCTAGATTATTCTATAGGGGATTGTACCAGACCAGTCTACTACCATATGTTTAATAAATAAATTGCTACCATACTAGAGGCGGACACACACACAAGCAAACCCCACGAACTATATCGTTCGTAACATTGTAACGAATACGTAAATGTATGTGAGTTGTGTTGGGTCTGCGTTAGGTCTGCGAATGTGCTTAAATAATTGTACATGTATTTTTTTGATATTCAAATTGATATTCTGATATTTTGATATTCAAAAATATTCTAAATAGAATATTCTGGCGAAATCGGCCGCATGTTCCAGTTGCCAATGTTTCAAGAGCCATCTAATCTAATCTAATCTAAGTTGCCAAGATAATATGTAACATTGGGGATTCACATTACATGCATTCTCACAAGCAGACACGTACAAGTTCGCGCTTGCGCATGCCGCATGTGAACCTACAATATAGACACCAAGTCTCAAATGGACATACACCCTGCAACTCCATGCCTGATTAAAAAAGGCCAAAGGTGTCTGTAGCAAAGACTTATGTCTAAGCTGTCGAGAAATACAGAGCAAAAGTCACTCTGTGTATGTACCGTATGCGAACAGTATCTTGAAATAAATAACCGAAAAATAAAATACAAGCAAGACTTCACAAGAAATACGTACCAGCCCACTCGCGGTTGGCGTCACCTATAAAAATAAATAAGTTCCACTCGTCACATGCGAAAACTAATCTAATCTAAGTTGCATAGATATTTTACATTGGAGATTCATATTACATGCATTCTCACAACCCGACACGTACAAGTTCGCGCTTGCACATGCTGCATGTAAACCTACAACATAAAAACCAAATCTCAAATTGACATACACCCTGCCACTCTTGCCGTCCTTCCCTGAGACAGGGGGGACATTGGCAAAGTGAACCATTTTTACAGCATGTGTGGTCAGCCGCATACCAACCTATAAGTCAAGGAACTTCGGGGAACCCTTCGGGAATAATGCGGCAACAAGTTTCAATATATGCGTAAATTAGTTGCGTTGCGTTTTTATGTGAGATTATATTTCTTTTCTCTACATAATTAACTTCAAAACAATATTTTCTTCACCTTTGAAGCGTTGGATACGAAGTGTACCTAATATGGAGTAATATAAGTAATTCAAATATTTAAGCATCCTCCATGCCCATCATGAAACATGTTTTCGTCTCGAGGCATCGTGTGGTATCGACTCTACTTTATTGGCCCTCTCTTGGGAAGAGTCTGTAATTTGAGGCTAGAGGCATCTTGGCCTTAAAGGCAGTATAAGACGCCCCAATTTTCGTTCATTTCTGTCGGTTGCTTCGGTATATTTTATTTAGAAAATAAGCGAGTGAATGAGTGGGAAGTAAGAAGATGAATTGAGAACTATGGACGTAAAGGGAAAAGGATATGAACCATAAATCAAATGAACGTTCATTGACTTAAAGGTTGGTATAAGGCTGACCACCCATACAGTAAAAAAATGTTTACTTTGCCAATCTCACCCCTGTTGTAGTGAAGGTCGGCAAGAGTTGCAAGGTTTATGTTCATTTGAGATTGGGTTTTTATATTGTAGTTCCACATGCGGCATGTGTTAGCGCGATCTTATACAATATGTCTGCTTGTGGGAACGCGTTTAATATGAATATCAAATGTTTTTTTTTTTAATTAGACTGATTTATTTGGTGAGCTCTGTTTTGTGTGTATCACACCTCAAGAGCCCCAGCGAGCTTGGTCGTCGCTGTAAAAAAGCGCCAATTTTCAAGCAAGACCCAGTTGCTGTAAGGCTGGATGGACCTTTTGATGACTGGTCTTTGGTAAAGGTTTATGAATTTTTCAACCCAGTGAAAAGAAAATTTGAAAACATAAATGGTATTCTTTTGTGATCCGCCGGGATTCGAACAAAAAACCTTCCATTTACGAGTTTGAAGTGTTTCCACTGGACTACGGACCGGTCATGTAATATCTTTGCAACTTAGATTATATATTATAGATACCTATCAATTTTGTAATGTAATATATCTTTGCAACATAGATTATATATTATAGATACCTATCGATTTTATCAGTTTTTAGCTCCTTGACTGATAGGTTGGTACGAGGCTGACCACCCGTGCTGTAAAAATCGGTTCACTTTTGCCAATGCCACCCCGGTTCAGGGAACGGCGGCAGGAGTTGCAAGGTTTATGTCCATGTGAGGTTTTCTTTATTTGTATGCACACATTGAGAATGTGTAGGCGCGAACCTACATGTGCCTGTCTGTGGGCATGCATTTCATATGAGCCTTAAATGCTTACATATCCTTGCAGCTTAGATTATAGATTATAGATTATAGATAGGCCCTTAACTCACCCATCGACATTCGTTTAAGCTTGTTTGTAAGAATAAATCTTTTGTCATCAATACAAATTAAATTTTGATTAACATTTTTTTTTTTTTTAATTAATGACTCATTCTTCCCATTCACTCACCGTTCACTCGTGTTCACATTCATCTCAGCAACACGTCTTGCACCCCCTTCAGGGACCTTGCTTATAGTGGCGAGGCAAGCTCGAGACAGCGCCACTTCTCTCTGCTAACAATAATAAACGAGCCCCAGCCAGGCGGCCGAAGGACCTCCCCTAATTATTCTTTATTAGGCCTGCCAGGGACTCGCCCCTCAAGTACAAAACTTGGCGATAAACCCTCCGTCAGGCGCAAACTTTTAGCGCCTTTGTTTGAACGCAACATGTCAAAAAACACACACAACAAAAAAAACAATTTTTATTTTTATTTTTGAAAAGCCAAGTCATCATACTTTTTCGACAAGCCAAAAACCCACCTCATCATGTCCTCAACGGTAGCTTTGGCTCTGACTCAACAGATGCTTTTGGGTTGTTATTGTTTCATTATTCACTATCTAATCTCAAAAAAAATAAACCCATTCGGTAAAAAAATGGTTCACTTTGCCAATGTCCCCCCCTGTGTCAGGGAAGGTCGGCAAAAGTTGTAGGACTTGTGTTCATTTGAGGTTTGGATTTTATTTGTAAGTACACATTCAGCTTGTGTAAGCACGGACTACACGTGTTTGTTTGTGGGCATGCATTCTAGAACTTTAAATGAATATATCGTTGCAACTTAGATTATAGATTATTTTAATCAAATCTTATCTGAGTTACAAAAATGTATTGACAAGTAAAATTCAAATGCATGCCCATAAACAGATACATGTATGTTGGTTCACGCTTACAAATCCTGCATGTGTATACTTACTATTCAAATGAACATGAGCCCTGCTACTTTGGCTGACCTTCCCTGAAGCAGGGGTGACATTGGCAAAGTGAACCATTTTTTACAGCATGAGTGGCCAGCCTCATACCAACCTATACATTAAGTCTCATACCAACCTTTAAGATAAGGGATACAAATAATAAACAACATTTCAGTACCAAAATATAAAATATAGTAATACCTGTTTCTGGCTAGACAAAATTGTTGGTTGAATTGCATTCCTCTTCACAAATCTATTTACAAAAATGATAATATTTAGTTTTTATTTCAATTCATTACTTATCAATAATTACCCGACGACATCTGTTGAACCAGGGCCAAAGTTGCCGTCAATGGCTCAAACCTGCATTATTTTGTTTCAAACTCGCTTCATCGGGATTAACGTTTTGACCCACTTGGCAAACTTACCTGACCACATTATAGTTTTTATTAATAACCATAATATACACTTAGTATAATCAATGATTGTCAATCATACCTTACAGTTTCGCGAAAAACGCATGTGTGCTTTTTTGAACAGGTGCTACCAATGGAGGGTTACGCTCAACCAAAACGTTGACCAAAAAATGTATGAAATCTAACACAGTACCTCTGGTGAGCGTTTTAGCTTGTTTAAATTTTTGTTGAAATAACGCGCATGAGTTTAAACGGAATGCTTTGAATTGGGGTAGTGACTCCTTGAAGGGGATGAAATTGTCGCGATGGGTGCCACAAATCAGTGAGCCTCCCTGAAACTTTTCTAACCCTTAATCGATGGCCAAAGTATACACATCACTTAAAAGTTTATTATTGTATTCAGCTTCTTCCTTACATTAAAATGTGTTTATTTTTATTTTTATTTGAGCCCGCTGAATAAATACGTATGGTTTTGATTTTAGTAAACTGCAATTATTAATTTTAACACAATTTATTTTATACGGTTATTCCTTGACTTATAGGTCGGTATGAGGCTGCCCACCCATACTGTAAAAAATGGTTCACTTTGCCAATGTCACTCCTGTTTCAGGGCAGGTCGGCAAGAGTTGCAGGGCTTATGTTCATTTGAGATTGTTTTATTTTATTGGAGGTCCACATGCGGCATGTGCTAGCGCAAACTTATACAAGTCTGCTTGTGGGAATGCGTTTAATGTGAATCTTAAATGATATATATATAAGAAATATATATATAACTATTTTATAAATAAATGAAATTAAAAATTTAACTCTAACAATTTTAACACTCCAAAAAAAAAACATCATGGCCGTCCTTCAACATGGTCGACGTCCACCCAATCACACGAGAATACAGCTTGCTCCAATCAACGCCCTGCGCGGCAAATTCAAAAATGTATCATAATATTCATAATATCTTTACATCTCCCCCCCAAGGAAAGTATTACCAAAAACAATCTTGCTATACTATAATATGTTCGTCCTCCTCAGTTTCCTCTTCTTTATCTTCTAATGATGGAACCGGAATAAGTTTTGTGATATGAAAAAGGTTTGATTCTGTTTTTTTTCGACCAATATCTATTCTATATATTGAATTTGAAATTTTCTCAACAATTTCATATGGTCCAATTTTCAATTCGTCTAATTTGTTCCTGTTCAGTTTGTTTCCATTTTCTACGTATACTCTGTCTCCTACACTGAATGTGCAATGTTTTCGGCCTTTATCGAATAGTGCCTTGTTGTAGTTGTGTGATTTTATTGTATTCTGAAGCGCCATTTTCCTGTCCATGATCCAGTTACTATGCGATTTTTCTTGCTTTAATTCATTGGGTAAAGCCGTGACATCTGTACCATACAAAAGGTATCTTGGAGGAAAGCCTGTGACAGAGTGCTTTGTGTCATTATATTTTTTTACACATTCTTGGGCTATATTTGTCCACGCTTTCTTTTTGTTCATTTCATTTGATTTGCATCTTATTTTATTAATTAAAGTTTGATTTAATCTTTCGTTTAAACCATTTGAGAAGGGCGTATTTACTGCCGTAAACACCATACATATTCCTTTGTTATTTACGAATTCCCTGAATTCTTTAGAATTGATTCCTGGGTATTGGTCAGTGAGAAGCATACCGATATCCTCTGTTTCTGTAATTTTTGTAATCAGTCTTACAAAATCATTTGCATTTTGAGTTTTTGATGTTACAAGAAATGCGTATCTGGTGAAGTGATCTACCAACAGATGTAGATATTTTTTTGTTGATCTTGAACCTCCAAAACTTCCAATTGTGTCTATAGAGATTATTTCAAATGGTTTCGTGGCTGGGCCTAGATGAGACATAAAACCAAATTTGTTGTGTCCTCTTGATTTATTTTTTATACAAATTTCACAATTCTTGCAAACTTTTTTGATATTTTTTGTCATATTTTTGGCTGCGTATATTGGACCCATGGTTCCCTGCATTTGCCTAATTCCTATATGGCACAAGTCCCTATGAATGTCCTTTAAAAGTTTTATGCTGAACTCCTCCGATAGAAGTATTTTTTATTTGTTTCCAATTTTAGTAAAGTATACATTATATTTTTTTAATAATTTCGTTTTTTTCTTTTTTATTTCTTCATTTGTATTTTGATCTTTTATAATGTCTTCCAGTTTAATTAAGTTCACCACTTTTAATTGTTCCTCTGTGTTTTCATCCGATTCCAATACTGGATTTCTACTCAGGCAGTCTGCTTCTAAATTTTGTTTCCCGGGAGAATATTTTATTTCAAAGTTGTACTGTGATAGGTAGTATGTTAAATCACCCAGTTCTTCATCTGTTCTGGACTTCAGATTCATATTTTCCAGTGGTTTGTGGTCTGAGTATACTGTAAATGACTTTCCTATAAGCCAGTATTGCCAGTATCTCACCGCTTCTTTTATGGCTAAACACTCTAAATATATGGCTTTTTTCTTTTTTTGAGCTTCATTCAGTTTTTTGGAGAAGTAGGCCACCGGTTTTTCTTTTCCATCAGGTTGTATCTGCTTCAAAATGGCTCCTACACCTTCTATAGAAGCATCTGTATAAATATTGATTGGTAGATCTTCATCAAAAATTTCCAGAACTGGTTGGGAGCACAACAGGCCTTTTATTATTTCAAATGCTTTTTGGCACTCTTGTGACCAAATGAATTTGTTATTTTTTCTGAGTAGATTATGCAATGGATCTAGTATTATTGCTCTCTTTGGTATATATTCGTTATAAAAATTTATTTTTCCCAAAAATTGTCTTACATTCTTCTGTGTTTTTGGAACTGGAAAATTCTTTATTGATATCAAGTTATCCTTTACTGGTTGAATAGAATTATTTCGGATTATATGACCCAGATATTTTACCGAGTCTGATGCAAATGTGCATTTTGTGAATTTTAATCTGAAACCTTCTGTTTTGATTGCTTCCAGCAACTGTGCCAGATGACTAATATGCTGAGCAAAAGTTTTAGAAAAGATAAGAATATCATCTATATAATTAACGGCAAAATCACTAAGTTTATATTTCCTCAATATATTACTCAAAATTCTCTGAAAGATTGCTGGTGAAGTCTTTAGTCCAAAAGGTAAGCAGGTCCATTGGAAATGTCCTTCTTGTGTTACAAATCCTGTTTTTTTTCTGTCTTCAATTCTTAATGGAATAGACCAAAATGCAGAATTTATATCCAGGGTCGAAAAATAATTGCAATTCCTGGTTTTTATTGTCAGATCTTCAATTAACGGAAATGGTTGAGCTTGAGGTACTACAATCTTATTCAAGTCTCTGAAATCTATACATAGTCTGGATTTTTTATTTTCTTCCTTTTTAAAGGCTAAAGTAACAGGTGCGGCAAATGGACTGTAAGATTCTTCTATCAGCTTATTATCTATTAATTTAGCTATTTGTTCTTCTATTTCTTTTTTATCTTGTACAGTGCATCTGTAAGGCCTTTTACTGCAATATTTATCTATTAATAAGTCTATCCTCGCTTCATATCCATTTACAGTGCCAATATCGTATTTATTTCTTGCAAAAACTGTTTTATATTTGCTTATCAGTGTATTTATATCGGATTTTTGATATTCATTTAAATGATTTATTTTTATCTCAAAATCTTCTTCCTTTATATGTTCATTGAAATTCACTTTGTATTTTTTTGTAGTGTTTTTCTTGAGTAATTTTTAAATCTGCATCTTGAATTAGTTTAAACGATTTTATCAAGTCTAATCCAATTAAAAAATCGTGTTTGAAATTGTTTTCCTCAATAATGTATACATCCACATTGTTTTCTATTTCAAATATTTTTATTTTCAACTTTGTCAAACCGCTTGTCTTTTTAACACCGTTAATCGTTACTCAATCTGCTTTATTCAAGCTGTTTCCTTTTCCTTTTAGTTTCAATAGCTTAGAATTAATCAAAGAAACATTTGAGCCTGAATCATACACTCCATGTATTTCTACATTATCATTCAGTACTAGTTTGACCTTTATTAACGGTGTTTCTATTCGTTTTTTGAATCAGTTTCCTTTAATTCAGCTTCAATTAATGAATTGTTTACATGTTTAATGAAAGATTTCTTAAATTTATCATCCCTGTTTGTTTTAAACCAACATGTAGATTCAGGATGATAACGAGTACCTTTGTTTAATTTTTCACAAATTTTACATGGGGTTTTCTCTTCACTCTTATTCTTGGATTTAAATTTTTTTTCTTAGTTAAAAAGGCTTTTTTATTCATCATGATGTGTTCACACTTGCTGATCTCTGAGAATAATTGTATTGTATCGTGTATTGCTTGTCTATTGATTTCATTGAGGATAATTTCTGGTAGACCAGCTGCCACCAAGTCCACTAAAGTACCTGTATCTATTGATGATCTCATTTCTAGTAACAGTTTCTCTTTTCTTATTGCGTAATCTAATAAAGATCCCTCTTTATATCTAAATGATAATGCATATGTGACAGGGTTCCACCCCTTTGTAGCAAATGATTCACAAAATTTATTTTCCACATTGACCATTCTGATTTTATTGTGAATTTTATTAACATTGAGCTGTACCAGTCACCTGCTGATTTTTCTAAGAATAATCTAAGAATTTCGATTTTATTTTCGTCTGATTGTATTTCAAAACGGCTGCATTCTTTTTCAAATGTATTCATCCATTGTTCTGAATTAGTATTTTTGCTTGTAAACTTTTCAATAATAAATTTCTCTGCAATGTGTTTTGGATTATATTGTTTATTTTCTGCTACCTTCTCCAATGTTTCTTTTTTATTCAAAGCATCCAGATTTGCCTGAGTTCTCTCTTCTAGAAACACATCCTCAAATTGAAAATTGCCGTCTTCATCCATGTACGTTTTTTTTAACTCAGCTGTGATTGGAATCCACACTCGTCTTGTTTGATATCGTTTATTTAAAGTTTTCTTTATTTTATTGTAAGCCTGTGATTTCATCACTTCCCTGTGTAACGAAATTGCCTGTTGTTCCTCAGGGATGATGAAAGTTGAATCTTCGCTTGTGCCGATTGAGGTTATTGATAATATGTTTGATTTGCCATCTTTGGCTGGCAACAACGCGAACTCAAATTTTAATTTGTCCATATCTTTTTTTTCCAAATTGTAGTTTTATAAGAAATCTTATTTGGAGTGTTTGGTGATCATTTTTATTTTTTTCCTCAAAATCAAACTTCCTCGTGTTGCTCTGAAACCAAAGTTTTTATTTGTTTAAAATACCACTTTACATAAAATAAACTAAAAACAAATAAGCTCTTACAAATCAATTATAAACAAAATTACCTGAAACCAAAGAAACTACAAGTAAGTTAATTTTGTTACTATTTTATAAATAAATGAAATTAAAAATTTAACTCTAACAATTTTAACACTCCAAAAACAAAACATCATGGCCGTCCTTCAACATGGTCGACGTCCACCCAATCACACGAGAATACAGCTTGCTCCAATCAACGCCCTGCGCGGCAAATTCAAAAATGTATCATAATATTCATAATATCTTTACATATATTTTTCCAGCTTAGACTTAGATTTAGGTCCATAATTCACCATAGTTGATAATCTCTCCGAATATGGTATTCACGTTCAAATGTTGAATGCAACCAACCCACTGATGCCCTTTTCAGTCCATATATATAGGTACAAAAGGAGTCATTCTTGCATATTCCAGACCATTCAATCTCTCGCTTATACCAGACCACCATTCTTTGTACCGTACCATCATACTAGAGCCAGATTGTTCTGCACACTAGCGCACATGTTCAGGCCTCGCATGGTTACTTCAAATCCTTAGTTCGTAACAGGTCATCATCCGCTCAGTGCTTGTTTGGCTCACCTTCTAATTGATTCTAAGATGACCTTTTAATTAAACTGTCTTAAGAATCACACTCTACACAATCTGAGCTAAGAAATAAGCGCAAAACACGATAATGAGAGAGTTGTTTGAAATAGTTTTTAAAATCAGTTTCCAAGTTTCATAAGACACACGTGTCCAGTACACATACAAACATTTACATAGCAAATGTGAAATGACCTCTGATGGGCATAAGACAAACAAACACTAAAGGGATGGAATGTCGAGGAGATGAAAGAAGTGTATTAGTTCGTTAATTAATAATTCATTAAAGAATATTAATTAATAAGGTTCTTGTTACTGGCCAGGCAAAATAAAAGGCTACATCCAGAAGTGGTAAAACAACTGAACAAAAGAGATATCTTTAACTACCTAGAAATGAAACCTATGTAATATGCGAGTGATACAATGCTTGGACATAGAAATCCCTATAAGACATGTAATATGATTGCGTGTCCCGGGTCTTCTTTCCGCCTTCCCAGAGAGATCTGCTGGCCTCCAGGATTGATGAGGGCCAAGCCTGGCTTTGTTACTTTCATGTTCTCCGCGGCCAGAAAACATTAACATTTAAGTCAGTGCAACACTGCTCAACAAACTGTGTGCCGCGGACAATGTTTCACCTACAAGAAGTGTGATGTATGCCAAACAGATCACCATTACATTATCACGTTAAAATGTCTTTTTTCGCTTTCTATGGCTTTCTTCTCTTCAATATTCGTTTTTAAATCTGTAAAGGTGTTTTTTTGTTTTCAATTTGACATTTCGACGATTAGTTGGAAGTTGTTGATCATAAGTATCCCTAGATTTCAGAGACTTTAGGGGTTTATGACACTTGTTGTAGTACCGCAGAGGTGTTTACGAGCTAGATCGTACAAAGCGCCAATACTCAAGCACGGCCCAGTTGCTGTAAGGCTGGCTGTATTTTTAGTGCTTGTTCATTGGTAAAGGTTTTATGAAAATGTTACGTATTTTGTGCTCAGCCGGGATTCGAACCCACAACCTACCATTTACGAGTTCGAAGTGTTGCCACTGGACTACGGACTGTTTTCTTTCTTCCATATCTTCTAGGCAAGCCAGGCGAGCATTGCCCTATCTGTCACATTGAGTATGCACTATATAAGAGCTCTAGGTTTTTCTGACAGAATTAATCTACTATCTATCTAAAATCTTAGTTGACAAGATATATTACGTTTAAGTTTCATATTAAATGGATTCCTGTAAGCAGACAGAACTTAAAATATTAAAAAGCAATCTCAATTGAACATTAGCCCTGCAACTCTTGCCGCCTGTCCCTGTAACAGGAGTGACATTGACAAAGTGATAATCAGTATCGAAAGGCTTCTTCTTTTTCTTGTTGTTTCTTGCAGTATCTTATCTTACATTTCCATCTTATTGTATATTTCTTTCCATCTTGTTCGGGTCATTCACAAGTGCCGTTAAGTAGACAAAAGTTTGGTTGTCTGTTGGTCTACAATAATACCTCACTTACTAATTCATGACGCTTAATGTGGCCATGATTAAGATCTACGGCCAATCTCGTAATAAAGCCCAAACAAGCTGCTAAACAATGGCTTACAAGACCAAATAAAAACCTTGTTATGTGTGTGTGTGTTTGTTTTATTTTTTATTTTTTTTAAACATTAAAAATAATAAATTAGATTTAAGCTATGAATAAAATACACAATGTTTAACATCGCCGGTTCGTAGCCTAGAAATAAACGCTGTAGGCTCGAAATCAGAAAGTCATGGATTCGATTCCCAGCGTAGCATAAAAACGTTTTTTTAAAGATGTTCTTCCGTAGGTTTAAATTTTGATTGTGGTTACCAAATATCGTTCAGCAAAGGCACATCCAGTCTTACAGCAATTGGGTCTTGCTTGAGAATTGGCTCTTTAGCTTATTATCCATTAATCTTCGCGGGATTACATACGTCATTTTAGAATGAAAAACAGACAAAAACTTTGAGTCATTTTCGAGTGATGAGATTACCAACAGATGTCATTTTTTTTTAAAACGAATGATTTGCACGTGCTCACCTAAAATATAATACCTTATCTCAAATGAACATAAGCCCTGCAACTCTTGCCGACCTTTCCTGAAACAGGGGTGGCATATGCAAAGTGAACCATTTTTTACAGTATGAGTGGTCAGTCTCACACCAGCCTAAAAGTTAAGGAATAATTACCATAATGATATGTTAGTTTCGGAGATGTTACAGTTGAACAGTGATTTATCACAAAACGGCACTATAAATATTGTATTATTATTAATTACTCAAAAACCATGTACATAAACTCTAACAGTGCTATTCACAAGCATTTGATCCATAGCTGATATATCTATTTAAATTGGATTTCGCATTGCTAAATTTTCGATAACTTAGCAAATAACCAAAAGAACAGTAGCGTCTCAAGGCCCCGCCGCAGACTTTAAAGGGTTTCAACTTGTCAACATTCCGCCGGACGAGATTCAAATTAAAATCTCAGAGGCATCCTTGGGATTCATCTTCCTCCCTTTGAGATCGGCACTCCAGAATCAAAGTTGCGAGCGAGAGAGAAACAGACCGCATTTCGTGGTCGGCAAAGTCGTCTTGTACCGAGTAGCAAATTCCCGAAAATTCCCGAATGCCGACGAACCCTTCAGGCCTTTAAAGCGATTAAATCGCCGGATTAACTTTTAAGTGTATTGTTTGAGAAATATATCGATAAATTGATTTTCACAAAGTAATGTAGATCTAGATGTATATTTCATCATCGCAAAAAAAAATCAGAAATAGCGTGTTTTTTTATTCCATTGTTCCCGAAGAGATCGCATGCCTAACCTATTTACTCATAAAGGTAAGGGTTTCGAGGTCAGCGAGGATGTCGAAAATGACTTCTCGTTTGAATATTAATTGCAAACTCAAAATAAAATACCGGAAAAGTCTAATCAGTCTTCACATGAAATAAGGACGAGTCACCTCGGGAGCAGAAAAATGATTAAAATCAAATTAAATTCCTGGCAAGGTCAACTCAGTCTTCTCAAGAAATGAGGACCAGCCCCCTCGAGAGTTGGGAAATAATGTTGAAGAATAAATTTGAATTTAAATGACAAACAAAGTTGTAAAATAATTAGAAAAAAGTACCTAATATATAAATGATACTTTTACTTCAAGTGAAGTTTCCACACGCAACGATCGATCTTTTTGAGGACAACGCGGTAAGCAGTTGCACTATGCGTGGAGCTTATCCTTGCGCTAGTGATTTTGGTGAATCTAATGTTTTTTTTTCATAAATGTACATGTGTAAAAATACAAATTTGCAGTTCTTGTAAAATAATAAAAATATAATAAAAAATAAAAAGTTGCACTATACGTGAAGCTTATACTTGCGTAGGTGATATTGTTGTATGTTTATGAGTTTTAATTGCATTATTTTTTTTTATGAAGATGTGTAAAAAAAAACAAATTTGCAGTTTATCTAAGCCCCCGTTGTTAATAGACGCAATAAATTAATTTCACAATTTGAACCCTTAAGATTTTGCGAATAATAAATCAGCTTAGCGCGAGCGTTGAGCATTATTATGACTCGGTCAGGGCGAGTAAATTGCTTGCGTTGGGAAAACGTAAAAAAATGTTAAAGAGTCTGAGTCGCCATTATGCGGGCGCGGCAGATATAGGGAACAATGCGATAAATCACGGAAATGCCCCCCACCCTCACCCCATCCCTTATTAAGTTGCTTCATTCCTTACCGGCGGTGTGCGGGTGAAGCCGGTTAGTGGTTAGTGATGAGTGAAATATAATAAGTGGCAAGTGTTAAGTGTGATAATATGGTAAGTGGGTAGTTGTTAGTGGTACGTGTTAAGAGGAAAATAGTGTGTAGAGAGTGTGGTTAAAATTAGGTGGTTAGTATTAAGTAAAGAATGGTTAGTGGTAAGCATAAAGTTAAATATGTGTCGAATGGTTACTGGATAGTGGTAAGCTTTAAGTGAACTTTGGTAAGTGGCAAGTGGTTAAAATTAAGTGGTAAGTGTTAAGTGAAATATGGTAAGTCGTTTGTGGTTAGTGGTTAGTGGAAAATGGTTAGTGCCGAATAAATAGTGGACAGTGGTTAAAACTAAGTGGTAAGTATTTAGTGAAATATGGGAAGTAGTAAGCGTTTGATGGTAAGTGGTTAGGGATTAGTGGTTTTGGTTAGTAAGAAGCGATTTGTGTTAAGTGGCAAGTTAAGTGAACTTTGGTAAGATGTGGCAATTAGTGGGTGGTTTCTGGTTTGAAGTTAGTGATAAGTGTAAAGTAGTTAGTATTTTTAAGTTAAACGTTGGTGGTGAGCTGTAAGTGAAATATCTTAAGAGGCAGGTGGTTAGTGGATAATAATAAGAAGTATTGGTGTAAAGTGAAAAGTGGTTAGTGGTTACAAGTAAGTGTAAATTTTTATATGGGAAATGTGATGCCTGAGTGGCAAGAGGTTAGTGGATCGTGGTTAGTAAAGTTTCAAGCAGTGAGTGGTAGGTGGTGGTTATAACTAGCTATTAGATAGAAAGCAGAAAATTAAAAACATATTTTTCATGATTTTTTTTTTAAATTTTGTAAAATTCAATTCACTTAATTTCTGAGCAGAGAAAAAAATCAAAAACAACAATTACAAAAAATTAAAAAAAAATTATAATGCACCTTTCATTTAAGCTAATGGTCACACCTCATAAGCCTCATTTTTTTCATGAATTCCTTAGGCCCGGTATTTTCAACGTTAGCTTATATGACTATTAATTGATAAAAAATACTACCCACACGATTGACATAAACTTTTTTATTCAGTACAAAGTTGCTATACTAACCTTGAAAATACCGGACCTTTGTATCATAAAGACCATTTGATACTTGCCTGGTGTAAACGACATACAAGACTTTCCTCGATGAATACTTTTTATTGAGGTCTTTGCTGCCTCAGAATGAGGCAACTTGCCTTCATTTAAGGCAACCTCCCTTTATTTAAGGCCACCTCCCTGTATATTTTAAGGCAGTGACGTAGAACGCCGATAAGATTCCCCTATTGTTGTGTTGAATTTTTAAGGACAATGAATAATGCTCGTGATTTTCATGAAAATCGGATCTAATTTACTCATAGAGGAAAAATTAATACATCGCACGTTTAATAATAAAGAGCAATAACTCAAAAAACATGAATGTTGGGAAATCACGTTTGAAGTTCAGACGGCCAGTACAACTTGTATGGGATGAAAAAGGCGGCCGATGTTTTATCTCGGTCATATTCGTCCAAATTGAACGGCTGTCGCATTCTACCTATTCTTCTCGCATTGTTCTTGCGTTTTATTACAAAATCTCGATATATCCAATTTTCGAGTTATTTCTCTTTATTATTAAGCGTGCGACATGCTCATTAAAATTTTCAAAGAAAGGCTAATTAAAGCTTAAAATGATTTTCAGTGAATGTAATATGAGAGCTTTATAATGAACTACTTGGGTTGAGGATGATTGAAAATATTGTATGCAATGTTCACATCAACCAAAAGCTCGTTTCACATGAAAGTGTCAGAAGGATTCATAGAAATTATTTGCTCATTAAAACATTTTAGTGCCAACTAAATTTTGAATGCGTTGTGACGGTTATAACAATGAGGGACCAATTTGTGAGGATATTTAGTGATGAGGATTCCTTGACTAATAGGTTGGTATAAAGCTGACCACCCATACTGTAAAAAAATGTTCACCCTGCCAATGTTATCCCTGTTTCAGAGAAGGTTGGCAAGAGTTGCAGGGCTTGTGTTCATATGAGATTGGGTTTTATATTGTAAGTTCACATGCGGCATGTTTAAGCGCGAACTTATACGTGTCTGTTTGTGGGATTGCATTTAATATGAATATTAAATGTTATATATCTTTGCAACATAGATTATAGAAAAATTATACATAGATATGTATATGTCTTCAATGAGGTTTCTATTTTAAAATCGGCTTCAAGACCAAAGCTGTACTCCGGAGATTTCTTCATCACAGATTAGAAGGAATCTTCAGTTTACTTTACGTGCAAAATTCTCCACTGACAGATGAACGACGCAATACGCAAGACACCAACTACATTATATGTTTAACTTTATAAAAAAATAATCTTTATAATCATAATTTACACAAGCCTGTGACTCTGAAGCCAGGCAAACTGATCTTACCTTTTTTTTCTCCTTGTCGATCATCTTTTGTTTTTCTATTCCATACTCAAAACTTTTCTATATTCTTTATCCTCCCTACATACCTACGAAATCCTTTTGTTATAGAGTATTGCATTTAATGCGTAAAAAACGCAACGCAACTAAGCTAGACATAAAGTGTAACTTCTTGCCTGCGTTATCCACGAAGGGGTTGCAGTTGAAGTGGGGATTATCCAGCTCCTGGGGGGGGGGGGGTTAGTTCTCATTTCTTGTGGGCTGAGTACACCTTGCTGGTATTTATTTTAAGGTTTGAAATATCCATCAAAACGGGAAATCATTTCTGACACCCTCGCTGGGGATCAAAATTTCGCTCTTGGCATGGATTGCAAGCATTCCACCAACTGAGCTATCTAATCTAATCTAATATAATCTAAGTTGCAAAGATAAGTTATATTGGAGATTCACATTACATGTATTTTCACAGACAGACATGTCCAAGTTTGCGCTTACAACATAAAAAACAAAACTCAAATGGACGTAAACCCTGCAACTATTGCCGTCCTTCCCTGAAACCGGAGTGACATTGGCAAAAGTGAATCATTTTTTACAGTTTTACAATATGGGTAGTCACACCAAAACGGGAAATCATTTCTGACACCCTCGGTGGGGATCAAGCCCTAGCTCTCGGCATGGATTGCAAGCATTCCACCAACTGAGCTATCGACCGGACATTTTACGAACTTGGTCGTCGCTACAAAGCTCAATTTACGAGTCCAAAGCGTTACCACTGGACTACGGACCGCTCAAAATTAAAAATATTAAAAGTCGGAAATTCTGTATGTACAGGGTGTCACGAAGCGTTCGCTACATTTTGTGAAACCCTCTCGCCCTCCATCTTTTACCGTCTGTCTACTCCTTCTCAACCCTTGGTCTACCGCCGTTCCATCGTTTCGCCCATTAGCACTTTTTCCCGATAAATTATGGAAAATAATGCAATTAAGCGCTCCGGTCCGCGCAAAGACCAGGATTGTGAGGCTTTTCGACCCACCCTACCCTTTAATACTGGCGTGGAATCTTTTTTTAGTATCTCGCGCGAGAATAAGCGAATATTGGGGTAGATGCTACTTTTTTTTTAGTATCTGTGTCTGAATAGACTCGCTGTTGTAGCAATTCAGCGAAAACCTTCCTGGTTATTTTTTTTTATTCATTGTGTTCGGAAAAGATAATTCGATTGATTTGATGCAAACAAACTATAGTACCAGGTATTTGAAAGGAATACAATATTTTTTCTACCCAAGGGAATGAAGAATTATTTTTCAAGATAATTTGTTTGGTGAGCGCTGTTCTCCGGGGTAATCACACCTCAAGAGTCCTTTGCGAGCTTGGTCGTTACCACAGAAAACAATTACACAGCTGTATTCGATTGCTGTACCAAAGACCTTTGATCATATTTTTTAGGTCTTAATTTAGATTTTTTGGAACTTACTGTAATGTCCGGTCGCTAGCTAAGTTGGTAGAGTGCTTGCATTCCATACAGAGAGCTTGTATTCGAATACCATGGAGGGTGTTACCATGGTCGGCAAGAGTTGCAGGGCTTATGTTCATTTGAGATTGGGTTTTTTATAGTGTAGGTCCACATGCGGTATGTGTAAGCGTTAAATTATGCATGTCTGCTTGTGGGAATGCATTTACTATGAATCTTAAATTATACATATCTTTGCAGCTTAGATTTAGATTTAGATTTTAGTGTCGGAGATGATTTTCCATTTCAGTGTTTATATCAAAACCAAAAAAATCCTGCAAGGTTTACTCAGCCTTCACAAGAAATGAGTACCAGCCCACTTCGGAGATGGAAAACCTTCGAATTTCAACTGAAGTAGTTGGCGTAAGGACGCCCCCCTTAGTTGTATAAATAAATAGGTTCACTCGCCACATGCGGGGGTTCGGGGAGTTACACTATATGTGAACCTTAGTTGTGTTTTTATGTGATATTAATAATTTGAAAGTACTTAGGTAAACTACATAAATATTTAAAATCATTACCTATAACATAAAATAAATTTAATACCCTAGATGCTTTTCATTATTGTCACACAAAAAAAGTCAGAAATTTCAATGGTTAAAGTTTTTAAAATGGGCCATTCATCCAAAAATATTTTTTATTCGTTTATTTTCAATTCAGTATTTTTCAGTTCCAAATAACTGAAGTTTCATTCTTTGAAACTGAGATCATTACTTTCAAATGGCTTTTATATCAAGTCTCTTACTTTACATTTTGCGAATATTTATTTACTCTTGAGACATTTTGCGGATAAAATAATTATCTTCCCACTGGCGAAAGTCATTAAGACTTTTGTTGAAACGAAACAAAGATAAAGTAATCTTTTACCATTAGTGACACTGGTAATTGAGAAGTCTAGAATAAAAGACAAATAAACGGCATCTGCGAAATTATAAAAGAGATTATTATATTAACTTTTAAACAAGTGAAAATAGACTTAGTTTTGATAAAGTGGACCTAAAATGTTCACCAACTAAGCTACAAATGAAGTGTGACTTTTAGTTTTGTTCTTCCCAATAGGGTTGCATGTAGTAAGCGGAATCTATTTGTTTTTGTAAAAAAGTAAGGGAACTGGTCCTACGTCAACCACTTCACTTGAAATGGGAGTTTTTAACCTCCAGAGAGGGCTGATACTCATTTCTTGTGAAGGCTGAGTAAACCTTACAGGTATTTTATTTTGAGTTTAAAATAAACGAAGAAACGGTCGATCATTTTAGACACCCTCGCTGGATATAGAATCCGAGCTGTTGGCATTAAATGCAAACACTCTACCAACTGAGTTATCGGTCTGACCAGATAAGTACAACAATTATGTCAAAAGATATAAATTACTAATAAAACAACGGCCAATTTTAGCTCCCAATTGAACATATTGTGTACCTTTCGTACCACACATATTTGTTGTCCATTTCTGGTACCAGATTATAAGCTCAAAAAATTGTGCCTGATGAAATGAGTTTGTTTCAATAAATGAGGCATTTTATTTATTTTAGTAAAAGCATAATTTTCCTATTTTTAAATAATATCTGGTATAGAACCTTTTGTGTACACAAAATAATACGATTCAATAATGGAAATCAGTAAAATTAAACAGCATTATATATATTTTTTATCCGAATTTTCTGCATGGTATGGTTTGTGTATTAACTCTGTGAAAACTCATATTAATTAATTTCTACTTAACCTAATAGAACTTCAATTAAACAAAGTGCTAAAATAAAAAAAGTGTTTCATTAAAATTTTATAGAGTTCTTTAAAGTTTAGTAGAAATCAAGTGTTCTGTTTTAACGTTATTGAGAAAAAAAAGCAAAGGACTATTGTTTTCAAAATAAAAATAAATGTAAAATATTATTTATCATTATAATGTGATAGTCGCAGGCATGGTCGAGGGAATCAGGCATCGGCACTCGAATTTGCGTAAATGAAACAATCGCAAGTTAGAGCCCCTCATGCGCCGTTTCCTATCAACAATAACTTTGACCCTAAATGATGCACTTATGTCATGGGGTAGTTATTAATTAATAATTCACTAAGTATTACAATAATTATTATTCGTTGATAGTTTTAATACCTGTCTCTCGTCTCTGGCCAGGAAAAATAGGCTGGTTAATAGCATTTCTCTTCTCTCAAATCTATTTGAAAAAAGTCTTCAAAAGTTGATCATATTGGTTACATTTCTTAATTTTATATAATTAGTTTTTCAGAAAGCAATATTGGAGCTGGTATACACACAACTTTCTCGGCACCGAGCACATAATGAATTTAAACCAACGCCCGTAAATTGAATGTGAAAATAAACAGTTTTCTTAAGCGTTTCCCGCCAAGTGAGGAAAGTTACCAAATAACTAAAATTTCACGTATATACTCAACCACAGCTTTCACCGAAAAATGTCTGAAAACTGAAATGCTCACTGAAAGCGCTGCTTCAGTTTTTGTACATTTTTGCTTAAGTTTAGTGTAAGCACACGGGTTGTATGCTTTGAGTTCAAGCTATTGCACCACGCGAAGAGTTATTAGTTTCAATAATGATTGCCAGAAGCAAAAATTGGAAAAGTTTTCGCGCGTTCAGCCCCCCAGAACAGGGGCGCGACTTTTAAACATTTATCAGAAAATAATACGGTGGAAGAGTATCTCTTGGAAGAAAGTTGGGTAAAAACTTGTTGAGCGCCACTGCTTTAATCGAAATGATTGGCGAATTGTGAAGTTTTCCAATAAACGAAATATTTGAAACACTTGGTTCCACGTAAAGCGTTTGTGCTGGAGTTGATTGAAATATTTTACAAAATTTTCAATTGCACTTTGAAATATTTGAAATGTGTCTCAGTAATTTGTTTGCTGTAAGCATCTAATATAAAAAAAGTAAGCATCGAATCTAAAGATGTATTGATATTTAAAATTAATATTTAATGCATGTCCACAAACAGAGACCAACATCATCATAATGATTTAAAAAAAAAACTGGAAATGGATGGAGGATGCCTTTTTTAACCGTTTACTGTCTATCGCTACAATATTTTTTGTCTAAAATTACAGCAATTACAACATTTATTACGATCGAAAGGATTTTTGTTTAAATACTTTTGATAAAAAAAAATGAACGGAATAATAAAACTTTTTCGTTAATTTATAATTTAATTCTTGCGTTGAAATTTCAGGCATGAATTTTTGTATTTGTGTTATTTCTTAAGAAGACAGAAAAAATCTTATATGAATACACATAAACTTTTTTTTTTCATTTATATATGTACATCCATAGATTGGTACTATATTCAGTTTTGTAAGCAGCTTCATTTTGTATAAGGATCGTTTGGTACTTAGCTTAAGGGCGAGAAATTTTCCATACAACTTTCACAAGCCGGAAGTTTTGGTCCAGACGCTTGATTCCACCATCATCTAAAACATACCACAGCGTTGACGGCAGTTGCAAACTTCCAATTGAGTTCATTTGAGTTGGACGTTGAGTAATGGTAGCTCGAAGGGGTGGCCAAAGCCCCAAATGTAAAACTTCACTCTAAAGCGTTTACCAAAATATATATACAAAGTAATGTGGCACCTCTGGAAAGCGTTGTAGTTTCTATATATTTTTGGCATTATTTCGGATGAACAGTTGCAGTAACGGAACCGCAGAAGGGTGTGAAAATTTAAGAAGAAAAAGGAGGGAACGAAGAATTCAGTTTGACTTGTATATGTGCAGTCGAAGATAGGTGGAGAAAAACGAAAGGGTAGAATTTTTGCTTCCGTTGAAGTTTCAACAAAGCATTGTGGTTTGTGAGAAAGAATTGTGCGAAATGTCTTCCAATTTAATAAGACTGTAGAATATATAGTATTATCTCTATCCGTACATTTTGAGACATTGCTATTATTGTTTTATGTAACGAATTGATTCTCTCATTAAAAAACCTATAATTAAGTAAATAAATCCGTTTGGCAGAGCGATACCAATTTCCCTTCTATCTGATTAAAATTTGCTTAAAAAGTCTGCCTTTTTTATAGTGCGACGAAATTAAAAACATGCATTTAAGGTCATATCGGGTCGATAGCTCAGTTGGCAGAGTGCTTGCACTCCATGCCGAGAGTTCGGGTTTGAATCGCACTGAGGTTGTTTATCTCAAACCCAAAATAAAACAACGACAAAGTTTACTCAGTCTTTACAAGAAATTAGTATCAGCCCCCTGAGGAGCTGGGAAACCACCATTTCAACTGAAGAGGTTGTCGTCAAAGCGTTTGTTAATGTCTAGTCAGTTTCCGTTTTATTCACGGTAATTCTTCCTCTCATTATTTAAAATTATTTTTTAAGTATTTCTTTATTTATTTAAAAATGTATTTAAGTATTAGTTCATAAGATTTCCAACAGTAAAAAATCTTTCATAAGTTTATTTTTCCTAAAAAATATGTAGAAAAAGATTAAGTACTGACTTATAGGTTGGTATGCGGCTGACCAACCATGCTGTAAAAATTGTTCACTTTTGCCAATGTCACCCCGGTTTCAGGGAAGGACGGCAAGAGTTGCAGGGTTTTTGTCCATTTGAGATTTGGTTTTAATGTTTAGATTCACATGCGGCATCGGCAAGCGCGAACTTGTCGGGCTGTGAAAATGCATGTAATGGGAATCTACAATGTATAATATATTTGCAACTTAGATTAAATTAAATTAGATTAGGGTCAACGCTTATGCATTCTTATTATTTTTATTATTAAGTGCATACGCATTTATTAAATTAAGAGAGCATTTTCACTTAAAAGCACATTTAAATATTTTCTTTACACTCATGGAAAACTTATATACACAAAAAAAGCTGAAAAGTATTGAAGATGAATGAAACAAAGATATATCTTTTTTCCTATTCAAAATAATCTTTTGAGTTTTGCGTTGAAAGGCACAAAAAATGTATATTTTCAACGAGCAAAAAAATGAGAATAAAACCTGTAAATTGTTCCTCGCGAAAAATCACACAAAACGGCCGACCTTTACCCAAGTATACAACTCTACGTGTAAACTCAACTAAAAAGCATAGAAAATGAAACACTCTCTAGAAGTGCTCTTTTATTTATCACACATTATTAGTAGACTCTTCTTTTGAGTGAAAACAAGCAGTTTTATACTTGGAGTGTTGGTAAAAAAGGGAACCGTCTACCTTTTTTTATATTTTCTTGGTGAATTTGAAGCCTTGAGCCTTCACTTTTCATACGTAGTTCGCTACATTAGAAAGGGCTTACGCGAAGACACATTGCCCGGCGTTTTGAATGGAAAAGTAACAAAATTTCAGCGCAGGTTGAAGAGTTGAACCTTTGGAAATTTGTGAAGATGGAAAAAATGGTTTTGATGAACGATTTGTTTTATATTTTTATATTATTTATACATTTCTGGATTAGATTTCTGGAGAATAATGCAGTTTATAAAGTTGTTAGACTCTGGTGGTGTGATCTTATTCCATATTGTTGCGAATGTGTAATTGTGTGTCTGTGGGAAATGGTGTGAGTTTTGTCTGTGTGAGTCTGTGAAGTTCTTAGATGTGGGTACTTAAATTTTTGTATTTGTATTTGTTCGATATGGTGGGAATGTTCACTCGATATGTATAGAATTGTCTAGCAAAATCTTGCATGTGCCAGTTCCCAATGTTTCCAGAATAACTCTTATTCTAACCTATAAAAAATGACCGAGATGCTCTGTAGCGAGGCTTGTATCTAAACCGTCAAGCTATACAGTTCAAAACCAACTCTGTCTTCGAACCGAATGTGATCCATATTACACATTTTATGTATCTAAGGTTCTTGATTACTTATTGTGATAACTAAAAATAAAACTATTTATCATGCCCAATAGAGCAAACACATAAAATTTTGCAGACAGGAGCTTTGCAGTGGCCGGGCCGGTTGCCTGGAACAATTCGCCCGTCGGTGATTGCGCGAACCAGCCTACCACCAACTTCAGAAAGGGACTGAAGACACTGTTTTTTTCTAGAAGCCATGGCGCCCTTGAGATGGTCCTGGACCATTAAATGGTGCCACAGGAAAAAAAATCATCCATCATCATCATCATCATCATGTGGTGTATACTCAATCTGAAATTAAATTCTTATTTCGTACCTATTCTCAAACACGTGTATGTGGCCAGAACAAAAAGATCAAAGGTGTTTCGGGGCGGCTGTATCCAAAATTGAAAATACTTGAAATAATATTAAAGGTGAAACTGTACCCCGAGTATAAATCATTGCGTAAAACTCACCTCGATTGCGTAAATTGTCAAAAATGAATCAAAACTAATTCACTCTTTAGGAGTGCCGTCGTATATTTCATACATTTTCAATTTACGCAATCGCGTAGAGATTTCCCGCATTTTTTCGTACTCGTGGTTTCCAACTGAGGTAAGTACCTATGTATGTATTTAGCTTCACTAGTTCGAGGAAAAATAAAAATATAGTTGGGGTAATCCCTTTGTATCGCGAAGAATGTAGGTAAAATTTTTGAAGGTTTTTGAGGGAAATTCACAAAGAATTTTGGCATAAATTTTTAGAAACAAAGAAAATTTGAATACCCCGTATTTGAATAACTCAAAGATTTCTCGGTAGCGAAAAAACCTATAAAATAGTTTTTTTTATTTTTTTTTAAGAAATCCTGTGCGGGAGACTCCCTAGATTCTAAAGACTCTAGGGGTCTATGACACTTGTTGTAGTGCCGCAGAGGTGAACAAGCTTGGTCGTCGCTACAAAGCGCCGATACTCAAGCAAGACCCAGTTGCTGTAAGACTAGGATGGACCTTTGGTGACCGGTCATTGGTAAAGGTTCATGAATTTTTCAACCCAGCGAAGAGCACATTCGAAATATAAATGGTATATTTTTGTGCTCCGCCGGGATCCGAATCCACAACCTTCCATTTACGAGTCCGAAGTGTTGCCACTACGGACTACGCACCGGTCCAATAGTATTTTTAAACGTCCGTTTAATAATGTATATAAAAAAAAGGATGTGTATTATGTATTATTTTCGATAACCGAAAGAGAAGATATTAATGAATAAAAACAAAAACGTGATAAATAAAGTTTAAAACTTTTACGGTCATGGTCTGTGCTATGTGTTCGGGTAAAACCATGATCTACTCGTATTTGCAGGTTTTTTCTCTCTCTATTTTATTTTCACGAGTAGAAAGCATTCTCAAGGCGAGTTATCAAAGCGACGAAATGGTTTTCGTTGTCTTTGCGGTAGATGCAACGAATGACTCTCCTGAATATAATTTTAATTAAAAAAATACTTTCAGACAGCGAAAATTTCATACACATTTGAGCGCATCAATACTCGTAAAACACTGCAACGATACCAAAAGAGAGTAAAATGAAGCACATGCAGTATGCACTCTTGGCTCTTGCAGTCTAAACTCATTCCCTACGCGATCTGATACGTTTCATCTCGTATTTTTCAATGAATTTTAAATGCGGACCGGGGCCTGTTGTAAATGACTGGCGTCCAAGCTAAATTGCACTATATTTTATGGCACATCTGCTGGAATATTCTGGTGTACTGGCAAGGAAATAAGGGTGAGAAGTTGTAAATAAATTTTTGCATCGATATCTACGTAGTTTCCCAGTGAAGTTGAAGAAGTGAGGATTTGATGTGAGGATGAATGTGTAATACAGTCTTCAACCGACATGGGATATTTACGTATGCATTAAAATATGCAAGACATTCAGATTGAAAAGTAATTGAACGTAGTAATTTGCCACATTCATAAATAAATATCTTTTGCAATTAATGATATCGTATTTGTGTGTATTTTTAGTGATATTTTATGAAAATTGATACATTGTTAGTGTTTTCTTTGACCTGCGGATTGACGACTCAATGTGATAATCTTGAAAAAATCCCCGATCATCGGAAATCAATTTTTCAATCTTCTATGAATACTGATGAATCCCTTGACGTACAGGGTGGTGTGAGGCTGACAACCCATGCTGTAAAAAATGCTTATTTTTGCTAATGTAGGCAAAAGTTGCTGGGCTTATGTTCATTTGAGGTTTGCTTTTTGAATTGTAAGTGCACATGCAGCATTTGTAAGCGCAACTTCTGTTACATGTGTGTTTGTGGGCATGCATTTAATGAATCTATATACATAAAATCAAATGGATGTAGGTATGTATGTTTGTCCTTTATGGACTTTACAATGCAACTTATATAAGTAATTCTTTACTTAGGCCTCTGTAAAAGAAAAACTGGAGCAATTAAGGAAATTAGAACAGAAATATGCTTAAACTCAACGGGGCTATTCTTAGACATTTTAGTCGTCGGTTGAGCCCCCGCTTTGACAAACTAATGATGCCTGGGTTGAAAGTCTCATCACCACGGTCATTTTTACCTTCCGAATTTTGGTAATTTTTGTATGAAGACTAATCAGCTGTTGACTTGCAGCCATCTTGGATCGACATGTCTTCATACAAATTCATTATAAGTTTGTCAAAGCGTACCTAGGCTCAACGGTCGACTAAAATGCCTTAGAATAGTACCGTTTTTGAAACTTAAATGAGATTAGATTAGACGTCACATAGCCCAGAGATATTTTAAATGTTCAGAACCCATAAAAATAGCTGTACTTATATTTTAACATAATAAAAGTATGGTGTTACAGTTTCCAAGAAGATGTCATATCCGTTCAGTCTCTTCGCAGAACTTCTCGGAATCTTTGGTTTGCGCTCTAAAGTGATTTGACAAATTGATTGGTTAGCGCCCTCTAAGGACGAGACAATGCTCTCTCTCTATGGGAGAGTTCAGGCCAACAATGCGAAAGTTAAGCGGCGTGGAGCCATTGTGAGCCCGTGGGATAGTGCTCAACGCATTGTGAAAGTTCGATCCCGATAATAGTTTGTATCAAAACTTTGTGAGGACTTGCAGATAATCATATTATTGTAATATCGCATAAATATTTTTGTTACATAAAGTTTCGTTTACTTTACTTCTGGAAGCAGATGGGGTTTTACAAGAGATAATTTTCTTCATATTTTTAAACGAAAGAAATGAACGTATAAGGTTTACTCAGCCTTCGCAATAAATGAGTAACAGTCGGTTCAGGAGCTGGGAAAATCCTACTTAAACTGAAGTATTTGGCGTAGGGTTGAACATTACCTGTAAAAATGAATTGGTTCCATTCGGTACATCGGAACCCTTTGGAGAAAACCCGGCAAGAAGTTACGTTATATGTGTAGCTGAGTAGCGTTTTTTTTTTTTTTTTTTTTTTTTTTTTTTAAATAGATTTGTGGAAAGGAATGCAATCCACCAACCTATTTTACCTGGCCAGTTGTCTTCATGCGAAAGCAGAAGCTTGTGTGCATGCAACGGCATCTGTTGAACCAGGGTCGAAGTTATCGTCGCGGGATTCGAACCAGCGTTATCCGGTTCCAAATAACCTGTCTTGATCCCCGCGGCTATAACACCGACGGCTTTTATTACATATAGTATGATATTATACGGTCAAAAGATAATCAAGATTCTCAAAACAAAGTTTTCTACAATCTCATCTGAACGTACATACAAAATAAAATTCAAAACTTAAATGTACATACACCCTGTAACTTGCGCTGTACTTTTCTGAGACACAAACGACATTAACAACCATTTATGGATTTTGAAGTAAAGAAGGTCAGTTTTATATCGGCCTATAATTCAAGGAGCAAGATGAAAATGTATAAATTGTCAGTCGAACATGCTCTACTTTTCAAAAAAGTTACTAGAAATATTTTTTTTATCAAAAGTTAAAAGTAAACGATTATAAAATCTGATAGGTATAAGCTTAAACCATTTACGGTACTTTGGAATATTATATAGTTTTAGTATCTGGTTTCAACGCGATCGCGTTCATTGTTACATAAACTTATAATGACCATCCTGTAGGGGGCGCTTTCCGCCGAGGAAGGCCACCTTACATGTCGCGTCTACCTGCCTCTTCACCTACCAAGTTACACTCTCACCGCTACTTCTCAAACTCCCATCATAATAACTTACAAGAAAACCCCATTATAACGGTGACATTATGAGGCTGAAGATGTGTGCAAAGTTTGAGAAACAAATTTAACGTCTTGAAAAAAAAAATGAAATTTAATTTTTTTTAGTGTGCGGAACTAATTTTTTTTCAGGCCCCTAAAAATATTCGTTCTTGCGTCTCAGTAAAATGTGGTAAAAGTTGTAAAAAAGAAAAATTATTGAGCAAGGTTCACTTTGAATTTTTGTTCAGCGCTTTCTTCATTAAAGGAAATCGTGACTCTATTCCGAAAATCAGTTTTTTTTAAGTTTGAAAAAAGGCTTTCTTGAGAAATAATTACATGATTTTTTTAAACTTTTTTCTTAAGACATACAAAAAACGGAAAATAATTCAGTGGTTGATTTTTAATTTTTTACAAATAAGGCATTATTTAGTATTAATGAGTAGGTACCTACATTCAGTCTTTAGAAAACCTTTTAGTGTTATTTTTTTATGAACACAAAATGTCATTGCTCACTTGGTTGAAGAAAAATCGAAATGACAGGTTGACAGGGAAAAACAGCGAAGTGAATATTGATTTTTAGCTGAAAAGAGGATGCCAAATATATTAAGGTACTTATATATTTTTAAATGAAACTTTTTTGTTTTCAATGGCACAGCAACCCGGGGTGGGTCCTAGCCTCCTTGATCAACCGCAGCCACCACTGCCTATCCAACGACTTCCTCCTTAAATCACATTCTCCTACCGCATGGCAGTCTGCCACTACTTCGTCCAGCCCACCTTAAACTGGGTCTTTCCACTGTCTTGCGCCTTTTTTGGGTTCATCATAACAACTTCTTTTTAAGGCTCCCATGGTCCATTCGCTGAATATTACCCAGCCAATGCAGTTTGCTGACTTTTATTGACCAAACCATATCATAATATTGGCACAGGACATAGAGTAAAGAGTTGTATTGTTTCACAACACATTTCCGTTAGTTATTGCACTGTAAATACGGCGAGTAGAAAAAAAAATCCTTTCAAATTTGGAGTTACTCAATTTAATCGTAGTGCATATTTTTATTCAAATTTTAGATAGTTTTACGAATAAAATTTAAATAAGGTATCTTATTTAAGTCTTCAATTCTCCATGACTTCTGATAATTGTTTAACATGTTTTTTTTTTATGAATTTTCAGAAAGCGGTTGGTTTTTCTAAATTTGAAATTCCAAGGTAATGTTTGCTGTTTCGCCACATTTAACTTGATTTCTTTTCAAGGAGATAATCAAGACATTTTACATTAAATTTAAGCTCCGAGAAACCGAAAATTCAAACTTTTATTTATTTTATTGAGTAAAAATATTGAGTTTCTTTGCTACCCTCAACTAATTAATTTCGACCTTTAAATATGAGTATATATTTCTTGTAACATTTCATGTTCATTTTTAAACGTTAATTGTATGGTTACGCTTTTAATAAGGTTCTTTAATTTTGACACAAAGGGCACGAGTGGTTTTTATTTACTTCTTTTATATTTTTTTATCAGAAGAGATTAATACAAAAATAAATATATTTTTGTCTCCCTGCTTACAAATTATTCACATGACTCTCTTTTCTATAGAGAAATCACCTTATATACAAGATTATTAGATTGGAAAAAAATTTAGAGCCCATTGCAGTGAGTCTATATTCTTTCACATACACTACCAAGCTTGAGGATATGCTAGAAAACTCCACGTAAACACCTAAACGAAATAAATATAATATGTGCACTTATAAATTAAAACATATTTATTCATAATACCCACAAAATCATTTAAACATAAAGTTACACATTTGTTTTTCTTTATTTTGCTTTGGTTGAAGAACCCGAGACAGTGGTTTGGCAAAAGCACAAGATTCCTCTTTCGCGCTGCAGTACCGAAGGTGTGAAAGGAAAATCGCTATGATGATCGACAATGTTTACTGAAAAGGCACAGGAAGAAGAAGAATATTGTTACTGCAGTATTACAAGGCAGTAAAAAAACGCGTGTGTTAAAAGTAAAAACTTACACAGCCCGCTATCTCGCTTTCCTTCTTTTTGCGTGCGAAAAAAAAAATGAAAGAAAGAAAAAAAAAGAAAATTTATTCCCCGTCTAACAAAAGCTTCCGTCTAATCTTTCGCGGCAGTTTGATCATTTTCCACTCCCTTTCTTTTCTCGGTCTTTATTTTTCGGGGTTTCTTCCCAAGGCTACTTTCTCCCAGAAAATGTAGATGGCAGACCTTTTGCGAGATCCAGTATTTTCGTGCGCCCTCGGCAATGCATGGAGAGTACAGTACCAGTATCAAGTATTGTGAAACTCGTACTACGGGTACAGGTCATAGTAGCAGCAAGTTATAATGCTGCAATCTTCATTTGACAAAATACACATATCAAAAATACAGGATTATAACAAGCCTTCCACTCGTATTATTTTTTAAGTGATACTAAAAATAAAAATGAATAAAGGATTTATCAAGCGCTTATCTAAGGTTTAAATAATATTTATGCATTAAATAAAATAATTCCTTGACTTATAGGTTGGTATGAGGCTGACCACCCATACTGTCAAAAATGGTTCACTTTGCCAATGTCATCCCTGTTTCAGGGAAGGTTGGCAAGAGTTGCAGGGCTTATGTCCATTTGAGATTGGGTTTTTATATTGTAGGTCCACATGCGGCATGTGTGAGCGCGAAATAATGCGTGTCTGCTGATGGGAATGCATTTAATATGAATCTCAAATGACACATATCTTTGCAACTTAGGCTCTGCCCAACATTGTTTTATTTAGGTTAAGCGATCAATCGAATCTTTCACTTTAAAAACTGTAAAAGTAAAATATATCGCCACAACTTAAATGCCAGCTATTTTTGCAAGAACACAACTGCCCCTCGTAAAATCACCACGATGTAAAAAGCGTTTGACAGCATAATGATGGCAGCAACATTGTAAAATGGAAGTTGAAGGGCTTGCAGAGATCGGTGGGGGTGGGAAATGGTGGTGAAATGGGTGAAAAGTTGGGTGGCAAGTTGGGGGTGAATTGGGTGGTAAGTTGTATAGCTGGTAGATGGTAAGTTTTGTGGTAATTTGAGTATTTCGTTGTGTGGTAAAATGGGTAAAAAATGATAGATATCGGTGTTATAATAAATTTTAGTTTGTATTTTAGAGTGTGGTTTGTTTGACGCTTTGAAAATTAGATGGATGATAGGTGACAAGTTGGATAATTATTTGGATAAAATTTGATAAAATATACATAGCTGGGTAGTAAAATGTGTGCTAAATTTACTGATGTTTTTGTGGTAATATGGGTGTGAAAACTTGTGGAATAGAAGATGAGTGACAGGTGGTAAATTGGAATTAGGTAGTTGATGTGGTTAGCTTGAAAAATAATAGGATAACAAGTTTTATTTTGTATTTTTTGTGTATTAACACTGTGAAAATTCATATTGTTTAATATTATCATTTTTAGGATAAATTCAAATCAAACACTGTTTATTTTCACTTATGTAATTTTTTTTTAAATTTTAAACTTTTAAATAAAGTACCTAGGTATATGAGTGAAAATAAACAGTGTTTGATTTGAATTAACCCTAAAAATTATAAGGATTACAAGTTGTATGGTAAATATTTAGGGTGGTAGATGAAGGTAAAAACTCTCAGTAGGATGCATAAATCTAGATTTTTTTTTTTTTCAAGGAATTCTGTGCGGGAGGCTCTCTCCCAATTCTGGAAAGTCTTGGGGGTCTATGTCACCCTGGAAAGGTGCCGCAGAGGTGTTGATTCTGACGTGAGGCGTTGAAAGTAAGTGGCGATTGATGTTGGTTTTGAATAAAACCGGATTAAATTGGGAAGGGAACACAGATACTGGTAGATCATTCCATAAACATGCAGTTTGGCAAAGGAATGAGTCATGAAAACGCCAAGTTCTCATAGTTTTAAGATCGACTGCAAAGGGATGAATGAGAGTCGTACTACGAGTTTCCCTTTCTGAAATGCGAGGGGGAGGGATTAATGAATGGAGCTCATTAGAACAAGCTCCGTGGTAATATCGATAAAAAGGACTGAGCCTTCCAACTTTTCTTCTGTGCCGGAGCGTCTACATATCGGATGTCAGAGAAGGATCACTGATCAACCTCACTGCCCTTCTTTGCACAGAGTCAAGTTGGGCATTCAACTTCTTGGACATACCAGACCAGAGATGGCTGCCATACTCAATAATGGGGCGGATTTGGGATTTATACAGAGTTAATAACTGGGCTGAAGTAAAAAACCTACGGGCTCTGTATAATATGCCGAGTCGCCGGAAAGCGGAAGTTGTGCGAGACTCAATAGCATCATGGCATTTTAACTCTGATGAAAGAGAAACACCGAGAAGATTTAAGTGTGCATGGTTAGCGAGGGAGACATTGTCGAAAATTAGGAGATAGTTGTTTGGAATCCTCTTTAAGGATATCAGACATGCTTGAGTATTTTTGTTGTTTAACTCAACAAGGTTGTCAGTGCCCCAACAGCTGACTGCCCTGAGATCTATATTGATCTTTGAAGCTGATGATTTACGAGCAATAGATATCGTTGAACTATTTGGGTGCTTTGCAAAAAAGAAACCGTCATGTATTGTACTGTCATCGGCATAGAAGTGGATAGATGAATGCATAGTCGGTAAGTAATTTTGATGGTTAGTCGAGTGAGGTTGTAGAAAAAGTAGAGAAGCAAGTTGAGTGGTAAATAAAGTGATATATTAAGGTAAAAGCTCTTAGTTCTAATGTAAAATAGTTAATTTTGACTCTCGATAAAAACATTGTTTTCTGGTAAGTTTTGTGGTATATTGGGTGGTAAGCTTGTAGGATAATAGAGTGGCATGTTGAGTGGTAAATAGTGTAAAAAGTTGAGTGGTAAATAGGGTTGCAGATGGGGTGTGAAAGTTGTCAGGGCGGATGCAGAACTTTAGATGTATGCATGGTTGGTTAGTAAATTTGGTGGTAAATTAAGTGATACGTTTTAAAAAAAGTTGGGTAGCAAGTTGAGTGTTGAATGAAGTGATAGATGAAGGTAAAAGTTCTCAATTATAATGCAAGAGAATGGTAATGTTGCATTGTTTTCTGGTGAGTTTTGTGGTTAATTGAGTGATAGGTTTTAAGAAAAGCAGGGTAGCAAGTTGAGTGGTAAATAGAGTGATAGATCGAGGTAAAAACTCTCAGTTCTAATGCAAGAGAGTGGTAATGTTACAAAGTTTTCTGGTAATTTTTGTGGTTAAATTGTGTGGTAAGCTTGTAGAAAAATAGGTTGGCAAGTTGGGTGGTAAACTGGGTGGTAAACAGGGTGGCAGGTGGGGGGTGAGAGCTCTCTGCGCGGATGCAAGAGAGTGGTGCGAGCTTGATAAGGCTCCGTTTGTTCGCTTCAATGGTCGCTCCGCACGTGGGGACGGGGAGGCCTTCTGTCTGTCTCAGATAGTGATCAGCTGTCAGAAATGTATCTGCAAAAGGAATCTCTGCAACTGGTGGTGTGTGGGTGAACGCGTGTGGGTGAATGGGTGTTTGTCACGGCGTCATGATAAAACGACACAGTGACAAAACAATACATGACATAACGTCACATGACTTTACATCACATGACAAAACAACACATTACGGAACATCACACAACATAACAACTGGTGGTGTGTGGGTGAACGCGTGTGAGTGAATGGGTGTTTGTAACGGCGCCACGATAAAATGGCACAGTGACATAACAATACATGACTTTAAAACACATGACGGTACATTCCACGACGGAACATCACATGGCATACCACCACAGTGACAATACATTACATAACAAAACATCACACAACGCAAAGCAGAAAATGACAAAAACGGCAAAGGGAAAATGAGAAAATGGAACACGTGCATATATTTTGAAAATTTATAGTATTCATTCATAAATCCGTTGTTTGTGATTTTTTGTCATATGAAGTTTTTTCACGCGCTGTTAATTAAAGGTATGTTCTGTGTATGGTATGTGAGTTTTTGTCTTATTATGTTTTGTCCTTGAGTTGTTTTGTCAATGCAACGTTATGTCGTGTGATTTTAAGCCATGTGGCGTTGTGTCATGTGGTGTTTTGTCGCTGTGCTGTTATATTATCTCTTCACAGTTTGCCACATGTGTGTACGCGCCGCAATAAAGTTGAACTACAAATTTGTATGCGAGAAAATGTGTTGTGTTTAGAGATTGAATAGAAAAGGGTTTTTATAGCAAGATATAGCAAGGATATAGCAAGAAAATTGATATAGCAAAAAAAACTTAAGCCATATCATTATGTATAGACTAAAATTTGACAGAAAAAAGCCTTATTGATATAATCATGTTTTAGTAGATTATTTTTCACTCATTTTTCTTGAAATCAACATAAAAATTAAAATACTTTTTTTAAAGATATTGTTAAGTTAAAAGTATGAAACATAATTTTTTTTTTGAAAATATAATATGGTTTATTTTGAATATTGTTTTTTTAGTATTCTTTGTATATTTGTAAATTAAATTATTTTTTTAACGACTGCTTTTTTTATAGCATACGTGTCTAATCTAATCTAATCTAAATCTAAATCTAAACTGCAAAGGTATGTATCATTTGAGATTCATATTAAATGCATTCCCACAAACAGACACGCATAATTTCGCGCTCACACATGCCGCATTTGGACCAAAAATATAAACGTGTCATCAAAAAATAACTTTAATATTTTTTAAGGAACATGTAGGTTTTTTTATGATGCATCATTTATATTTAAGGAGAATCAAACATTTTGATTTGAAAATTTAAGGGTTTGTTATAAACATTATGAAGATTCACAGTAAAAAACAACAACAAAGTTTTACTTCACGAGTCGATTTATTTATAAAAGCGCTTTTGGTGTTTGATAATGGTGTGAAAACACCGAAAACGCTTGAAGAAATAAATTAACTCGTGAAGTTTTTACTTTGCTGTTTATTTTCACGCTATTTATTTTTATTTGATTTATAGTGAAATAATTTCGTCATATTGTCAGTTGAAATAGAAAAACAAGAAAACGTTAACATTCCAATATCGATGTTTTTTTCATCTGAAATTAGATTGAGGTAGCTTTTTGTCTGTTGTTGAATTTCTTTTTCCCAATAATTGAATACAGAACCATTTTCCTTTTTGTATTAACACACACGGAGACACATAAATGGGGAAAAAAAAACAAAAGACTTAGGTTGGCATTCCGAAAAATCAAACGTCGAGTTGGGGATTTTAGAGAAGTGGAAGTAAATACCATTTCTATCTAACGCAAGAAATAATTCAGGAAATAGTGGTGTTCATTTAATTAAATAGATTTTTTGTATGGTGATTAAAAATAAAATTGTTTAATTTTATAATTTTTTGATTAATTAAAAACACTGTTTATTTTCACGGATAAATTTATTCAATAAGATTAAATTCTTTAAACAAATTACTAACGTTTTCGACCTAGAAGGTCATCATCAGGTATCTAACCTTCTAGGTCGAAAACGTTAGTAATTTGTTTAAAGAATTTAATCTTATTGAATAAATTTATCCGTGAAAATAAACAGTGTTTTTAATTAATCAAAAAATTATAAAATTAAACAATATGAATTTTCACAGTGTTAATACACCAACAATACAAAATATAAAAATAAAATTATTATTTATTCTGTTTTACCCTATTTTAGAACTGTTTGCAGCAATAAATTCGTATTAAAGAAAAAGTCAGAAGCCCACTTTGACCAGCACGTTCATGATACATAGATCATTGATTAATTATAGATATCAATTAATGATCAGAAAACAACTTTATATTATCTAGGTTTTTAGCAGTTACTTCGTGAAAGTTCATCTTTACAATTTAAAAAAAAAAAATCTTTAAAAAATTAAAATAAAAAACAAATTGAATTAGGTTACGGGGCGAGTAAAATTCAATAATGTACGACCGGTTTCGGAAACAATGTTTCCATCGTCAGGTAACCTGAAACTTCCGAAACCGGTCGTACATTATTGAATTTAACTCGCCCCGTAACCTAGTACAATTTGTTTTTTATTTTTAATTTTATTTTTTTTTAAATGAAAGGTTACAAAGTGAATGCCTCATAAATTAATGATATAAAAAACTTTCTTTAAATTAATTGTGAGTTTATTTTTTTAATACACTGTGTATTAAAAAATAAACTCACAGTGAATTTAAACAAAGTTTTTTTTTTAATTAGAAAAAAACTTTGGATAAAAGATACAAATACTTTTATTTACTCGTACTTTTTATTGGTGTGGTTATATCAATAGTAATTTCTGTAATGTTTTGTTAAATTGTTAATTTATTTAAAACTTTTATTGTAATCCTACGAAGATGACCTTAAAGGTCTAAAACGTTTGTAAAATTATAATTCAAATATATCAATATCGAAATAAAACAATGTTTTAATAAAAAAATTGTGCTTTTTTAATTTTAAAAACATAAATCAATGTTATGTTTTGTGTTGTGGTTAACGTCACATACCTGCGTAGACACCTCCCAATAAAGTTTGTACACTTGGAATACATTTGGAAACGTTTCTATATAGTAAACAGCACGCTCCTCCACAAGTAACTTGTACCCGCTGTAGTAGCTTAAAGTAAGCTCATCTAATCTAATCTAATCTAATCTAAGCTGCAAAAATATACATCATTAAAGATTTATATTAAATGCATTCCCACAAGCAGACATGTATAATTTCGCGCTAACACATGCCGCATGTGGACCTACAATACATAAAAACCCAATCTCAAATGAACATAAGCCCTGCAACTAATGCCGTCCTTCCCTAAAACAGGGGTGACATTGGCAAAGTTAACCATTTTTACAGTATGGATGGTCAGCCGCATACCAACCTATAAGTCAAGGCACATACATCACAAATTACATTTTTCAAGCTCAGGTACGAGCAAAAGCAATAGACCCCCCCATTATTCACATCTAATCTAAATCTCAATCTACTTAAGTTGCAAAGATATATATCATTTGAGATTCATATTGAATGCATTCCCACAAGAAGACACGTAGAAGTTCATGCTAACACATGCCTCATGTGGACCTACAATATAAAAACCCAATCTCAAATGAACATACACCCTGCAACTCTGAAACGGGGGTGACATTGGAAAAGTGAGACATTTTTACAGTATGGGTGGTCAGCCTTATACCAACCTATAAGTCAAAGAATGTCACTACAAAACATCACGATTTCCATATTTGCATGATTGACAGAAATGGAATAGACCTCACCTGGATCAGGAGGACCTGGCAGGATGATGGAGTCGTCTCTGAACCACGAAGTGACCGTCACGTGCTCCCTCTTGTCGCACGTCAGCACGGCTGGTCCCCCAAGGCTCGCGTGCGCCCCCAACACCCTGGGAGTGTAGTCCTCAGCAATCACTGAAACAAACAAGAAATGGATCTATAATTTTTTTAATTTTTCAAATTATTTTACTAACGGACATGATTGTCCGTTTACATAATATATGACAAGGAAATTCACAATGAATAAAATAGAAAATAATAATTTCAAGAGTATCATAACATATGTAGCACAGTCAAATTAAAGCACCTTTATACTTTCCTCAACAAATCAAAGCTCTACGGAATTCAGCCAGACTCACAGAAATCTAAATGATATGAAGAGTTTACAAGACGAGACATCTTGTTTATTGGAGAATAGTAACTTTAATTAGAAGGATGAAAATTGAGGGAGAGATAATAAAAAAGGTCCGGTCGATAGCTCAGTTGGTAGAGTGCTTGCATTTCATGCTGAGAGCTCGAGTTCGAATCCCACCGAGAATGCCAGAAACGATTTCCCGTTTCGGTATTAATTTCAATACCCACAATAAAATACCGGCAAGGCTTTACTTAGGCTTCACAAAAAATTAGAGGATGACCACTCTGTAGGAGCTGGGAAACTCAAAATCAACTGAAGTTATTGGCGTAAGGCCGCCCCCTTACCTGTAAAAATAAATAGGTTCCACTCGCCCCATGCGAAACCATTCGAAAATAATGCGGCAAGAAGATGCTACGCAACTTAGCTACACTATCTGTGTAGCTTAGTTGCGTTGCGTTTAAGGTGCAGAAACAACAATGCATAGACTCTGTTCTCGGTGGGAAAACGACACACGTCTATGTAACCAGAATCCTTGGTAACCAATATAAGATAGATTGGACTTAACTGGAACTACGATTTTCTTACATTTTTACAAATTATAATTAACTTTACAGATTAATTACACTTTGGGATATCAAACGAACCATTGTGTGAGAACTAACATCATTCTTGAAGCTCCGTTGGCAACGCAGCCAACATCTTTTAGAGGCACCCTACCCTCTCTGCATGACGATTGAGAATGAACTCTATAAAATACATTTCATTATGTTTATTTAGAATGCGTATTAAGTGCATGCCCACATGCAAATACGTATAAGTTTGGGCTGACACATGACGCATGTGAAATTACCTAAACCATAAAAACTCAAACCTCAATTGGAGCTATTGCCAACCCTCCCTGAAACAGGATTGGCATTGGCAAAGTGAAACATTTTTATAGGATGAGTGATCAACCTCATACCAAACTATAAGTCAATAACTATCAATAGTCAACTGTTGCAATATTTTTATCTTAATAAAAAAAACGATAGAAATTGCATTTATTTTTCAACGCCGATGAACACAAAAATGAATTAAATGAAAAACTCTTTCCAGTCATATCCGTCGTTTTTGTGAATGCTTTCAAACGATATAATATCGCAATTCAGGCTTTATTTTCCCGCGTCAAAATCGATAATCCGACCTATCGTTGTATTGAGATATCGAATCATTGTTGTATATCAAATGGTTTTTTCAAATGCTACAAATCAAATTAAAACTCATGCCTTTGAATATTTAAAAAAAAACGAGCGCTTGTTATAAAAATTTGCACTTGCATAAATTTAAAAGACGCCTTTCCGTGACTTATAGGTTGGTACAAGGCTGACCATCTATACTGTACAAAATATATCACTTTTCCCATGTCACCCCTGTTTCAGGGAAGGTCGGCAAAAGCTGCAAGGTGTATCTTCATTTGAGGTTTGGATTGAAATTCGTAAGAACACATACAGCATTTTTAAGCCGGATCTTACACGTGTCTGTTTGTGGGCATGCATTAAATATGACATTATAAATGTGTTATTATCTTGGCAACTAGAGAGTCTACCTCCAGGAAAGAACCTCGAGTGGCCCGTATGGAGATCCATGAACAGATTGAGGACCAATGTTGGAAGAGCCCGGGCCAACATGCTGACCTGGGGATTTCTGGGTCGGGAGGACTCTACACTATGTGAGTGTGGAGCTCAGCAAACAATAGAGCACCTGCGGTGTTGTCCCTCCTGTCCGACAAGCTGCTCCATGGATGATCTCTTTGCGGGAAACCAAAAAGCTGTAGACATTGCTCGTTACTGGGCCAATACGGTGTGAAGCTGACACGAAGAAGAAAGATCTTGGCAACTTAGATTTTAGATTATAGACCATTAAAAAATTTGGCCAAAACAAATTTAAATCCATCACTTGAAGAACTTATATATATTTTCTTCTTTGTACATATTTAATGCATATCTCTAAAATAATAGGATAGTCATACCATTGTTTCTTTTAGTGTAGGTTATTTGAAGTGCCTATAAAAATGGAACAGGGCTACCATATAGCTTTTTAATTTTCCATTATTTCATGTTTTTAACGAACGTATTTTTAGATTTAATTTTGTGAATAGGTACATAACATTAAAGGCCATTATTTTGAAAGTGTCATGAGTGGCCTTTGTGTTATTCCGGCATGTTTCATTCCACTTGTCACAAACATGTAGACCAGACATGTATGTGCCTTATGGTTGACGTCTGTATAATATGCTTTTTATTAACGATGTAATGTACAAAGATAACGTTTGTTGAGTAACATTTAAATCATTCTAGAAAAAACTCTAAGCTTTCACTTTCACATTCATTGTCAGCGTTGGATGACATTATTTGTAAAGTAGATGTTTTAAATAATATCGTAGTAATTACGCCAATGTCATCTCTGTTTCAGGGAAGGTTGGCAAAAGTTTCAGGGTATATGTTCATTTGAGGCTTAGATTTTAATTTTTTAGAACACACTACACATTCAGCAAGCGCGTATTGTAAGCGCGAACTTACACGTGTCTGTTCGTGGGCATGCATTTAATATGGATCTTAACTGTTTATATATCTTTACAACTTATTTTTTAGATTTAAGATTTTTATAAGTTGGTAAATTATACATGCACGTGGGTAGCAAAAATACTAAAATCGCGTAGATTGTTGTGGAAAGTGTGTGAGATTGCTGAAAAAAACTAGACCACGTAAATCGGCTTTTCTGGTAGATTATGGCGTTTTAAAAAAGGGAGTCGTTTAGCGTGAGAGTCAAAGTAGATTGTGAGCCGGAAACAGAAAAAGAAAATATAATATTATGTGAATTAATCAAAATATAGAAAAACCGGGGTGTGAGTCTCAGCACCTAGATAAAGCCTGTTAGGAGTCTGGTCTACTTTTTTTTCTATGCTGCTGAGGGATGGAACACAAAAGCAGCAGAAAAGAGAAAAATTGTCCCTTTTGAAATGCGGTGCTGGAGGCGCATGCTCCGAATCCCTTGGATGGCTCGAAGTTACAATGAGTCCATTCTTTGGAACTACGTTTGGATGGCTTGACTCTGGCCAATAAATGCACACGCCGTATTTTTCAGTTCTTTGGACACGTTTTCCGTGGCATTGAGGATATCCTGCAAGGGCTAATTGTAATCGGTGGCTTGGAGGGGAAGAGAGGAAGAGGAAGATTCTCCACACGATGAACCGATCAAATGAAGACAACAGAATGCAACTCGGTGGTTGGAGCGCTGCGGGCAGCGGAGTCAAGAGAGAACTGGAGAAGGATGGTTGCTTCTACACGTCTTCTGTATCACAGCAGGAAGTTCCACAATAAACAAATCCTAGATCTATAAAAAGAGGAAGAAGAATAAACCCAAAGAAATAATAACAAAACATAACGCATAGTCAACGTTATGCAGAGTCTACGGCTCGTATGCACTCTTGTCGATGACGTGAATGACTTATCATAAATGCACCGCACTGCACATGTCAGCGAATAAATTAGCAGTGTGCCCGTAGAGGATTATTGGCTGCGAGGGCTGGCACAAGAGAGGCGAGTGTGACAGCGCCACAATGCGCCTGGCACAGCTATCACTTGTCGTAGTGACAACCCTGCTTGATACGTGCACAATCTATATTAGCCACGTCAAACTCATGTGATATTTCTGGTACTTATACGAGTATACAAGGATAATTGATTTAAAAGGTACACATAATTAATGAGCGCCGTTTTTGTGTGTGTTACACTTCAAGGGCCCTCTCAAATCACGGATGAGATTTTTTGTAAAGAAGTGTCTTTAGTGCTCCTTTAAAGACACCAACAGTTTCTGCCTTCCTTGATCTTGATCTATTTTGTTTGATATTGTTATAACTTTTCTTGGGTTCTTTTAATTAAACTGCAATTTATTTTATACAATCTAGCTCTAACTTTTCGACTTCCCATTACAATGTTTTAGGCGACCCTGGTCCTCCACAACATTGCGGCTCTTATTTATGGACGTTTCTCATGTATTCAAGATTCTTCTATAGTTGATTGTTCTACACGCACAACAGCTACCTTGCTTACACCCACGTACGAATACTCCTATTATGGATCATACTAGGGCCAGAATGTTCAACACACACTAGCGTGCTTAGGTATATGCTCACACAAACTCATAGTAGATTATGCTAAAGGCAAACACACACACATACCAGCAAACTACGTGCATGTTCACCCAAACTCATAGATCGTAACAATATTGTTATGTTTGAAGCGAGTTCTATCTAATGAAAGCTGCGGTTTATTAATTTTGAACATTTTATTTGATCATTTTCGGTTCAGAGTTAGTCCTTGACGTATAGGTTGGTTTAAGGCTGACCAACCAAACTGTACAAAAGTCATTCACTTTTCCAATGTCATCCCTGTTTCAGGGATGGTCGGCAAAAGTTGCAGGGTTAATGTTCATTTGAGGTTTGGATTTTTATTGGTAAGTACACATGCAACATTTGTAAGCGTGAACTAACAGGTGTCTGTTTGTGGGAATGGCTTTAATATGGCACTTAAATGTCATATGTGTTACTAAAGCACATTGCATCGAAGAGCACATTTTAATTGAATGTTTTTTTTAATCACCAGGAATTGTACCCATGACCTTTCGATTACAAGTCGATAGTTATAGCGGAGCAAGTCACTCCAACAAAAATGGATATTTTATTTTTTATTCCCTAAGAGAGTTCCTCGACTTATAGGTTGTTAGAGGCTGACCCTCAATGCTGTCAAAACTCAATTTTGCCAATACCAAAACGGTTTTAGGAAAAAGCCGCAGGATAGGCAATTTGTATGTTTATTTGAGGTTAGGTTTTTTTCTTACGTTCAAATGCAGCATGTGTATGCGCAAACATACATTTGCCTTTTTGTGGGCATGCATTACATATGAGACTTAAATTTCAATATACATATCTTTACAACGTAGATTACGAATAGACTTACAATTATTCCTTACCCCGATAAATAGCGTGTTCGGTCTATTTTTTTTTGTAAAAGTGGAAGCTTACAAAGTTTAATTTTAAAATGAAACATTTAAGCAAGACAGAATAATTTGTAACAAGTCTGTGAAGTATTCTTGAAACTTATTTATTTTGCGAAACCCTTAATTTCACCGTCTCAAAATAAATACTTATCTAACTTATCCATCAATGAAATTTTGTGATAAACGAAAAACAAAATTTCAAAACCAGTTTAAGGTAAATCTCAAAATGATTGAGAGGATTTCCAATTTAAATAATTATAACTGTAATTAAGTAAAAAAAAAACATGGATAGTCATTAAGCTGAAATCATTAAGTTCATTTGTGATTTGGGTTTTATTGTATTTTGATTCTAGGTACACATGCAGCATCATGTGTTTACCTGAGTTTACACGTTTCCGCTAGTCGGCAAGCATAAATTATGAATTTTAAATTAAATTTTTATATGCAACTTAGATAATAAATACCTGAAAAAAATTCGATACGAGTATGTTCTAGGGTTAAGCGTTTATGAAACAAACGCAAGTTCAAATCCCGTCTTGTCGTATTGACGATAACTTTGACCGCGGTTCAATAAATTTTATTGGGTCATTATTACTAAATAACTCATTCAACAATGCATAATTAAACGAAGACAAAATCAACATATAAGACAACAAGGACACACTCCCACTCCACTTCAACTGAAGTGGTTGACGTGGGGCCGTGTAAAAATAAATAGGTCCTGAATCGCGACGTGCGACTCCTTCGGGGATAACCGTAGCAAGACGCTACACTATATGTGTAGATCAGTCGCGTTGCTTTACACGGCCATTTTACCCTTAAATACCACTTGGCACAAGTATTTTGTTTGCTCAACTCTGGAAGACTTCTGGGAAAAAAAAGAAAAAAATATAGGTACCTAGATATCAATAAATTGTTCAAAGCTTTTTGATATCAATATTTCTTTATTTCGGATAACACCTCCATCAATATTTTCCTTTGTGCGCCCGTTCACAGCACAGGCAACGGTATGCCGCGCGATTGATATCAGATATTCGATAATTGACCCGTCAACGAGACGTCGAAAATGTCGACGTGTTCGCATTAAATCGAGACATTCGAAACTTTGTTTCGCAACCTGCCCGCCTAACCAATCTATCCAAAATATACAACGTTACGTTAAAACTCAAACGTAGCGCATACCAAAAATGTATGGAAAACAAACCGATCACTAGAGGAGCTGCTTAAGTTTAAATGCATTTTTAGTAAACGCTACGGTTTGCTGTATATGTGCAGGTTTATACTTGTACTGTACTGTGATGAATAATAAAAAGCCTCGGATGGTATGTGAACCGCCGTGATTTCCCATGTCGCCAATACACTTGGCGTAGAGGAGAAGCGCTACGCCGATGACGTAGAACCCCCCCCTTTCTCCACCCTCTACGGTTGGCGTAGAATCAGCTGTAGCTTTTCACCTTTTTGACAGGCTACGATGAATTTGGCATACTTTAAAGTTAATTATTTATGTTAACGATAAAATAAATTTTTGTTTATATTTTTAGAAATTTGATAACGAAAAACAAATACTTCTTTATTGTGTTTGTAAAATATCTTCGATTAAACTTTTTGCGTTTCGGAGACATAACTATAAATTTTTTTTACTTACACACAAATGTGATTTTATGATTCTGTCATTATTCTCTGATTTTATTAGATAAAGTGAAATTTTACCAAACCAATAGGTTGGTTTGTGGCTGGCCAGTGTCACCCCTGATTGAGGGGAGGTCGGCAAAAGCTACAGGGTGTATGTTCATTGTGTTATGAGGTTTTGTGTCGTAGGTTTGCATGCAGTATGTGCAAGCGCGAAGTTATACATGTTTGCTTATGAGAATGCATATTATGTAAATCTCCTCTGCAACTTAGTTTAGGTTAGATTATATTTGAAGAAAAATATCATCTCGATCATACCGTTAGACTTTAATTTTTATTATCTTGAAAAAAAATACAAACATTCCAACCTGAAATCTTTAAGAAATAAAATCTAAACCAAGATAATACAAGTGTTCTCACGTATTTTTTATTTAGTTTTGAGATTTAAAATCTGAGCTTATTCTGCTCACGTCGCTTAAAACCCAGCGTTCGATTTGGCTTTCTTTGTATGGAGAAAACAACATAAGTTTTCATTGTTTTTAAACAGTGTAAAAATATACAAATTTATACAATACCGATAAACTAAGAACGTGTAAGCTTTTAGCAGATATATTTTTTATCCGTTTTAGAAATTTTCAAAAAAAAAAATTACCCCCCCTTATATTATTTGCAAGATCTTCTTTTCCAGTCAATAGCTCAGTTGGTTGAGTGCTTGTGTTAAATAGCAGAAAGTTAAATCTTTACAATATTAAAATTGATACCACGTTTAAGTGTTTATTTCAAACCCAAAATAAAAAGTTACAACCTGCAAAGTTATTCATCCTTCAAAAGAAATGAGAACCAACCTCCTCAGGAGATAGGAAACCTCCACTTTAAGTGAATTAATTGGCACGTTAAGGCTGCTTACCTGACCTGTTAAAATAAACAGCCACCTTAAAAGCAAATCTGAATAAGTACTGATTTACTGAGTTGTGAAATTGTGGATAAAACAATTTATTGTGAGAACTTCTCACAGTAAACCAAATAATTATAAGGAAGTGTCCATGAAAAATTTATAAATTGCAGGATTTTTTAAATGTTTTCGTTAGTAGGAAATAGGGAAAAATGGTGCATTTACCTGAAAACTCTATGTTAGCTTAATATGCCACTTCTTCATTTTTACCTTTAAGGTATCGATATCTTTCATCCATTTGGTGACAAAACGATAAAGAGTTGTACTCAACGTGCAGCTAAGTTCCGTATTTATATTTCGCAATAAAATTATTACAAAATTTCTAGTACAATATGTTGCAGGTAAATTGGACGGGTAGAAAACGGGGAATATAAGGGAATTTGGGGTGAGACGGGAATATACTAGAGAGTGGAAGAATAGGAGGGGCTGTGACGGGGTTGGTAATGGGGAAAGGAGAGGTGGAGAGGCCACTTTACGTGCTTTGTGATGACATGTTGTATTTCGCCTTATTGCATAAAAATGTCTGGGACAAATACAAAGCAGGGGGCACGTATGGGCAGAGGTGAACGCAAAGGCGGCCAGGGTAGAGTTTAAGTGGTTACATTCCTCTACCCTAACTCTACCCGCAGCATTTTTACAGAAATATATCAAAACTCAAACGCTCACTAGATGCGCTGCGTCAGTCTTTGAACCTTTTTATTGTAGACTTTATACTTGAGTTGGAAGGTGAAGGTTTATGCTTGAAGGGGAACTCGGATTTGAGTGGCTTTGTAGACGGCTTTGATTCTATTGTACGTATTATGCATGTAGTTGCCTGTTTCGTGAGAATATGAATATTGCGAGGTACAATGCAGAAACTTAAAACTTATAAAAATGAATAATATCAATAACAAAGTGTTTCTTCACGAGTTGATTTATTTTATTGAGCGCTTTCGGAGGTATCACACCATTATTACGTGAAAATAAATCACCTCGTGAAAAAAAAAGAGTTTTTTTAAATTATTAATTCAAAATGAATCTTCACAATGTCTTTACACAGATCTATAATTTTTTACTCGTAAACATGTTAGAGGCAACTTAACTATATTTAAAAAACATTCTCATACCATTTTCTACAGCATTGGTGGTCAGACGCATACCAACCTATAAGTCAAGGAATTTATACAATAAATAACATTTTAAACGTACACAAATGACTATCAAGACATCATTCTGATTTTTCCGACATGTAACAAAAATGACGTTCTCAGGCCTTATTCTCTTTGATAATATTTGTTTTTTCAATACAATTGTTGATTTTTCATCTATGCAAATACACAAAGGGTGTTATTCATTAAAAGTCGTTAGTACGCCTGGACCGCGTCACCCCCACACACGCTTACTTCAGCAAACTGATGAAACAACAATCTGTTTCCCGTGCGCCGTAATTGATTGGATTTGTTAATGTGCTCTGAATAAATAAAGAGCCGCCATCTATCGTTTGTGATCGGAACATTACAGCTGTACGCAGGCTCGTATAAAGCTCGTACACGCGAGGTGGATCCAGAAAGTTATGCCCGATTCCACCAAAAACTTGTCGCCTTATAATAATAATAATATATGGATGATTTATTTGGTGAGCGCTGTTTTTGTGTGTATCACACCTCAAGAGCCCTCTGCAAACTTGGGCATTGCTGTAGAAAGCGCAAATTCTCAAGCAAGACCCATTTTTTGTAAGGTTGGATGGACCTTTCAGTGACCTGTCTTTGGTACAGGTTTATGAATTTTTCAACCAAGCGAAAAGCACATTTGAAAATGTAAATGGTATTTTTTTTGTGCTCCGCCGGGATTCGAATCCACAACCTTCCATTTACGAGTCCGAAGTGCTGCCACTGAACTACAGACCGGTCCAAGAAATGCCAACAACACGCGGTGTACCTAGCGGTCACCCATCCAAGTAGCATCCGCACCCAATGTTGCTTAACTTCGGTGATCTGATGAGAGCCGGTGCTTTCAACATCTAATAAAGCAAAATACTTGGACCGTGCCTTTTGCATAGCCGGCCGGTAAGAACCGTAGAGAGTGCAAGTGCATTTAAGTCGGGATTGACAAACATTTTTGTTTCGGAGATGTAACGGTTTAACAGTGCCCTTGCAGGGTTTTATCACAAAACGGCACTATAAATATTGCCTTATTATTATTATAGCTTTACGGCTGAGCCTCCTGTCTGGTACCGGGCGGGTCACGCTGCAGTGTTTGGGCGGCATCTGGCGTTTTTAATTAAAATGCTCTTTGTGACGCGACTCATAAAGGCACACTAACTATATTTTACGGCCCAAAGCAGTCCACCATTACTACACATCACACAAAACTAACGTCCACACTCAACCGTAGAGTTTCACTGAAACAGCAACGCTCCCCAGAAGCGCTAATCCACTTTGCATAGGTATATTTTTTAATCAACGCTACAGATGTGAGTTTTATACTTGAGGCACTTTGCATTATTTGCAGCGCTTTTGCGAGCACCGTGCACAAATTGATTTTATCGCTTTTTGAAATTTCATCAAAAGGAAATGATCGAAAAAAAATCGCCAGCAAAGTCACTCTTAGATCATACAGTATGGTGTGTAGAAATTCTACGCAATTTGGTGCATTATTAATTACAATATTATCAACAACCAATAATTATATTATTATGCCGTTATTCATTGGTTGGTATGAGGCTGACTCCCCATGCTGTAAAAACTTGCTCCATTTTTGACAATGCCACCTTGCAAAGTGTATGTTCAATGTTCATGTAAGGTTTGGTTTATTTTGAATTTTCACATGTAGCATCTGTAAGCGTGAGCTTACATGCGCCTGCTTATAGGGATGCATCAAATATGAGTCTTAAATGTCAATACATCTTTACAACTAAGATTCAAGATGGGGATAATAATCAAATTTTAGTTGTTAGATATATAAACATTTAAAATTCAATTTAAATGTATGCCCACAAACAGACAAGTACAAGTTTCTGCACTTACAAATGAAAATCCAAACATTGAATGGATGTAAACATTGCAACTTTCGCTGAACTTCCCTGAAACAGAGGTGACAATGGCAAAGTAAACTATTTTTTACCATATGTGTGGTCAGCCTCGTACCAACCTATATGTCAAGGAACAAATTATAATTTTACGCATATTATTTATAAGCTCATTAACATTTAAAATAAATGAAGCCCGCATTTAACCTTTAATACTGGGCCAACCTTTCTAACTTCTAATGTAATAAATATAAAACAAATAACATACATTCATAGTTCAAACTTGAACAAAAATATTGTTGTAACTTCGAGTGGTTTCATATGAAATTTCGTTACATTGGGATTGGATTGATGTGGTTCGGCCTCTCTTTAGGGCTTAGACTTTAGACAGACAGTAGCCCAAGTATAAACAACTTGCAAAAGTGTAAGGCTTACAAAACATGAATAAAAGGATGATACAGCATCTCCTGTGAGCGTTTCACTTTTCATACATATTTGGTAGAACGCTAGTTTTGAGCTTAAACTGACTTGGTGTACAGATCACGTCTGAATCGTCACACGAGATGGATCTGCTTTGAATGTAATACGTGCCAGTTTTCCTGGTAGATTAGAATTTGTCTCAACTTACACACAAGAACAGACACACGAGGAAAGAACGACCTTGTCGTACCTAGAACTGGAACGCGCCTTTACAATCTATAATCTCCATAACCCATAATCCATGTTTTATTTTTTACCATAAAAACCAAATCGGTACTTGTTAATGAAAATGATATTATGAATTAAAACATAACCCAATTTGTCTGAACTTTATATTATAAAATGCTACAAAATAGTTGTACACATGACCTTTACATACGCAGGTTTAGAAGTTTATTTCTTCTATTATTTCACTAAGTGACTCGGAGAAGCTGAGTCTTTAATTTAAATAAACGGGCACATACAGTCGTAGACACGAGTCAAAGGCATTCCTAGCTTTAATTTGCGTCACTCTCTGGAGGCAGCTAGATACACCGATAAAAATCCAATAAACCTGGCGACAGACAGCGTGTACACTTTATATACAGCCTCGCAATCAAACTGAAGCGAAGCCTGATAAGAATTCTTCTCAGTCCGTCCGACCCTCTCCCCGCTGCCCTCACGTCGCTACGCCCAAATTAAATAAAAGGGACAGGAGCAGTTGCGATGCCCGCTACAATGTCTACGCCAAATATACCAGATACGGCAGAAATACAAGCTACGCCAAAAATACCCGCTACGCCGAAGGTCTGTCAACCGGTAGGGCGCGCTTTATTTGAAAGTTAATACTCTTAAGTGAAAAAAATATAACTTTGAATAATAGTATTTTATTGTCATAATGTTGTACCAACTTTCTTGACTAATAAATTGGTATAAGGCTAACCCCCCGTGCTGTAAAAATTAGTTCACAAGCGCCCTAAATGTAAATTAATCTTTACAAATTAGACTTATGATTTTTTTACAACTGATTTCATAGTACTTTTGACACTATCGCACCTGCTGTAGGTACGCGAGAGTTCGCCATAAGGTAGAAGAAAAACACAACAAATACTGGCCAAAATATTTAAAAAAGAAGCTTTGGATGTAAGAAAAAGATTGGTTTCCTATTACATCAAAGTTTCAGCTATTTGACAGAAAATAATTATTCAAAATAACGTATCTATTCTTAAATAAAAATAATTCAAGATAAAGTATTACACTCCAAGAGAAAAATAATACAATATAGACACATGTAAATAACCACAAACGCTAGCTGTAATTTTATAATGCTTATGTAGGTACTAATAAAATACCAACCCAAACCTCAACTGAACATACATCCTGCAACTTTGCTCGCCCTTCCCTGAAATTTTTCACATTTCGGGTAAAATTTTAGTTCCGTTTGTGACGTTTTTTTTCTGGTTATTCGCTATAAAAAAAATATTGGCTGTCGTTTATTTGTAAAACCATGAAAAGGTCAAAGTGGAGATGAAAAAATGGAAGGTGCATGGTTTGACAAAAGCTTGAGAATCCTAACTCTACGCCAAAAAACACTCTCTGCGATAAAATCTTCTGCTACGCCGGAATAAAAGTGAAATTCTACGGCTAGCGCAGACTTGACGAAGATTGGATTTGAGTTTTTTTTCTCCCTTATTAAGCCCTTCCAGAAATTGAGTTGGCCGCTTGATGTATTGAATTTTATGTTATATGTGACAAAAATCATAATGAGTGTTGGGATGCTTCGCTTTGCCGGGCTCGCCAAACAAGGTTTACGGAATATTATATTAAAAAAATGGGTACGAGAAATCATGCCAGTCATGAGACGCAATATGAATGATTGAATAAAAATATTAATATATCATGGTGAGAATTAAATCTTGTTTTTTACGCCAGGTGTATTTTGTTTTATAGTTTACTTCATAATCCAATCAGTTTCCTAAAAGAGGTAACATACTTCTCCTTTTTTAAAATAGATTTGTTAAGAGGAAGGCAATTCACCAACCTTTTCTGCCTGCCCAGAAACAGGTATTATTATCATCAATTAATAATTCATTATTGTTAATCTAATCTAATCTAATCTAAGTTGCAAGGATATGTTACATTGGAGATTCACATAACATGCATTCTCACAACCAGACACGTACAAGTTCGCGCTTGCACATGCCTCATGTGAACCTACAACATAAAAACCAAATCTCAAATGGACATACACCCTGCAACTCTTGCCGTCCTTCTCTGAGACAGGGGTGACATTGGCAAAGTGAACCATTTTTACAGCATGGGTGGTCAGCCGCATACCAACCTGTAAGTCAAGGAACACACACACACGACAAATTACATTTTATACATCACTAAATAATAATATCCAAATACAAAATATCCATTTACAAACAAAAACAAATTCCAATTTAATAAACCCTAGCCGCCAACATTACAGATCAACCGCCATTTCTTTCTGTCTGTTTATTATTATTGTATTGTTTATTTTAATTAATTATTTAGTAATAATTACCCAATAACATCTGTTGAACCAGGGTCAAAGATATGATCAAATGACCCAGGCGGGGATTGAATCAACGTAATTGTATTCCAAATACGCTAGAAAGATCAGCCCGCTTGGCCCCCTCGACCATAACACCGACTTTTACAACTTTTAGAATTTTTTGTGAATAATATTCTGAAATTAATAAATGTTTTAATTTTAATAAGCAATCTTACATCAACTGAGCCCACAAATTATTGATCAATAAAGAAATACAAAACGTATCTTAGCTGTACATGTAGTGTTTTATAGCGCGTTGTCCCCGAAATGATAATATGTGACTTTGGAAACCTTTTTATTTTTACGGATAAGGGAGCTGGCATTACGCAAGCAAGGTTTATTCTTAATTCTCATGAAGGTTGAGTAAAACTTGAAGTTACTTTGATTTAAATTTGAAATAAACTTGCCAAAACGGGTGATTAGTGGCAATGGAACCCTAGCCCTTTGACATGGAAATCAAACATTTTACCAACTATTGATCAATCTTCATAATAAAAAGCCCTGATAGTAAAAATATTAATAATAATATTAGGATGATTTATATGGTCAGCGCTGTTTTTTAATCACACTTCAAGAGCCCTTTGCAAACTTGTTTAAGCTAGAAGTACCTTTGGTAACCGATTTTTAGTAATAGAATATGATTTTTTCAACACAGCGAAGAGAATATTGTAAAATATAAATGCTATATTTTTGTGCTCTGCCAGGATGCAAGCCCGCAACCTTCCATTTACTAGTCCGAAGCGTTACCACTAGACTAAGGACCGGATATAAAAGCACTTCATTGATATTCAATTATTCACAGTTTCCAATATTGCTGCTTACTTCCCGACCGGAAACCAAATTAGTGAAATATTACGTTGCCATGGCGACGCTTCACTAAATCATGAGCTACGTCTGAGTGTATTCCATCCAAATAAACATAACGTAACAGCGCTCACTAAAATTTCCATTATTAATTGTTGTGCTTTGTCATGAACAGCTGACGGCTCCTTCATTACCCCGCCCAGTCAGGGCTAATCAACTCCTGGGACACGACCAGGACTGACTTGGTCCCGACAATGCTGAGAACCACTGCAAGGTACAATTGAAGCTATTCTGTGACAACAAGATTAATACGTATGCAAACAAACAGTGAATGTATATATACTGGGATACCATTAGGTAATGCAGTTTTGAATTTCAAAACTCACCTCTATTTTATGTAAAATATTTTTAGGAATGTGCCCCACAGCTTGTGTTCCAAGATCTCTTAAATACAAATGTTAAAAGAAAATGAAGACAGTACATTTTTACCGTTTTAACGGTCTGGTCAATAGCTCAGTGGATAGAGTGCTTGTATTTGCATGCCTAGAGCCCGGGTTTGAATCCCACCGAGGGTATCAGAAATGATTTCCCGTTCTGATGCTTATTTCAAACCCAACAAATAATTAATTAACCAGCCTCGTCAGGAGCTGAGAAATCTAAAGTGGTTGTCGTGAGGTTGGCTGACCTGTAAAAATAAATAGGTTCCACTCGCCATATGCGACCCGTTAGTGGTGACCGCGGCAAGAAATCACACTGTTATCACACAAGGAATCAAAACCAGCGCGCTTAGGAGCTGGGACACCCGCACTGTAAGTTACGCCAACCTTTTCACCACCATAAGTAAGGTGGCTAAGGTAAGGCCATTATCTTTACCTGCGAAAATAAATATATTTCACACACCACATGCAACACGTTTGGAAACAATGCAGTTGGCAGTTTCTCTATATTATTATGTGTAGGTAAGTTTATTTTAAAAGTTTTATACGTCGATACTGAAAAGGTAAAACTGAATCACCAATATCAATCATTATATTATTATAGTAAGTTTGCCTCAATTATTGCTGAAAAATTGTATTGTTCACTCAATGCACATTGAATGCACCCAATAAATGACCTGGTGTTGTGGAGGACCTTGGGTTTCACAGTACAAATAATTGACTGAAAGCTCTCTAGTACTCAGGCTTTCCAGGCATTCAGAGCCTCCTACAGGGCGCCGTGTTTGGGCAGTTTGCGGAGTTTCACGTCAAATCGGACACAGAGTGTGCATAAATCGGTCACAAGACAGTTCGTCTACACGACTTTGTAGTAAACGATATTTTGGTACAGGCAACTCTGCTACAGGTAACTCGTCCAAATGCATCGGTCACGAGAATATTTCGGTCAAACACAGGATATTATGGTTCACATACAGCTCTAATATAGAAATATACAATTGATTAAAACTACAGAAATATGATAGGTTTTTTGGAGAGAGAGTTTTCTGTGATTTGAACCACGTCATATTGTAAGTGACCGAAATGCTCGAACCCGTCTGAAACCCGTACTGTATGAATGTGTCGAAAGGACCCATACCCTATGGACGCTCATCCAAAGCTTTATATTTTTTCAAATGGTGGAAGGTCTTTCCGTGAAGTAAAAGCTATGGTACGGTCTATAATCTATAATCCAAGTTTGTTTTAAATTTTATTAACGAACATGATTGCCCATTATGTTATGTTAACATTTAAGATTCATCTTAAGTGCATGCCCACAAACATACACCAGACAACAGACACAAATAGACATTTTTTATAGTATGAGCGGTCAGCGTCATACCAACCTATAAGTCAAGGAATGTCGTAAAGGCAACGGTCCTTAACCAAAAAGTCGTGTGACCAAATTATCCGTGACCGATGGGTGTGTGGACGAGTTGCCTGTGGGCGAGTTGTCTGTGGGCGAGTTGTTTGTGGGCGAGTTATCTGTGGTCGAGTTTTCTGTGTGGGCGAGTTTTCTGTGGGTGACTTGTCTGTCGAGTTGTCTATGGGCGAGTTGTTTGTGGGCGAGTTATCTGTGGTGGAGTTGTCTGTGTGGGTGAGTTGTCTGTGGGCGAGTTGTTTGTGGGCGAGTTATCTGTGTGGGCGAGTTGTCTGTGGGCGACTTGTCTGTTGGCGAGTTGTCTGTGGGCGACTTGTCTGTGGGCGAGTTGTTTGTGGGCGAGTTATCTGTGTGGGCGAGTTGTCTGTGGGTGACTTGTCTGTGGGTAAGTTGTCAGCGTGGGCGAGTTGTCTGTGGGCGACTTGTCTGTGGGTGAGTTGTCTGTGGGCGAGTTGTCTGACACGGCGACCGGGTTGTTAGCTAAATAGGCAAACAGCGCGTGATCTCAATAGCGGCTGATTGTTTGCATAAGGCTTTGACGGCAGTGCCAACCACTCTGTATGCGGAGGCGGCCCCATAAGCGATGACGCTTCAATTAAGCTCGCTTATGTCGGTTAATTAACAATAACTGTGCAAAAAGTAATCATTTCAATGATTGTATGGCATTTATTTTAGTAAACAGTACATCGCCCCAGTGCTTGATTGGCTTATCCGACATTTGATTCAATGATGACTTATCAATAGAATTGTCTTCAGAAAAATATTCTACATAATTAAGGCGCCTTTATAACCTACATCTGCCGTTTTTGCTTCTTACATTTTATGGTCTTAGCAAAATAGTTACAGTAATGAAAAAAATCCAGCATGTTTGTTAATTTCTTATCTTAATTTTACAGTTTGAGCAAAATATATAACTTTCGAATTGCCGCAACAAAAAAAAATAATTAAAAAACACGTTTTTTTCACATTTTAAGCGTTTTTTTCGTGTGTGCTGTTTTTCGTAAATTTTTTTTTTCTTTTTAATTACAGAACTATACATTGTTCAGTGCCGTGTCCGATTATTTTTTTATAATGTCAATAGTTTTTGAGTAAATATGGAAAAAATGTGTGTTCTTCGATTTAATTAAAATTTAATTCATTAAGTAATTTCAGTCAACACGCATTGGTCCAGGACACATATTTATAAACATTACTTTACTTTACTTTCTTCGGCTCATAAGCCTTGAAGGCTCAGGGCCTCCCGCACCACAATCCTCCAGGACTCTCTGTCTTGTGCTGCTTCCCTCCATGGTCCCCTCACTCCCAGAATTTCGGCGTCGGCTTCAACGTTGTCTGCCCACCGCATACTGGGACGTCCGAGTGGTCTAGCACCTGAGGGGGCACCATGCAAGACTGTTCTGATGATCCTGGAGTCCTCTGCACGTGCTACATGTCCGGCCCACTGGAGTCTTCTTGATTTCATTACCGACACTATGTTAGGATCTTGAAACACGGATATCAGCTCCGCGTTGGTCCGGATACGCCACCTGTCATCTTCAAATACAGGTCCGAGAATGCGACGAAGCATTTTGTCCTCAAAAACCTGGAGAGATTTTTCTTGTTTTTGAGTCAGACTCCAGGCGTCGCATCCGTACAACACATTGCTCATGTAAAATCTATTTTGATGGACATAAGACAAATAAGCACTGAGGGGACGAGTAGCTGAAAAAATAATGAATGATTTGAGAATAACGATACGATAATTTTACAAACCGATAAAATTTCTTGACTTGTAATAAGAATAATATAAGGATAATTTATTGGTGAGCTCTGTTTTTGTGTTAATCACACCTAAAGAGCCCTTTGCGAGCTTGGTCGTCGCTGTAAAAAGCACCAATTCTCAAGCAAGAGACGATTTCTGTAAGGCTGAATGGATTTGAGATGATTTGTCTTTTTAAATTATTTAACCCAGCGAAGAGCATATTTAAAAATAAATATTGTTTTGTGTCCACCGGAAATCGAACCTTCTTCCTTCCAAACACGAATCCAAAGCTATAACCACTAAACTACGGACCGGTTGTAGTTTGTATGACAATTCCATGACTTATAGTTTAGTATGAGGCTGACCACCCATGGATTTATTCCGAAATTTACATTAAAACATAGAGAATGTATTTTTTTAACAAGAGATTTTTTTAAATAACTTTAAGGTCATTAAGGCACATACACTTTTTTTATTATTAACAATATAACATATTATTTTGACTAAAATTCGTGTCTGAAAATCTTTTTTCATTTTAATATATCCACACGTTACGAAGTTAAAACAACATTATTTAAATTACATGTGTGAAATTCACATGAAAGTATATGTAAATGTTTTCTTTGCGATTCCTTCACCATATCAACGTAATAAAGTGCTGGAATTTAAATATCAAATGTTTTTTTTCGTCGCATAAACAAGACAGAGAATTTTCTTATTTCTTTGTTTATTTTTTGCCGCTCGTGTTTATTAAGCTAGAGAAATTGAAGATAACGAAGTGACATAATTCCTTGAATAAGTACCGCCATCTCTTTGCGAAATGCATTTTGTTAAATGCCGTTTTTCATCCTTTGCGTACATTTATTGCTGGCGTTTTTTTTAAAGGATGTTAACAACAAAAATATCGACATTTCACTTGAGAGCTCTGTTACCGCTTGTTACCGTATACAGTAAGTTTTTCACAACTTATTTTGAAAAATAAATGCTTGTGTTAGTTTTTTTTTAAATTCAATGAACAAAAAGCTACGTTTTAATTAGTTTCAATTTTCATATTTTAATAAGTGCCCTCTAATTGAGCGAAGAGTTGTAAAGAGTGTGATAGGAAAATGTACGTGCATTTTAGGCTTGGGTTTGAATTCGTAAGTACGAATGCAACATTTGTAAGCGCAAACTTATGCATTCAATATGAAGTTTATTTGTTAATATATCTTTGCAACTTAGACTTTAGACTATAGACTAAAGGACTTCCAATTTTTTAGCAATTTATATTGCAACCCATAATTCTACATACTACGGCGTAGCTTCTAAAAGACTAATTGCAGTGATCGTATTACCGTAGCACAAAAGGGCTCTACGCCGCGCCGCGTAGACCCGTAGAGCATAGAGAGACGTAGGTACGAGTAAGGCTCGACACATGCTATTATAACTTGTGCTACACAATGGGCGAGTGGCCTACAACGTGAATAGTTTGGCTGCATAATGAACTTTAAAATGCTTTCACAGAAACTGGGTGTAAATTATTGCGTACATACGTTTCACAGTTTAAACTACAATTTTACTTGTAAAATGCAAATGCATTTTACAAATTGTACATCATTAATTTAAGAGATATTTTTGTTTCTAATATCTAAATTGCAAGTATATATAAACATTTCCCATTCATAATTAAGGTATGCCCACAAAAAGACACTTGTAAGTATCTACAAATTAAAATCCAAACCTAAAATGTTCCTAAGCCCTGAAACTTGTTTCGACCTGCCCTGAAACACTGGTGGCATCAGCAAAGTGAACCATTATGTACATTTAAGGTCGGTCAGCCTCATAACAACCTATAAATTAAGGACGTGATGACAAAAAATTGGATATTTTATTTTACAAGTACATATTTTTACAATAAATGCCGAAGTTTTGTATGCTTAAGTTCAAAAAGCACAAGTTTTCAAGGAATTTCTTCCCGGTATTCTCCGCTATAATATATTTTCTTAGTTCCAGTGACGTATCCATCCCTGGGGGGTGCCTCACCTCGTACCCTCTACTTCAGCGCGCCGTAATTTCTAGAAATATCTCACACGTAGAACATACGTAAATCTCGTCTCCAGAGACTGGGGAACAAGATGATTGGCTGAAGGAAAACAATGTTAACAGCTGATTTGACTGCTGCAACTTTTTCGATATTTTTTTCAATAGGTATGGACTTCACCGACCGGTCCGTAGTCTAATGGTTTAAAATTCATACTGGTGTTTGGAACGTAGTGGGCTTGGATCTCGGCGGAGCACGAAAAACTATTTTTGTTTTCAAATTTGCTCCTCGCTGAGTTGAAAAATTCATATACCTTGACCAAAGACCGGCTTTCAAAGGTCCATCCAGCCTTACAGCAAGTGAGTTTTGCTTGAGAATCTGCGATTTCTATAACAACAAGCTCGCTTGCAGAGGGCTTTTGAGGTATAATTCACAAAAAAATAGTGCTCACCGAATAAATAATTCTAATATTATTAGAAAGCAATGCGTTCTCTCACAAAGCACTTTTTAGTATAAAGGACTTTAACTCTTTTGCACAGTTGTATTATACTTATTCCTTGACTTATTGGTTGGTATGAGGCTGACCGTCCCTATTGTAAAAGATGGTTCACTTTGCCCATATCACCCCTGTTTCAGGGAAGGTCGACAAGAGTTGCAGGGCTTATGTTCATTTAAGATTGGGTTTTTATATTGAAGGTTCACATGTGTTAGCGCGAACTTATATGTGTTGGCTTGTGGGAATGCGTTTAATATGAATCTTAAATGATGTACATCTGTGCAGCTTAGATTTAGATGAGATCTTAGATTATTCTGGAATATTCCCTCGTGGTTTCCTCACCTGCTGTTACATACACGTCCCTGGACAGCACTACTCCTTCTTGGTTAGCAACCCGGCAGCGGTACGCCGCAGCGTGGACGTCCTGCCTGAACTCATGGGCAGGGAAGGCGGGGAACACCAGGGAGCCGTTGTCCATCACTATTCTGAAATATAAAAAAGACTTGCCATTATTTTTTCATATTTGCAAGATTTGTGACTATATTACAATACAAGTATCTGTCTTTTTCTGTCTTTAGAATGGATGGAAAGACAGAAAAAAGTGGAGACGCATCTACGAAGGTACCGGCCACCTGTGGTGAAATGGCGACAAGACACAGTCCACATCTTCAACGAGTCATTTGTTTAAAATCTGCCTCAAAATTAAAATTCGCGCACCAGAGAACTGTGAGAGACTTTTAAAAGAGCACAATGAACCAAAACCTTATAACACACTATTTATTCATCCACCATCACAATCTATAGAAATATAATAAAACACAAAAAAACATTTAGAATAACTTAAATGACACACGCCTGTGGACCTTGCAGTCAGGCGAGTGGATCTCTGCCACCCATCGATCATCTTTTGTTTTTTTACGTACCTACATATTCAAAACTACCCCATATTCTTAATTTTTCCTACATACCTATTTATAAATCCTTCCATTATAGAGTTTTTTAAATTATTTAGTAAAACATTTATTCGATTTTTAGTATTTTTTATCAATAAAACATTAAAAGACCCATGTATTAAAAATGCGTCTTCAATGAACCTTTGAAAGAGTACTACCTAATTTTATATTTGTGGTGAGACTTTATAAGTAAGAAACTCTAACAGGTTGTTAGCTTATGTAGTTGCTTCGTTCATCAAATAAACATCAATGGAGTGTATTTTGTGATCGCTGTTTTTGTGTGAATCACACCCCAAGAGCCTTCTGCAAGCTTGGCCGTCGCCATAAAAAGTGTCAATTATTACATAAATAACACCTATTTGCTGTAATACTGGAAGTACATTTGGTGACTGGAAATTTGGTAAAGTGTGGGTATGAATTGCTTAACGCAAGGAAGAGCATGTTTTTAAACTTGAATTTTGACTTTTTTGGGGCCGGGAATCGAACCCACGACCTTCCGATAACAGACTGGTCTTGATGGATTGCTTGGGTTTCATCTGCTTAAAAGATCTGGACGCCACTAAAGTTGTTTGTCAAAGAAATCTTAAAAAATCAAAAACCCAGAAAACTACTTAAGAGATCCGTTTTTTTTTCATTTAAAACCCATACATATTATACCCAGGCTTTTTTATCTCTTCTACTGCATATTTATAAAAAGTAATAAAGTATTTTGAGGTGTAAATTTTCACAGCTCACTATCAATTCTGCAAAAACAAAACTGAAATAATTACAAGCGAAACAATTTCGTAAATAGATTAAAAAATTTCCAACAAAACAAGCGATTACAAAAAAAAGTGTTTCCGTTAGAGAAACAAAAAGCAAAACAAAAAAAAACGTTACGAATTCACCAGCAGTTGTAATAGCATACATGACCAATGTATAAATAAAACTTATAGTTGTAACTCAAACATAACGTTTTACAATAAATTTTAGGAAATAAATACACTCACTTGGTGTGCTGTTTTGATTTTAATGCAAATTTGGTAAAACGCTATGGTTACGTTTAAGGGTGAATGCTGTGGAAATGTGGGAAAATTCAAGCGCTAACAATATTATTACCATTTTCACAAAGGTACAGGGTGTGTGGTACTTGGTTTTTTTGCCTCTTCCACTTTATAAAAATGCTAATCCCCGCGTTGTGTATGTATGTGGGATGGTGAGCTTGTAATGCTCATGCAGAGTATGGCTAAGTAGAAATATGACTAGACTGGTTGGTGCTTTTTAGAAAGCAAACTTTCTGATGATAATTTTGATTCAGTATAGTAAGAAAATTGCGTTACATGAACTTTACCATTCACTTATTCTAATCTACCATCTTATCTATCTCTAACAGAGGTAATCACATGAGCAATATTTATATGTACCTACTTATACTGAGATAATGAATTATGAGTGCTAAAAAATAATTTTCAATGTATCTAAAACAAAAACAAAAAAAACGCAACTAAGCACATATAGTGTAACTTCTTGCCGCGTTATGGCAGGGCGCATGTGGCGAGTTTAACCTATTTATTTTTACAGGTAGGGGGCCGGCCTTACGCCAACCACTTCAGTTTAAGTGGGGGTTTCCCAGCTCCTGAGGGGGCTGGTACTCATTTCTTGTGAAGGCTGAGTAAACCTTTCCGGTATTTTATTTTAGGGTTTGAAATAAACACCGACACGGGAAATCATTTCTGACACTCTCGGTGGGATTCGAACCCGAGTTTCGTTTTTTTCTTAGCTGAGATTATGTATAATGTAATTCCCAACACAATTTCATTCAAAGGTCATGTTTGAATCCAATGAATAAGCCAAACAAGTACTGAGGGGACGATAAGACAAAAGTTACATGTCAAGCTAAAAATTGTGTACTGCATATTTATATCGAGCATTCTACTTATATTGCTTCTTTTCTAGGATTTAAAAGGTTGACTGGACTCGATCACACCGCATGTAGTTTTTTTTTCACGCTTAATGCAAAAAAAAAACCTTACGGACATGAAAACGGAAAGTCTACAGACAGACCCCCATCCAGTTTTTCTCGCGCGGACTCCAGGCGCAGAGGGCGTCCGGTGTTAGTTAATTTTATTTATTTAGTTTGTGGAAACACGACATGACTATTTCTGAAATACCGCGGCACAAACAATCGCCCGCCACTGTAAAACGACGGGGGTTGTTTCCCTTCGAGAACTTAATTTGTTCTTCTTTTTTTAGAACAATACATACAGAAATCCCGTGTTATATTTGAACTTCGATGAAGCTGTATTTACTTTTGTTTGTTTGTGTTGTCAGAGTTCACATAATTGTTTAGTAAGCCTACACCTTATACTAGGTAAGTATGAGGCTGACCAGTGACCAGCCATACTCATAAAATTGATTACTTTTTCCTATTTTACCCCTATGTTTTAGAATGTTTTCTCATTTGAGGTCTGGGTTTTTTTTATTAAAGGTAAAAGTGGTTTGTTCTGCAAATGACAACCCTTTTTCAGGGAAAAGCAACAACAGTTGCAGGGTGTACAACTCCCCAGGGGGCTGGCACTCATTTCTTGTGAAGGCTGAGTAAACCATGTCGGTATTTTATTTTTGGACTTAAAATAAACGAGGAAACAAAAAATCATTTCTGACGCACTCGGTGGGATTCAAACTCGGGCTCTCAGCATGGAATGCGAGCACTCTACCAACATAACTATCCACCGGAGTTTACTTATTACTTAGTTATTCAAATCTTAATAAACTTTTTAGTTGAAGTCGTTCTGGGGTGTTGAATAATGTTTTTTCTTCAACATTCTCAGCCAAATTTAAACCAATCAATTTAGTTTCCTTAAAGAGAAGGCGGTTTAACGTCCAAACCATAGGCAGTGCTTTATACCCCATTGCCTGGCACTTTGTGTTACTGAGAAACAAAAGATAATATCATTAATTAAACACAAACAATAGAAGGCACCCTCTCTTCCGCTGTAAGGGGAACCCGGTTTGATACAAAATAATCGGATGAAACAAAAGGGTTCATTATATTATTATTATTTTTAAGCATCAAGTATTTGTTTATCTTCCCCCAAAACGTCCTTTCCAAGAATTAATCACGAAATTACCAGGTAAGTTGCTAGAATTTGCTTCCGATGTATTTTTTGAGATGGAAGACTTATTGTTAATTTTGAAAGATCCATCCCATTGTTTAGGACGAAATTTGAAATATGGAAATCAGCTGTAGGGAGGCAAAGTCTTTGTTATCTTTTCAAAACAAAAACAGAAAAAGAAACAAAAATGAGATACAATATTGAATGATTGGGTCTGAAATAACTAGCTCATTTAGTTTTCGCGGTAAAAACGAGAATATGAGAGTTAAAGTAGAAAGGAATACAATTAAATGGGTTTAACGAAGGGAATGCTACACATATTATGCGAAGAAGGAAAGACTGAGGAAAAAATGAATTAATCAAATAAGGGATATTGCTTTTTTGATATAAAAAGAAGAGCATACGTGGAGAGGGAGATGAATGTTGAGGAGATTGGAGAAGTGTGCAAGGACAGAACAAATTGGAGACACATTTTCTGAGGTACTGATCACTCCTAGTGGGATAGTGGCTGGATAAAATACATTTTGTAAGTAAGTACTTTTAAAAAATATGAAATGCTCCTTAACTATGTTTTAAATATCTTTTATCACACTTAACGAATCATCTCAATATGCTACGCATATTTTTTCACAAATGTATTTGAATAAAATCCCTCCCGTGATTTTTTTGTACAACTCAGATATTTTAATCATTATTGAACGTAAATTTATTCTTGTAGATAATTATTTGCACTAAAATTTTAGTGCAAAAAATAAACGAGATATGTAAAACGTTACTTTAAACACTTTTTATGACACTTTTTAAATCAGTTTGATATGCTTTGCTTGTAAATTATTTACGTGCAAAATTAGAATGGAATATGTATAAAATAATCATAATAACACTTACTATCTGAGATCTCAATGTGCTACGCATTTTTTATTTGTAAAAAAAACCCTTTATCGAAGGTTTTTAAATCATTTAAATCCTAAACTGGTGATTAAACGCGAATTTATTTATGTGGAATATTTTAGTGCCAAATTTAAATGGAATCTGATAGCGGTCAAGAGGAATCAACTTGTCCAAGCTAATCCCCATTTTCTGATTATACCTGCGAGCGGTGCTTAGTCTTTTGGTACAGTTATCTGTGCCTGCGTGTCTCACAAATACAATGTGGCATAAGAAATAACGAGTGACACCGGGACGAGGGAAATGTTTGTCTTATCACAACGTAATTACAAACAGACTTGGTGTGAACTGCCTGCTCGAAGTAACACACTTCAAAAGAAAGATTTTTTATTTTGTACAAAAATCCCTCCAGCCTTACAGCAATTGGGTCTTGCCAGAGAATTGGCGCTTTGTAGCGACGAACAAAGCCGTAAAAAGTCCGGTCGATGGCTCAGTTGGTAGAATGCTTGCATTTCATGTTTTTGTTCGATCCCCGCCGAGGGTGTAAGAAATGATTTTCCGTTTCAGTGTTTATTTCAAACGTAAAAAAAAAAATACCAGCAATTCTTTCATCATCCATTCTTTCTACGTGTCCAAACAATCTCATCACATTTTTCGCACTTTTACTTTCACATCCTTTTTCAACTTGCATTTGTCTCTTACAAATTCTTTGTGTGATGAACACGTAGAGGGTAAACGGCTGGCATTAAGATCTGCAGGTAGTACGGCTGTAAATAAATTGATTGTTCGAAAAACGATCTGACAAAGTAAATAACTTGGATCGTGCCTATTGCATAGCCGACCTTTTGCTATGGAATGCCCTACCCAATGAGGCTAGAGCCGTAGAGAGTGTAAGTGCGTATAGGTCGGGATTGAAGATTTGTTTCGGAGATGGGACAGTTACATTATTCCCCATGCTATTTATATTCCCTATGTTACATTATTACAAAACATTATGAATTAGGTTCATAAGTAGTTTGCCACAGATTTAACATTTATTTTTGCATGTTGGCAAATCGTGAAGCGGGTAGTTTGAAACAAGGGGGCTGTTCTGAGCGTTGCCTCGACTGGCAGACAAGGGTCCGTGTTATATCCCCCTTCGTGTCTCGCTCGGGGACCTTCGGGGAATTAGTCTATCCGATGTGATCTAATTATGCAGAGATCGCACCGACATCCTGCCCGGATCAGCGAGATTATTAGCGCGTTACTTCGTGACGCTAAAAACAAATTGTGCGAGACGCGTTACCAAAAGTTTTGGCGTTCGCTTCAGCTGACAAACTTGAACAATCAAATTAGCAGCTTATTATCTTGCTTGATTTAGACATTAATACTTGAGAGCAATTTAAAGCCATTTGCCTGAGTGAAATAAAGCTGTACATTGCATTCTACAAAAAGTGTTTTTAAATAATTAAATAATAAAAAAATAAAAAAAAAGCTGTGATGTCATGAAACCAGGTAACTGGCATTAATTTCGAACTCAAAATAAAATACTGGTAAGGTGTACTCAGCTTTCACAAAAAATGAGTACCAGCCCCCTCGGAAACTAGGAAACCTCCACTTCAACTGAGATGGTTGGCATAAGGCTGGCCCCCTTACCTGTTAAAATATTGAGTCACAACTAGCAAATGAACCAGTGGAGCTTAAGAAATATGGTTGTGATACATACAAATATACCAAGCGCTTTATTGTGACTATTATCCCCCTAAATCGATTTTTTCATAGGAAAGAAAAACGATAACCAGTGGATCAGCTATGGACCAAATGCTTTGTGAATTACACTAAAATGGTTTATCCAGTAAAAGCACCATTCAACGATTTTCCAAAAACGATAACCACATCCTGAATAATTCAATTGAGAACAATACACATTGTGAATAATTTTAATAACGATGCACTCTGAGCTTTGCATTCATAATGGTCTGGTTAAAAGCTTTATATGTAATACATATTGAGTAATAACATAGAGGAGCACAAACAAACTAACTGCATTGAGAATATACATTATAGCTCACATTTGTCTCAGCCCTGTCAAACGTTGCAGTGGTATAGCCTATCTATATAATCTATAATATCTATAATCTAAATTACAAAGAACATTTAAAGCTCATATCAAATGCATGCCCACAAACAAGCACGTGTAGTTAGCGCTTACAAAAGTGGCCTTACAAATAAAATCCAAACCTCAAATGAACATAAACCCTACAACTTTTGCCGACCTTCCCTGACACAGGAGTGACATTGGCAAAGTGAATTATTTTTTACAGTATGGGGAGTTAGCTTCATACCAACTTTAAGCCAAGGAATGAATAAATCTACATTATGGCTCACATTTGTATCAGTCCTGTCAAATATTGTAGCGGTGTAGTCATACGAAATAAAGCCATTTTGTCCAAATTCATTTTGTATTTCGACACCCAATTATAACACGTTTGCCATAATATCTTAAAATAAGGCCTTTTTCCTTTAAAATACGTCAATTTGAGCGATCACAATATTTATAACGCGTGTCATCTGGCAGCCATTATTATTTCCAATAGTACCAACTTTCTAGAAACATGTTTAGTGTGTTTTTGTACACATGGAAATGCAACCGTGAAGTTCTTTGTTTTCTTTCTTTCTTATGACCATATATTACATATAATATATAATCTATTTTCGTTAAAATATTTTTTTAGTCAACAGAATTTATAAGTTAATGGTAATACCTTCATGGTCTCGATTAACGTAAAATCCCCGCAAATGTGTAGCCACAGAATACAGATTACACATGAATATTACTTATGAATGTAGCTTTGGGTGGATAATATGCAAATGTCGAGTACTCAGTGTTAATGGGTACATACAAAAGACGCCAGTAAACGCAATAAACTATGACCTAAGTTGCAAGGACATTTCTAGCCTTCTGCGAGCTTGGTGATCGCTAAAAAAAGCTCCGATTCTCAAATTAAACCCGTTTGCTATTAGGCTGGATGGCTGGATTTTATTTTTTATTGTCATGAAGTATCTTTAAGTTGTATTCCTTTGCTTATACGTTGGTATGATGCTGACCATTCATACTGTAAGATATGCTTCACTTTGACAATGTCACATGATGATGATGACGAGTTGATGATTTCTTACTAGCGTCGTTTCGTGATGTAGTCACTCGAAGGGCGCTTGTGCAAATGATGCCAGAAATTTGCTTGTATTCAGTGCATTCTGGAACTTTCCATGGTCCTCTAGCTCTCTCACATGATGTGGCAGGTGGTTCCAGGCTAGAGGACCAGCAACTGCAAATGCACGCTCTCCAAACATTGTGTTAACTATTTTAAATTATGATTACGGTCGTTAGACATTTTAAAGAATTCTTATAGAGAACACACGTCTCCTGAGGACGTCGGATATGACTCCGACGAAACGTAGAGAAAATCGTTCTTCTCTTTTGCACGGTCAATAAAATCCGTTTTTCTCATTCTTTAAATTGTGTTAACTATTCTTATCGGTTCTTAAATCTTTGATTCGACTCCACCCCTGTAATTAGGGAAGGTCGGCAAGAGTTGCAGGGCTTATGTTCATTTGAGATTGGGTTTAAATGTTGAAAACCCACGTGCAGCATGTGTAAGCGAGAACTTATACGAGTCTGCTAATGGGAATGCATTAAAAATTAATCTTAAATGTAATATATCTTAACAACTAACGGGGCTATTCTTAGACATTTTAGTCGTCGGTTGAGCCCACGCTTTGACAAACTAATGATGCATTTGTATGGAAACCTGTCAATCCAAGATAGCCGCAAGTGAACAGCTGATTAGTTTTCATACAAATATTACCAAAATTCGGTAGGTAAGAATGACCGTGGTGATGAGACTTTCAGGCCAGGCACGATTAGTTTGTCAAAGCGTGGGCTCAACTGACGACTCAAATGTCTAAGAATAGCCCCGTTAGATTATAAACTTAACGTTTACCACGGCGTTAAACTATAAGGCATGTTATATTATAATCAAAATATTTTTTCATTTAAATTTTGTCTTCATACATACATTTTAAACAGTTTTACTGAAAGCTTTTAGTTAAAAAGAAAATTAAATTATTTAATAACAAAGTAAATTGTGTTTTACTTGAAAAAATATTTTAATGTTTAGCGGTTAATGTGAGAGCATGATAATCATTAGGAAAACTAAATTACTTTGATGGTGATTATTTGAATAAAGCCTCAGGGGATATTCTTATAATTAATTCTGCCGTTACGTTAGGAGATTAGAGTTCACGCGTGTGGGGCTAGTAATAAATTTTGGAAAATGTGGTGACCCTGTCCCTGTAAACTGAATTTGGGACTAGACCTTGAGAAAATGGAATAACAGAGAGTGCAAATTTTTATACATAAATTGAAGGTTATTTAACAATTGGGCTCTTCCGTTTAGATGATATTTTACTTTTGTTTGGGCGAACTGATGGATAAATTTTGTCTATAGTTAACAGGCTATGAAATTAGTTCGTCTTTAGCCATTTCGCTGTCTTAGTTCTTGTTTGCCGTATAAACCATAAATCAAATTTTACAAGAGCAATGTTTTTGTGTTTTGTTATTGTAATTGACAAAATCGTAATTTAATTACCTATTTTACCGAAAGTACTGTAGGTTTGGCATTATAATAATCCATACAAATCATAATAATTTTACGTTTAATACCAAAAAAAGCGTTTTTAAATAGATATACGCCAAAGATGCGCAACGAAAATTACGTAAAGTGGAGATACGGAAAAATGATAGGACTTTGACCGGACGCTCGCGACAATCTTTTAGTGCTTGCTTGGCGTTAAGGCTGGTTCGGACAAGGCGAGTAATTTAGTCAAGTAACGAGTAATTTAGTGGCTAAACGTGTGCGAACCCCAACAATTTAGTCCAGTAGTTAAGTCAATGGTTTAGTCAAGCCGATCCATTTCATTCTATTTTTTCGGGCAAGTAGCGGCCCCGCCCACCGTCCGTGGGCGAGTGTTGCCGAGAAGCCACGGAAAAGTCCGAGTCCGAAGAGCCACGGAAAAGCCCGAGTCCGAGTCGAGTTTATTAGCGGCCGCGCCATTGGCCGCTCACTCTTGGCGGGGAAACGGAAATGCAAGAATGGCGGCAATTTAAATTGGCTGCAGTTTGAAAAGATAATGCCCGTTTTCAGCAAGAATATTTAAAGATAAAGTGCTGTTTAAAAATATTTAAGTACTTAAGAACTTCTTATGCGAGCCCGATGTTCCGCTCCCTAAACTTAGCGACCTGTCAGTGAGGTTATGTCATGTTTAAACTGTAAATAAGTGGATATGCACACCGATATCTTTGTTTTTTTAGAAACTCTTGAGAATATAGAAGTTGCTAGGACTTATCTACGTCCAAAAAGTTTTGAGGAAGGTAATTTTTTTTCGATAAGAATAGTATGACATCGATTTTTGGTGCGGATATCAGCTGTCAAAAATACAATCATGTAGCTCCTTGCTGACAATAGAGCTGTACAAATATAGTTTTGGTAAAGATGTTGTGGAAATAACTATTATCGTCCATGAATTTATTACGTATTTAAAAACATCGATCTTTTACATTGATCGATGTTTATAGGTACCTACCATAAATTTGTCATATCACAGGCCTTATGATATCCTTCAGATGGATTGTTACTTGTTGTTTTGTACAGAAACAATTCAGTGACACACGGGGATAACTAATTAGAGGCATTACAATTTTATGCCACTGTAAGCCATCAGCTGGTATCTGTGACAGACGTGAGAGGCGTATGTAGCAGGATTGAACAAGTTTCTCGCGGTCAGCCTCTGAAAAGTTGAACCATGTTTCTTCTTTAACTTGATAATTGATTGGTGACCGCCGTGTATTTGAAAATGCCGATTTTACATGTCGAATATTGATGTTAATTGTCAACAACGAAAAACGCAACAGAGAAATGCATCTGAATGCAGCTGCAGACTACGAGCCGTATTATAGTGTGTGCATACAAAATATACTTTGTACACATCATTGAAAAGATAAAAATTTAATTAAAAAATAATGTTTGCAGCGTAAATGGTAGATATTATTATAAACATCAAATAGTCATGTGTTGTTTTTATTAAAAATGTGTATATTATTTTATAAACCATAAAATACATTTCGAATTTACAAAAGTCGAGTTTCGAAGTTGTTTGCTAAACAGGCTCCTAGCTAGGTGGCCGGGCATAAATCAGTTAATATTACCAAACTATAGCCAATTTAAAGGGCTTTATAATAACATGATTTTAATACTCAATTAATATTTTCAAACTGCAGCCAATTCAAATTTTCCGCCATTATAGAAAGGGCTTTCTGCAGCCAACTTCGCACTTGTGTACTGTACTGGACCGTAATGCGAACGCTTCACGGGCGAGTAGCGCCCCGCCCACTACTAAATTACTCGCTACTTGACTAAATCAGTGGCCTCGTGCGAACTAGCCTTTAGCGCAAAAATACATAAAACATACAACAATGTGTTGGTGTGAAGTCATGCCCACGCGCGTCTATGATTGGCTTACAATTAATGTAGATGACGCAGTCACGCATGTTGGCGGTTTATTAAATTGGAATTTGTTTTCCGTTTGCATGATATTATTATTTATTGATCTATAAAATGTAATTTGTCGTGTATGTTCCTTAAATTATAAGTTGGTATGCGGCTGACCACCCATGCTGTAAAAATGGTTCACTTTGCCAATGTCACCCCTGTTACAGGGAAGGACGGCAAGAGTTGCAGGGTGTATGTCCATTTGAGATTTGGTTTTTATTTTGTGGGTTCACATGAGGCATGTGCAAGCGCGAACTTGTCCGTGTCTGGTTGTGGGAATGCATGTAATGTGAATCTCCAATGTAACATATCTTTGCAACTTAGATAAGATTAGATTAGATTATAGCAAAGCTGGGTTCTGAGTTATTTTTTTAAATGAGTTAAACATTATTTTCATTAATTTCTCCAATATAGAAATTCAACTTCAAATTTTGTTTGTCCCACGTACACCTTGCTATCTTTACTTCCCCAATTCTCCAGGGAACAGTCCCGCCCGCTGTTACGAAGTTCGCATTATCTGAAAACTTAAAGTTTGCCGCCCCTGGATCTGTTAATGTTTTCGAATCAGATTGTTCGCGCTGTTGGTATAAAGTTAAGAATTACAAGAAAGGAAAACACAAATTGGAGTTTATGAAGGTGGCGCCGCACTGCGAAGAAAGCAACTCTTGTATTAACCGTATCATTGGATATTTATATTTCTCATTAAACAAGTAATTGAAAATTGACTAAATAGAATAGTGAACACTTCTGGTGAAAGAGTGGATATTAAATTTTTTACAATTTTTATTTTTTTATTCACAGACGGAGATCTACGATTTTTCTACGGAAAACGTGAAAAAAAACGTAGGTACAAATGATAAATAAACAGATAAAACCCTACTAAACTACACAGATAGTGTTACTTTTTGCCGCGTTTTCCCCGAAGGGCTCAAATGGCCTTACGCTAACCCCTGCAGTTGAAGTGGGGTATTTCAGCTCCCGTGGAGGCTTCTATTATTATATTTTCTATTCTAAATATACCATTGATATTTTCAAGTACAATTTACATAGTTATTTATTGAGGTATTAACTTTGTAACCATTTATTTAAAATAAAATAAAATATCTCTTGTTACAGTATTACCTACTTGAATTATATGAATGTACTACTAAACATCAGTTAAAAACAACACAATTCAGATTCTCATCATATTTCAAAATATTCAACGCAAGTATTTGCATCTTGGGGTGATATTTATCACTTGGCAGTGTTATCTGTCTACAAATATTACGGCAGTCCATAACTCAGCGGAGGGGCGGGAGATAACGCTGATCGGGTTAATAACGGTGGACAGAATAATCCCTCCACAAACCATCAGCATTATACATTAGGTCAGCCCACGGAGCATCAGGCCATGGTCCCACACTCACAACACCCACGGTGGGATTAAAATTACAGAGTTTAAACTCAACTGAATGATGTTGTAGCCAAAATTAGAAAACTAAGAAATGGGGACTGTCTAATTTAGGCTTCTAAGCATCTTATAATAATAATAATTTAGGATGATTTATTGGAAGAGCGCTGTTTTTTGTGTATCACACCTCAAGAGTCTGCGATCTTGGTCGTTGCTGTAGAAAGCGCCAATTCTCAAGCATGACCCATTTGCTGTAAGGCTCAATGGACCTTTAGTGACCGGTCTTTGGTATATGTATGTACCTACCTAGATGAAATTTTCCCCCAGCTCCGCCGGGATTGGAGCCCACAACACTCCATTTACGAGTCAGAAGTGTTAACCACTACACTACGGACTGTTCATATCTGAAAATATATCGGATTTCATATTTCGTAAACGAATATGAAATATGCATAATAACCGTGAACTTACACGTGTCTGTTTGTGGGCATGTATTTATAAATTTTGAATTTAAATATTGTGGTGATATACTTTAGACTTACTTTAATATAATTTAAATTGAATTAATGTTACATAATTTATTTCAGAATTTGTTTACATAAGTATGGTTCACACTTTAACTTCTGTACTGACGGCTTCACGGCGTGTCTATGAATCGGATACTCCTCGCTTCACAGCCCCACAGTCAGTATTTATAGATGACAAGAGTTTATTCTCGCCTTTATCAGATTATACGGGAAGCTTCTCAAGTGGATGCTTCGAGAAGTACCAAAAGTACAAAGTATCAAATACTTATTTCTGTATATACATTTACAACCAAGTACCTAAGTAGGTACACCTATACACACAATCATACGTAAGTTAAAAAAACACATAAACAAAAAAGTATACATTCGTAACAACAAATCTTTGCAACTTAGATTATAGATAGACGCTTACAACAACTATCCAAGAAAAAATAAAAATATTCGTTTATGGCAAACCGATATTTTTTTGTCTCAAAAACAATTAGTTTTATGTTGAAAACATGATTAAAATTTATTTGACTTCAAACGATGATAATGAATTTCAACGTCACATACGAGATGACTTATAAAAGCCATTTTGTTACAGTATAAATGCATGAGTTAACGCATTTATAGCTCGACCCTTCCAAAGCCTGTTCACACACAGCACCAACACACATTTCGTTCCCGCAGTGCTTGTTTGTCTTATCTTAATCAGTCTCTTCCACAGGTACTATAATGGTTTATGCTCTGATGAAATATCCTCACTCATACCTCCTCTTCTCGCCACAATAAGGGCAACTCCTAGAACGGCTCACATTCATCGATATCAAAACTATGAGAACTTGGTTTCTCCCGTTTATGGAACGAGTTACCGGTATCTGTAGTTCCATCCCAATTTAACCTTGTCCTTTCCAAACCCAATATCAATCGCCACTTTCTTTCAGTGTCTCAAATCAAAGCCAACGAAACATACAATACAACAATACGGCGATCACAGCCCTGCTACAAAAGATCAAGCCATAAACCACCACATCACCAACACATCTGCGGCACTACAACAAGTGTCATAAAGTTTCTAAAATCTAAGGAGTCTCCCGCACAGGATTCCCATAAAAAAGAATTTCACATAAGCAATTCTTGTACATTTACTGGACCAATGAAAACTGAAAATTAATTTAAAAATATATAAAACAACGCCCACATTATCGTCTTACCTTTTTTTTTCTTAGCTCAGATTGTGTAGAATGTGATTCTAAAGACGATTTTATTAAAAGGTCATTGTTGAATCAAAAAGTAGATAAACCAAATAAGCAGTAGGAGGACGAGTCGCATGGGTCTCATAAAAACGTAGTCTCTACTTCACGTATTGGTGTCGTGGTTCGATTGTGCAAACAAAATATCCCAGTAAGCCGCGATTAACTGTCGATATCACGATCCGCTGAAAGGGCAAATGCTCCGCAACGATCGTTAAACTCTGTGGAATTTATAAAGCTCATAGCACTTCCCTTTGTAAGCTTATATTTCATACCATTAAGCGGACGCATTAAAAATTGCTCCATTTATTGTGCGTTGCTTTATGTGTGGAGATAACGGTTTTTGGTTAATGTTTTGAAATGTTTACTTGCTTTCGCTTAGATTAGCGATTAAAGTTTTATGCAAGTGTGTGTTCCTTGGATAATACGAGTAGGCTGTACAAACTTGACTCACTTTTGCCGACGCCACTTTGGTTTCAAGGAAAGGCGGCAGAGGTTTGGTTTATTTTTTTTATTTAGTTCCTTGACTTATAGGTTGGTATGCGGCTGACCACCCATGCTGTAAAAATGGTTCACTTTGCCAATGTCACCCCTGTTACAGGGAAGGACGGCAAGAGTTGCAGGGTGTATGTCCATTTGAGATTGGTTTTTATGTTGTAGGCTCACATGAGGCACGTGCAAGCGCGAACTTGTACGTGTCTTGGTTGTGGGAATGCATGTAATGTGGATCTCCAATGTAACATATCTTTGCAACTTAGATTAGATTAGATTAGATTTACACATGTGCGTGCGTTAGCGCGAACTGATGTTTGCCTGTTTTTTTTTTAATCCTGTGCGGGAGACTCCCTAGATTCTAGAGACTCTAGGGGTCTATTACACTTGTTGTAGTGCCGCAGAGGTGTACGAGATTGGTCGTCACTACATAGCGCCAATACACAAGCAAGACCCTTTTTTTTTCAACCCAGCGAAGAGCATATTTGGTAATATAAATGGTATATTTTTTGTGCTCCGCCGGGATCCGAATCCACAACCTTCCATTTACGAGTCCGAAGTGTTGCCACTGGACTACGGACAGGTCAAGAATGCCAACGACACGCGGTGTACCTAAGCGGTCACCTGTGTGTTGGAATGGATTAAAGAAGAGTGGATAAATGTTAATTTATCTTAGCATATTAGATTATAGATTCAAAAAACAATTAAAGCACCATTTTGTTCACTTACAAAAAAGTCAAAATTTACATGTGTAATTGTTTAAAATAAAATAATCTGATAAAATAAAATAATACGAACCATTAGTAGAAAATTTCAGTGTTCTTGACGATTCATTTGCTTCTTATCTAACATCATCATCAGTCAAAATTGATTGCCTACCGTATACCTGTGTATACGTTCCTATACCATCGATCGTTTTCGATTTGAATTTCGCAAAATCACCTCATTCCTAAATAGTTTTGCGTGCAATTTGAGGAGATCGCACATCTAATTTTCATAGCTCATTGGTTTAGTTTTCAATCATCCGCCATGTCCGGGCGTCTGCTCCCCCTCCCCCACCCTGCAACTATTGGCACGGTCATCCCCGTTCGACCGTCCCCTATGCCCAATTGAACGTAACTTTTCCATCAGAGTGTAAATCACCAGTATCCACCCTTAGTGTAAAACTTCTCGTTTAAACTCGATCGTAGCGTTTCACCAAAGCATAAACGCTCGTTAGTGAAGCTTTTTTTTTGGAGAAAATCAATTTCAGAGAAATACACATTTACACTTTCCCAAGTAAGTGACATTGCGTAAGCTCACCTCGAACGCGTAAATTGAAAAAAAATAGAAAATAAAATACTCATTAGGAGTGCTCTTATATATTTATTCGATATAATATAATCTATAATCTAAGTTGCAAGGATATATTCATTTAAAGCTCTCAGATGTATGCCCACAAACCAACAAGTGTAGTTCGCGCTTACAAATGCTGATTGTGTACTTACAAATAAAATCCAAACCTCAAATGAACATAAGCCCCACAACTTTGCCGACCTTCCCTGAAACAGGGGTGACATTGGCAAAGTGAACCATTTTTTACAGTATGGGTGGTCAGCCTCATACCAACCTATAAGTCAAGGAATATGAATAATAAATTACATTTAAATATAAAAAAGAACAAAACCTTACAAAGAAATCTATACAAAAAAAGTCAAAAATTTCCTATGCAAAAAATGTAGCAAATGAATACACCAACATTAGAAATCAACATTGCAGATTAGCCGCCACTTCTTCCTGTCCTTGCATACTTCTTTCATTTCATCCAGAGTCATAACCTTTTTCATACAAGTCCTCCTTTTATTATGACTCTGGATATCCCATTCATTCGCTATTTCAGAGATTTGATCCTTCCATACTTTTCTCGGTCTTCCTCTACCACGACATCCATCTATTCTAGCAACATATACTTTCTTCGTCAATCTTTCATCACTCATTCTCTCCAAATGCCCGAACCATCTTAACATACTTCTTTTAATCTTCACTTTCACACTTTCCCTTACACCACATTCTTCTCTTACAAAATCATTCCTCACCCTGTCACTTCGTTTTTTCCCAATCATACTTCTTAGATAGTCCATTTCTACTGTATGGACTTTACTAATTTCCCTTTCACTCACCGTCCAGGCTTCACTTCCATACATCAAGGTTGGCACTAGTATACCACCGTGCACCGCCAATCTAACATTTTTTGAGAGATTTTGGTTCCTGGCGATGCAAGCGGTCGCACCCAGTACACACCTGCCTTTCATTATTCTTCTTTCAAATTCACCGGCCATTCTTCCATCTTTTTCAAACTTACTTCCCAAATATACAAACTCATTTACAACATCAACATTCATTCCATTAATTTTAAATTCATAATTCATATTTTCATCATCTCTTTCAAAAATCAAAACTTTCGTCTTTCTTGCATTCAACTTCAAATTATTACCTTTCAAAGCTTCGTTCAATCTAGAGAGCATCATTTGCAATTCCACTGCTGAATCAGATACAAGGACTGCATCATCCGCATACAGTAGAACGCTTACTTTGCTCTCTCCTATCATTAATCCACAATCATCAAGTCTAGCATCTCGAACATACTTGTCCATGACTATGTTAAATAGCCATGGGCTCATCACACATCCTTGCCTTACACCCTTAAAAACTTCAAACCATTCACTATACTCACCATCGATACGAATGCAGGCCATACTATTCTCATAGTTCGCATGCACCGCATTGAGTAGAGCTCCATTCACTCCGTATGCTTTCAAAACATCCCACAACATACCTCTGTCCACTGAGTCAAAAGCCTTTTCCAGATCCACAAAGGCCGTGAATAGTTTCCCCCTCACCGACAATTGTTTTTCAACAAGTTGTAGAGTGAAAATCTGATCAACACAGCCTCTACCGGCCATAAAGCCGGACTGTATATCGGAAACCCCTTTGCTAGTAGTCAGAATCACATTTTTTATAATCACCTTACAGAAGACTTTTCCTGGTATACTGAGTAGACTGATTGGTCTGAAGTTCTGACAGTCTTTTTTGTCCCCTTTACCTTTGTAAATGGGAACAATGACTGCCTTCCTCCAATCCATCGGTACTACTCCTGCATTCACACAAAGCTTACATAATTCAAACATCCAATCTATCACACATTCACCTCCTGCTTTCAACATTTCACCATTTATACCATCAAACCCAGCAGACTTCCCATTCTTCAGACGTGAAATAGACACTTTCATTTCTTCTTTCAAAATCTTCAATTCATTCTCTTCATCTGTCTGTTCATAAATTCTTCTTTCACCCTGGCCAAAAATTTCTTGAAAATAGTTCTTCCATCTCTTGCATACTTCTTCATTCTCCCATTCTCGATTAACGCGATTGTGGTGAAATTAACGCATGATCTTACACTCGAGATATAGTAGTTAATTGAATGCTTAAAAGACTTAACATACAAATACTGAATGTGAATAAATATTCATACTCGAATAAATAAATGCACAAATTCTTATATACAAAGATACAAAATGTATACATTTAAATTCATATTCTAATAGGTTGGTATAAGGCGGACTCCCCATGCCGTAAGAACTTGGTTCACTCTTTCCAATGTCTCCCTGGTGTCAGGGAAAGACAGCAGGAGTTAAAGGTTACGCAAGGTATGTCCATGCATGTCCATGTCCATGTATGCATGTCCATGTGAGGTTTTGTTTATTTGGTAAATATACATGCAGCAGCTGTTGTTTGTTCTATCAGTGACAGATAGAACAAACTACATTTGTAGTTTTTAGTAAAAAATATTTTGTTTTTCAGTTTCTAATAGATAAATTATCGATAGTGAAATATTCACTTAAGAAGAAAAGAGCAAAAATATAAGCATTTTAGTACAATGTTATCTGAAAATTACATGATATTGTTGAGATAAACGGGAACTTCACCATCCTCGCCATGCGCTTTGTACTTTGAAAATTTACGACGTCCACACAGAATCTTTCATACCGCCAAAAAGAAAGAAAACAATATTCATGCGGAGGGGTTTACTGCCGTACCTTTGTTCGCAGGTCTGATGGGATCCATCCCCGCGTATCCATCCGGAGGACGTAAAAACGGGAAAAAGAAAAGATCGACCATAAACAGGTGCGTGTTTCGGTTTTCACAAAAAAAAAAAACAACTTACATTATGTAGGGCGCGTATTCCGAGAGTCGGTCTGTTCTCGACCCATCTACGATAAACGTAGACTGTACTTATTTATGAACTCTAAAAAAATGTAGATAAAATTGCACTCGACTTTTTTGTGCGTCCGGAATTCCGGAAGCTCAAGCGCCAATAGACGATGCCAACAGCGCAATTTAGCTACACATATAGTGCAACTTCTTGTCTATGTTATCCCTGAAGCGGTCGGATGTGGCGATTCGGGACCAACAGACCCCAGAAAAAAAACTAGCTTAAATATTTCAGTGCGCAAACGCATTTAAATATACGTGGATAGGTTGGGACTGATAGGACTTTTGGAATACAAATCTATGTCTTTATTATAAAACAGCCCGAAAAAAATTGTTTATTTATAAAACGAAAAAAAAAAAACGTAAACTAAAACCCCACTAGAGTCGTTGTTTCAATTTCGATACATTTTTTGTTAAACACTTTCGGGGCTATTCTTAGACATTTTAGTCGTCGGTTGAGCCCACGCTTTGACAAACTAATGATGCATTTGTATGAAGACCTATCAATCCAAGATGGCCGCAAGTGAACAGCTGATAAGTTTTCATACAAATATTACAAAATTCGGTAGGTAAGAATGACCGTGCTGATGAAACTTCCAGCGCAGGCACCATTAGTTTGTCAAAGCGTGGGCTCAACTGACGACTAAAATGTCTACGAATGGCCCCGTTAAGAGTTTAAGCGTAAGGCCTTATTCACATGGCACAATCTAGTACCGGATCGGACGTATAAAAGAGTATGGGAATGTGTTGTTACGAATGTATGAGTTTTATATTTGTGTATGTTTACTTATGATTATGTGTTTGTGTGTTTTTAATTACTCGTATATGTGTGACTACACGTAAGTATTTGGATGGTTGTACCTACTCGTGCTTACTCGAAGTTTCTGCTCGAGACCATTCTGGCATGGTCTGGTGTATTCTCGAATAGCTTTTAGTAAGCTTTATATATTGATTGCAGTGCTTTGGAGGGCATCAGTATCAATCCGTTAAGCGATTAGTCCAAAGCTTAAGCTGTGAACCGAATGTGAGCAAATTCTAAAATAAATTGTTTAAAATTAATTAAATGGAAGTTTTATGAAATTAAACCCAAGCAAATCGTAACATTTAGATTTGTTAACTTTCACACTGTTTATCCAGCGATCCCATACATTTTGATGCCACACCAAAGCCATAGACAAACCGTACCGTCCGAAAAGGAGATAAAGTTTTATGGGCTAGCACTAGGATGGGATAAAAAAAAAACAATTGCTAAACGGGTCGGATGAATTTTGTATGGACCTTTGTCAACTAGGAATGCGTCACTCTGTCCTTCGATTCCTGGTACTACATTCAGTTGAATAATTACGAGGTCTCTGCCCGACAGGATACGACTTACCAAGTTTCAGGACTGAACTGTAGGAAGCCCTTGTCACTGTCAATACTATAACTATTATCAGATGTTCATACACAGACAGTTTGCTAGTTTTTTAGATTAGCTGGCAAGTAGAATATTGCTTTTTTTTATGTATATATGCAAAAAAATTGTACGTGAAAGTGCTTAAGAACACAAAAGAGGGGTGAATATAAATTTGATGACAAAACATGTTGAAATACGGAAATAAGTGCAAAATGATTCAGCTTCGTGATTTATATGATTTATACTTTTTTTTATGAAGTTGGTAAATAAAGCTTGTTTGACTAAATTTTTTTTTTAAATAATGCAAAAAAGCGATGTTAGAAATATTAGAAAAATATATTAGAAAAGTAGGTTTTCATGAAAATTTTCATAATTCATTCAAATGGCAACACCTTACTTGCCTCAAAAATAAATTTATTATTTTTAATATTTTTAATATTTCGATTTAAATATTTTTAATATTTCAAAGTTAAAAAAAACAAGTGATTGTTGACAAGTTATACTGTTTATTTTCACTATGGTCTGAGGCTCGAAAACTTTACATTTTTTTTTCGTTACAAAATAATGATAATAAGCAAAAAAAGTGTAATAACAAGTAATGTGCCCTTCGAGCGACAATCTTTACGAAACGGTGCTTTATTAGATCATCTTCATCATCAAAATGAAAACCTTTTTCTATTATTTTGGACGTAAAATGAAATTAAATAATATTTTCTTTTCCCTGAAGAAGTCAGTCGCACGTCACTGACGAAACGTTGCAAAAAGAGAAAAAAGAATAAGCAGCCTACAATATTGAACATGGCCTACAATCCCGGAAGGATGGAGACATCATCATCATCAACATCATCTGAAGCCGGCCATGAAAGCCTTAAAACACTTATAATATTTTCTTTGTTTAGTTGTAGGCTTATGCGATATTAACATGTATTTTCACATTGAAACAGTGATCCACTCATTTACTATCCTGTCCCCTTGAACTGTGTGGATGGCATATTGCTTTGTACATTGTATTAGGCACACTGATACACAACACAGCAGTATACAGTTCACACTACACACCCACTGCTGGGAGGCCATTGTGACAAGATAATTTGATAAGGATACGACAATGCGTAATACAGCGAGAATCACTCTGATTAATGACTAATCTCTGAGTCAAGCATATATATATATACAAATACTGTAGAGCATATAAAAATAAATATTCACTTACGCAACTAGGAAATTTTAAAGATATCTGGTGATTTTATTATGTATTTAAACATCTAAAAATCCTTGAAGAAATATATAAAAAAAAAAAAAAAAATTATTAGTTCAAAACTCAGGGATTTAAATAAAATAGATTAACAACTGAGAAAAAAACAGAAATTTAAAGCAACTATATAAATAATAGTAATAAATTTAAAGTTAAAGAAGACATTAAACCAAATAATACGCTTGAAGACAATTTGTATGAAAATACATACAAAATGAAGGATAAAAAATATAAACGGAAACAGCCGATTGCTGTTATGTTTTCGTTAGAAAATGGTTGGTACAGCGATCGGCTTTTCCAATTAAAATTCAAACGCGTTTACCACTAGACTAAAGTCCAGTCAATCCAGTGTATTGAAGTTTAAATACTGATTTTTATTTTGAATTCAACAAAATACAAAAATATGTACATAATCTTGAAAAGCATATCTAGTGAGCATGTAAGATTACATATTATAATTCGGTCAGCAAGAGTTGCAGGGCTTATGTTCATTGTAGATTGGGTTTTTATATTGTAGGTCCATATGCGGCATGTGCTATCGCGAACTTATACGTGTCTCCTTGTGGTAATGCGTTTAATATTAATCTTAAATGATGTATATCTTTGCAGCTTAGATTTAAATTTAGATTTGAGATTAAACGCAAAGTTTTTTGGAACAAAAATGAAGATCATTTTCATCCGAAGAGTGTGTTTTTTTTCCCGTTGGCAAAGACCTGAATAAAATATAATGATATCTGCCATTATTTTCTCATGCGCCCTAGGTCCATCTCTCATCGTTAAAGGGGTGACATAGAGGCGTCCTAGGGATTAAAATGCCCCCGCGGGCATGCTTTACACAGGACGAAAGAAAATATAATAAATGCTAGGGAAACGTGAAAAATTACGACGGACCGAAAATGAAATTTATGGCCTGATAGTTTGGAGTTTTCGTATTGCTCCTCATTGACCGGTCCGTAGTCTAGTGATAACGCTTCCGACTCGTTAATGGAAGAAACTTTAGTCAGTGTACTTTCTGAGACGTAGTACTCAGTTTCTGAAGCTATATTCTTTGTAGTGTTATAATGTCCTTAGTTATTTAGCCAATTTCCTGGAAGATGTCTTTAATCAAAGTGATTTTAGTTAATGTACTCGTAATATATCATGTAATGTCCTTACTTTTAGTACTTTGTACTTACTTTGACCGGTCGGTAGTCTTGTGGTAATGCTTTAGACTCGTAAATGGAAGATTATGGGTTCCAATCCTGGCGAAGCACAATAAATATACCAGTTATATTTTCATATGTGCTCTTTTCTGGGTTGAACAATTCGTATACCTGTATCAAAGACCGGTCGCCAAAGGTCCTTCCAGCCTTACAGTAAATGAGTCGTGCTTGAGAATTGGTGCTTTCTACAGCAACAATTAAGCTTGCCGAGGGCTCTAGAGGTGTGATTCACACAAACACAGCGCTCACCAAATAAATAATCCTGATCCCCCCCAGTAAACAGCATAATTATTTGAAAATATAAATGGTATATGTTTTGCTCCGCCGGGATTGGAACCCACAACCTTCCATTTACGAGTCTGAAGTGTTATCACTAGACCACGCACCTGTCACTGTGCGAAATGATTGGGTCTTCAAAATACAATCTTGAATCAAAATTATGAGTAATAGCATCAGTCACCTCATATCCGTCATGGCATAGACTGTACTATAGAACACGAGGTTACATATGACATAGCGACATACGACAGAACGACACATGACATAACATCATAATGACAGTACATCACATGGAATAACATGACAACAACAAAACATGACATGGCAAAACATCACCTATGTAAAACAGAACATTACATTTTGACAGTATATTTTGTGATGCCGATTGTGGTGTTTTCTGTTTTGTAATGTTTTGCCATGTGATGTTTTCTCATGTACCGTTTATGGTATGTTCTGTTTAAGGTAGGTATGTGATGTTTTGTCTAAAAAAAACCAGGCTGATTAATTCGGTGAGCGCTGTTTTTATGTGTATCACACCTCAAGAGCCCTCTGCAAGCTTGGTCGTCGCTGTAGAAAGCGCCAATTCTCAAGCAAGATCCAGTTGCTGTCAGACTGGATGGATCATTAGTGACCGGTCTTTGGTAAAGGTATATTATTTGTTTCACCAAGCAAAGAGCATATATGAAAATATAGATGGTATATTTTTTGTGCTCCGCCGAGATTCAAACCCACAACCTTCCATTTACGAGTCCGCAGTGTTACCAATGGACTACGGACTGTCATGTGTTCTTCTGTCATGTGTTGCAATGTCATGTGTCGATATGTCATGTGTCGTTATCTCATGAGTCATTATGTCATGCGTCGTTTTGTTTCTGCGTCGTTCTATCACGGAACTCATTCGTATACCTGCCCTCACATAATTAATGTCACGTCACAAAGCCTGGCCGGCTGATGGGTGGACTGCCCTACGGCTGGGGGGGGGGGGGGAAGTGGGAGGCCCACCCCCAGGGGGAGGTATAGGGGGCCACACACCCCACACGTGCACTGAATGCCAATGTGCCGCGGTCATCAATAACCTGACATTTAATTTATAACGCCGATGTAGCATTGTGGCATTTTGTGGATGAAATTTTCAAGTGTTGAAAAAATGTGTTAATGAGTCCGGTCGGTGTTTTGTTTGGTGGTGCGGACAAGGTAATGGGAAATTAACAAGCGCATGTTTAAGAAAAAACAACGCCGGAACGAATCCCGTCAGGCCCACTTGAAGATTAAATCCTAAATAACAAGTCATCCTTCTTGACTAATACTTTGGTTTGAGGCCGACCAACCATGCGTAAAAAAATGGTTCACTTTTTCAACGTTCCGGATAGAATATTCTAGCGTAGCCTCGCATGTGAATGAATAACCTTTACACACCTATAAGTAGAGACCAAGATGCTTGGCAGGAAGACTTTTGCCTGAGACGTCGATCTAATGAGTAGTCAAGCAACCGTGGTGGAAAGTTAACTCTGTGGACGAACCAAATGTCAACGGAATCCTAAAATAAAATAAAAACCGAAGTTTTTATTGAATTGAACTCGTAAATCATCACAATATCTTTGCAACATAGATTATAGATACATTTAATTGCAGGAAATCGATTGGAAATATTTTATTTGTGTTTCGCAATTAAAATACAGTGATGCCATTTTTTTGCAACAAAAGTACACACTCCCGTGTAAAAGACAAACAAATGGATCCGAACAAATGAGAAAATTTACGGCTTACAATGCTTTACTGCGCACATACACGAGGTTTTATGTCGCATTGCACTATAGAGAGTAACCAAAGTATAAAATTATTTTTGCTTACAAAAAAATGTATGGAAAATAAATTTGCGTTTCAAGTGAACGTTTAATTTTTTTCTGTTTTTGGTAAAACGCTATGTGCGAGTTTTAACGGGATGTTTCATATATTTGGGATACAGAGCACAAATGTAATATTTTTGGACGCTACAAACCTTCACGTCATACGAAATAAACAAATTACATTCAGGCATTGGGAGTGGAAAAAACAATGCGAATTTGTGATGCGAAAATGTAGTGTGAAATTGAGATGGTGGATGAAAATTGCATCAAACAGTGAAATGAAATTGTGTTGTAATGGTTAGAATCTAAAAAAATGTGATTATTTGTTTGTTCTACAGAAAAGCTAAGTTCTATAACATGACAAGTTTTATATTTTGTTAAAAAGCACAGGTGTTTGTTTCCCATTTTTTTTTACCTCAAGGACTTTCCATTTGTTCACGTCATTTTCAAGAGGACACAGAGCGAGTTATTTATTTAGATTTTTTTAAGAAACACCGAATTATGAAATAATTTTTGACACCCTCGGTGGGATTCGAATCCAAGCTTTCGGCATGGAATTGAAGCACTCTACCAACTGAGTTATCGATTGAACATAAAAATTAAAATTGTTTTATGTCCACTAAAAAGATCCTTTGTTTAGTTTTATTTGCAGACAGACGAGTCATTAAAATTTGCGAGCAAAAGTCCGCTTATATTTTGGGCTGTAATTAAAGATAAAAGGCGATGAAACGACAAACCGTCCCCCCGGTGCTTGTTTGGCCTATCCACCGTTTGATTCAAATATGACCCCTAAATGAAATTGTCTTAAGAATCCCATTCTACACAATCTGAGCGAAGAGAAAAACGTCCAACACGAAAATGTGAGAGTTGTTTTAAATATTTTAAAAATCAATTTCCAGTTTTCATGAATGGAATATCCAGAGTCATAATAAAAGAAGAGCCTCTATGAAGAAGTTTATGACTCTGGACAGAAAGAAATGGCGGCTGATCTGTAATGTTGGCGGCTAGGGTTTATTAAAGTGAAATTTGTTTTATGTTTTAGTTTTTGATGTCCATTATATTATTATTTATTGATTTAAAAAATGTAATTTGTCGTGTATGATCCTTGACTTATAGGTTAGTATGCGGCTGACCACCCATGCTGTAAAAATGGTTCACTTTGCCAATGTCACCCCTGTTACAGGGAAGGACGGCAAGAGTTGCAGAGTGTATTTCCATTTGAGATTTGGTTTTTATATTGTAGGCTCACATGAGGCATGTGCAAGCGCGAACTTGTACATGTCTGGTTGTGAGAATGCATGTAAAAGGTATGTAACATATCTTTGCAACTAAGATTAGATTAGATAAGACATTGGTCCAGTACGCATGCAAACATTGCTCATGGGAAAATACCTAGTGTGGTTGACTAAGCCTAACCTTCCCGTCAGACACGCACTAATTTTGGGGACCGTGTTTTGGGCCCAATGAAGTGGAACAGGCAACCACCTAATGTGATGAAGGCAAAAACTATATCTTTAAAGGAGCACTAAGGACAGTCATTATAAAAAATCTTATCCGTGATTTGAGAGGGCCCTTGAGGTGAGACACACACAAAAATTGCTCTCTTTCATTAAATGTATCTATAATCTACAATCTAAGTTGCTGAAATATATTGCATTTAAGATGTATATTAAATTTATTTCGAAGCTTAAGTTAGTAAAAATAAGTTCGAGCTTAAACATGCCGCATGTGAACCTTTAATATAAAACCCAATCTCAAATGAACATAAGCCCTGCAAATCTTGCTGACCTTCCCTGTAACAGGTGGTATTGGCAAAGTGAACCATTTTTTACTGTACCTACAGGTGGTCAGCCTCATACCAACCTATTAGTCAAAGGAAATGTTTTCCTTATAAATAAATTATCCTTGTATATTTACCTCTGATGGACATAAGACAAACAAACACGAAAGGGACAAAATGGCAAACATTGCGGACATAAAGATTTAGATATAAGGATAGGCGAGAAAGTCTCGTTTAATTAAGTCTCCATGAACAAAGGGTTGATGGTGAAGGGATGTTTCGCTGGATAATATGACTGTCTTTTATTGCCAATATTCGCGTCGTTAAACGGTAGATGAAAGAGACCGGTGACCAGATGGTCCTGTATAGATACAAAATGACATCCAATTCTTGAGACGAAAATTTTCGTAGCATCTGTTGAATTAGACGTAGCTTTAAGGTTATAATCCAACTTATTATTGTTTTTCTCTTAATTTAATAGTAATATTCTGGATTGTAGGGCTATATTTTTTTAATGATTTTTATAAAATACTTTTACCATACACTGGAGAGACAAATTGAAACGTTCGAAATGTATGTCTACCGAAATATGTTTCAGATCTCGTGGCGTGATCGGGTCGCCAATGAAGAAGTCTTCCGACATATGCGCACCGCAAAGGAACTCCTGCCAACCATTAAACAGAGAAAGCTGACGTACTTTGGTCACGTTTTGAGAAATAAGAACTACCTTCTTTATCTTATTATACTGGGTAAGATTGAGAAGAGAAGAACTCAGGGACGCCAAAGCACATCGTGGCTGACAAACTTGTAATAATGGTTAAATAAATGCACCAAGTCCCTGTTTCGAGCCGCAAGATCCAAGGACTAAATATCCATTATTTATTAATTTATATTTTAATGAACTAATAATAAATAATAACTCAATGACATATGTTGAAACAAGGGCAAAGTTATCGTCGAGGGCATGACGGAGTCCGAACTTGCGCTAGTTTCAAAAACACAAATTTGAGGGCTCAACCACGCCAGTGACTTGATTTATTTAGGTGTGATTCACACACAGCGTTAACCAAAAATTACCTTAATCAGTATTTTTTTGATTTATCGATAATAAAAAATTAAAGACCCTAGCTTGCAATACAACCAAAAGCTTAAACAAATATGTCGGTATTTCTCCCTGCGTATGGTTTTAACCCCACCTTTGAGTATCGTTCACCTTTAAATACCATTAAAACGTAAAAGATCAAAGTATTACGGAACATAAAAGATAACAAGATTTGCTTTGATCTGTGTTGCGTTTCATGAGTCAAGATTTCTTTTCGTTCTGGAAAATAGGCTCCCAAGCCGGACGTTCTACCCACACACATTCTGTAAACATAACAAACTACAATATTTTTTAGTGTTGATCTGTTAACACAGTGAAAGTCCATTTTTATAAATATTTAAAAATATAAATGGTTAAACATTGTTTTAATTCACTTTATTTTATTTGTTTATGCTCGAATATTTTCGCCTAATGAGGCATCTTCAAGAGCAGAATGGTTACAAATATATTTTTATAAAATAATTTTCAAAACAATTTTCAAAACAACTTTTTTTCCAAAACAAAAGCAAAATTCATAGACAAAAATTTTAAGATTCAAAAATGCATTAGTGTTAGGTATAATGAAATTAAAAATTTTAATACAATAAAAATAAAATATGTTAGTTAAATAATAATAATAATAATAATAACAAATAAAAAACAAAATTATTGCAATATTGGTGAAACATAGGGAATCTGCACATTCACTAAGTCTTTATTTTTATTTTTGTAGATTTCCAACGCTTCCAGAGCCATCAGTCTCCTCACTTCACACTCAGAGTGTATTACCTCTACATTGGTAATATCGAAAGTATGGTCTTTATCAATGCAATGGTCTGCCATCTCAGAGTATGCAGATAAGCCTCTGAGTGCTCTGGAATGTTCTTTAAATCTTGTGCGTACTGATCTCCCTGTCTCACCAATATATAAAGCCTCACAGTCATTACATTTAATTTTATACACTCCACCCATATCCAATTTATTTACTTTATCCTTATTGTTGAACAGTTATTTATGTAGATTGTTTTTAGTATAAAAAGCAAAGTTTATTTCATGTTTTAAATTTTTTTTAATTTTGTATGAAATACTATTATTTACAAATAAACATTTTCGCCAAGGTCTATCTAAATTTTGATTAGTAATTACAGGATAAATACTTTTTTTGAAAATGTCCTGGATATCATGTTTCTTAATTATCTGTTTTATTTCATTTTCTTTATACCCATTATTGATTGCAATATCCATAATACATTTGTATTCTTTCCTATATTCCTCATCATCAAGTGGCAACTGTTGTAACCTATGGGCCATGGCATGAAATGCTGACATCTTTTGAGAATATGGATGATTAGAAAATTTATGTATTATGGTATCTGTATACTATTTATGTATTATGGTATAGTGTGAAGTGAGGAGACTGATGGCTCTGGAAGCGTTAGAAATCTACAAAAATAAAAATAAAGACTTAGTGAATGTGCAGATTCCCTATGTTTCACCAATATTGCAATAATTTTGTTTTTTATTTGTTATTATTATTATTATTATTATTTAACTAACATATTTTATTTTTATTGTATTAAAATTTTTAATTTCATTATACCTAACACTAATGCATTTTTGAATCTTAAAATTTTTGTCTATGAATTTTGCTTTTGTTTTGGAAAAAAAGTTGTTTTGAAAATTGTTTTGAAAATTATTTTATAAAAATATATTTGTAACCATTCTGCTCTTGAAGATGCCTCATTAGGCGAAAATATTCGAGCCTAAACAAATAAAATAAAGTGAATTAAAACAATGTTTAACCATTTATATTTTTAAATATTTATAACAAACTACTATCCCACGTATAAAACACTGCATTTACCAGAAATGTTCATAAACTAAAACGCACACTAGAGTAGTTGTTTTTGCTTCGTGAAATTTTTGTAAAACGTCATGATTAAGTTTGAAATTATTGTTTTATCCTTGAGGTACTGAAAGTTAAGTTAACTAGAGAACAAGGTTTTTATATACCTAACTGATGGTTGTGGTATTGAACTTTTGTGTTCCTTAATAAAAGCTGAATCATAAAGGAAAGGTGTATTTAAAGTTGTAGAAGTAAATTTGAAATGTATATACAAACAAAAATTTTAATTTAAAAAGTTGACGGTTAAAAATATCATTACTTCACAATTATGATACTTTTTTAAACAAAGATTATAAAAGGAGGTGTAATATTTATTAAAAGAATTTGTAAAAATGACCCAAAAAAAAGTCCGTGCAAGCTATATGCTACGCTAGCTTTTCTACTATGGCGTAGAGCCTGATAGAATCGTAGACCCAAAGTGCTGTGGAAGCGTAGCACTAGCCACCGGGCAAATCTAATAACGGCCAGTCCAGTAACGAGAGGTTGTGTGCTGAACCATGAGTGAACTGACAGCTAGATTGATGGCCAAACTCCGTTAGTGCACCAAAGAAAGGCTTTAACCACAAAATTTAAAGGAAATTTCCCATTATTCTGGCGCTCGGAAATAAAAAAAAGACTCGTCTTATCGATGGCGCTATTTCTGTTACTGTAATGCTGTCGCTTTTTCACTAGAGATGGTCAGAATCTCTGTTTTTCTTCTCCAAATATTTTTTAAATAAAGGATAGAGGCGCACAGGAGTAGACAATTCCTATCGCCATGGAATTGGGGGAGTGTCAAATTTGTCAAGGTTACCAATACTATTTCTAAGACAAGATCAAAGTAGTTGATGCTAATCTTACAAAACGTATGTTTGACTAAATTTGCGACATTATTTCTTGATGATCTTAGCTTTGGTCATTTGACTAGCATATGATTAAAAATGACTATCATGGTTTTAAAACTTGATATGCCGTCTGAAAAAGCTGTGACTGAAAATTATTATCGATTAATAAACTATTTTTTCTTTTCAAAAAATTCCAGATTATTGCTTTAGGTTAAAACAAATAAAATAAGGACCAAACATCATGTTACATTGAAACACATACGACGTTTTAGTAATAAAAGCTTACTTGATCAATTTATAAAGTCAAAATGATACTTGATTTCGTTTTAATTTCAAAAATGAAATTTGTTATTGATCTTTTTTTTGGAAAAAGTAAACAACAAGCATTTTCAATTAGGTTGCCATGTTGGCACACAAAAACATTACTTTTATTACATCCCCTTTCCCCTGATAGTTGCTTGCATACGCCCGGGCCATGAATAAATCATCGGCCAAATTCAAGGGAGAGAGAACACTTCAAAATATAAAAAAAAGTTGGGAACTTTGACCATTAATCAAACGCAATATTGATCCGCCCACCACTTGATTCATATACCCCTCCAAAATAAAAGAAAGTTATTTAACATATGTTATTTTATTTTTATTAGATAAGCTCTTTTCTCAAAAATATTAACTCGTCTTTCATCTTTTCCTAAGACTTTCTCTGTCCACTCCTGAAAGTAGGGCCCCTGAATTTTATCCATGCCTTTAATTGTCTCCTGCATTCACTTTTTAAATTGTTTAATTTTTTGGTGGTTGAAGGAGGTTTAGGAATAAGTCACAACGTTTGCCAGACAAATTGTTATTAGTCAATTATCTTAAAATAGGCAAGACAAGATCTACTGGATGAGCTCGTCGGACATAAAAACATATTTTTTTGCAGAAAGATATTTCTCCTTTTATAAACAAAAAGAAAGAAAATAGGTATTTACAGTATCTTAGCACTAGATTACCAACGAGTCCATTTTTTGAGAACTGCGCCTAGATGGCTTGACTCTAGCCAGTTTATAAATATTTAAAAATATAAATGGTAAAACATTGTTTTAATTCACTTTATTTTATTTGTTTATGCTCGAATATTTTCGCCTAATGAGGCATCTTCAAGAGCAGAATGGTTACAAATATATTTCTAGCCAGTTTATGTTGGACACGTCAGATTTTCAATTCTTCCGACACGTTTTCCATGGTAATGAGGATAGCTTGGAGCGACTGGTTGAGATAGGTAGCCTGCAGGTAAGACAGGAAGAGGAAGATCCTTTACACAATGGACCAATCAAGTGCAAATAGCAGCATGCACCTCAATGGTTGGAACACTGCGGGCAGAGCAATGAAGAGAGAATTGGAGTAGAGTCCGTAGTCTAGTGGTTATGCCTCTGACTTGTAAATGGAAGGTTGTGGGTTTTCATCTTGGCAGAGCTTCAAAATCTAAAATTTATATTTCCAAATATGCTTTTCGCTGGGTTGAACAATTCAAATACCTTGACCACAGATCGGTCAAAAAATATCCAGCCTTACAGCAACTTGGTTTTGCTTGAGAATTGGGGCTTTTACGACCAAGCTCGCAGAGAGCTTTTGAGGTGTGATTGACACAAAACAGCGCTCATCAAATAAATCATCCTTGTATTATTATTATTAGAACAAACTGGCGAGATCGAACCCTTGTACTTTAGCTTTGTTCACTAGCGGCCTATCAATTGTACTATCGGTGGGACAAAAATAAGACATTGAAATCGAAAGAATGAATATATTTTTAACGTTTAGAACCATTTACAATATTGTTAATAATACAACAGCATGCGCTACAGAGAAGGAATGCGTTTGTTAATGGAAACACGTCCTTGGACGGTTATTATAGAGGAATTGCTTTGGGACTTGGGGGTCCATCTATTGTGAAACATGCAAGACAGAAAGAGCTGTCACAGAGGGAAGGCAGCAACCAGATGGATGACTTCCATTTCTCTTGTACTTTCACTAAGTATAAAACTTTCCGAATATAAGATTATTTGTACATTTTAATTTAACTCAGTGATTGTTTATTCTATATAGTAAAATGTAATTAATTGTTTCTACTCCTTGACTTATAGGTTGGTATAAGGCTGATAGCCCGTACTGTAAAAAATGGTTAAATTTGCCAATTTCACCCCTGTTGCAGGGAGGGACAGCGAAAATTGCTGGGCTTATGTACATTTGAGTTTTGTGTTTTTGAATTGCAAGTACACATTTGTAAGCGAGAACTTAAACTTAATTTGTCTTTGCTATTAAGATTAGATTATTCGTTAAAAAAATACAAGGTTCACTTTTAAAATTTTATTGTTTGCTTAAATATTTTCGCCCTAAAAGGCACCTTCAGGAGCAAAAATATTTCAGAAAAAAAAAATGGAAAGTGACCTAAAATTGTGTATTTTATTTATGCATTCAATAGAAAAAAACGTTTTAATTCACTGGTATTTATTTTTTACTCAAACGTTTTCGCTTATAAGGCATCTTCAGGAGCATAATTGTTACAAATACTAAATAGTATTTACGTAACAATTCCAAAAATCATAACAATATATTATATTTTTTCTGTCTACGCGTCGCTTGGATATTTACGCATGTGCTATATTCTGAGTACAGAAGTTAGATTTTCAATGCGTAAAATTTACGCATTTGGTCTACAATCTACATGATAAACCAGTGTTACAAGAAAGAGTTTTTCCAGATTTTCAGATGTTATGATTTTTGTACAGCTTTAGAATGAACATTAAATTTCGTAAAACGTTTATTTCTGAACAAAAATAGCAGTTATTTGAAATGAACTGTGTTTATTTCACATTTGTTTTCTTCTTAAATGAAATTTTTTACATATTTTTGAAAAAAGTTTAAAAAAACACATACGGTCTGTTTCATAGAAGGTTTTTTTTAAATGTTTTAAGTATTGGCTTTGAAGCAAAAATATTAAAATAAGTGTTAAATTAATGTAATTAATTAAGTAAATAATGTAAGTAATTAATTAATATTAAAATAATGTTTTTTAACAGTCTTCGTCTTCTTTTCACTTAAAAGGGAGTTCAGTTATACCAGTCAGCTTTTTCAGGACCTCTAAATGGTTCAGCGAAAACCTTAGAAGTGGGAATGCATTAAATCATGAGCTTTAATGCCAATGTATCTTTGCGACTTTGATTATATTATATTAAAGATAAAGTTAATCCAGTCGATAGCTCAGTTGGTAGAGTGCTTGCATTTTATGCTGAGAGCTCGGGTTCTAATCTCACCGAGGATGTCAGAAATGATTCTCTGTTTTGGTGTTTATTTCAAAACCCTAAATGAAATACCGGCAAGGTTTACTCAGCTTTCCAGCCCTCTAGAGAGCTGGCAAACTCCAACTTAAATTCAAGTGGTTTTCACAGGTAAGGCCAGCCTCCTTCTCTGTGAAAATAAATAAATTCCACTCGCCACATGCGACATCTTTCAGGGATAACGCGGCAAGAAGTTACAATATGTATTATGAGAAGCTTAAATGCGATGCGTTCTCCAACGCATCGCTTCTTTATTTTGCCTAAATTGTTTTCATAATACCAGAATGAATGGACTGATGCGTGAATGGAAGGTTCTGCTAGAAAGACTAATGTTAGAATAATACCAATATATTGTTTTGATTTTTTTTTTTGTATAAATATTGTTTTTTTTTTTTATAATATTCCATCCTTTTGTCAACATTATAACTATATGGTATCGCGCTGTCGCTATCTTGATTATGTTGTTTCAATAAATAAATAAATAATTTTACAAACACACTATTCCCATAAATTGATATAGTCCGAGTTGCAAATTAAATTAAGGCCGCTCTACAATTTGCCCAGTTAATTAAACAAACCCCTCCTTCCGAAAATGGCACAAAGGTTGCAAAATGGCAGCTCGCTTAATCTGCGGGGATATATACAAATAAAACATTTCCGCTTTCATATACTTCTCTGTACATTGAGTTATAATATTAGTGGAGGAGAAACTAGCGTACGGCATTGTTACATACTATGAAGTTCATCTGCCAACTACAGAGCTGTCAAACACCTTTGAATATTTAACAATCATATCATATTCCTTGACTTATCGGTTGGTATGAGGCTAACCACCCATACGGTAAAAAATGGTTCACTTTGCCAATGTCATCCCTGTGTCAGGGAAGGTCGTCAAAATTTGTAGAGCTTATGTTCATTTGAGGTTTGGATTTTATTTGTAAGTACACATTCAGCAATTGTAAGCGCGAACTACGCGTGTTTGTTTGTGGGCATGCATTTGAGAGCTTTCAATGAATATATCCTTGCAACTTAGATTATAGATTATTATTATATTTCAGATCTTTAAGAATATTTTTTGCTTTCTCCTACTTGTGTTTCGACATTCAATAATTAAACATGCCGTTATAACCTATATCTAAAATTTATAGGAACATTTTCAAAGACGTAAAGCATTTAAAACAAATACAACAAACATTAAAAATTCATAATAAATGCATGACCATAAGCAGACGCGTGTAAGTTAGCGCTTACCAATTCTGCATGTGTACCTTCTTACAAAATAAAATCAAAAACTCAAATGAGCACCCTGCAACTTTTGCCGACCTTTTCTAAAACAGGGTACATTGGCAAAGCGAAACAAGTAATTAACACTACAATAATATACGGATAATTTATTTGGTGAGCGCTGTTTTTGTGTGGATCATACCTCTGCGAGGCGTCACTATAGGAAGCGCCAATTCTCAAGCATGACCCAGTTGTTGTAAGTCTAAGTAATTCTTATGCTTTATGCCATTTTTCTTTCAAAATTCAGAATTTCACCGAACATAATGATTGCAACAGGTGCGTAGGATTTCCGCACAGGAAAGACTTTTAAGTAATACCAACAGTGCAGAACAAAATTAACGATTGTATTTTTTGCCTGTTAACAGTGTGTCGAAGCTTGAAGTCTCATTGTTCTCTTTCTTACTTACAAAGATAAGTGTGAGAAAGGTTAAAAAGGGTATAACCTCTAGTTGTGTTAAAATAGTTTCTGCTCCACAGTAATATAACTCAATGTCTCGGTATCTGGAAATTATCCAGGGAACAAAGTTGTACTATTCGCTAGTGGAACATTATCTACTGCGACAATTTGTAATAATTATCACCGTTTGTAGCGAAATGTTTTAGCTCTCGGTCTTTGTACATCTGCACATCTACAAGGTGTTGAATTGTTGTATTGCATTAATTTAATTATTCATTTAATTAAAATAAATAAAACATATGAAAAAAGTTGTCTAGTTCATTAATTGATGTAACAAGAATCAAGAAGCGCCTGTGCAATGATACACTGTCATAAAAGGCGCCTTATAAAATTTGTATTTCATCAAGAACCGTCAATGTTCCATAACTTATAGGTTGGTATGCGACTGACCACGCTGTTGAAATGGTTCCCTGTGCCAATGTCAATAGAAGATCCTGTAAGAATTTCACAGCGACTAGCCAGCTGATAATGCCCATCGGAGCAATGGGTGAAACTGTCCGGAAAGAATCAACCAGACTACGGCTACATAGCCCGAATAAAGTGATTGTTGTGTCAATGTCAATACAGTTTCAGGGAATGTCGGAAAGATTTTCAGGGTGTATGTTCATTTGAGATTTGGGTTTCTATGTTGTAGGTTCACATGCAGCATGTATAAGCGCGAACTTATACGTGTCTGCTTGTGAAAATGTATGTAATATAAATCTCTAATGTTATATAATATATTTTCATGTGTACTGTACCGATGTGTCTTATGAATGCTGGAAATTAATTTAAAAACTATATACAACATTTTCGTGTTTTACTTGTTTTATTAGCTGAGATTGTGTAGAATGTGATTCTTAAGACAATTTTATGTAAAGGTCATCTATGAATCAAATGGTAGATAAGCCAAACAGGCACTGGAGGGACGATATGTCACCTTCTATCTGGGAATACTATACAACCACATCAGTCTATGGATTAATCCTGTGATACCCAGCTGAACATTATTTTTAGAAAATTTGTGAAAACCACTCGACTGCGAGAAACGTTTAGAAAATTAAACCACAATATTATACTTCGTTTCACACAAAACTAATTAAGGTTTATTCAAAGACATTAATGAATGGAATTATGAATTCCTAGAAACTTTTCGTATATTTTAAAAAAACAAGCACCTTTTCGAAGGGATTTAATGTAAAAATCTAATGGCTCGGTATAAAAGCTAAAACTTGGGCGAATTATCTTTTAAGAAAAAGGTGTTGGCATTAGGCCTATTCATATTTTTTACTTCTTTCTTTTTGCATTGAGTCCAGTACTCGGAGTATAAAACATTTTGTAAACTTGCGTAAATAGAAAAAATGACTAGAAATATTGTCACTCGCTAGAGGTGCTATTTTATCTTTTCTATATTTTAATATTCAGAGCTCACTTGATGTTTAATACTCGGGATACAGACATGAATAGTTTACAAATAAATGTAGCCACAATAGCGTCACAGTTAGATAAGTCGTATGATGGTTAACATTTTTTAACAACATAAACGTAAACATATGTATGTAGTACTTCTTTCAAATTTTAAAGTAATTTAACGTTTTAAATTTACGTCAGGCCAACAACTCACCCTGTTTAAATCCCAAATCCATCAGATCGTCGATTACAACCACATTACAACAGTCATCTTTGATTCGGTATACCACAGAAACTGTGTGACCAACTTGATTCTGTGCAAAGAAGAGCGGTCAATCTGATTGATGATCCTTCTCTCACAGCCAATCAACATGATCTCAAGTACAGAAGGAAAGCTGTTCACTTCTATAGGTACTATAATACTCTCTGTTCTGATAAAATATACTCAACAAGGGCAACTCGTAGAACGGTTCACATTCATCCTTTGCGGTTGATATAAAAACTATGATAACTTGGTGTTTTTACGACCAGGATCAGGAAATCAACCGCACTATCATCGAAACCCTTCGAGGATAACATGGCAAGGTGTTTCACCATATGCGAAGCGTAGTTTCAAAATGCCTTTACAATCAATAAAATTCCTGCCCTGTCTCAGTTTGTCTTTCTCAGAGACAATCCGAAGTTGGTAGAACAGTTGTAATGAGGACAAACGAGGTGAGAAGGAGTCATCTTTGATCTTGGACATCAGTTATCTGTTAGGGTAGTAAGCATGGTGTTGGACTTCATTGAAAGGTCATCTTTAAATCAAATGTCACCAAAAAAAGCGAAGAAGACGAAAGCTTACAAAGCAAATGCCTCTACGATCAATGAAATTCTTGCACTGTTTCAGTTTGTCTTTCTCAGAGACAACCCCAAGTTAGTGTAACAGTTGTAACGAGGACAAACGAGGTAGGAGGGGGTCGTCTTTGCTCTGGGACATCAGTTATCCATTAGGGTAGTTAGCGAGGAGTTGGACACGCCGAGAGGCGGTGCGCGATATGCTTTATATTATGAAGGAGCGCTACACACATTCCCACGGTTGACCACAGCTTAGTCCCGCTCGGGGCGACTACGTTTGTTGGAATGCTAAGTGGATTACAGGCACTCTACGACAGAATGAAACGCAGACCATGCGTTATTTACAACGCAGAGATTGTAAGCCTTGTGTTTTTCTTGACTTAAGATTGGTATAAATCAAATGAATTTTCACTGTGTGAATACACAAACCCTACAAAATCTAATGGTATAAATCAGACCAACAATCCAATAAAAATTGCATCGCAACGCAACGCGACTGAGCTACATATATAGTGTTACTCTTTGCCACTTTCTTCCCGAAAGGATCGCATGTGGCAGTGAGTCTATGTATTATTACAGGTAAGGGGCCGGCATTACGCCAACCACTTCCCTTGAAGTGGGGGTTTCCCAGCTCTCTCATAAACATTGTGTAGTTTGCCTGAAGATGGCCAAGAAGTCGAATAGGTCGAGTTCACTCAAGTTTGTTTAGAAAAAAAATAAGTATAATTAAACAGTGTTTATTTTCATGTTTTTATTAATTTTTAAATGGAGTTCTACAAAGTGTTCGCTGAAAAAAATAATAAATCGTTTAAAAATATTAAGACCTGCATATCTTACTGGCCTTAAACATTGTCAAAGTGAACCAATTTTACAACAATCAATAGTCAGCTTTATACCAACCTATTAGTCATGGAACAATATATGGTGATATATATTTTTGATGTCAAAAATGCATTTAAAATATATTCACATAGCATTGCTGTCTTGTTATCTTAAATGCCTTCAGTAGCTGTGGATGCTATACAGACGACGTCGTATGGGAGCTCGGGGCTTGTCGGCAGCTTTGTAGGCAGCGCGGTAAAATATGGCCTTTGTTAGGGGTTGGGAGTCGTACTAAGGGGCAGGGGGAGGCAGGGCAACACCATAGAGAACACTTAATCAACTTAATGCAATTCGCTAAGCAAACATATGCATTCTCGCCAAGTCTTGTTGGTGAACATTAACAGTGTGTTAGTTAAGAAAATATGCAGCTTTTATTGTGTTGATAACAAACGACAAAATCCAATGGATGTACGAGCATAATCAATAATCTAAGTTACAAATATATTGATACGAACTATGAGTTTGTGTGTACATGCACGTAGTTTGCTGGTGTGTAACTGGGATAGTGTTGTACAATTTAGCATGTGTGTGGAACAATCAATTATAGAAGTATGTGGAATAATCTGAAACTTGCAAGAATCGTATCTTTCGTACCTATATGCGCGTACGGGCCGCAATAGTGTGGAGAGCCAGAGACGCTTGAAACATTGTGATGCAAAGTCACTATAAAAGTACTGTGTAAACGTATATTGTGCAAAATATATCCTGTTAGCAGTTTAATTAAAAATAACCCAAGTAAAATTATAACAGTAATAATATTAGGATGATTTATTTGGTGAGCGCTGTTTTTGTGTGTATGACACCTCAAGAGCCCTCTGTGAGCTTGGTCGTCGCTGTATTCTAAAGTAATTCTCAAGCAAGACCCAGTTGTTGTAAGGTTGGATGGTCCTTTCAGTGACCGGTCTTTGGTAAAGGTATTTGAATTTTTCAACTCAGCAAAGAGCACATTCGAAATATAAATGGTATATTTTTTGTGCTCCGCCGGGATCCGAATCCACAACCTTCAATTTACGAGTCCGAAGTGTTGCCACTGGACTACGGACCGGTCCAAGATGCCAACGACACGCAGTGTACCTGAGCGGTAGCCCATCCAAGTACTATCCGCGCCCAATGTTTCTTAACTTCGGTGATCTATGGGAACCGGTGCTTTCAACATGGTAACGTCGTTGACAAAGTAAGTACATATACTCGTATTACATTTAAGAATCATAATTACATGCATGAGCATAATAAAACACGTAAAAGTTTGCGCTTACAACTGCCACATGTGGACTTACAACTAAATATTGCACTGCAACTCTTCCCGACCTACCTTTTAAAACAGGGGGGACATTGCCAAGGTGAACCATTTTTTACTGCATGTGTGGTCAGCTTCATACCAACCTGTAAGTCGAGGGGCTGCATTGAAATGCTTTTTTTTCTCTTTCTCAGTTACTTTTCCAAAATACTTTTTCATTAAATAAGGTCATTATTATACGGGGATTGAATTTATTTTTGCAAATGTTGAAACCTAATTCCGCCAGGGGTTTCTGGCGTTTGACGGAAAGGTCCAAATTTACAACAGGCGAGTCTGAAAAGTAAAGTTTTACAAAAAACCCAAATAAAGTTGAGAAACCTAATCGACGTCCTTTTTATGGGCGGGGTAATTGAAATTTCAAGTTTCAGGATTCAATAAAAAATGTTATCAAACTTCTCTTCGCAAATATTTCGTTTGCGATTACTTTGCGAAAATAAAACATGCGGGCTTGTATTGTGACAGGGAGAGTAAATAAAAAAACGCAACCGAGCTACACATACAGTGTAACTTCTTGCCACGTTACCCTCGAAGGGTTTCACATGCGGCGAGTAAAACCTATATATTTTACAGGTAGGAGGCTGGCCGAACGCCAACCACTTCAGTTAAAGTAGGGGTTTTTCAGCTCTTGTGAGGGCTGGTAGTCATTTCTTGTGGAGGCTGAGTAAGCCTTGCCGGTATTTTATTTTGGGTTTTAAAATAAACACCAATACGGAAAATTATTTCAGACACCGTCGCGTCGTTGGGATTCGAACCCGAGCTCTCGGCATGGAATGCCAGCACTCTACCAACTGAACTATCACCGGTCAATAATATTTAAAAACTGAATCAAATGATAGGATTATTTTTTCAGCTGTGTATCTTCTATCTGTATTTCTAAAATTTTGGCATAATACCTACCCTTATTTAAAATGGCACCTCCTTCACCTTGTCAACTTTGAATACTTAACCCTCCAGACGTCCGACCCCTAGTTCTCATTAAAGTTTCCAATTAGTCCAACGGACCCTGGCAGTGATATTACTGAGGAGGTACGTCTTACAGGGACTTTACAGCCTTGCGGTTTCGGCCAAATAAAGGACCTTTGAACTGAAAAAGAGCCACATTCATCTCGAAGGTCCAATTTAATTTAATTTAATTAAAAACTACCGACAGAATTTATGCACTGACCTATATTGTCTACTCATAATCACAGTCATTTTTTTGTCATGGGGGAGTTTATGAATAAGGATTACATTTTTTGTAAAGCCTTTCATATTAAAATGATTCATATAGTTCAAATAGTTGAGTTCATTGAGTAAATCGATACCTTAACGGTAAAACTGATAAGTGACATATTAAGTAAGCATGCGTTTCTCAGAATAATGCACCTTTTTTACTATTTTTCCTCACAAAAACACAAAAAAACGTGAAAAAATTCGATGATTCAGACCTTTTTCATGGATATTTCTATATAATCATTGGAAATTAAACCCAATAAAATATTTTATCCATAATTTCTCAAATCAATTAATCAGCATTTACTCAGTTTTACCTTTAACGTAGCGATATGTAAATATTTATTAATAATTTGATTCAAATTAAACTATCGATTCGAAAACGTTTGTAAAAATTTCAAAAATAAATAATTGTATACGTGAAAATAAAACAGTGTTTAATTTGAATCCTAAAAATTAACAAAATATTGAATATGAATTTTCTAATACACAAACAATACAAAATATGAATATTTAATAGTATCCTTTCCCTCTTGCAGTGAGTGTCCTCATAAAATGACATAAGTAAGTCGAAAGTGTTCAAGGTGAAATAAATGCTCAACTTGGTAAAAGACTGCTCAATTGATTATTTTAACAGCTCAGGTTTGAACAAAACATTAAAATTAAATTAAACGTTCAAATGACACGAGTATTAACTGTGAAGGTATGCAACAATAATAAAACTCGAACCGAACTAATTCAATTAAATTAGAAATTGTTTCAAAGTACACACACACACATAATTGTATCCCTACCGAAACTGGAAAATTAAACAACTATTTCTGTTGACCAGCGCCCGTAACGTTTGCTGAAAACACGTCGGCAAAACTTTACCACGTTTCGTACCGTCCTCATCCTACCCAGGAAAATGTTAACAGTTCGGTAAAGGGCTCAGGGCCTCTTTGAGCCGCTCCTTCTAGGGCATTAGCGGTTTCGGGGAAACGGTTTGCCTAAATGGACTTGTGTTTGTGCAAAAGCCTTCGGGCCGTGTGGACGAATGAAAACTTCATTTCTCTCACTTTGTTCCCGCGGTGAGAGGGAAACTGGAAAGGGGTGGAATACGCTGCCTGGAAAGGGTAGAAATGTCGTCCCTTTAGTTTCTGTTTGTCTTATGTCCATCAGAGGTAATTTCTTCTAGAAGATCTTCATCTCCACCGATGATGCTGGAGAGCTGACAGACAGCTCTAGTTTCTAAAGACCACGGCAACAGGTCCCGGAAAGCAAGTCTCCAGCAAAACCTTATATGCTTATTTAACAGCTCGTATTCTAAGTGCTTGTTTTGTCTTATATCCATCAGAGCAAATCTCATATGAGCGATGTTTATACATGAACTGGACTAAGATGTCTTATAAAAACTGGAAATTGATTTTAAAATTATTTTATGCAGCTCTCACACTATCGTTTTTTACGTTTTTTCTTAGGTCAGATTGTGTATTTTTTTTTTAATCCTGTGCGGGAGACTCCCAAGATGTCAGAGACTCTGGGGGTCTATGACACTTGTTGTAGGGCCGCAGAGGTGTTTACGATGTTAGTCGTCGCTACAAAGCGCCAATACTCAAGCAAGACCCAGTTGATGTAAGGCTGGATGGACCTTTTAATGACCGGTCTTTGGTAAAGGTTTATGAATTTTTCAACCCAGGGAAGAGCAAATTTGAAAATGTAAATATTATATTTTTAGTGCTCCGCCGGGATCCGGACCCACAATCTTCCATCTACGAGTCAGCAGTCGAACGGACCAGTCAAATTTTGTCAAAAAATGTGTTTTTAAAGACAATTTCAGTGTAAGATCATCTTTGATTCAAATGGCAGATAAGCCAAAAAAACGCTGGGTGACGATGTGGCAAGAGGCAAAGCAAGGGAGGAAGGTCAGCTGCGAAAGGGAACGGGCCTGAGAGGGGGGGAGGGAGCTTTGGGGGGTGAGAAGTTGTGAGGGGGCGGAAAGTTTCACGGCTTTCACTTTATTGCCACAGTTTTCGCAACCTTTGATTTCAACACAAAAACTAATAATACAAGAATGCCGCCCAAACACATGGGCGGGAATTAAATGAAAGTAAATGTATACCGACGGTAAAAAAGGAAAATTGAGTGAAGTAATATTGTAAAAATCCACAAAATATCATGGTGTTATTGTTGTGTTACAGTTTTTTTTATGATGTAGGTATATGAAATAAGGAAAATGATTATGTAACCAAAATTTTTAAGTAAAAACCGTTTTAAAATTCTGACATACACAAACACATTGCTTATTTAGATATGTCTAGGTCTATTGAATTATTTTTCTTGACTTAAAGGTTGGTATTAGACTAACCACCCATACTGTTGAAAATGGTTCACTTTACCAATGCCACCCTTGTTTCAGGAAGGTTGGTAAGAGATATAGATTTTTTTTTTATAAAAAAATAGATTTGTGAAGCGGATTGCAATTCACAAACCTATTCTGCCTTGCCAGAAACAGGTATGAATATCATCAATAAAGAATTTATTATTGTTTATTGTAATGAATTATTATTAATAATTACCCAATAACATCTGTTGAACCAGGGTCAAAGTTATGGCCGAATTACCCAGGCGGGGATCGAACCAACGGAAGGATTTATTCCAAAAACGCAAGAAAGATCAGCCCACTTGGCTCCCTCGGCCCTAGCTCCGACATTCATTTAAGTTTTGGTCATTTTTATTTATAAGTGCACAAGCAGCATGTGTAAGCGCGAACTTACACGTGTATGTTTGGCGGGCATGCATTTAATATGAAATTTAATGTTTATATATCTTTGCGACTTAGATTAAAGATTATTTATTTCAAGGACATTTTTTTTGTGCTGTATGAAAATGCTTGTAATTTGGAATGTGCCAATATTGATACCTTCATTTCAGTTTAGTGCGAGAAGTAGTTTGCCCGAAGCTACGCACTAAAATTTTACTCTGCCTGTTCTGGCACTTATCTGGTCTGTACACACAGGCACCCACTCACACATTCATATCCATTATAATCTATTCATGTGGATAGGTCTTTCACTGCTTTGGGCATGGAGATAATAATTCTACGGAGTAGTTATGAATTTGATTTAGTTCGTAACGGCATAAAGCACCAGTTTTTGACGCCAGACATTGTTGATAGTGCTGTCTCGCTCACGACGAATGAAATATTGTTGTCATTTTCTTTGTACCTGTAAGCACGTGTCTCTATTCCGTCTTCAATCTATGCACACACCACCATAGAAACCTATGAAATCACCAAAGTAACGATAAATGTTATGAATATCCCTCTAGTGTTGTAGAAAGTATGAAAATATCTGATACTTGTCAACGTTTCCTTTTAGAGAAAGAAATGCCGAATCCAAAAATGTTTCGACCTCATTGTGTATTCATTCGGGTATCTATTACTGAAAGGATTGCAGGAGGGCTGCGTTCAGGAGTGGACTGAGAAAAGCTGAGGAAGAGATCTATTACCGTGAGCATTGAAACTACAAACTTGAACAAGCAATTAGTATCTACATAAATGAACATCTCTAATTCCAAAAATAGCTGTCACTTTTGCGAGCAAAATATTTCGACAAATTAAAAATAAAATTTATGAAAGCTATTATAAAAATAATATTTTAAGTGAAATATTACTCTAGATTTTATAGCACATTTTTGTTCTTATTTGCATTTTTGTTTTGTTCTTGGCACATTTAGAAAATGACCAACTTGGCATTTTCCATGGATTTTTGTTGAATTGACAGATATGTTGACGGTATGAAGGTTACCGATTGACTAAATCTAGAACTTGTCAAAATGCACACGTTAGCGCAATTGCAGGGCAAGGCAATGTTGTCTTAGCCCATCTAGTGGTCATAAATTATACATCGTTGGTTATAGCTAATATCCCAGGCGGAGTTTATTCATGCATTAATTTGTGGAAACGGGCTTAGCCGGGAAAATGTAAAAGCTAGCGTAGTTGATTATTTTTAGTGTTAATTAATAAACGCAATGGACAAAGGATTGTTTTTTTAATAAAATATTAATAATTGAAAGCATATTTTTCCTAAAAATAAAGACTTTAAAAAAACTTATTTTTTATTATTTTGAATATGGCGATTGATTCCGTATCGTATACTATTTAGCCACCTGAGAATGCAAACGGATTGTTATAGAAACCGGTCGTGGAGCTGAATGTACTCACAGTTATAAAAAAATCATTCAAAACAACCCATTATAAAATTATGAATTATTAATTGATGATATTAATACTTGTTTCTAGCCAGGCAGAATAGGTTGGTGAATTGCATTCCTCTTCACAAATCTATTTGTTGAAAAAAAAAAGATGCATTTTTTTTAATAAGGCAGAAATAAATTTGAGAATTGCACTCTGGTTCACATTTTTTTCTCATTCTTACCTGAGTCCTGGCACATTGCTGACCTGCACATCGTCGTGCATGAGCCACGTGATGGAGGGATGGGGCACGCCTCTAGCCAAGCAGTCTGCCCTGGCTCCGGCAGTGCTGCTGAAGGCGAGACGACGTGGAGGCTCCAGGGTCAATGCAGGACCCTGAGACTGAGAGAAGACCAGCCCACCTGGAACAAGAAATCCACAATTAGCGGGTTCAGTTAATCAAAATGGTTTCAACAGTTTTACTTATATTGTTTTTTTCTTTAGTGTACACGTTGCTGCAATTAACGAGTTCAATTTAATAATACTTTCAGTTTATTTATTTCAAGATTTCGATCACATTTGGTTCATTTACGGTCGCTTGACTATTTATTAGCTCGAAAACGTTGCCATTCCTTGACTTATAGGTTGGTCTGCAGCTGACCATCCATGCTGTAGAAAATGGTTCACTTTGCCAATATAACCTCTGTTTCAGGGAGTTTTGGCAAGAGTTGCAGGGTGTATGCCCATTTGAGATTTTGTTTTTATGTTGTAAGTTTACATGCGGCATACGCAAGTGTAAACTTGTACGTGGCTGCTTGTGAGAATGCATGTAATGTGAATCCCCAATGTTACATATCCTTGCAACTTAGATTAGATTAGAAAGCTCCGATACTAGTCTTCCCTCAAAGCATCTTAGTTAATATTTATAGGCGTATAAGAGATATTCTGACACATGCGAAACATCTAGAGACACAAACACACTCACACACGCAGATACACACAATCACACATTCGCAACAATATTTCATTATCGTTTAAAGATCAATTGTTTTGGTAGGTCAAGATCTAGGGGATCTAAGCTTAGATTACATTTTGAGAAGTTCTGGGCTAGAACATTAAGTAAATTGTAAGTACATGAAATTAAAATACATATTTGACCGGTTTGTAGTCTAGTGGCTAATGTTGCAGACTCGTAATCGAAAATTAGTGGGATAAATGCCGTGCGGAGAACAAACAAAACAACATACCTATAGCATAATCTAATATCTAAGTTGCAAAGATGTATAAACATTTAAAATTCATATTTAATATATTATGTCCGCCAACAGCCACGTGTAATTTCGCACTAACAAATTCTGCTTGTGCAGTAACAAATAAAATCAAAACCTTAAATAAACGTACACCTGGCTACTTTAGCCGACCTTCTCTGAAAAGGGGTGACATTGGCCAAGTGAACATTTTTTTTAAAATGAGTGGTCAGTCTAATACCAACCTACAAGTCAAAGAAATTTTTATATCATAATATTATGCTCTATGCTGGGTTGAGGAGTTTAATATGTTTTTACCAAAAACCGGCCGATAAAGGTCCATCCAAACTTACAGAAAATTGGTGTTGCTAAGGAGTGATTGGGGTTTATATAGCGACGAGCAAGCTCACAAAGGAATCTTGAGGTGTGATTCACATAATGCCACCACTGTTTCAAGGAAGCGAGTCAGAAGTTTCAGGATTTACGCTCATTTGAGGTTTGGGGTATTCTATAAGTAGACATGCAACATGCGTAATAATTAACTTATGAAATTTTCATGTGAGCGTGCAAGAGTTTTAAATATTCATATATATGTTTTCAACTTAGCTTATAAAATGTTAAAAGAAACAATAAAACACAACAAAAAACAGTGAAATTTGATGTAGGTACAAATATTTTACTGAATACGCCATGAAAAATTCAAAATAAAAATGTACTTCAATATTTATTCCTCGTTATCATTTAACCAACTCAACAAGTAAACGTTGCATCGCAGAAATAATAAGATACAAGAAAAATACGCTAGTTTCTGAATATCATTGTTCGCGAACGATATTTTTTTATTTTTTTGCCTTCTCCTAACAATACAATCATTTAAATAAAGTTTTAGCATTGTTACAAGAATAACAAAATTACAATTCAGTTTTATATTTCACAAAAAATATCAAAAAACTGTTACCAATATGTAGTTGTGTGTTGTGGATTTTTTGTGTTACTGTCGGCATAAGTCTCTCTATTAATAAATATATGTTGAGTACTTATAAGGACAATTATTTGTTCAATATTGTTTGTGTTACGTAGAATGTTCTAGCAAAATCTAGCAAGTAGCGATTCTCCATGTTTGGAGAATGATCTTAATTTTTTTTGTTCGTGTATATTAATTAAAATAAAATATAAATGGAGTGAAAATAAAACAGTGTTTCATTAGAATTGTTTTGGTGTAATAAAATTTTGTAGAAATCTTTTTTTAATACAAAATAGGGACCGAAATGGTCTGGAGCTTCAGAAATCAACCAACCGTTGTATTGTGCAAATGTATATTGACTCTGTGTCTGAACCAAATCTGAAATAAATTATGTAAAATAAATCCCGCAGTATTTATTGAATAGAACCCACGTAAAAACATAACACAAAAATTAGCATTTAAAAGTTTTTATTTTTGTTAAAAAGTACCATTTTTTGCGTGGAAAAATCAGTTAAAAAAAGGTAGCTTGCTAAAATATTCAGGCCATGAAATCACATTTTGGCGTGTTTACAAATCTGTATGAAAAGGTAACATTTTTTTCTCGTTGTGATAATAATATGAACGTTCATTTGAAATCTAAATCAAATCATTCATGCACAAAGACGTGAATAAATATATTTATTTTCCCTTGAATTACGCTTGTATCTTTTCGTATGGATAAATGTTTTTTGGAAAAATTCTATTCGATTTGGTCAATAAAAAACTTGAATCAACTCAGCAAAAATTTGAATTTGGTTTTTTTTCTGCGGGTAAACGTTACATTTTTGTGGGTCCTGAGGTCTGAGCCAGCAAACGCAAACGCAATTAAGCTACACGTATGTATAGTGCAACTTCATTTTTACAGGTAAGGGGGCCGGCCTCACGCCAACTAGCAGTAACAAAATATTTTTTATGCATAAATTATATTAGGATGATTTATTTGGTCAGCGCTGTTTTTGTATGAACCACACCTCAAGAGCCCTCTGCATGCTTTTTCGTTGCTATAGAAAGCGCCAATTCTGAAACAATACCCAGTTGCTGTAAGCCTGGATAAATATTACGTGACCGGCCGTGTAAGCCTACAATTCCTGTAAAATAAAACTGTTGGGGCATCAAGAAAAAATGACGAACTATAACTGACAACAAGAGTGTACAAAGTAATTGCTAATGGTCAAGGCTGAAGGAGAAGATCGAGGGTGCAAAATGTTTTTCAAATAAGAGAGTTAACAAATATGAGGAATCTGCAGAGGGAAAATTGTCCGGTCGATAGCTCATGATATACAGCGAGGGGCTTGCTTAAAATGGCGCTGGGTAGGTCACGTTGCAAGGCAGGACCATGACAGATGGCTGGAAAGGATCGTCCAGTGGTAGTCCAGGATGTCCAAGCGGCGAATAGAGAGAACCCAAGTAATGTTGCTGGATGACATCAAGGGAACTGCAGGCAACGGATGACTGAACACAGCAGCCGATAGACAAACATGGAGAAGATTGGAGGAGGCGGGAGGCCTATGTCCAGGAGTGATATGCTTAAGAGAATGCATGTAACATGAGCCATAAATGTTGATATTACCACTTTAAATCTAAACCTGAATAAGTGGCAGAATAAGGTAACATGGGTTACTCAAAGAAAATGCACCATTATCCTTATTTTATGCGAGAGACATCACTAAAAAAACTTCTAACAGTTAATTTAAAAATGGGAGAACAAATAATCTTTCGCTTGAATTATTTTTGCACCCGTTCGGACAAGCGCTAATGTTATTTTTGCAAATTGTCAGTAATTTATGCGCATAAATTCAGCATTGGCTTGTCTGCAGCACCTCAATTACGCAGCCACGTATAAACAGGACGAATTAGCATAAAACGTGATGTACGCAGTGGGAACTATATGTATGTATGGAACAGTTGTAGAAATGGGCAGAAACCGTGAGAACTATGGTAATGAGATGAATCACTAGGTTAGCTTACATTTCTTACTTTTCTATTTGATTAATTTTCCTACAATTGCATTTGCTGTCCGGTCGATAGCTCAGTTGGTAGAGTGCTTCCATTCCTTGCCGTGAGCTCGGGTTCGAATCCCACCGAGGGTGTCAGAAATGATTTCCCGTTTCGGTGTTTATTTCATACCCCAAAATAGAATACCGGCAAGGTTTACTCAGCCTTCACAAGAAATGAGTACCAGCCCCCTCGGGAGCTGGGAAAACCCTCCACTCCACTGAAGTGGTTGGCGTAAGGCCGGCCCCCTTACCAGTAAAAATAAAAAGGTTCAACTCGCCACATGCGACCCCTTCGGGTATAACGCGGCAAGAAGTTATACAATATGTGTAGCTTAGTTGCGTTTAGTTGCGTTGCATTTAAATGTTTCAGAGAAATTTGTTATACTTTTTTTTTAGCAAACAGAAGCAAGAAATATGTATGAAGAAAGTGATCGCAATGTACACATATAGTGCAACTCCTTGTCCCTCAAGGGGTCGTGTGTGGCGAGTGAAACTTATTATTTTTACACGTAAGGGTAGTCGGCTTTACATTTACCTTGAAGTTGGGGTTTTCCAGTTTCCGAGGGGGCTGGTACTCATTTCTAGGGAAGGCTGAGTAAATTATGCCGATATTTTACTTTCGGTTTGAAACGAACACGAAAACGGGAAAGCATTTCTGACATCCCCGGTGGGATTTGAACCCAAGCTCTCGGCATGGAATGCAAGCACTCAACCAACCGAGCTATCGACCGGACGATTCAGATTATTATGTACATTCTGATAAGTCAATCAAGCACTGGGGTATATTCTGTGCTGATAATATTGAAAAATATGTTTATGCAAGGACAGATCAAGGGGAGATGCATCAGCTGGGGTACCGGCTTCCCATAGTGGAACGGGTGTAGGATACAATAACAGTAACAATAACTTCGCATGTTACAAAATATCTTCAAAAGTAAAAATCATTCATTCCTTTTTCATCAACAGGTAGATTTATCTGGTAGCTGTTCAATGAAACTATGCAGCACATAAGAACAATATCTTATCGCGTTAACTCAAAAGGTTTTGCATGAGGCGTGTTGATCTTTTTTTTTATATGTACTCGTAAAGAGGCTGGCCTTTTACTAACCACTTTGAAGTAAAGATATTTAATCTCTCAAAGAAGATTTTTTTATTTCTTTAAAAGATTTAATACACCTTGTTTTGGACCAACAGCTACTACAAAAAAGGACTAGACAAATTTCTCATATGTAATTTTAAAGCTCTCAAACGAAACAAAAACCTGAGACTGCCGATAATAAGTACACGCAAAAAAGGTCTGCTCCACAAAATTGTTACGTCATTAGTAGTAAAAATATGTATTCAGTTGATGAACTCGCAATGCTGAAATTAAATCAGTCACACCTGGATAGAAACAGTACGCCGAGTGTAAAACATTCCGTTTGAACTAAATTGTAACAGCGTTTACCAAAAAAATACTAAAAGCAATACGTTCAATAGAAGTGCTATTTAAGTTTGTGTTTATATTCTGGTAAGCGCTACGATGGATTATATGTGAAAAGATTTATACTTGGGTTACAGAGGCAGTCATTGGCGTAGCAGCCTATGCGAGGCGTGCTCTACGGTTGTTGATTGCTACGACCCAGGCGTAGAGGACGATGGGGTTTCGAGAATATATTTTTATCAAAAATGTACCTAAGCGTTACTAGATTGTTACGAATGCGAGGAGTTGTGTTTGTCTGTGTGGTTTAATAATAAAGTCTGAAGTAATATTAATAATCTACATAATCTTGAATCTAGGTTGCAGTATTACATTCAAAGCTCATGTCAAATTCATACCCACAAACAAACACGTGCAAGTTTGCGCATACAAATGCTGAATGTGTACCTACAAATTAAAATACAAACACTTTTTCGGGAACATACTGTTAGCAAGGAAGAAGAACTAGGTTTTGTTTCTTAGTAATATTATCTATATTCTTTTGAATTTATATGGTTTCAAGGATTCTCATGTCATGGTAACATAACATTGTCCCGGTAACATTTTATTAAAAAATGGTTGTGAAAGAAAATTGTAAAAAAGGTATAATTATATTTTTTCTGCATCCATTACCAAACACAAAACGTTCTCTCTTACCCCAGCATCCCCTAACTCGCTAACGGCGTCGCAAGTAAGCTCATATGAATCTGTACCCCTAGTTTAAAAGATTAAACTCAAAAAACACGTTTACCAAATCATGTAAGAAAGTTAAAAGAGACAACCTAGTGAACGATTGGTTTTTCAAAGAGTTTTGGTGAAACGCTGTGGTTGAGTTTACACTCGGGAATCTGGATTTGGATCACGTACGAGGAAAACACGGTCAGACTAGCACGTACGTCATAATATTGTGAAATAAAATAAAAATAAAACGCCCAGTGACAAAGTGTATCGTGCAAAATGTATTTCTGGTTTAAACGATTGATAAACAAACACGAACGGGTTAAAAGGGAAACTTGAACTGTAAAAATATAGAAATTATGAAAAAATTCCTGAGACGTTATTTAATGGGAAAAATTTACATGTTTTTCCAAAAAATACAAATATAGTAAGAAGATACCGTTACTTTTTATCAAGAGTATTATTGTAAGAATGGCTTTTCTTTCTATAATCTAAGTTACCAATAAACATAAGGTACATTAAAGATTCATATGACATGCATTTCAACAAACAGACATGTATCAAGCTTGCGCTTGCACATGCCGCATGTGGACTAACATACAACATAAAACTACAATCTCAAATGAATATAGGCCCTACAACTCTTGCCGACCTTTCCTGAAACAGAGAGAATATTGGAAAAGTAAACCATTTTTTTTGCAGTATGGGTATTGGGTAGTCAGCCTCATATCATTTTATTGTTAAATTGTGGCCTTGAAATAAGGCATCGAAAGTGATATTTATCATTCCAAAAAAACTCAAGATTTTCTGATTCTACAAATATATATAATCGTACATTTTTAAATTTTCAATAAGCAAAAATAAGTCAAATTATATTTTTTAATTCATCATGAAATAAAAAAGAAGAACATTAAGGTACCTACACCCTATTCTTTGAATGTAAAATGTATTCATAAATAAACTTATTTCCAAAAAAATAAACGCAATTTTTTTTAAATGAATCGTGGGTTGCCAGACTGTTAGTTAAAAATAACAATCCTTATCCTTTTTAGACTTCAGCTAATGAACAATTTTATTTTAACAAAAATAATATTTATTTAACATTTCATAAATATACGAAAAATAAAAAATATGCTGACAAAGGAGACGCCGAGAAAAAGGCCAAAATTTTGGATGAACAAAACGAGATGTATTTTTACCTGACCAAAAAAAAGACTGAGTATTTATTTTACACGTTTTACAAGAGAAGCAGATTACGTATTGTACAGTAACCTCTGCGGTACAGGCAGGGAATTCATTGAATAGTATTTTACGATTGAATACATTTAAAACGAGATAAACGCGTTTGCAACACGTTCAAAACTCAGTCGAGCGTGATGAAAGGAGAAATCGGTTACTACAAACGCCTATTTGTGACTCGGGAGACTTCCAGGCTAAAGATATCACAGTTTTATTATCGGTTTATTATCTAAAGAGACTCAACGATCAATATTGTACAGTATCCCTAAAAATCAACAAAAAAATATTATAAGAGGTTTTCTGAAAGGATTATAAATTCTGTTGTTTTTGGAAATGAAAAAATCTTACAAAAACTTGAAGGAACACAATATCAGATTAATGGACATAAAAATAAAGTAAAATGATTAATTATTAAAAAAATTCAAATGGAAACAAAACTTAAATTTACTAATTTAAATAAGTGAATTAAAACTTTGTTTTCATTTGAATTTTTTAAATAATTAAAAATGGACTTTCACTGTGTTAATTTGAATAAAAACTCATGACCAGTCTAGTGGTTGACGCATCGATGACATGTTATCGAAACATTGGGGTCGATCCCCAGTCGATGGTCAAAGTGTTGACTGATTTTAAAATTCTTTGGTTTTGGAAATGATTTAAAGAAATTTAAAGAAACACTTCACGAAACATTATTTTATTTTTCTTAATGTTTTACACTGTTTCATGAAAATAATATAATTTGTCCGGTCAATAGCTCAGTTGTTAGAGTGCTTGCATTCCATGCCGAGAGCCCGGGTTCGAACCCCACCGAGGGTGTCTGATTTCCCGTTTCTGTTTTTATTTCAAACCTCAAAATAACATACCGGCAAGGTACTCAGCCTTCACAATAAATGCGTACCAGCCCACTCGGGAGCTGGGAAACCCCCTCTTCCACTGAAGTGGTTGGCGTAATGCGGGCCCCCTTACCTATAAAAAAACAGGTTCCACTCGCCACATGCGCCACACCATTCAGGGATAACGCGGCAAGAAGTTACACTATATGTGTAGCTCAGTTGCGTTGATTTTTTTTTATAATAATACTTTTTATTTTTTGGATCTCATTGCTCGGGATGATGCATGTTTAAGCGAAAACGTTCGACATTATTTGAAAATGCATTAAAACTTTGTTATCAATATATTGTAATTATTTTTTGTTATTGATTATTGTGTATTTCCATGTGCAATAAAAAAAATTTGTGAGAACCACTAAACCCTAGAATACCAATCAAATTTTTTTATTCTTTCCCTTTTGTTTCAGAAAGCAATCATTGCGTTTCAATTTACAATGATTTTTCCGTTACAAAGGATTGTTTCCATATTATACGACACCAAACAAAAACAAAGTTGTATTACAGAATGGACGTCAATTTGACATTCATACATTTCCATACAATCCTTCACACTCGATGTCGCGTCGCAGCCCATATGCTACGCGCGATCGTAGAGGCCACGCTCTCGTAGACCTCACTGTCGCGCTACGCCGTACAGCAATCGATCTCCAGCGCGCTCGCGGGCGCATGAAATTGATTGAGTGGATTGGGTTACGAGAGCAACCTCTACGCCAGTGTTTCAACAACTTTTCCCTCTACGATGAATGGAAATTAAACTACGTTAAGGAAAATAATTTTATTTTAAAGGAAATTAAAAAGCTTCGCCATTGGTTAATTGAATTCAAAATAATAATCAAACTTAAAATAAATATTTGAAAATATAAATGCTAAAAATTGTTTTAATTCACTTTATTTTGTAAATAAAGTGAATTCAATTCACTTTATTTTGTAAATAAAGTGAATTGAAACAATGTTTTACCATTTATATTTTTAAATATTCATAAAAATGGACATTCACTGTGTTAACAGATCAACACTAAAAAATATTATAATTAAACTTATTTTGTTTCACATTTTTAAGGGTATCTCTGTTAATACAGTGAACGTCAGTAGAATTTTTATACAAATTCAATAGGAAATCAAAGGTTTAATTCATTTACATGTATTTTTTGCTCAAACATTTTTGTCTAATATCTAATTATTATCTTATTATAGTCCTTCTATTGTTATTCTTTCTATATTATCTGGTTCACTCACCGAATCTTGTCTGGTCGAAAGCTCAGTTGGTAATGTGTTGGCATTCTATGCAGAGAGCTCGGGTTCAAATCTCACCGAGGACAATATCAGAAATGATTTTCCGTTTCGGTGTTTATTCTAAACCAAAATAAAATACCGACAAGTCTAGCTTAGCTTTCACAAGAAATGAGCCCCCCTCGGAAGCTAGGAAACACTTACTTCAACTGAAGTGGTTGGCGTAAGGCCGCTCCCCTAACATAAAAACATAAATAGTTTCACTCGCCATGAGCATTTTTAATCTGGTAAGTTCATACAAGTATTGCTCAATCATCTTCAATTCCGATCAACTTTTCTCAATGATTTCTTGATAATATTTTCCCCGTTTTTTAACCATCCGGAAGAAATTCTGCTAATTATAAGGGATGTATAAAATGTAATTTGTCGTGTGTGTGTGTTCCTTGACTTATAGGTTGGTATGCGGCTGACCACCCATGCTGTAAAAATGGTTCACTTTGCCAATGTCACCCCTGTCTCAGGGAAGGACGGCAAGAGTTGCAGGGTGTATGTCCATTTGAGATTTGATTTTTATGTTGTAGGTTCACATGAGGCATGTGCAAGCGCGAACTTGTACGTGTCTGGTTGTGAGAATGCATGTAATGTGAATCTCCAATGTAACATATCCTTGCAACTTAGATTAGATTAGATTATATAAGGGCCTGTTTCACTAAACTCCGATCAGACAAAAACCAAAATTAATTGTAATTTTTCCCAACGAATCAAATATTTGATTGCATATACGTAAATCAGCTGATGTACATTATATTTTCTGTTCAAATTCCATCATATTATAACCCTCTTCCTAAAAATATTTAACCGAGGTTTTTCCAGAATTAAGCAATAAAATTTTATGTTTTAATAAAATATTGATTGAAGATTGGTGCAACAGGCTCTAATTGACACTTCTGTCTGTACCCAAAAAATGATAAAAAATCGTAAAGACGCACACTTTGAAAAGCACTGCAACGCGTTACCTTAACGGCCTTTTTAGCTCCCCACCTAGGCATTTTATTATTGTAATATGCCAAGTGGCTTCTCCGAATATTAGATCATCTCCTTGCATACATATCCTGCTGTAGTAACAAATAGGACGAGACGTTAAGTCTCGTAAAGTGAAGTGAAAGCGACGATAAATTTTGCATTCTATGCTTGCTAATAAAATAATACATGTCTTCTAAATTACTAGAACCTGTAAGATAAAATATTTATGATAAAAATACATCCCATTAATAACTTGGCGTTTTATACACAGACTTATAGGTTGGTATAAGGCTGACCACCTATACTGTAAAAAATGGTTCACTTTCCCAATGTCACCCCTGTTTCAGGGAAGGTCGGCAAGAGTTGCAGGGCTTATGTTCATTTGAGATTGGGTTTTTATATTGTAGGTCCACTTGCGGCATATGTTAGCGCGAAATTATACATGTCTGCTTGTGGGAATGCGCTTAATATGAATCTTAAATGATATATATCTTTGCAGCTTAGATTTAGATTTAGATATAGATATTATCCCAATAAAAAAACTGCTGATCTACATTTTTGTGCATCATGAAACTTCTAAATCTAAATCATAATCTAAGCTGCAAAGATATGTATCATTTGAGATTCATATTAAATGCATTCCCACAAGCAGACATGCATAATTTCGCGCTTACACATGCCGCATGTGGACCTACAATATAAAAAACCCAATCTCAAATGAACAAAAGCCCTGCAACTCTTGCCGACCTTCCCTGAAGCAGGGGTGACATTGTCAAAGTGAATCATTTTTTACAGTATGGGTGGTCAGCCGCATACCAACCTATCAGTCAAACTTCATTGAAAAAATCCAGCAAACGATACAAGAGAGCACAACCAAAGTTCCAATCTACATGTAATTATCCAAGACATGACCAACGAAGATACAGAAGAGCTGTTAATTGTAGAAGTGTAAATTTATGTTTCTATTTAATTTTTGTTTATCTTTATAACTTGGGTGAAATAAATTTCTTTGTATTGGCACCTAGATTTAATATAAAACTATTAAAATATGAATAAAAATAATTATTATTATTGCATTTATTATTGTTTACAATATCTCCATGTCTGAAGTAGAGGATTTCCTAGTTCAGGCACGTGTATTTTTATTTTCTTATTTTCACATCTTATTTTCTTTATTAAAAAAGATTTAAGTTAGAGCTATCTTCTAACGGGATTTAACAAGCATTTTTTTACTTCAAACAAACGCTATTCAAACTACCACCGTATTGCCAGATTTTTATTATTAAGTTACTAAGTTAGTTTTTTGTTTTTTTTTTGCACACAGCCCTACGTGAATTTGGAAAGCGCGGCTGAATATTTATTAAATTATCCAAAAATATTATTTTACATTACGCATTTCTTGGCTTTTAGGTTGGTATGCGGCTGACCTCTTTTTAGCTACTTTCAATAAATAAGTAGAATCCTTTAAAACAAACGAGACATGTATCAATACGAATATAAAACAGCATGTATTAAGAAATTGTTCGAACTTGCGGTTTTGCAGAATACGAAAAGATAAACTGACATTGTTGGCTTTTCGATTCAGCGATTTTCAATTGCGAAACTTTCGAGATTGAAATAAACGTCTAATAAATTACTTGCAAAGTTTGCATGAACTTTGATTCTCGTCTTGACTACAACATATTATTATTATTATTGTTATTTCTACCACCCTCCCCGTCCCCTCGCATTCTGACATTTGAAGTTTTCTGTTTACCAAAGCGCAAACTCCGCTTCGAATACATCGAGTAACTCAATTCAATTTTATCGCGCATGGGAAAGTGAAAATGAATTGGAAATGGTATTTTGTGTGTGCGGATATTTGCAAATACGATATGAAAACGTATGAAAACAGAAAATTTACGAGTCTGTCATATTTAATGCGATACAAAACATTCGCTTCATTTTGTTCGTTGCGGTAATTTAATAAACAACGGTGGCTTGAACGTTGAAAAAAACTAAAAACCACTTTGAATGGAATAATGAACTTACCTGATCTATAATCTATAATCTATAATCTAAGTTGCAAGGATATATTCATTTAAAGCTCTCAGATGTATGCCCACAAACCAACAAGTGTAGTTCGCGCTTACAAATGCTGAATGTGTACTTACAAATAAAATCCAAACCTCAAATGAACATAAGCCCCACAACTTTTGCCGACCTTCCCTGAAACAGGGGTGACATTGGCAAAGTGAACCATTTTTTACAGTATGGGTGGTCAGCCTCATACCAACCTATAAGTCAAGGAATATGAATGAATAATAAATTACATTTAAATATAAAAAAGAACAAAACCTTACAAAGAAATCTATACAAAAAAGTCAAAAATTTCCTATGCAAAAAATGTAGCAAATGAATACACCAACATTAGAAATCAACATTGCAGATTAGCCGCCACTTCTTCCTGTCCTTGCATACTTCTTTCATTTCAACCTGATGATGACCTATAATAATAATAATCTATAATCTAAGTTGCAAGGATATATTCATTTAAAGCTCTCAGATGTATGCCCACAAACCAACTACTAGGTCGAAAACGTTTGTAATTTGTTTTAAAGATTTTAATCTTTTTAAATAAATTTTATTGTGAAAATAAACAGTGTTTTGTTTGAATTCATTCAAAAAATTATAAATTAAACAATATGAATTTTCAGTGTTAATACACAAACAATACAAAATATAAATAATGAACTTTTTCAAAGTAATAGTTTTACTGAGACATTTGAAATGATCCTCACTATAACTGAAATGGTTGGCGTAAAGCCAAGCTTTTATCTGTTAAAAATATTATACTTAATTATTTAAAAAATTTAAATGGAAACAAAGTTTTAATTCACTTATTTATTTCTTTTTTGCTCGAATATTTTCGCCTAATGAGGCATCTTCGGGAGCAGAATAAGTTAATTAATAATAAAAAATAATAAATAAATAAGTGAATTAAAACTTTGTTTCCATTTAAATTTTTTAAATAATTAAAAATGGACTTTCACTGTGTTAATAAATCCACCCTAAAAAATATATTATATTTAAGTTAATTTGTATCTTTTGATAAAAACATTAAAGGTTTGTAGACATACTCGTAGGACAGATTTTACAGTTTTTTCATGCACCGAAATTTTTATTAAAAACTGTTTTTTTATTCTACTAAAAAACCTTGAGACCATGTACGAGGTATATTAAAAAATTGCAGCCATAGGAAAAATGATAACGATAAAAATTCAGTTTAAGCTGGAAGGGACCAGCTTAAGCGGTGAGCATATTTTTATCCCGAGAGGAAAGAGCACAAGCGCTAAAACACAAAAGGCCGGTGTTTTATATGAAGAAAGATGCTTTGATGAAACGTTTCGTGTTGTAAAAGAAAATTAAATTGCTGCAAGGACTTGCGCGTTGACCGGTTCACTGCCGGAGATGAGATATCTTGTGACAAAACGTGTCTGCTCTTTATAACTGCATTATTAGAAGATTAATTTACGCAAACATTGTTTATGATTTTAAGATTAATTTATTGTGCACTTTTGATTTGAACAAGAGTTTTAATCCTGAATCTGAATAGTCTACGGACAGAAGATGCTGAAAGCAAGATTATAAAGGTTCAATTGTGACCTTTCTTCCCTCGTGGGGTCTATTTATCCACTTTCGGGTGACAACAATATCGATTGGAATACAGGATCCTCATTGCATGGATTCTGCAGGCTTGACTAGCCAGATATAAAAAAGGAGCGTACGATTCTCGGTCACATCTCATGTGACAGGTCCGAAGAGAGTCCGAAACATCGAAAGAGAAATAAGTGTGTAAGAATAAGGCAAAATGACTTAAGTAAAAAGGTGGCATTATTCACAACAAAATACAAATATTGTATGAACTGAAATTTTTGTGTGACAATTTTATATAATTTGTTCAATTTACATTAAAACAGTATCAGATAAATAAGATTTTTTGTTTTTGTCACATTTTTTTTCGTCCGTAGGTAGATGCTTTTGAGGCTACCGACATACATTATTTTAGGCTGATGAAAAAAGAAAGAAGAGAGCTTATAAGCCGCATTTGAAGAACGAAACCAAAATAATAGGGCACTCGATTAGACATGGGACCTTTTTTTGATGGAAAACCCTTAAGAAGACGTAGTTCGTCAGATCGCCGAATCTTTCCTCCTTTTTGAAGCTCATAAAATGGTAACCAGAAGAGTTAGAAGGCTAGCTCAGCAACGCACTGCCTTTAGAAGTAAGCCTTATAGAGCATATTCCTTCGTTTGCGACAGAGAAATGGTTAAGAACGGTTCACCCGGGTCGTCGAGTAAGCGATCCAGGGGTCCGGTTTTTATGTTATGCTTCAGACCCGCGCTTCTCTTGGTGTTTATTTTGTTTTATGGCCATTTCGACTTTGTGAAATGGTCACACACAGGAGATTATTTTATCGTCAAGTGCAATGGAGTTTAATTGAAAATAAAGGCAGAGCGCTTCTTCTTAAGACAATGGTTATTCAAAATTTTATGATAAATTGAGACACAAAGAAAAAACAACGGGACGCATTTCTGTTAACAAACCGTTTGACTTCAATTAAAAATAGTTTTATCTACAATAACCCTAAATGAAATGATTAAAATGAACTTGTGAACGTAGTCATAAACGTTCCTTATATCTAAGATATGTACATAAAAACTGTTATTTAGTTTTACTAATTTAAATAAAACTATTATCAAAATAGATTAACAATGGACTGCACATGACTTCATAGCAAAAAAAATGGTATTTTTGTAAAGATTAAAAATATTTAAGAAAGGGTCTATAAGTCATGCATTTTTTCAGTATTGACCTTTTGCGTGGAAGCAAACGGGCTCACTCAGTATAGCGCCAACAGACTGAGAACGTGCCGAAGGGTCATTGAAAAGAGGATGCTAGGAATCAGCCGCAGAGACAGGGTTCTAATCCAGATCCGTAGACGCACTGGTGTCACTGATGTCATACAGCGAGTGGCCTGCTTAGCTGGCGCTAAGCTGGTCACGTCGCAAGGAAAGACCATGACAGGTGTCCGAAAACCTTCGTTCAGTGGCGGCCCAGAATGTCTAAGAAAAAAGTCTATATTTTTTACTTTTTCACAGATCAGTCAATATTTTCACAGACAAAAAGTCAATAGGTACTGATGACTTTCTTCACATACAAAAATACAGGAAATAACTTCAAATCACGTCTTTTCTCGAAGCGCACGTTTTTTAAATACGAACTGGTATTTCCAAGAAAACAATACAAACATGCGAGTTATATAAAATAACGAGAATCTACTACACGGAGGTGCAGAATAATATTGACTCAAGTGTTATACTCGCCCCATACATTTCAATAGATATTACATCAAATACGTGGGCTTGTAAACACGTAAGAGAATTTTCTCTACCATTTCTCCATAGAAAAAGGAGCGTGGGGTAAAAAAATACTGTTATGATTTTACTGGAGTTTTCTTTAAATTGAAATGCAATTATTTATTTTAACACAATTTATTTTACTCAATTTGGTTCACAATTTACAATAATTGACAATCACTGCTTATTGGTCTTTCACGGCAAAATGCTTAAAGCGGCTACTCTGCTGATGCAGTCCCTTTACATAGGTACAAAAGAGATCTTTCTTGCATCTTCCAGATCATTCGATCTATCTCTCTCATGCCAGACGTCGTTCTATGCACTACTCCTACACTATCGTACATGTATATGTGCGCGTAGGTACTTTGATTTCATAGTTCATAACACTAACCCCATCACACTAGAGCCAGATTGTTCTACCAGCGTGATTAGAATCACGTATGCGCTAAAACTAGCATACGCTCGTAACAATACTGTATAAAAATAATACAACAAATAAAAACTATAATCTATAATATTAATTGAAAAGATATATTGGCATTTAATTAAATAAGGTACGTAGTCAAGTGGTAATGCTTCGGACTCGGAAATGGTAGATTGCGGGTTCGAATCCCGGCGAAGCACTAAAAATAAATCATTTATATTTTCTAAAATACTCTTCGCTGGATTGAAAAACCGCTCAGCAAAGGATCATCCAGTCTTACAGCAACTGGGTCTTGTTTGAGAATTGGAGCTTTCTATGGCAACGACCAAGCCTCGCAGAAGGCTCTTGAGGTGTGATTCACACAAAAACAGTGCTCACCAAAGAAATCATTGTAATATTAATTTTTAATTAAGGCTCATATTTGATGCATGCCCACAAGCAGGCACATATCAGTTTGCGCTCACACATGCCACATGCGTACATACAAATGAAACAAAATCTCACATGAAAATAAGCTTTGCAACTACTACCGCCTTTCCTTAAAACCATTGGCAAAAGTGAACGAAGCTTTTACAGCATGGCGGGTCAACCTCACACAAACCTATCGGTCAAAGAGATTCCTTCCAAAAGTAACAGCAGTCTACTGATTTTAATAACCTTGACCTTTTTGTCTTACAGTTCCTCCGTTCCCTACAATCACCTGCTCATATGTTATCTCGAATGCGGACGTTAAGGTCTGGAGCGAGTCCCTAGATGGCTGTATACCTCAACTCAACTCTGCCTTCTACTCTGCGTGCTTTTCAGAGATGACTCCTTACAGAGTTCCTAAGGTTCAGAGGCTTTTATTTGGTGCTTGGATTATTTTATTATCTTTCATATTTCAGTTGCAAAAATGCATATTTTAATAATAATAGCAGGATGATTATTTTGTTAGCACTGAATCGCACCTCAAGAGCCCTCTGCCAGCTTGATTTTTGCTGTGAAAAGCGCCAATTCTCGAGCAAGATCCACTCGATGGACCTTTTGTGACCGATCTTTTTCAAAGGCGAAAAAAAATTCAACCCAGCCAAGAGCATATTCGAAAATATAAACGGTACTTGTTTTGTGCTTCGTCCAAATTCGAGCCCACAGCCTTCCGTTTACGATTTTGAAGCGCAAAGTAAGGAACTAATAATTGTTAATGTCTAAGTTCTCCAACTTTCAAAAAATAATCTCAGAAATAGGAATAGACTTGTCAATTTATGCACATTTTTAAACTCGTCTCATTTTTTGTAAGCAAATATACTTTTAAATGAAAAATATTGGGTTTCATTAATACAAGCATACAGCGTTTCCTGAAGCGGTATATTTTCAGGAAAACGCTTTTCCAGCGGCGCAGGCGGACGTTTATTTTTACGACTAACCAAGGTGTACGTACGTTGTTCGTAAACTCAGGTCTGGACGTCTCTTTTTATTAAGGTGTACTCCAGAAGCTCCCAAATCCTCTCGTCCGTAGACCCCTTATTTTGTTATTTTTCCTTCCTCCTTCTTTTTAATTTTGTGCCATTTTTTTCTTTTTGGGAGATCAGCTACCATCATTGCTTTTATAATTGCTATTTAGAGGTTTTTTTCCGTTGTTTTCACTATACTTCGTCTTTGACCATCCAAAAATCATCCACTTTCAGTGGCAATGTCCCGACAAGAACAACAACAAACCATGCCCCTTGATCAAGTTAGTTGTTAATATGGCAAGAATACTTAACCAATTAGGAAGTCTTCTGACGTATCCATATCACAAAGGAACTTTGGCCAACCCGGGAAAATCAGGGAAAGCTGATGTTCTTCCGTCACGTTACTAAAAATGAGAATTACAGCATTCTCCATATTATCATTAAGGGAAATATTGGCGTTCTGTTTAAACAATGTAAGAAGAAATAAGAGGAATTTTATCAATAAAAGTATAAGGAAGAGAAATTGTGATAAGCTGTTGTCCTGGCACTTCTCATTCTTTGTGATTAGCATGAAGAAGGTAGGAAGAAGTGCATTTCGATGAGATTGCATCGAGTCAGTAACTTTGGGTTTTTGCTGTTTACTCTAGTGGACGAACAGGTAAATCTAGAATCACTGTAGGGTCAGGCCACGACTATGGAGAAGGCCTTCCCCCACAAAAAAAATATAGCATTGCATAAGCGTTCTATGAACGCTTTCCAGGATGGAAGTGTATAAACGGAACAGGTGTGAGGCTGGGTTTTCGTAATACCAGTTTTTAGTCATCATTCCAAAATATTCCTATCGTTTCTTTTTTTATCTCCTCTTCCCTTGATATGCCTTCCCATTTCATTTTTTCTTATTTCGTAATAAAATTGACACAGAAACCGTAGATAACGAAAATGTGAACACGGTTAGGTTGCTTAGCAAAAGGAAAATAAATGGTTAATTTGTGGTTGCTAATGAAGCTAGTCACAATTTGGTAATGTGACGTTTGTCCGCAAAACAAAAATAAATTAGCAAATTTTAACTATAATTTTATAATAATAATCTTAGTTACAAAGATTCATATTAAATACAAAGACTCATATTAAATGAAATCCCACAAGCAGACACGTATAAGTTTGCGCAAACACATACCACCTGTGGACTTACAACACAAAAACCCAATCTCAAAATGAACGAAAGCCCTGCAACTCTTGCCGACTTTTCCTGAAACAGGGTCAACATTGGTAAAATGAACCATTCTTTTTACAGTAGGTATAGGTGGTCAGCTTCATACCAACCTATAAGGCAAGGAATACTGAGTTCATTGATTCATGGATTTTGAGTTCAAATTTTAATTCAAAATCACAAGTCTTTTGGCGCCTGATTTTGTTGGGAACCACTGGCGTATCCGATATTTGATGCGTAAACCTTTTTAGGAAACTGCCGATCTTTATTTCGTAAACGCTGCCTCGCTGCGAGTTGTTTAGCGGGAGATACACTTACACGTATATAAAACTTTTGCCCAGTAATAAATTTCGCGTCGGGCTTGAAACAAAATTACGAAGAAGATTAAATAGACGAGATAAAGAGCGGTGAACTCGTTCAATAAATAACAGAGAGCAAAAATTATACACCAAAATTACATCAAGAGTCTTTCCTGCTTCTTTCTTCCTTATCCATTTTGTTTGTTCTTTTGTCTCTTAGCTGAATACAGACAAATGGTCAAAGTTCAGTTGACAAACCACGTTGTGTTGGAATAAGGAAGGCTGAGGTTCGATCCCGCCGAGTGTGTCAGATGTGCTCGGTAACCTAAATCATAAAGACGTGACGAAAAGACCTTCGACCACTTAAGATCCATCCAGCCTTACAGCAACTGGGTCTTGTTTGAGCATTGGTGCTTTATGTAGCGACGACCAAGCAAAAAAAATGCAAAGGGCTCTTGAGGTGTGATTCACGTAAAAACAGTTCTTACAGTATAAACCATACTAATATTAATATTATTATTATTAGCTGAATAAAATGGTTGGTATGAGGCTGACTACCCATACTGTAAAAAATGTTTCACTTTGCCAATGTCACCCCTGTGTCAGGGAAGGTCGGCAAAAGTTGTAGGGCTTATGTTCATTTGAGGTTTGGATTTTATTTATCAGTAGGTACACATTCAGCATTTTTAAGCGCGAACTACACGTGTTTGTTTGTGGGCATGCATTTGAGAGCCTTAAATGTTAATACATCTCTGCAACTTAGATTATAGATTATATAGATTATATAGATTATATAGAATATAAACGATCGGTTCCTAGACTTATAGTTTGGTATGAGGCTTACCACCCATATGAACCCGCCCAAACGAACCATAAAATGGTTCGTTTTGCGAATGTCATCCCTATTTCAGGGAAGGTTGGCAAGATATGCAGGGCTGTTTATTTGAGATTTGGTTTTTATTTCATAAGTTCACATACTTCCTTAAATGCATACGTATACTCGTCTGCGTATGAGCGTGTATTTAATAAGAAACTTAAATGTAATATATTCTTACGACTTAGATTATAGATTCTTTAAAAATGTGTACAACTTGGCATATAGATGCAATATATTTCATGTAACTTACACAGCTTTAACTAGCTCTTGATTTACAGTTTCAGCTTGTGGAGCATATCAGTAAATGAATGGAACAAAGTCCCGCCCGGTACAGTAAACATTATGCGGGTCAGAGTCCTGCTAATCCCACGTCTGCCTGCATCCCTGATCCCCAGAATCTTGTTAGCTCCACTGCCCCAAGCTCAAAACTCTGCGTTTGAACTCACCTACATCGTTTATGTTAGGAATCTTGTGTGGGAGAATTCCAAGATTTCAAAGAATCTAGAGGTCTGTAGGAACCCAGGAGGAAGGTAAAGAGTCTAAAGACCAAGAGTAAGGTAAGACGACTAGGGTGCTATGCGGTTACTGCAGGTATCAAGCTGGAGGACCGCATCCGAGGACAGAGACAGATAAAGGCTGAGGATAGCGGAGGCCAAGGAGAGGTATGGACTGTAGAGCCTTTGAAAAAAAAGAAGAGGCAGAGGTTTATTATACTTGTAATGCTGAAGAGGTATTGGTGATGTGGTAGTTTATGTCATGATCTTTTGTAGCAGGGCTGTTAGCTGCATAGAGTTGTGTTGTGTTTTATGTTCCCTTTTATTACTGAAAAGAAGTGGAGATTGAGTGCATAGGGATGAATGTGAGACGTTCTACGAGTTGCCCTTGTTGTGACGAGAGAAAGAGGTATAAGTGAGGATATTCATCAGAACAGACACCATTATATTACCAATAGAAAGGAAACTGATACAAGCTAAACATGAGCTGTCGCGCCATCAGAAAATGAAGAACAGCGGTTTAATAAAAATGCATACAAACTAAAACTCTCACTAGATACGCTGTTTTCGTTTTTCACGTTAAGTTTTATACTCGGCCTTCAGTTCCCTAAATCCCGTTGTTCACTAACCCCTAATGCTACCAGAAATTATTATCCTCTACTCCACTAAGGGAATAACAATGGTATTTACGTACTTGTGTTCTGCAAATGCATCACACCCGAATAATGCTTGTGTAATTTTCTTGATAATTAGAATAATAGAAACTCCATTATGTTTTGTCTCTTTGTGTATTTAAATACAAGAAATTTAATACTACTTCTCTAGGTAAAATCGTAAAAGAACAAATGAAAACTCTTGTTTGTACGTTCATTGTACTGTGAGGCTCTTGGTTGTTTATTGTTCCAAATTATTTTTAATTTTATAATGAAAAATTCAGAGATCATATTTTTTTTGTTTTCGTAATTTTACAGAACTGTAATACGAAATAGCTTAAATTTTTAAAACTTAAAAACTTACCATGCATTTGCATGGTAAGTTTTTTTTTATTGGATATGTTAAATTTTAACACAATAATGAATTAGAAAATGAATTTAAAAAATGTCTACATCATTACAGAAGCATAAACAAATCTTTTATGTCTGCATAACAATAGTGCTTAAAAAATTTAAATATATTTTATTCATACATGTTACGATGATTCACGCTGACCGTGTCGGGTCCGAGCCGAGCTTTGGCCGTAACACGCTCAACTTATATTCAATAATTTATTTATTTATTTATTTACGGCATAAGCCTTTTACAAAAAGTATATATTAAGTGAGTTTATACAAAACTGCGAAAAAAAGAACAATATATTTTGTTGCATTTTTTTTATTTTTCATTTCATATTTTGTTTTGTTTTGTAACTACAGTCAAAGCTTGGCTCGGACTCAACTCGGTCTAGCGTGAGTCATCGTTAAAACAGTAATCGGTGAGGCTTTGAAAAAATTATATTTAATTTATAACTGTGTTAGGCTTTCACATCTTGTTTCAGATGCTTGCACTTTTTTTCTGGGGTCTTGGCCATAGTGCATGGTTTTTTTATAAGACAAAATAATTAAAGGATCACGGTCAAAACTGGTAAACCAATTCAAACAATATTTTTGAAATGAAAAAATAATCGTATGTAGTTCCGCCTACACTTAAACTCATTTCCATTGTGTTATTCACACACAAAAAAATCCACGGCTCAACTACCACCTAAAGTGAATTTACCAAACAAAAAACGATGATCCATGGATCAGCTAGGATTAAACGAGTTGTGAATTACCCTAAACTACCAACGTTTATAAAAAAAGCTTCATACCTTTAGAAAAACGATCTGTCGTTTTCAAAATCACTACTAGTTACTCTTTTACTTCGTTGGATAACGGATAATGATTGGGGAACGTCGGATACGCTCGGATAACGGATAGCACATCAAATATGCAGATTGCACTTCTACAACCAGATTAAACTGTCAAATATGATCTCAAACAGTGAAATTCAACGCAATAAAAATCTAGTGAAAAATATGATTTTTTGTTCATTATTTTCATCTTTGTTTTCCACATTTCTTGGAACAAAATTGCATGTTTTCTTTTGAACAGCCGAGCGCTTTTTTCACATGCCGCTAAACTCTCTCAAACAGAGCAGCAGATTAACTTTGTGGTTAATTAACATGCTTTTGTTGTGACTTTAAATGTACAGAGAAACTTTAATTTTTGTAGTTAATTAAGCATGTAAACGGGAAATGGAAAAACATGACAAGTTTTCTTAAAAACTTATGTCAAAATGAAATACTCTTTTAAAAAACCCTTTTCAAATATTCAACACTTTTTAAAGCTGAGTATAATTACCTTCAATATGATTTCCTAAGTAAGTTTAAATGTAGAAAAAAAAATTGTTTCATTTTTTTTTAAGAAATCCTGTGCGGGAGACTCCCTTAATTCTAGAGACTCTAGGGGTCTATGACACTTGTTTTAGTGCCGCAGAGGTGTATTCAATTTTCATTATAATTCTTATTCATAGTTTCCAGTTACTTCAATTGTTATTTTTTAAAATAATAAAAAAACATTCACTTATATTCTAACAGTTATATATTTTTTAAATGTAGTTCTACATATTTGTATCAAAAAGTGCAATTGGGATCGTTATTTTATAAGAATATTTTTTTCGGTAAGTGCTGTTTTTCTGTGAATCACACCTCAAGATCTCGATACATGCCTGGTCATTGGTATTAAAAGCGCCAATCCTATAACAAAAATCCAGTTACTTTAAGGCTAGATGGACCCACAATGACCAGGATTTGGTACAGGCAGCCTAATTTTTCGATCCAGCAAAGATAAATAATTAATAAATGCATTTTTTATGCTCTTCCAGGAATCAACGCCACTATCTTCCAATCATGAATTTGAAGAGTAAGTAGACTACAGACCGGCCCATTATATATTTTTGGCAAAATAAAATTTTCTAGTTAGACTGCAATATAAATTCAGTACCTACATAACTGCATTCATTCACTGTCTAAAAAGGAAAATTGCATCTCAACTAATTCATAATATATTCGCATATTGAAAGCTGAGACCATCCATCAAACTCCTGCGTCCCACATAGAGCTACGGCTGAATGGACTAGGTGTAAAGCTGTCGTAGCGCTTTGTGCAGCAAGCCTCTACGGAAAGCGTAGCGCTACGCCACGTCAGCCGCACGCTGTATGCGGGCGTCATCAATAACTGCGTCAAAGCGTAGACCTTTACATCGGAACTGTAGAATGTGAATTTCTAGCTCATTGTGAAAGTTCATAAAATGTTATTTAAAACGAATAAAATGCCATATTTTGTGCTAAACACACCTATTTTAAGACTTAAAGACTTTTCAGGAAATTTTCCAACGTGTTTGCATTCTCACACATGTTTCAGTACGGGTGATGAACTTGACAATTACAAACGCTTGTATGTTCAAGCGATATTACGGCCCCGTAGAGTTCACGGTATGGCGAACACCCCACATTTCACCTCTATTTTATTGCATCCGCTCCGAGTGTACATTGTTCTCGTGTGCTACACAATTCGACGATGCTGCCCAGCGGTACAATATCGCCGAACGACGGAATTACCAAAGGGCGGGAACGGCGAACGACGGAATTACTGCGATGGAAACGACGAAATTACCACGGACGGAGCTTTACGAGCAACTCGCGTCAGATATTGACTATTTCATACAGAGTCGTGCATTAGTCGACATTTAATCCATGGAGTTAGTTAACCATATTAAGTAAAAGGCTATTTTGTGTTTGACTCTGAAATACAATATATCATCTGAGATTTTGAATAATAGTGTTATGGATAACGCGGGCTGCATTTAAGTAAGACTGCGGTGATTTATTTTAAACAATTTATTTCAGATTCGGTTCACGTTCAAAGTCACTTTGTACCTGCACAATAAATACAACGTTCAGTGGACTTCCACAGCTACAGAGAGTTTTGTTCCTTAGTTTATAGAAAAAAGAAAGATCATTCTCGAATCATTGAGAATTGGTATATGCGAGAGTTAACTAACACATTCGACCAAATACTTGAGCAATCTCGAACAATGCAAATACAAAGTATATAAGTACGTGAAATTTCTTTATTTTTGGAGAGGCTTCCTAGATTTCATTTTAAACTAAGCACTTAATTACATTTTTGTAACTATGCATTTATAACCCTACAGTTTTTTTTTTGTGTACGAAAAAATGAGGTGTCAAATTTATCTACAGCTAGAGGGTAACAATTTTTTGAATTGTTAAGCCCTTTTGCCTATAAATATTATACACTTACCGGATCTTCTGCGTCCAAAAATATGTAATAATCGTGTTTCTTCTTATTCTTTTTGTACCATTTCTATGAAAAATCGGCGATCGTCATGGCTATTTAAACTTTAGATGCTGCGGCTCAAAACAGGGAATTGCTTTTGTTGAACCCTTGTTTTTTTTAACCATTGTTGCAGTTATTACTATAAACCACATTTGTTGAAGTAATTCTTCATGTTTCAAAAAATTCTGCTTTGTCTCAAAATTACGAGATTCATCCGATTTTTCAACTAGTTCATTTTTCTGGAGATCTGTGAACCACAAAGATCCTTTGTGGTTCACAGAAAAACGGAGTTCTATCTGTTTTTATCTTTTATTTTCCCATTATTATTTCAGATTCATCATTCACCTATTTTAGTTACTTATTTATTAAATTAAGACACAATTCATTATTTAACTTATAAATAAGTATAATATGATATATTAAAGCGCCATTGGGGTGGATATAGTGTCACTAAACAGCGCTTTATAACAATTTATGTATTATTTTTACATTATTAATTGCCAAATTTTAATATTTATTTATAGGAAGACATCGGAGTAATTTTAAGATGATTATTTTAGGTTTGTTTAACTAAAAAAAAACAACAAACTAACAAACGTTTTTTTACACAACAGGAAATAATTTCTGACACCCTTGGAGAAGATAAAACCCTAACCCTCTGGAATCAAGCCCTAGAATTCTACCGTATGAGCAATCAATTATTGCTCTCTTACCGAATTTCTTACACCAGACACTGAATTCTTTTTTTTACCGCAAAACCTTTCGCGATTCTCAATCAGATATCTGAACCTTGTACTTAAAGCCTGACCCCAATTAAGGGAAGTCGAGCCAGAAGCCCCAAATCCTCTTGAACTTGTCAATTAAGCAAGTTAAACCTTTCGACCTACGTTTTTTAATTCTCCAAAATACGGTGAGAGAGTATTGATCTCGGGTCAAAGGCTATTTTGGGTGACAACAGGAATTCCATTGAAATCTCAACATAGATATCATTCAAGATGCTTCATTGCTTTCAATCTTGGGTAGGATCAAAGTGAAAATGAGGGTCGACCTGAAAATTGGGCATGCTAAGATGAGAGACTTGAAGATTTTAAAATTGTCCTTGTTTTAGTAATGAATCGGTTCTAATGTCAAAAAAGATTCTTCCATTTCAAGTTGGCGTAAGGTCTGCAAAAAACAATACTTTCGCTTGCCACATCTAGGTTAAGAAGTTGATCATCGCAATCTAACATCCAGAGTTGCGTTAGGTAAAGAGATTAACTCTTGACAATTCTGCGCATAAGGTATTCTTCTGTTTTTTTAACACGTTGCTCGCTGTTAATGTAACTGTAGCTCTGTAAAGTATGTACGGTGGAAATGAAGCATTTGAGAAGCATGACAGGAAAAACTCTGAAGGAAAGAGTTGAAAATGAATGGGTAAAGAGAGAATGTAAGCTGAAAAAGAATGTGATAGTTAATGTACACAATAATGTGATGAGATGGTTTGGACATGTAGAGAGAATAGTTAACAGGGTATTTATACTGAAGAGATGTGCAAGGAAAAAGAAGAAAGAAACGAGGAAAGAATGGCAGGATCATATTGGTGAGTATGTGAATGAATGGATTATACAAAGCGAATGTAAGAAAAGGAAGTATATGAAAAAGGTGATGGATATGAATGAGCTGAAAGAGGTATGCAAGGATAGGAAAAAGTGGAGGCAAATATGCACCCTAGCGAAATGGCAACAGAGTTACAGTTACAGGTCATACTTTTGATTGTTGTTTCTTAGTCTAATGACACGCGAAACTTCTAGATTAATCCCATCAAACACGGAGGCGGCGTGTTGCTCTACGCGTGTCGCGCACGATTTGCTTCACAACCTGTAGAGGGTAATTATTCTGTCGCAGATTGTCTGTAACGTGTAAGTTGTTAGGTGAAGCCTTCAGCGGCATTAACACCTCATTAATGCCCGCTCTCCGTTTAATGCCGTCATTTGTAAGCGGGCGACGCGACTTGGTTGCTCACTTTTATAGAGGCAATCTACTCTATAATGAACTTACCTACTCAGTTCCTCAGACAATATTCTTTGTTCTGTTATAATGCCTTTAACTATTTAGACAATTTTCTTGAAGATATCTTGAATAGAAGAGGCTTTAGTCGGTGTACTCGTTTTCTGAGACGAGATATTCTGTGGTACTCAGTTTCTGGGGTAATATTAATTGTACTGATATACTATCTTGAGCTATTTAGACAATATTCTCGAAGATGTCAAGACTATCTTTCTCTTCAAGACTTATATTCAAGAATAGAAAAGAATTTAGTCAGTGTACTCGTTTTCTGAGACAAACAACTCAGTGATCTTTTCAGAAAACGACTATAGCTTACTTAAATTCGAAGACAATGTTCTCAATAACCTCATATGTTTAGAAATATTTATTTTAAAAAAATATTACACATTACAGGTTAAACTATATGTATTTAACAATTTTAAATCATATGTACGAAATAAATAAAAATAAAAAACTGAAACCAGCTTAGCATAACGTAACGCTGTGTCTAAGCTGATTCTCACTCAGGTGGATGGTATTAACAGAGGAGTAGATCTCATTGAGCATAGGCATTGCCTTCCCTGCAGGCATAACCTTAAATAGATTAGTTCTGCGTCTTGGGAGTAACAATAGTCTATGCTCAAGTTGCCTTCAATAACTGTCAGGAACATATTGACTCACTTGAGACAATCTTCTTGATTGATTTCTTGACTGATCGATTTTTGAGGTAATTAGATCTGTAATGTAGGTACTTATATACTAACTTTCTAAGACCATATTCGTAATTTAACAATGTGATGAGCTTTTTAGACAATGTATTTTAGACTGAGGATGAAATGATCCTCAGTCATCGTGCAGAGTAGGTGTTTCCTGAAGACGTTGGCTAATGTGGAAACACTGCTTTAGTTTCAGTGTTTCAGTTTTTTCATATTTACTCAAAAACTATTCACACTAACAAAAGTCGGCGTCTTGCGAGACTAAACAATGCGTAATTCTGTAGTTACAAATGTTTTTTTTCTGATTTTTTCTTTGCTCTCACTCTTTTAGTAATACCAAAAAGTTTAAGAAACAAAAACGACAGGTTAAGTGTAAAGAGCGCTCTTAAATAATTCATTTCACCTAGTTCGTTACATACTCGTTACGTAGTATATTACAACGTAGATCTAACAACTCTTGCTCCAGAAAATTTACTACAAAACGTACGCACTAGGTTCATGAAAGGATCACACTCGTATATTCCGTAGAATGTTCTCGTATCTCTAGGCTAACCCAGCAAGACGGGAAAATGGGGACGCACTCTGAATTTGCGAGTGGCAATCAAGTACTCTACGTTTTTACCCAATTATAGCGTTTTAGCAAAAATGTATACAAACTGAAACAACGCCTCTAGTGACATTTTAAGCATCCATACATTTTTTAGTATACGCTGTTGTCGAGTATGAACGACAAATTTCATACTTTGGGGTAGCAGGTGAACAAACGTAATTGTCCGTGAGAAATATTAGCGTGGAAATTTTACTTTAGAGTCAACTCAGTGAATACAAAATATGTATGTTGACAAAAGCAGCGCCTCTGGTGAGAGTTTCAGTTTTAATATATTTTTGGAGAAACGCTATGGTTGAGCTTAAACGTGAATTGTATACTTGGTTATGGTCGTAAACAAGAATTAGACTATGAACGGGTTGTCATACTCAATAACGATGCTTTATAATGAATTGTCATCGTTCTTTATTGAAGCATTTTTTTTTCGTGTTTGAAAAAAAAAATGTTTGTTAATTATTCCAAGTCCTTACGCTCACAACAAAGTGTGAAAAAATAAGCTACACATATAATAAAAGGTATCCGAAGAAGGTAAATATGTCGTATGCCACCTATTTATTTTGACAGGCACGAGGGGGCAGCCTTACGCCAACAACTTTAATGATTTACAGCTTCCGAGAACCGGGAGTCGAACCCACAACTTTCCGATTAAAAGTCCGTAGTGTTGGCCACTACGGATGTTACTTTAACTTTTTTTTTGTAGAGTGTAGTTCTAATTTCATTGAAAGGTAATTTTTAATCAAATAGTTGCTAAGCCAAACAAACACTAGAAGGACGATTTAATATAATCTTTAGTCTAAGTTGCTAAGATATATTAACATTTAAAGCTCATATCAAATGCATGCCCACAAACAGACACGTGTAGTTCGCGCTTACAAATGCTGATAAATTCAAACCTCAAATGCACATACACCCTGCAACTCTTGCCCACCTTCCCTGACACAGGAGTGACATTGGCAAAGTGAACCATTTTTTACAATATGGTTGGTCAGCCTCATACCAAATATATGAATGAAATTTCTGTAAATAGGTTTTGATTTTTTCATAACTAAACAAAGTGACTATTCAGTATGTCAAAGTTACATTTCATTTTCCAATATGCTCAATACATGATTCCACAAAGGGAGAAGCAAAATGAAAACAAAAATCTCTAAAAAAAACTCGCTCATGGTTCTCCAGGGCGACGTTAACATTGTATGTGATTTTGATGCCTGGGGGGACAATCCATGCGGAAATATTCGCACAGCAATAAATGGCGATATAAAAACCTTTCAGTCGCGATCAGATCGGCCGGAATAATTTATTTATGTAATCAAATCGTCGAATAATAAAAACCCAAACAGAAGGATCCGGGTTTTATCTGGTCCGGGGGCAAAAGTTAAATACCGGAGCTGGGAACGACAAAATGGCGTAGAATGGAAAGAGAGTGGACAAGAAAATAACCTAGAAACTGAATACTTGTTAATCATTTTAAAAAACGTATTGAATACCATTCTTATTTCAGAATTTAAAAGTTCCTTGACTTATAGATTGGTATGCGGCTGACCACCCATGCTGTAGAAAATGGTTCACATGGCCAATGTCACCCCTGTTTCAGGGAAGGTCGGCAAGAATTGCAGCGTGTATGTTCATTTGAGATTTGGTTTTTATGTTGTAGGTTCATATGCGGCATGTGCAATCGTGAACTTGAACGTCTCTGCTAGTGAAAATGCATGTAATGTGAATCCCCAATGTTACACATCTTTGCAACTTAGATTAGCTGCCCGAAAAAAACCCACCCACTTTTTCTTCTCTGCCTTAAATTTTGATCTTTAGTTCCGCCATTTGAGAAAATAAAGAGCTTTGCATGAGCGTCCATGTGCTGTGGTATCTTCTGACACATACATACAAGATGAATATGATGAGGATTGTAACTGCACTATTGTAAGCAATTAAAGAAAACTGCCACACAATTCAATGAATATGAATTAAACATTTTAAAACAACCTTTTTTATCATTCTACGCCGCTACGACGCTAACGCAACCAAGCTACACATATATTGGTACTATTAACCACAAAACTTTTTGGTAACAGGCACATTATCGTGAGCCAACCTTACGTAGGCCCTTTTATTTAAAGTGAAGGTTTTTTTGCAGCAATTATTTCAGACACCCTTCTAAGGGATCAAATCCTAACACTTTGGCATCGAACGTAAGCGCTGTTACTGGTACTGTATCCTGCTGACGTTTTACTAGGGGTGTCCGGTACCTCCGCAGATGCGTCTCCACTTTTTTTTGTCCTTGCATACCTCTTCCATCTCTTCAGCATTTATCACTTAAACGCAACTAAGCTACACATATAGTGTAACTCCTTGCCGCGTTATCCCCGTGGGGGTCGCATGTGGCGAGTTGAACCTATTTATTTTTACAGGTAAGGGGGCCGGCCTTACGCCAACCACTTCAGATGAAGTGGGGGTTTCCCAGCTCCCGAGAGGGCTGGTACTCATTTCTTGTGAAGGCTGAGTAAACCTTGCCGGTACTTTCTTCATATATACTCTTCTCACTCTTCAGGTTCCATTCTTTCGCAATCTCACCTATTTGGTCTAACTGTACTAACTGAAATATCGACAGGATTACATGTCGTGTTTATTGTCGAGACTTAAGTTTCTCTCCAGACGTTTTCGCAGATCCGCTGCCGGTTGAAGTGTCGCAATAAAAATCCACTCGCTGTTGCTGCCTGTATCTGAGCTAAAAAGATTAAATGCCTCAGTCGCTATAAAACTTGTCGCCTCGCTAAAGGCAGCCTGCCTCCCAGGATTTAATCGTGCCCTCGCAAAAGGGCGCACAAGGCACGGCCTTTAATTGCTCTCCAAGAAGCATTCTACAAGCATTTTCGTACCGGCTAGAAGCACGGAATGCGCTGCTCCTACTTTGTAGTTTTAATTTAAAGGAATGAACACTTGAAAAACAGCCCGGGTTTTCTTGGAGCTTTGATGTTTTTTTTCTGCATGTGTGCAATTAAATAAGTACATTTAATTAGTGTAGAAAGCATTTTTTAACAGAAATAAAAAGGCTCAATTATTGCGGTAAAATCTAAGCGCTATTCATTATTCAACAATACGCAATTAAGCTAAACACAAACGGTGTTATTCACACACAAATCCATGGCTCAACTGCTACCTAACGTACAAAAAAACAATGATTCATTGATCAGTTATAGATCAAACGTGCTGTGAATAATCCCAAAAGTGTTCTTGCCGCGTTGTTCTGGTCGCGAGTAGCCTAACGCCAACTATTTAATTCGAATCGGGTGTTTTCCAGCGGGGGGCTAGTACATACATATGGCTTGTGAAAGCTGAGTAAAACTTGCCAGTATTTTATTTTTATTTTGAAATAAAAACTGAAACGTAAAATCATATCTGACAGCCCTGATGCGATTTGACCCCGAGCTCTCGGCATGGAATGCAAACACTCAACTGAGCTATTGACCGGACAATGTTGTTTTCACCTATGTACCTTTTTTGTACTTAATTTGATTTTAATGTTTCCCATTTGTTTATGTCTTAAATGTTATTTGTTGTATATATTCATTGACTTATAGGTTGGTATGCGGCTGACCACCCATGCTGTAGAAAATGGTTCACTTTACCAATGTCACCCCTGTTTCAGGGAAGGTCGGCAAGAGTTGCAGGGTGTTTGTTCAGTTGAGATTAGGTTTTTATATTAAAGGTTCACATGCGGCATGCGCAAGCGTGAACTTGTACGTGTCCGCTTGTGAGAATGCATGTAATGTGAATCGCCAATGTTACATATCTTTGCAGCTTAGATTAGATTAGATACCTTGATTAGTTCAGATAACCAACGATCTACTATATTTTACTTCAGTTTACTTTCACAAGTCTACTACATCATGAAAGCATGAAGTATTTCAATATCGCATAAAACCCCACTAAAGAAAAACCTTCAACCACAAGAGAAGCGAGATTTTTTTCTCCACAAGCGAAAGTGATATTCCCAGCTCATTTTTCAGCGGAGCGTTGAACCATCAACTTTAAAAAATTCAATTACCCTATTTTATCATTATTTTCATCTCGCGATGTGGAGATTTACTGTTTTTTTTTTCGTTGTTGAGTCTTAATTTCCTGTTGAAGATGTCGCATTTTTTATTAAAAGAAAAAATATAAATGCCCCATTAAAACGTCTCACCCTCCCCCCAGCACAAGTGTTTTGAATGTTATTTAATTTGGTTTTCATAAACCTCGGGGAATATGAAATGTCATTTAATTGCCGCCTCAAAGCGATGCTATGGGTCCGCTAAGTATTGGGGTGTATGTAAATTCTGTATAATTATGGACTCGCTATGGGTTTATTACGATTTATAGTTTTTAAAAGTTGACCAACTTTTAATTAAAAAAAAATAGATTACTTGACACTTTATGATACTTGTTTGGTTTATCTACCACCTGATTCAAAGATGAACTTTCAATAAAATTGTCTTATGAATCACATTCCACACTAATCTAATCTAATCTAAGCTGCAAAGATATATATCATTTAAGATTTATACTAAATGCATTCCCACAAGCAGATATGTATAATTTCGCGCTAACACATGCCGCATGTGGACCTACAATATAAAAACCCAATCTCAAATGAACATAAGCCTTGCAACTCTTGCCGTCCTTCCCTGAAACAGGGGTGACATTGGCAAAGTGAACCAATTTTTATATTATGGGTGGTCAGCCGCATAACAACCTATAAGTCAAGGAACATACATGACAAATTACATTTTTTAAAATCAAAGAATAAAAATAACAATATATACATGGACATAAAAAACTAAATCATAAAACCAAATTCACTTTAACAAACCCTAGCCGCCAACATCACAGATCAACCGCCATTTCTTTCTATCCTTGCATACTTCTTTCATTTCCTCCAGAGTCATAACCTTCTTCATACAAGCTCTTCTTTTATTATGACTCTGGATATTCCATTCATTCGCAATTTCGGATATTTGGTCCATCCATACCTTTCTCGGTCTTCCTCTACCACGACATCCATCTATTCTACCAACATATACTTTCTTCGTCAGTCTTTCCTCATTCATTCTCTCCATATGCCCAAACCATCTTAACAAACTTCTTTTAATCTTCACTTTCACACTTTCTTTTGCACCACATTCTTTTCTTACAAAATCATTCCTCACCCTGTCACTCCGTTTTTTCCCAATCATACTTCTTAGAAAGTCCATTTCAACAGTATGGACTTTACTAATTTCACTTTCATTCACCGTCCAGGCCTCGCTTCCATACATCAAGGTGGGTAAAAGTATGCCACTGCGTACCGCCAATCGAGCATTTTTAGAAATGTTTTGATTTTTGGCGATACAAGCTGTGGCACCCAGTACACACCTGCCCTTCATTACTCTTCTTTCAAGTTCACCTGTCATTCTTCCATCTTTCTCAAACTTACTTCCCAAGTATACAAACTCATTTACCACATCAACATTCATTCCGTTTATTCTAAATTCGTAGTTCGTATTTTCTTCATTTCTTTCAAAAATCAAAACTTTCGTCTTACTTGCATTCAATTTCAAATAATTACCTAGCAGAGCTTCGTTCAATCTAGAGAGCATCGTTTGCAATTCTACTGCTGAGTCCGATACAAGAACAGCATCATCCGCATACAGTAGAACACTCACTTTGCTCTCTCCTATCATTAATCCACAATCATCAAGTCTAGCATCTCGAACACACTTGTCCATGACTATGTTAAATAGCCATGGGCTCATCACACATCCTTGCCTTACATCCTTAAAAACTTCAAACCATTCACTATACTCATCATCAATACGAACACATGCTGTACTATTTTCATAGTTTGCATGCACCGCACCTAGGAGAGCCCCATTCACTCCGTATGCTTTCAAAACATCCCATAACATACCTCTGTCTACTGAGTCAAAAGCCTTTTCCAGATCTACAAAGGCCGTGAACAGCTTCCGCCTCACCGACAATTGTTTTTCAACAAGTTGTCGTAGAGTAAAAATCTGATCAACACAGCCTCTACCGGCCATAAAGCCGGACTGTATATCGGAAATCCTTTCACTAGTAGTCAGAATCACATTTTTTATAATCACCTTACAGAAGACTTTTCCTGGTATACTGAGTAGACTGATTGGTCTGAAGTTCTGACAGTCTTTTTTGTCCCCTTTACCTTTGTAAATGGGAACAATGACTGCCTTCCTCCAATCCATCGGTACTACTCCTGCATTCACACAAAGCTTACATAATTCGTACATCCAATCTATCACGCATTCACCTCCTGCTTTCAACATTTCACCATTTATTCCATCAAACCCAGCAGACTTTCCATTCTTCAAACATTCAATAGATACTTTTATTTCTTCTTTCAAAATCCTAAATTCATTCTCTTCTGTCATTTTTCTAAACAAAATTCTTTCGCCCCGACCAAAAATCCCTTCAAAATATTCTTTCCATCTCTTACATACTTCATCCTTCTCCCATACCATCTCACCAACAGCACTTTTGATTCCTGGGGTGGTCAATGCAGAATCTTTATTCCTATTGGCACCGACCCATCTCCAGAATTCCTTCCTACTGTCGGTGAAACTCCTGTTCATTTTTTCATCAATCTTTCTCTGTTCATTCGCTTTGCTTTCATAAACTACATTCTTCGCCATTTGCTTGGCTATCTTATATTCATCTTCTAGCTTTCTATCATTCCTGTCGTTCAGCCACTTTTTGTAACATTCCTTCTTCACTTTCACAGCCTCTTTTACTTTAGCATTCCACCAGGCATCCCCTTTCAATCTTCCACCTTTCGTTTCTCCACATACTTTTCGAGCACATTCAATCATTCCTTCTTTCATAAACTTCCACATGCTTTCAATATCTTTTTCATTAACATTCTTTTCAAGTTCATTCACACTTAACTTTTTTTGTATTTCTGATTTATACTTCACTTTCACATTTTCATCACTCAGACTTTCTACTTTTATTCTTGGCTTTCTTACTTTCTTCTTACGTTTCTTCTTTCTTACTTCTCCAATCATTATTTTAGCGCATAAGAGATAGTGGTCACTGCCTATTTCAGGCCCACGATAGACACGGCTATCTCTTACGGCTCCTCTCAGTCTTTCATCCACACAGATGTAGTCAATGATTGTGCGACTTCCCACAATCTGCCTTGTGTACAGATGCACATCCTTATGTCGAAACCATGTGTTTGATGCAAAAAGGCTGTGCTCTGCACACAAAGCTATCAGGTGTCGCCCATTATCATTGACTACACCTCGTCCACTAGGACCAACAATTTTCACACACTCATCTCTTTGCGTACCTACCCATCCATTCATATCTCCCAAAATTATAATGTATTCATTCTTCTTGCTTTCGCGCACAACTGCATTCAACTCATTCCAGAATCTCATTTTCACGTCCATACACTCTGAATCTACAGGTGCATAACAGGCCACCAAGAAAATTTTCATCCTGTTTGTTTTGAGTTTAACAGTCAAAACTCTTGGAGAGATTCTTTGGTAGCCCGTTATGCATCCTTTTACATTCTCACTTATAACCACACCCACACCCTGTCTTTCATTCCCATCTTCCACACCTGACCAGATATACAGTTCACCATTCATTAATACTTTTTCACCATTCCCTTTCATTTTTGTCTCTGTCACACCCATCACTTGTATTCTTTTTTCATTCATCACATTCACGATTTCCTTCTCCTTACACTCATTCATTCTTCTGACATTCCAAGTTCCAAACACCCATTCATTCTCTCTGAGCAAGTTTATGGCGGTTTTTCTGCAGAGTGGAACTGCGTTTATATTGGCTGCGTTTATCACAATTCTTACATATTTCAGAAAATGTAAGAGTTGTTTTCAATGTTTCTGAAATCAGTTTCCAGTTTTCAGAAGACGCATTAGTCAGTAGGTACACATACAAACATTGCTCATTTGTAATTACTTCTGATGGGCAGAAGACAAACAAGCACTAAGAAGACGGATAGACTAAGGACCGAAAATATTTGTAACTTTTTACAAAAACATACTGAAAACAAACTTCGAATCTTAGATGTAACTTTACTTTGTATCTTAGATTATAGATTAGAGAGTGTAGATTATAGAGTTATTATTTTAGATTATAGATTAGATTATAAAGCAGTCAAAAAAACGCTACGCTACTCAGCTACACCTTTGATGTAACTATCTGTCGTGTTTTTCCCGAAGGGCTCGCATTAGGCGAGTGGAGCCTATTTATTTTTACAGCCGGCCTTACGCCAGTCACTTTTTACGCCAGTTAAAGTGGGGGTCTCCCAGCTCCCGAGGGGGCAGGTACGTCATTTTTGTGAATGCTGTGTAAACCTTGCCGGTATTTTCTTTTGGGTTTGAAATTAATACCGAAATGGAAAATTATTTCTGACCCTTACTGTGAATAGAACTCGAGCTCTCTGTATAGAATGCAAGCACTCTATCAACTGAGCTATTAACCGGAGAATAACGTTCATTATCCTATAATATATTTTAAATATTATCCATCAATTCATAAACACTTCTTTTGAAAATTTCCAAAAACGTTTACATAACCTGTAATCAAAAGAATTTTAAGCGTGTCGATGTAGTTTTTAATTTCAATGCAAAACTCTGTGAATGTTCAACATTTGCAACAGCTTGACGACTTTGTGAGATAATACTAGTACCAGCACGCAAAACCATTTACATTTAATTATTATCTGCGATGTTTCTAAAGAGGAAATGAAAAGAAAAGCCTGCCGAGCTGACAGTGAGCTGAGGTGCAACGATACATGAAAGATTGATGCTTAATATATTTTTTATGTCAAGACGACGTTAAAAATATCTGAGGGTATTAAAATATGAAATCTGCGTGGTGACAGTGTAGTGATGCGCGTGTGAATAGTAGCCACGCTTGATTGGTCGGTATACATGCGCGCGAAGCTTCACGGAAACAGCCGAGCTCTTTTTAGGCTCGAACTTGACATGATTCATTCGTCAGTCTCCAGTTGGATATCAAGACGAACGCACGCATTCCAAGAGAGCCGTTTGCTTACATGGTATCATGTAAACAAGTAAATGCATTGGGTTAGACTTAATAATGGGGGTTTCACCACTCCTATTTGGGTTTTCTGCCATCAAAACGCATATTATCTATAGAACTACCTTTGGTTTATGCTAATCTTTTTTCTTTCTCGTCTGCGTGATTAAGTGGTTTAAAAACAGTCTTTCTGTATTTTTTTTACAAGTAAACTAGAAGTCACCAATTAATTGGTAGAAAGTACCTAATGCAGTTAATTATTGAAAACTGATTTTTTCCCCTAATAAAAAACTTTACAAGTAACTGAATCTTTTTCACGTTTAGTGGTTAATTCTTCCATGTTCATGTATTAAAATTAGCGTATTTACTTTTTAATGCAGATTTTAATCATTTTCTATTACCATTATCTACAGTTATTTTTAAAGTCACATTGTTTACTTACCAGCACACAGTTGAACACTTTATTTATTTATTTTAAAAGCTATTTTTTATATCCTGCTTTTCAATCGTTACGGACTGTCTTAGATCTTCAATCAATGTTTAATATTTCCTACCAAATTCCAATTTTTTTCTCATTTCGATTTTATTCAAATCTTCTACGTGTCGTAGCACTTTAAAACATTCCTCACAGACGTAGTTTGTACTTGTATTTTGCATGTAGCCCCGTAGACGCGCCAGAGATTCCTTTTATTGAATTGCACGGCTCTGGGAAGCTGACTTTCATTAGTTAAGTTCAGCTCAAACACTGAAAAGGCGAGCGTTTTGCAAACATTCTAAATGTTTTGCAACGACCCCAGTCGGCCTGGAGCTACTATGAATGGAAAACTTGCAAATTTGTTATAATATCCGTTAGTTGAATTTGTGTAGAGATAAATTTTGTATTACTTTAAGTTTAAATTTTGGTTATATTAATTTTATTTCAATTCTCGGTTAGGATCGACTTAGAGTGAAGATTTTATGGATGTATCTTAAAATCAATATATCTACTTACAAATTTTATTATTTCATTGAATTTAATCTTCCTTTTAGTGTCTCAAAACAAAGACAACGCAACACTCACACGCACAACGTTGCGCAGCTAGCCTTCAAAGAATCTGGACATCAACTGCCACATCATCAACACCTCTGTGGCACTACAACAAGTGTCATATACCCCTACAGTCTCTGAAATCTAGGTAGTCTCCCGCACAGGATTCATTTTAAAAAAAAGGTGGCAGCTCTGCAGAGGCTCTGACCCTCCCCCTCCTCCTAAGCGGAATCTTGGCAGAGTTACAGACATTTCAGGTACAGTCAGGTACCAACACCTTGTTAGTGCAACTTGTGGCTTCACTAAAGTACAAGTCGTGCGGTGTTTCCACACCGACAGATTAGTTTTGATAGTAACTGGGACACGCAAACTGTACAGTATATATCTTACTAACAACTCCCAGAGCTAGCATTGAGTCAACTTTGCCAGTTAAATACAATTTATAGCAGTTATCTCTCAGGAAAGACATAAATAGAGACAGTTTATAGGAATGCACCCTATTGGGACTTCGTTTTTGATAACAACGAATTATTGTTTCTGGAGCTTGAAAACAGTTGGTAGAACGCTCGAATTCAAAGAGAAAAGTTGGGCTCGATTTTACCACTTGCAAAACCTCAGTAAAGAAAATAAGAGTTTTAGGCTAGTATTGCCGGAATGCCGGAGAGATGTTTTCCGGAATATGTTGCCGTGGTCTTTGGGAGCTGGGGCTTCCGGTCGTTTCAGCCATGTCTACGATGGGTTTCTTCAGCTAAAAAGTGAAATGATGAAGATGATATTGATGAAAGTGTGGATTAAAGCGGGATTTAAATATGAAAAGTTAACATGAAAAATTATGAAAAAACTTCAAATATCCTCATGGCTCGTGGGTGGCTCTTTTTATTCAAGGTCTAGACTCTAGAGGATGGCAACTAACAGAGCCAAATGGGTAGCACAACAAAGCACTGCCTTAATAAGAGGAAAGCAACCATCAGAGACAAAAATGTCTAGTAACAAGTACTGCCTTTAGGAGATGACGATGGTACAGAATGTCGCTTTCAAACAAAAAAACTGGCAGAATTTAATGGTAATAAAACATTAATCAATTAAAAAAACATTTGAAACACAAAATTCGATATTACTCAGAGCAAGTGGCTACTTAGTATATTAATACGAAGATTGTTTTCATAAGAAAGAAAACTCATAAAATAATATTATTTTGTAATGTTTTAATTTTGAGTCAGACGTTAAGCCGGCCCGGATCTCCTCGGAAAAAAATTAACATATTATTTCCATGATGAGATGTTTTCTGTGCCTCAAGGACAAAAGAAAATATTTTAAACTCATTGCTAGCGTTTTATAAAAAATGTATGGAAGTTGTAAAACGCTCAAGAAGCCGCTGCTTTAGTGTCGATACATTTTTGGCTTAACGCTTTGGTTGAGTGTAAGCTAAGATATTTATACTCGTACAATGTAAAGGAGCGCTCATTTTTAAGCTCGTTTAAATATAAAACACTGTATTTTTTTCATAATTACCCACTTTTTGTAATATACTCGTGTTTTTACAAAAACTCGAGAAAAAATTGTTTCATCATTTAAAACAATAGAGTTTGATTTTTTCTTCTTTTGGTGCCACTTCTATAGAAGATCGGCAATTATCATGGTTGTTTTAATCTTGGACGCTGCGGCAACCAACAGGGACTCTGATCTATATTGTTATGTATTTACATTGTTATTTAACAAATACATATAAATATTAGGTAGGTAGGTGTATTCATGGATTTATGGGTGTATTAGTTATAGCCGACGAGAGGTGGAGTAATTATTATAAGTACCTAAGATAAAGAGGTATTCAAATTTATGCACTAGAAGCTTATGTTCTAGAAGTTCCAGCAAAATTGGCGTCTGGTAACTACTGTATTTGGGAGTATAAAGGGCTGCAAGCGGCTTGCAAGAGTGAGTCTTGATACGACGCTCTGCTTTTGAACAATAAAGACAGTATCAGTGAAAGTGAACCAACGGTGAAATAAATGAAAATTGCTTAACCATAAAATATGTGAATTATTGTTAAAAATAAATATAAATTGTTAAATAAATCTAAGTGTAAAATAAATATCCTGTAAAGAAGACCAGTTTTTTAATTTAAAGATTATTCGAACCCTAAAAATACAACAATTTTTCAATTAAGTTGATAAGTCGACGCTATGGTCAAGTAAATAAGGCGTTGACACTCGAATTTGCGTGTTTGAAAGTAGCGCAAGTTCGAGTCTCGTCTTGTCCTATTGACAAAAATTTTGACCCTGGTACAACATATGCCATGAGGTAATAATTTTATAAATTTTCTTGTAATCAACTAAAGTGTTCTAACTAAAAAAAACTACAAAACTTACCTGCTTCTGTTAAGTGAAAAAGAAAGGTAAACGGACTCGGAACATTTTTTGATTTGTAACTTTTTCTCGGCGAGCAAACGTCCGTCTTGTATAGGAGTGTCGTTCTGAGCTACTGATAAGGAAATACTTGTTTGCCTTTTCCTTAGCATTCCAACCGGGTGACGACACAATTTTTGTTGTTGTCAATTCACGTGCGGACCTCATTTCACTTTTCTTCACGAATTGATGATGGTAGAGGTATTTTAAAGAGAAATAGAGCTAGCAAGAATAGAAACAGAGGTACGTAATCGCATCTGAGTTAGGCACGTTTTACAACGTGAGGTAATGCATTCAGTTGTTCCAGGCGCTTGTGGATTAAATGTCTGCGTTGCGCATTAACCCTTCCATTTGACTAAAACGTTACAAAACCCATTAAACCTCCCTCTCCACTAGCCTTTCTCTTGCACCACCCTGCCTATGACCGGATTAAGGGCAGTTTGAGCGGTGCGACTGAACCAGGGCCCCCGCGTCCTAGGGGCCCCTGAGACGTAGAAAAATACAATTCAAAGAAGTTTTTGACATTTACTTGTTTGAGAGTCCAGGTTTTTAAGGCCAAGTACCAAGGTACCTTCCAAAGACTTTTTAGAAATTGGTTAAAGAATATATTTACATACTGCCGAAGTTTTCCTGGTTGTCCGTGTAGAAAGGGTATGTCCAAGATTTCTCCGCTTGAAGGATCAAATTTTCTCTGATATCTGGTCAGCCAATTCAAGGTGCTGTTATTAGGCACTATGTTTCTTTTTAATGAGAATCAGTGCAATAACTGACATGATTTCATCTGATTTTACAAAGTAAAAAACACAACTATAATTTAAAAGTCATGAAAGGAAGTAAAGTATAGAAAACTTTACAAAACTTAAAAAGGTCCGGTACTACCAATATGAGAATGAACAACATTACAAATGAATTAACATTTTTACCTAGCAATATAATTTGACAGAACACAAAAAAGGTTAAGAAAAATATACACAGATGTCAATACCCCATGTCAAATATTTGACATTTGCCTACTTTTAAATTTGTTGGGATTCAAATCAAAAGGAGCCTTGGGGACCAAAGACGCCCATGGTGTCGTGTATGAAATTGTATACAAAAATATTTTTTTTTTTTTTACAAAAAGACGAAGTTTCCTCCAACAAGTGTCTTATTATATCTCCCGAGCAGGTTTCCAAAAATTAACTTAAAAAGTCGTCTGTAATCGTTTTGGTTCACAATAACTATATACTTTTGGGGAATGTGGGAGAGGGGGTGGATGTCGAGGCCCTCTGACTTTCCCCGCACCAGGGCTCCCAGTGATCTTAATCCGGGCCTTAACCCTGCCTCTCTGTGTAAATGCACTACCCTAAGTTTAACACGACAAGTTTAAACTCATCCAAAGAGTTGTTCTAATAGTCTATGTAAGCTCAAACACTTACTAGAGGCGTTCTTATGATTTCCATGGAATTTTCGGTACAGCATTATGGTTTTAGTTGTTTACTTGGAATTGAGGACGGTTCACAGGTTATTACTTCCCTAGAAGACAGTTAAGAGGCATTAACAGGGACCCTTTCCTCCTAGGGGCCCGCATTGTACTGCCTTGTATACTGGAGATAATAATGCCGAGGACGTTTTGAATTTTGTAAGTAAAATTGCGTAAAATACTGCAGTTTCCAAAATTGCTACAAATTTAAAAACCTCTCGGCATCTGAGGAGAAGATTGTAGCTAAAATCAATGAACCCGGCAATATTTCAATGACAAAAATATGACTCACGCAACCGGGTTTCTAGGGCAAATGTTGGTGGCATCTATCTGATGAGAATAAAAGTGGTTTCAAATTTGTGTCGTGTCGATTGAATCGTCTGTCGGTTGACAGACCGATCCGAAATCTCTTTTCTCCAATTTTTGTGAACCTATTATTTTACATGGGTATTCAGACTCATATCAAACTATAAGTCAAGTGAAAAAGTATTTATATTCATTTAAATTATGAAAACTATACAAAAACAAACAATGACTGAAAAATGTGCATTAAATACAATAAATTATAAATACAAATAATCATTTAAATTTAAAAGCCATTGCTCATCAACCACCATACTTGGATACAAATTTAAAATACTTCATGATCAAAAATCTTGTTTTTTTGTACAATATTATGCTACTCTTGTTTAAAGAAGTATGGGTTAACCAAATAAATTTGATACAAAATAGGCTGTTACAGAAGAAGTCCAATAGTCGAGTCACCAGACACTTTATAACGTTCCTAAGGCTCTTCAAGTTGTTGTGCTAAGAACTCCCCATGAAATGTTTCTTAGTCGTCGTCCCAGTGCTTGTTTGGCTTATGTGCCATGTGATTCAGAGATGACCTTTCAATGAGATTGTCTTAAAAATCACATTCTACACAATCTGAGCTAATAAAAAACGTAGAACACGACAACGTGAGAGTTGTTTTTAATATTTTCAAAATCAATTTCAAAAGACACAATGGTCCAGTACACATACAACCATTGCTCAAGTTACCTCTGATGGAAATAAGACAAACAAGCACTAAAGAGACGTAGTGCTAACTCCATAACGGAGATGAGAGCAGTGCCCCAAGTATTAAACTCAACGTTCACAATCACCCATAGGTTCAACAAAAAGATATGGGAAGTGAGACAGTGCCTCTGGCGAGCGTCTTTGTATTTGAGCATTTTTGGTAGAGCTCCATGGTTGAGTTTACTCGTAAAATTTTATACTTAGCTTACAGGCCTAATGGTCATCCTTAGGTATACATATGTATAAACACAATGTTTATTTTATATAAGAATTTTTGTTTCCATAAAGTTTTCTTATTATTTTTTGTGACGTGTTGTTGCGTTCTATGTCATGACATTTAAAAGACAAAAAAAGATTTTTGGTTGTCTTTTTTTTTTTGTTTTTCATATTTTTATTATTTTACAAAAAAAATCCTAACTCACGTTTTGACACAAAATGTAACGCATTTGGGCGCTGGTTCACATTTCTTATGTACGCTTAGTAAACCTTACCGGTATTGAAATAATATTTGAAACGGAAAATCACTTCAGACACTCTTGGCGGGGATCGAATCCTAGGCGCCTGGCATGGATGCCTACATTCTAGTAACTGAAGTTTTGACCAGACTCACATAAACGCAGAACTTTCTATTATTTTTCGTTCATCATTCATTCCTTATTCTATCACTTAGTGGTTTCCTAACATTGCTTTAAATGGTTAGCATTGACAAAAATGAACCTATTTTTACATTTAGAGTGGTCGACCTTACACCTAAACACAATTACACATACAAAGGCCTATCCAGCCTACAGCAACTGTGTCTTGCTTGAGAATTGGCGCTTTGTAGCGACGGCCAAGCTCGTAAACAACACACCTCTGCGGCACTACACTAGAGACTCTGAAATCTAGGGAGTCTGCCGCACAGGATACTTAAAAAAAATTACAACTTTTTAATGTTTTTATCAAAGGATAAAAATTAACTTTATTAGATTTTTTACGGGTAAGGGAGACGACATTACGCCAACCAGGTCAGTTGAAGTGAGAATCAGTTTAAATATTTCAGTTCAACTATACTATTTAGAAAAAAAATCATTATTTCTATTAATTAAATAAACAAAGTATTAATTCACTTTTATAATTCTTTATTTATGTCAAGTACTTTCGCCTACAAGTACTTGACATAAATAAAAAATTATAAAAGTGAATTAAAACTTTGTTTATTTAATTAATATACAATGGACTTTCACTGTGTAAACCACCAAACCCTTACAAATATTTTCATTATTTCATTCATTTTGTAGCGACTGCCAAGCTTGTATAAACCTCTGCAGCATTACATCAAGTGCCAAAAACTCCTAGAGACTCTGAACTCTAGGGAGTTTCCCGCACAGGATTTTTTCCAAAATATTCATAAAATATTATCTTTCAAATTAGCGGCACATGTATGCTTTAATACATTGTGAACATGACACTCTTCTCTCCATGTAACACGAGCATCATCAATATTGACTGCCCCCAGTACATAACCTGGTTAATTATTTCCCTCCTTATAATTTGGAGCTACGCCACGGACCGTAGAGGGTGCGGAGCTTAGGCATTTCCAGCTATTCTCAAAGTTGTCTATGTAAGCGATCGTAGAAGCTGTGTTACACAATATGAGGGTCTACGAAATAAAAAAAAGTCTATGGCACGACAAAGGATCTCATTTTGGTAAACATTAACCAAAAAAGTAATATGTAAGATACGAGTATGTTTTAAAACAAATTATTGTGATATTCGAAATTACATAATAATTGTTCAAAATAAAATAATTGTAAAAAATATGTACCTTTACTTATAGGTTAGTATGCGTCTGATCACCCATTTTGTAGAAAATGGTTCACTTTGAGAATATCACCCCTGTTTCTGGGAAGGTCGGCAAGGGTTGCAGGGTGTATGTTTGAGATTTGGATTTTTTACATTGCAGGTTCACATTCGCCATTTTCAAGCGCGAACATATACGTTTGTGTTTGTGTGAATGCATTTAATGTGAATCCCCCTAAAGTACATACATATCTTTGCAACTTTAAATTAGGCTAGAATAGATTAGAGGAAAACAAATCTCTAAGAACTTAAGATCGTCTCTTAACGTGGCTTGTGTGGTTAAGCGAATAAAGTGTTAGCACTTAAAGTTGGTAAAAAGGGTCTTCTTTATAAGGTTGTTAAGAAATAAGTACAAGGCATAATGCTCACGGAACTGAAGTCAAAAAAAAAACTCAACGGAATTTCAATTCTTAGTAATAAGTAATAAGAATCAATTATTATGAGAAAAGTTTTTAACAGTGAAAAGGGAAAGAGAAAAAAAAATGAAAAAAAAAAGAAAAGTAAATAAATTGAGAAAAATGATTTTTTTTTTTGGAGGGGGAAGTCAATGAAAGAGTATGAAATAGGTAAGGGTTCTACAAGACAAAAGGTTGGGAGTATTTGCTACGGAGCGTAGAGCCTATATACCGTAGAGCTTACAGCCTGTTGGGTTTATCAAGGGCTCGGGGTATTTTACAAGCGGTCACTTATTGCCGACCCGAATTTCAGAAACTTCGCAGAACTGAAAACGTGCTAAAATTAACGTTAAGAGAAGTGTTTCATTAACTGAAGTGTAGTCGCGTAAATTCTAGAAAAGCACATAGCGTGTCCTGGTTGACAGCTGAGTTGGTAGATTGTGCACTTATTTTATAGGGTACTTATAGGGTGCTTGGGTTGGAATTTAGGGGTTGTGGATATAATTTGCTGTTTTGTATTATATCATCAATATATATAAGTTATAGTATCAATTTTAGGCTCTTTTACCTGTTAAATATTATTGTTATGATTTTAGTTGGGTTCTTTTAATTAAACGGCGATTTTTTTTTCAAGATTTATTTTACACAATGTCGGTTTACAATGTACTGATTTCTAGCTCTTGGCTTTTAGACTTCACGGCTCAGTGTTTCAATTGACACTCTGACCTGTATACAATTGCGGCTAACATTTATATACGTTCATACGGACATTTCTCGGCTGTTCTCAACACCTCGAACATATTAGATGATTCCATACCTAGAGCGTTGTTACACCAGCGTGATAATGATCACGTATACACTAATACTACCAGACGCTCGTAAAAATATTGTTACGAATAGGAAAAAGTGTGCTTCGTTTTTCTGTGTGAGTTAATAATTAAGTCTGTGAAGTTTCTCTAGAAATAAAAATATGTTTAAATTAAAAATTAAATTAGGCTGATTTATTTGATGAGCGCTGTTTTTTGTGTGTATCACACCTCAAGAGCCCTCTGCTTGGTCGTCGCTGTAGAAAGCGCCAATTCTCAAGCAAAACCCAGTAGCTGTAAGGCGGGATGGACCTTTTGATGAACGGTCTGTGGTAAAGATTTATGAATTTTTCAACCCAGCGAAGAGCAAATTTCAAAATATAAATGGTATATTTTGTGTGCTCCGCCGGGATTCGAACCCATAACCTTCCGTTTACGAGTCCAAAGTGTTACCACTGGACTGCGGACGGGTCTAAATGTTAACTACTCATATAATTTAATTTGATATTGCTTTGTATTTTTCAAGATTGCTCGTATGTTTGGTCAAATGTTCTAGTTAAGTCTCGCACGTACCAATTCTCAATGATTCGAGAATGATCCTTATTATTGCTATAAAATAAAGGTCATAGCACTCTGCAGCTTAAGAAGTCGATCGACCGTCGGGTTGCGCAAATATAAAATGGCTCTGTATCTGAAATAAGTTGTGTAAAATAAATCACCGCGGTATAATGAAATCATAAAAATATAAACACTCCTTGTACATTATATAATCTTAACTGTGAATATTTTTTGTGTTTATTCACTTTTCGGTCTTGTTTTACTGACATTGTAACACTTCTGTTAAGAAGGACTTTTCTTACTAATCTTTTAAACGAATTTCTCATCAGGCTAAGTGCTGAGCTGTTTCTACTGTCCTCTTGTTCTTGTTTCAGGGGGATGAATAAAAAGTGAATGAAAACAAGTAAGAGCGAGAAAAAATGAAGATGTCACCGCTACAAAATTTTACAGCTACATTCTTAAACGTAGATGTTTTACTTTATGTTTGTAAATATCCGGTCGATAGCTCAGTTGTGTACAGTGCTTGGATTTCGTGCCGTGAGTTCGGTTTCGAATCCCACTGAGGGTGTCAGTGGTTTTGCATTTTGGTGGTTTTTGGTTTCAAACCCACAATAAATACGGGCAAAGTTTTTCATTTTTTTTCATCAATAAGTCATACTTTAAGTTATAGGTTGATATGAGGCTGACTATCCATACCGTACAAAATGGTTCACTTTACCAATGTCACTAATGTTTCAAGGAAGGTCGGCAAAAGTTGCAGGGTGCATGCTCATTTGAGGTTTGGATTTTAATTTGTAAGAAGGTAAGGTACACACGCAGAATTCGTAAGTACAAACTTACACGCGTCTGTGCATTTTCCTTAAAAAAATGTTTAATTTTAATAAACGAAAAAAATATACATAATCGCACGATCACAATGGACGGGATATAGAAACTCCGATGTATGTTCAATATTCCTTAAAAATTGCTGAATTCTTTATAATTTTAAGTAAATGTACAGGTATATGGATAAAATATTTTCTATTCGAATGTGAACGATTGTATTTCGTGACTTATCGCGGTCGTAGAGGCTCTCACGACCCCTATAAAAGAACCCCAAGGCACCCCAAAGGAGGGCGATTATATGACGGTGCTACAGCTGTACAAATGCAGCGCCCACTTTCAAATCCTTTGTGCTGGTCTCGAGAATGTGAGAATTAACTTCTCGAGTGAAATTGGGACAGATTTCTTCTTTGTCTCTTTTGGAGATGAAATGGTATTTGTGAATGCGCTTCTTCTCACTCGGTTTGTCAAGATATTTTTCATTGTATTTCATCAGAACATTACATGCTCTTACTTTTTTTTCAAAAGAAATAGACCACTTTAAAATTGTAATCTTTTCATATTGTTAATTAAATATTTCACAACTAAAAATATTTTTAGAAGACAATTGTATCTAATCTAATCTAATCTAAGCTGTAAGGATAAATATCATTTAAGATTTATATTAAATGCATTCCCACAAGCAGACATGTATAATTTTGCGCTAACACATGCCGCATGTGGACCTACATTATTAAAACCCATCTCAAATGAACATAAGCCCTGCAACTCTTGCTGTCCTTCCCTGAACCAGTGGTGACATTGGCAAAGTGAACCATTTTTTCACAGTATGGGTGGTCAGCCGCATACTAACCTATAAGTCAAGGAACTACTCGTATTATCTTTTTTGAATTTAACTCGTTTCTAGCTCGGAGCGTGTTGTGGCTGTTTTTAGGACGGTGTTGTAGATTTTATTTTCATCAAATAATAAATATAGTCAAGTGACGTGGTGTGAAGTTAACCCTGTGAATGAACCAATTGTGAACGAAATCCTAAAATGATATTGTGAAATAAATTAACCAAAGTTTTCAATAAATTGAACCCGTAAATCATTACAATAGAAAAAAAATAAACCAAACCTCACATGAACCTTGCAACCCTTTTCGCCTTTTGCTGAAACCGGGGTGGCATCGACAAAGTGAACCAAGTTTTTAAAGCAATAGGGGTCGGTCTGATATGAATCTATTAGTCTAGGAAAACAAAAGTCTCGGAATGTGAAATAATTAAAATAAATGAAAATTAAACATATCAAAAAAGAGTTCATAGCAAGTCAATGAACAGATATTTAAGATTCATATTGTTTATTTCCTTTCGGCAAAAAATAATAAAAGATACTTAAACAAACATCACATAAACTTCATAAATCCACCGTTCCATACATTAAGATGAAAATTTGTAATATCGTACATATTATATTTACATCAAAGTGATTGATTTCAATAAAACACACAACGCGCCGACTAAAGTTCCATAATACTTTATCATAGCTAACAAGAAGCCTTCTAACTCTGTTTGCATTTCAAACATGCTACGATATCATGCATTTTACAGTAGCCTTCTGTACAAACCGTTCGTGTTAACTCAAAATTAGCGTTTCACAAAGTTTCTCCAAAAAAATGCGTTCAATACATATAACATGAATCTCTACAGATAAACTAACCCATCTAGTACAGATGTGCTTAAATTTGGTACCGACAGCAACGGAATTCACAACGAAGCTACATATATAGTCTAACTTCAGTATGCATAGCAGTATGGGTGGTCAGCCTGATAGCAAACGATAAATCAAGAGACAAATAAATTGAGTACAAGATTACGGATATTTTTTTATATTTTTTATTATTTATCCTTGACTAACGCTTTGGTATGTTTGATACTGTTGATAATGATGATTTCACTTGGGGTCCTTTCAATTAAATGTCGATTTAAATTAATTACCCCCACTTTCACTGAAAGTGGTTGGTGTGAGGTCGGCCCCCTTACCCATAAAAATAAAAAGGTCCCGAATCGCCACATGCGACCCCTTCAAGGATAACGCAGGCAAGAAATTACACTATATGTGTAGTTTAGTTGCGTTTCACAAGATCTATTTTTCACAATAAAGGTTACAATTAACTGTTCATACTTCATTATCTGCTTACAGATCTTCGCGTTACAATGGTCTAAGCGAGTCTGTCTCCTGTAGAATCTTTGCTCGTATTTATGCATGTTAGAGATCATGATAGACACTTCCATAATGGATGTTACAGAGCATTGTTCTACACTATACCACACACCAATCAGCGTGCCTAGGCTCGCGTGCAACGTATCCATAGTTCGTGACAATACGTTTCACTGGGGGTGGCCGGTCCCTCCGCAGATGCGTCTCCACTTTTTTTGTCACTTTCTTTATAAATAGTCTTTTCTTATTCTCGTTCTGCATTCTGAACATGTCTTAATTAATAATTGACTCCATCCCTAACTGAAATTATTCTTAAATAAAAAAAGACTTGGTTGCAGTTACTGAATACCGATAGAGGTTTATTCCATAAATCCGATAGTTTTTTTAACCATTGCGGAGTTCCACAACATCCATGTTTTATACGAACGTTACACTACAAAAATGTGTGCATTTTTCTTGTACGTTGGAAGTCTGTATTCCAAGTTAAAAACTTCCTTCGATTTTGTAAACAGAAAAACGGTATGAAAGCTAAAGCACTCACTAGATATGCTGTTGCATCGTACAAACGTTTTTATATTTACGCAATTGAGGGGTGTTTTCGCGAGTTTTATACTCAGAGTCCTATATTCCCTGATGGCGTAGCTCCTTGACTCTGCCCGAAGGTAATAAATTCAATATTGTTGGCCGGAAGCTGCAATATATCAGCGACGCTGCATCGCTCCACAGCGGAAGTGAAAAAAGGGTTGACTGTGACTTGTTAGTGTCTGGACGTGAGGGACTGCAATTGATCTACAGTTGTTTTATTCATAGTGTATTTCGACTTTTCTTTTTTTAATACAAAGATACGTAGCTCGCAAATTTCAAGGAGTGTTATTCTTACTTCGTCAGAGGTAGTTTCACGTGAGCAATGTTTGCATGTGTAATGGACAAATGTGAAATTATTTTTTAAATATAAAAAACAACTCTCTCATTATTGTGTTTTATTTTTGTATCTTAGCTCAGATTGTGTAAAATGTGATTTTTAAGACGATACCATTGAAGAGTTATCTTTGAATCAAATGGTGGATAAGCCAAACTAGCACTGAGGGGCGGCTAGTCATTTTTGCCGACGGCTTATCTGACAACAATTTAGCCTGGGTACGAATCTCGTCATAGTTATAAATTTGCCGGCATTTTTTTTTTCAAATGATTCCTTTTGCTTTTATAATTTTATGTTTTGTGCGCCACAAAACGATTGATTTGCAAGACGGTCCTTAATTCTTTCATTTTGACAAAAAAGACAAAAACAAATCACAAATCAATATTGTAAACACTTGCGTCGTATCAAGCCACCAATTTGCTAAGGGTAGTCATTAACCCTGCAGATGTCCTTCCAATTTGTTCTGTCCTTGCGGACTTCTTTTAACACCAACAAAAAATAAATAAAAAATCCTTTTGGCAGACATCAAGAGTACGTCTCTGGTGTTCATAAAAGACAGAACGATTTTTTTTGTTTTTTCTCTAAATAAAAAACTATATATTCAAAACACTTTTGTGAAGGGAAAGAAATATGTAATATTTCCACGTAGTATTACCTCCACGTAAATATCTCGGTCTGAAGTATACATTTGTAAGGATTTGACAATGGAAGCGTATCCCTGAGAAGCAGGCAGGCAGGGGCAGGCAGGAAAATTCAACAATTGGCAGATTATTTCCCGACCAAATCCCGAGTCCTGACCCACGGCACCTTTTGCACTTTATTAACCCTCTGTCTGCCAACACCATATATTTTTTTCTGCCTGCAATGGTTGCAAAACATCGTTAACCTATAATCTAAGTTGAAAAGGTATATTGACGTTTAAGGCTCGTATTAAATGTATGCCTACAAGCAGGTACATGTGGGTTCGCAGTTACACTGCTGCATGTGTACATAGGTACAAAATAAACCAAACCTCACATGAACATAGACATTGCAACTACTGCCGCCTTTCCCTGAAACCGGATTAGCATTAGTAAACGAACCAAGTTTTTACAGCATGAGGGTGCAGCCTTTAATTTAGTGTGAATCACACATTAAGTGCCATCTGCAAGCTTGATCGTCGCTGAAGGATCGATTTTTGTGATCAACCTATAAGGTCCATACAACCTTACAGCAACTGGGTATTTCTAGAGGATTGGCGCTTTCTATAGCGGCGACCTATCTCTCACAGGGTTCCTGAAGTGGGATTCATCCTAATTTACTATTATTATTATCATCATCTGAAAATTATTTCTTGTTTTCGTGCGCCAGGAATCAAGTTCACAACCTTTCGTTTCCGACACCGTGGCGCTAACCATTAGACTACGAACCATTTGACAAAAAATCTTGTTGTTAAAAAAACAAACACAAACAATTATGACGAAACTTATTCTTCATATGGAATTATAGGGTTTAAAAGGAAGCCTTATTCAAGATGGTAGGCCTATGAATGCCGTCTGCCAAAGAAAAAAAAATCCTGAAGGAGCAGGAATATTGTACGGGGCAAGGACAATATGATAACAATAAGAGGAATAAAGGAGACGAGGCGCGGCAGACAAAAGACACAGCCTCCGTGATTACTTAGGTACGCGGCTTCCCTTTATCCGGGCCAGATGACAGACATATTAAAAAACTCACCAATGGGAATGCTGCGGCGAGATTTGTCGGGAAGAATGAGAAAAAAATGCCGGTCGTGAATGTTGTGCAGGAGATTTGAAAAGGTGAGGGTTTGTCTGAGATGTGCTCGAGGTTATAATTATGAAGATAATATGGGAAAATGTTGAAGTGAATTTGAACAGGATGACGAAATATGCTTAAATATTTCTTGTATAGGTACCTACATCTAAAGATACAAGTATTCAGAAAAGAATATATAGCCTGTAAAAAGAATGTCAACAAATTCGGGAAAATCATTTATGTTTACTTGAGGTTTTTGTACGAAAAACACCAGGAATTTATTGTAATCAATAGTACTCTATAATCTATAATCTATGTTGCAAAGATATGTAACATAGGGGATTCACAGTATATGCATTTTCACAAGCAAACACGTATAAGTTCGCGCTAGCACATGCCGCATGAAAACCTGCAATATAAAAATCCAAATCTCAATTCGTACACCCTGTAACTCTTGCCGACCTTCCCTGAAACAGGGGTGACATTGGCAAAGTGAACCATTTACTACAGCATGGGTGGTCAGCCACATACACAATATGGTAAAGGTCTTTATACAAAATATCAGAATTTTCCTGTTAATACAATTATTAAGTTTTCATTTGTTGATACTCTGGTATACAAAAAATAATAATACGCTCACATGGGAGTAAAAAATGTATGGAAATTTGCGATTCATCTTACGGTCACTGCAGGCACTGTTGAATGTTTGCATTAAAAATGCTTCATTTTTATTGTAACTTAATTGCATTTCATTTTTTACTCCCACGACATGTTAGCGTATTGTTTAAGGTTGTTTTCTCGGAATACTGGAATGCAAAAAACATTTAAGGAAGAAATCATATTCAACACTCTTTTTAGATTCAAATACTTTATAAAGACTCCGGTAAGAAAGGTAGTATTCTATTTATCGAGATATCGATCGAATTAAAACAGCAGTATTTCATAAATTAAATGATGAAAAATTCACAAAAAAAATACTAGAGTATAATAAGTTTTTGATGACGTTAGCATGGAAAAGCAGTATTTTTCCCCCTCCAAATTATTTCCCCCACTTGCTTAATGACACTGTCAAAATGATAAAGTAGAATTATTATTCTCACTGTGAAAATTTCCAAGTGTCAATTTCAAGTTTTATTAAAAAAGTGCGACGATTGTTCTCTGGTGATTGAGGCTCGATGCTGACACGGTGAATGGAGTGATTGGGGGGTGAATGAGGGTGAATAGGGAGATCCTAGGGGGATTGGGGGTGAGTGGAAAATACCACAGAAGAGGAGATTGGAGGAAACTAGGGTGATTAAAGGGGGTGGAGTGATGAGGAAGGATTCTGGTGATCGGAGAGTGACTGTGGTAATTGAGAATTGAATGGGTGATTGGGAAGTGACTGTGTGATTGGTAGATACATGGGAGGTAGAAAAGTGAATGAGGGATCGGAGGTGTATTAGTGATTAAGAGTTAATGGGAGATAAATAAATGATAAAGGGTGAATAAGTGATGGGGAGGGGAATGAGTGATCAAAGATACATGTAGGATTGAGAGGTAAATTGGTGATTAAGGGAAAATGTGTAATTGGGAGGGGAATGGATGATTGGGAGGTGAATTGGGTATTGAGAATGAATGGTTTATTGAGAAGTTTATCGGGATATGGGCGAAAAATGGAAGATTTCCTTTGTAAGCTCTAACATATAACAGACTTTGGAAGGTCCATCCTAGTTTTAGACTAAATTAACAAGAGTGTACTCGTAAATACACGTGAATATAAGTGTATTTATGCAATTTATTTATAACATAATAAATGTGGTGATTTCAGGGTGATTAGGAGATAAATGGGAGGTGAATGGGAGATCGGAGATTCCCCTTACAGGGTGGAAAGTCTCTGATTAAAATACACCCTCCACTCTTCCTATCCTGCTCATCCCTCAATGCCTCTCCCTTCATCAATCGCGTCTAAGGCGAGAATCTTGTTTGTATGGAGATTGAAAAGTTAAAAATCTCTTACGGCTCTATTCAGAGTCAATACTTGTCCAAGCTGTACTCAACATTTTTCTTTCTTCTTTTTCCACAATAGCCAATTCTTTACTTCTCCTTGTTTGTCGTGGCAGACGTAACACTATTTTTGCCCATTGGCGGATAGCTTCCACCGCTCTATCGTTACTTTCCTTTCCATTTGGCCGACAACTGAGCAATTTGTTGGGCAGGCCGGACAGATCCGCAGATGATCCAGGGGGCTGTTGGGCGCCGCATTTGCAGAGCGTGGTGTCATCCTAATGCAAGATTCCCCAGGTCATCTTGATTCATTATTTAAATGATCGATGACTTTAGATGCTGCAGCTTTGACGATATTTTAGTCAGTGTTAATTGTATATCATTTGACCTTTATTGTTTGAGACCTTGACCTTTGTTGTGGTGATGAATGCCAGCTGTCTTACCATCATCAAATTTTTTTTTTACTGGTAAGTAATAACTAATTATGCATCGAAAAATTTCCTTTTTTTTTTTGAAGAAATCCTGTGCGTGAGACTCCCTAGATTTCAAAGTTCTAGTGCCGCAGAGGTGTCAACAAGCTTGGTCGTTGCTACAAGACGCCAATACTCAAGCAAGACGCAGTTGCTGTAAGGCTAGATGGACCTTTAGAGACGGAAGGTTTTAAGGTTTTATGAATTTTTCAACCTAACGAAGAGCATATTTTAAAATATAACAGGTATATATTTTTCGTCCTCCGCCGGGATTCGAACCCACAATCTTCCATTTACGAGTCTAAAGTGTTGCCACTGGATTTTGGATCGGCCATTAGAAACCCGATCACGCTTTTCTCCCAATCAGTATTTTTCATGTAAGCACTTATTTGAAAAAAAAAAAATTATTTTTAAAAATCTGTTTTATTTTCACTCTTTATTCTTTATTTTTTAAATTTTAAATAAAACAGATTTTGAAAAACTAAATAAAGACTCATTTTCACAGTGTTAATGCACCAACCATCCAAAATATTACTTATTTCAAATGCTAATTTACTGTTTTCAGTGCTTGTGTGAACCACAAAAAATTTCATCACCTTAAATTCTATCTAAAATCCTTGATTATTATCGTTGTTATCAATTTAGGTACCTATTTAGACATTTTTAAATTTTTTAAATATTTAAAAATTTAAATGGTAAAACATGGTTTTAATTCACTTTATTCTTTTTGTTTTTGCTCGAACATTAAAATTAAAACCATGTTTTACCATTTCAATTTTTAAATATTTAAAAAAATGGACTTTCACTGTGTTAACAGATCAACACTAAAAAATATAATTTTTAATTTTTTTAACTCGGTAGTTTCATGTGGACTTCTAGATTCTATATCGATAGGCATACGACGTACCGGTTTAGCTACTTCAGGACAAAATGCCACCTGCAGAAGTCCAGGAAATTGTTTCATGCTCAAATTTCATCTAAACACTAAAGCAAAGAATTTAAAAAACTAAGATTTTTGTTCTCAATTTTTAATAACACTTAGAAAATTAAGTAAACGCTAAGTATTCGCTTGACTATGAATAACAGTTTCGCACCTGCCACCGTCTGCGCCGCTCGAGCGAGATTTAATTTTTTATTCATGTTAATTTGTTTGCCCTTAGCGGGGGTTGGAGTTAAATCAATACTCATTAAATTGATATCAGCTTCACATCTTTGTATTTCGTGATTTAATATTTTTGTAGCATTTTTTTTTCAGTTATTACGATTTATTATTTTCATTTCTGCTTATCCCCTATCGATAAATAGCAAGCGATAAATCTTGCACGCGCGTGATCAGCTGATTGTGCTTTCAAAGTTTCTTTTAACGATATTATTACGATTTACTTGGTTTCAATTTAATAAAATTTCGATTCAATTTTTTTTACACAACTTGTTGTTGGATTTACTCCCATATGGTTCACACTTTAAACTTTCGTATTTCTCGTTAAACGTCTCGGGTACTAATGCTCCTTCAAAGCACTGCAATCCGTATTTATAGGTGACTTAAGTGTACTCTGGCATTCACCTGACCATTCCAGAATTGTCTCGATCAGACGCTTCAAGCAAACACTGGTCTTTAGACACACATATACAATTAAGTTGAAACGCACAATCATAAGCAAACAAACACAGATCCGTACATTTGTAGCAATATGTTTGGATTACATTTGAACGTCTGATCAGTTGTTCACGAGCAGCAATATTTTCTCGTTTTTCATTTTTCTTTCTAGCCTACGTAGGCTAGAAAAGTTGAGACTTCTTATCTTGGAAATCCTTTGTTTATACTTAATTTTTCATTAAGTTCGAATTATTATTAAGATGAATTTTATTGTAGGTCAATTTCATATTTTTATTTTAAATTAATGCACGTAAGCAATGCCTTTGAAGAGAAATAAATGCAACGTTACAATGCAATATTAAGTTATTTTATTTTTTCAATCTAAATGAATAAGCATTCGGTGCAGAAAAACAATTGTAACAATGAGAAAATTAAGGAGAGTTTAACTAAATTGAAGCTCATTTTTATGTCAATCGTACCAGAGCTTCAAAAATTAAAAAAAAACACACACACAAACTAAGGAAACTAAGGATGTACTAAGGTTACAAAAAATGTTTTCCAAAATTAAAAAAAATATATCTCTGTGCATGTAAAATACAATACAAAGGCGGTAAAAATGAGAAAATATAATGGTGAAAAAGAGAAATGATTAAAAAAAAGTTGCCAGATGGCTTCACAAAAACTGCTTGGAACAACATTATTTTTTGACTGATTTTAAACGTCAATTTTTGACCAAAAAATAATTCGACGGTCATGACAGTGTCTTTGACTGGCTTGTTTGACAGAAAATCAACGCTGGTTCGAGTGTCGTAACGCCTCTTCAGTATAGCTTTGTCCCTGACTTAAAATATTTCATTGGGAAGTATTAATCAAAATACAATTAAAAAAGGATTGACGATATTTTACTGTCAATGTAAATACCTGTTTCTGGCCAGACAAAAATAAATAAATGAATTGCATTTCTTTTCTTTTAATTTTTATTATAGCCCTATTTTAAATCTATAATCTAAATTGCAAAGATATGTTAAAACTTAAAGTTATATCAAATGCATGCCCACAAACAAACACGTGTAGTTCGCGCTTACAAATGCTGAATGTGTACATACCTGTACAAATAAAATCCAAACCTCAAATGAACATAAACCCTACAACTTTTGCCAACCTTCCATGATACATTGGCATTGGCAATTGGCAAAGTGAACCATTTTTTACAGTATGGGTGGTCAGCCTCATACCAACCTATAAGTCAAGGTATCATTTATATTATTTGTTATTTTCATCACTTTTTTAATTAAATTAAACGATGAACCATAAAATTGAACAAGGGCTCACGCGTATAATTTCAACAATAGACCTGTACATAATGGGGTCTATTTATTTATTTAATTGTTCATCAGTAAGAATATTGTTTGGCGTCTTTGTTGTTTAATTCTATGAAGGGTTCTACAAATAATTAAAACCCTAAGTCGAAGCTCATCATTACGGAATTTTGAAAATCGTTTTTACATGAATATCTTGTTTCATTAAAATATTTTTTTTTAATTAAATTTTATGTTAGTTTTTATGTACATAATTAAATGCACATATTATATTTTTTGTTCCTTACTTACATAACTTACAGATTGGTATGAGGCTTACCAACCATACTGTAAAAAAATATTCACTTTGCCAATATCACCCCTATTTTGTGGAAGGCAGCGAGAGTTGAGATTTGTTTTTTTTTTGTACTCATGCAGCATGTGTGAGCATGCATTTAATATGAATCTTAACTGTTATTTTATATTTTAGAGATATATAATATAGATTTCAATTTTCAATTACCCACAAACGAATTAAAGTTAAAATTGAACAAAGGACTTCAATAAATTATGAGGTAGGGTTAGAACCAAAGCAGCAATCTTGTTTTTTTTTCAAAACTTATCAAATATATGAAAAAGATAAGAAAATAATTTTCAGTATTTCTATATATTTATCTCACTCTTAAAATAATTCTCGATTTCCTTTTTTGTTTCTATACAATCCATTTTTCTTCATATTCCTTTGTTTCAAGCTGAATTCAAGTGAGTACAACAAAACCCCTGTATTCCTTGCACTTGAAAAACTACGCTCCAGCGGTTTAAAGCTTCAGCATCGCAACAAATATGTATCGAAATTAAAACAGCGCTTCTGGGATTCGTTTTAGATCCAATACATTTCTCCATAAACGCTTTTGCATAGTTTGAATGTGTGTTTTGTACTTTGTGTAAAAGTCTTCCATTCTTTATTTTCCACTCTTCCACAGGAGCAAGCGATCGAGGGTCATTATCAATTAGGATGCATGGGTTCGAATCCCACGTAGGAGCCTGTTATTACGTTTCTCTGACCCGCTGAAAGGGGAACTATTTGTTTTATATACTCTTGTGTTTTATGTACTAGTTTTACAATGCCTGTTCACGCTCTGCTCACTACAATAAAAGGGTTGAAACTGTGGACTGGAGTCAGAGGTACCGGTCAATTAAATTGGAAGCGTTGCTCAAATGTTCGGTCGATGGCTCAGTTGATAAAGTGCTTGCATTGCATGACAAGAGCTTGGGTTCGACTCCCGCCGATTTAAAAATAAATTAAGAAGTCTAGAGCGATTCTACTACGCTACAAAGCTACACTTATAGTGTTACATCTTGCCGCTTTTTTCCGAAGGAGTAATGATGAGTGGAATCTGTTTATTTTTACATGTAATGTGGCCACCTTACGTCAAACATAGCAGTTACATTGAGGGTTTCTTAGCTCTAGAGGGGGCTGGTACTCATTCCTTGTGAAGGCTGAGTATACCTTGCCAGTATTTTTATTTTATATTTCAAATAACCGAAACAGAAAATCATTTCTGACACCCCCGAGATTCGAAAACGAGCTCTCGGTATGGAATGCAAGCGCTCTACGAACTGAGCTATAGACTGGATAAATATGATGATTAAAATAAACTTCATTCTCTTTTTTCATAATCGTATTTGCAATTTTTCAATCAAACTATCCAACAATATTTCTAAATTGGAAAACATAGCAAAAACCTAATAGTACCTACATTTTGTCTGAACGAGTACATGTATGTATGTTGTATGTATAAATGTACTCATACATACTCGTACTTCAGTTTGAAGCAAAGTCAAAATGAGAGCTCACAGAGGCGTAACTAAATGTCTGGAGCCCTCATTCACTCCGTGTTTAGGGGGGTAGCTTTACAAGGGATGCGCCCATGGAAGGGTGAAGGGACAGGGCAGGAGGGGCGGGGGTGTGGTCGACGCCATTAGCGCCAACTACCGACAACTACCGACAACTACCGACAGCTTGTATTTACTTTTTTCGTTGCACTACGCTCTACGGCAAATAAAATTGCGACGTGAGAAATGCAGTTGAAAATGTGTGGACGGAGAAGATTGCTTCAGAATGAAATTAGAGGCAGACTGATTGTAATTTGTGATGATGTACTTTAAATAGACAGGTAAAAGTTGTACGTCCAAAATAGGTATAAATGTAAAGTTGAATGTATGTATATCATTTGTGAGGCTAAAAATACTTATTTTATCATTATTAAATTTAGGAATCCGAATTGAATGGGTTATAAAAAAAGGGTTCATTTAAATTTTCGGATATCAGACAAACTGGGAGAACTTGCTCGGAAAAGCGCTCGACATTAAAGCACACATCATTATCAATAATTATGTGATAACATCAAAAGCGCTCGAGGAAATAAATTAATTTGTGAAGAAAAACGTTGTGTTTTACGTTTACATTATTCATGAGTGGGATATCCAGAGTCATAATAAAAAGAGAGCTTCTATGAAAAAGGTTATGGTTTTTTTGTTGTATAAAACTGGATGTTATTAATTGTCTGTATTCCTTGATTTATAAATTACTATAAGGCTGATAGCCCATACTGTAAGAAATGGTTCACTTTGCAAATGTCACCCCTGTTTTAGGAAAGGAAAATCAAAAAAGATTTTGAATAATTTTTAGCTCCAACTCTTTCTTTAAGTGTAATTCAAGTGTTTAAATTGAAAACCGATAGGCTTAATTAAAACAAAACTGGAAAATATTCGTAAACGAAACCATTCAAGTGGGAAGGAGTAATCAGTATTAGGTTTCATTACAAATGTAAACAATCTCTAATCTGGCACCAACACTTGAACTCCTAACAGCCGTTTGGCTATCAACTGCTCAGTATATTTATTAGTAAAAATTATAAGAGAGTGTTGAATGTTCGCGTAAAACCAGCTTGGGTTCGATTCCCAGTTATTGTATTTACTAGTACTATCTCGAGTATAAAACGAGGCACAAAATCACTTTGAATCAATTGAAACAATGTATCCAAACTAAGTCACTCACTAAGAGTGCCGTCGTATATTCCACACATTTTCGATTTACTCAATTATTTATATATTTTTTGTACTCGGGCTACAGAAGCGATTTAATAATAATAATAATAATTGGACAATTTGTATACAGCGCCGTTTAGTGGCACTAGCCACCTCAAGGGCGTTTTTATGTGTTGAAGCTTCTGTTAAACAAATGTGTCTTAAGCAACTTCCTAAAACTGCCAACACTGGCCTCTGTTCTCAAGTCCAGAGGTAGACTATTCCAGCAGGATGGACCAGCCGAACTAAAATCCCTGTCTCCGAAACCGGTTCTGTTCCGTTTTAAGCGTTTTTTTTTCAAAACCTCAGGTTCCAGAAATGCGAACCTGACAGAGCCTACCGCCTCGGGAGCAAGGAAACCCCCCATTTTAAAGTGATGTGGCGTGAAGTTGGCCCCCTTAAAAGCTGCATCTAATTGTGCATCTCAATAGCGTAGTTGAATTTGCATTAACTTTTTAACTCAGATAATGAAAAAAATATTTTTAAAGATGCTTTGTTAGTGCTCCTTTCAAAGACACAAGCGTATGTTCGAAACAAAAATGGCATCGGTTTAAATCTCGTCCGGATCTCTTAATGCAAGATTTTACCCTTAGTTTACATAATATGTCATAAGTTAATTGGTGATTTAAAAGAAAGGAGTCAAAAAATAATTAATCATGTTTTTTTCATGGGTAGACAATTTTGGTGAATTGCATTTTTCTTTATGAATTTATACAAAACAAAATATGACAATGAATGCCCGACTCGTCAGAAAATTTAAATCAAACAAATTGCAGATGCGTATGAACTGTTATGAACTTATTCCCTTGGTATTCATGCAAAAAACTTCATCTAAGATCCAATCAATATCATCATTTGAGCTCCCAACAGTCTAGCTATACCCGCATTAGCACCTATTTATCTTTACATGTATAGCGTTGGCTGACGAGGCCATCGTCCGCCCGGGGATCGTGTGACCCCAGGCTTGATAAGCTAATTACGGCCATCAGGTTTCAAGGACCGGCCATTCAGGGCCTTTGGGGGAAACGGCGTTAAGATACGACCGACCCCACTGAATATAGACCACTTCTACACTGCGCCAAACACTGATTCACTATTTCAAGATATTGTGATGGTTTTATTTGGGTTCTTTTAATCAAACTGCAATTAGTTTCTTTTACACAATGTCGGTTTACAATGTACTGATTAATTTCTCTAGCTCTGGTTTATTGACTTCACAGCTCAATATTTCAATCGACTCTGGCCTGCACACGAATGCGGCTTTTATTTATATACGTTCATACGGTCGTTTCTCGACTGTTCTCGATTTACCGAATATAGAATAATAATAATTAAAACCGGTCGGGTGAAAACACAGTTTTGTCTTTTTCAATTTACGTGCCTACCATATTACCTGCAAACTAAGGTACAAAAACAAAAAACTGTATTTTTTTATTAAATTAATGTTTATTAAACAAAGTACTAAACAAAATAAATAGCAAAAGTAAGTTGATAATTGATTGAAAAATAAGTTTTAAAAAGTGTACTAAATTTCTCGGAATATTTTTTCGATTTTATTTAACACGCGTGTTGGCGTAGCTTTTTATCGTGTGGAATAAGGCGCTGGGTATCTATCAGATTACATTGAAATGATATTGAAGCCCCCATAATACTATGACAGCAATAATGAAATGCTATCAGAACATTTACGTTGAAGGTTTTCCTTACTTTCTACAATATTATATTTGTGTTTGACCGGTCTGTAGTCTAGTTATAACGCTTCGAAGGTGTAAACGGAAGGTTTTTGTCAAAGGAGCTCAAAACTATACAGTTTATATATTAAAATACACTCTTCGCTGTGTTGAAAATTCACATCCTCTAACCAAAGACCGGTCACCAAGGTCCAATCTTACAGAAACTGGGTCTTGCTTGAGAATTGGCAACTTGGTCTTGCTGGGATGATGAAGCTCGCAAAGGGCTCTTGCGGTGTGATTCACACAAAACATCGTTGATTCAATAAATCATCATAATGTTATTATAATAAATCATCCTAATATTGTCAAGATACTGGGTTTACGCAACTAAGCTACACATATAGTGTAACTTCTTGCCTGCGTTATCTCCGAAGGGGTCGCATGTGGCGATTCGAGAGCTATTTATCTTTACGGGTAAGGGGGATGGCCTCAAACCAACCACTTTCAGTTGAAGCGGGGGTATCCCAGCTCCCGAGGGCGCTGGTTCTCATTTATTGTGAGGGCTGAGTAAGCCTTGAGATCAAACCCTTGCTCTCGGCATGGAATGCAAGCATTCTACCAATTGAGTTATCGACCTTTTTACGAGCTTGGTCATCGTCGCTACAAAGCGCCAATTCTAAAGCAAGACCCAGTTGCTGTGAGGCTGGATGGACCTTTGGTTTTGTCTGGGTTTGAACCCTTAAAACAGGAAATCACACGAAAATGCATAAATTTTATCAAAATGAGTCAATTACGTTTACCCAGCCTTACAAAAAATGATAAGATCGCGGATTATGTGGCAGACAATGGTGGTCACCAGTACTCCCGAGTTACAAATGCTGCGTAAACTTTCCCCGATCGTGTGAATAGGAAATCATATGGAAGATACGACATCACTCCTAGTGAGTGATAAGTTTTCATACATTATTTCAATATAGGAGAGGAGTTTATACTATTGCATACAAATAAAACAAAGTAAATATTAAGTCAGATTTAAACTTTAGTTACGTTTATTCAATTTTCGGATACTAGGAGAACTTATATTATTCTCGACGTTTTGTTGGTGACGTAGCCATCATCTCTAGGAGCACCCTATCTGCACGACGATTGAAGATAGTAAAGTAAAGGATAAAATGAAGACGAATTACGATAAATATCATAATGGTGATGAGATGAGTTCATAATTTCTATATAGCACCGTTTCGTGATGTAGTCACTCCAAGGATGCTTGTGCAAATGATGCCAGAAATTTGCTTGTCTTCAGTGCATTCCGGACCATTTTCCTCTAGCTCTCTCACATTATGTTGCAGGTGGTTCCAGCCCAGAGGACCAGCAATGTCAAATGCACGCTCTCCAAACATTGTTAACTCTTCTTATCGGTTCTTAAATTTTTAATTTGGCTCCGGTTTCAGCCGATCGCAGTGTTTTTTTGCCAAGGGTGACTGGTTTGATTAGATCAGCGAGATATTTGTATCATCATCAAATATAATCTTCAATCGTCGGATAGAAAGGGTGCCTTCTTTAAAGTTTGCTACGTCGCCGACGCAACGTCGAGAATAATCTATGTTCTCCCATAACGGTTCGTTTAGTATCCGAAAATCGAACGACTGTAACTCCACTTTAAATTTGGCTTGTTAAATTTACTTTATTTTTATATAATAGTACATTTTATTCCAGTGAACTTCAACGATGCCAGAAGAATAGATAGTATCTATTAGGTCTGAATAGAAATAAAAGCATCTAACTAGCATGTGCTAACTGCTGCAGAGGTACATAGAAATTCTAGAAACTTCTACGTACTAACACTGATAGAAGTTGCCATGTAGGCGGTGTAACTAACGCCCATCGCTAGTTAAGCTGGTAAACGATGTTATATAAAAGCCGGAGTATAAACCTTGCGTTAAAAACTCAACCATTGCGTTGACCAAAAAATGTAAGAGAATTAAAAGTAGCGCATTAGGGAGCGTTTTGGTTTTCATTCAGTTTTTGGAAAAACGCAAACGCAAAAAAAAACGCAACTAAGCTACACATATAGTGTAACTTCTTGCCGCGTTATCCCCGAAGGGGTCGCATGTGGCGAGTTGAACCTATTTATTTTTACAGGTAAGGGGGCCGGCCTTACGCCAACCACTTCAGTTGAAGTGGAGGTTTCCCAGCTCCCGAGAGTGCTGGTACTCATTTCTTGTGAAGGCTGAGTAAACCTTGCCGGTATTTTATTTTGGGGTTTGAATTAAACACCGAAATGGGAAATCATTTCTGACACCCTCGCCTCGGTGGGATTCGAACCCGAGCTTTCGGCATGGAATGCAAGCACTCTACCACCTGAGCTATCGACCGGACTAACGATATGGGTAATTGAGTTCAAATGTAAACTTTGATACAAATGTGATGGATACTTTTATTTTCGTTGAAAATTGTTATTTATTTTTGCTCCAAAGGTAAATGGTTCTAATGAGAAAAAAACAAGATAAGATAGGTTGGTATGAGGCAGACCGCCCATAGTGTAAAAATTGCTTCACCTTTGCCAATCTCATTTCTGTTGCAGAGAACGTCGGCTTATTTATATTATTCATTTGACATTAGGGTTTTTATTTTGTAAGTAACTACTGATGCGACATATGTATGCGCAAATTTACACGTGTTTGCTTTATTTTTTTAAGAAGTCCTGTGCAGGAGACTCCCTATATTTCAGAGACTCTAGAGGTCTATGACACTTTTTGTAGTGCCACAGAAGTGTTGTTTACGAGCTTGGTCGTCTCTATAAAGCGCCTTTACTCAAGCAAGACCCAGTTGCTGTGAGGTTGGATGGCCCTTTAGTGGCCGGTCTTTGGTAAAGGTTTTTATGAATTTTTCAAGTTAGTGAAACTTTACTATTGTATTGATCCTGAATAACACTGGAATTTCTCATGTACTGCCACCGACAATGAACGAAATTCGGTTTGCCTTTTGTCGGAGGCGAATTCACTCTGCTATCTTCTTTCCTGAACGCCGAGTATAAAATTTTAGACTTTTACTGAACCAAAGCGTTCACCAAAAACATTACATAAACTGCGAAAACGCCTCAAATGAACGTTATTGTTTCCATGTACTTAATAGTTAAACGCTACGTTCAAGTTGAAACGTTAAGCAATGGTATTTCTTTAATTTTCCGTCTGAGTAATGCATTTTCCAATTATTTGGTCTTCTTTTAGCTGAAATGGGGTTTTAGTTAAACGAAATGAATCCTTATGTTGAAATAATTAAAATGTAGAGAATTTAAATCAATTTACAATAGGTACATTTAAACTTGGACCATTTATTATATAATAATATAAGGATGACTTATTTGGTGAGCGCCGTTCTCGTGTGAATCACACCTCAAGAGCTCCTTGTAAGCTTGGCCGCGGCTCTAGAAAACACCAATTCATTAGCTAGACTCGGTTGTTAGAGAAGCAAAATATAAATGGTATTTTTTTTTTGTGCGCCGCCAGGATTCGAACCCAAAACCTTCCATTCACGAGTCAGAAGTGTTAACCATTAGACTACGGACCGGTCAAAGTAAACAGTGTTTTAATGGAAAAAAGATTAATCTTGTTTAAAATTAATTAATAATAATCTTTATTTCAAGATTAAATGATTTTAAACCACATGCCACCTATTTATGTGGCCTTTTATTTGTGAAAATAAATAGGTTCTACTCATCTCATTTTTCCCTTTGGAGAGAACGCGGCAAAAAATTACACTATATGTGTTGTTTAGCAGCGTGTTTGAACAATTCTTGTGAATAGTGGTTTAATTAATTGTATTTTATTTATTTACGCTAAGCGATAATGATCGCTTTATTTCATACAATTTTCTCATGATGAAGCCTCTCCTAGTCCCATCACAAAGGCCTCTTGACAAATTCAATTAAATTGACTTTACACGGAGGGCGGCGCTTTCCCCGGGCTGTGTATTATTTGGATTTCTTCCAGGGGGGATTACAGCGCCAGCTTTTGAGCGTGTTTAAGCGTCGGGTATAGAGTGGCAAATCACTTAGATGCCCATTATGCAAACGCCCAGAGCGCTGACTGACAATAGTCAAGACAAGAAGAAAGTGCTCTTAAAGATTTGACTCCTGTATTGCTCATATTGTTACGAATATGCAAGATATTAGTAGGTGTGTTCATGCGGCATGTGCAAGCGCAAACTTTAACGTGTCTACAATAGTAATAACTACACAGTTCGCTCATATGCGGCACTACAGTAGTGCTGGATTACGAATGCTGCAGATCCTGTGTGTTAGTTCTGCGTTTTTTTTTCAAATAACACATAGTTCTAATAAAAACAAACATGGAAATTATTATATTTGGAAATTATTTTTTATACAAAGGTATATTAAGCCCAGGGGGTGTCGGATGTCAAAAATGCAAAAAGTAAACATCTCAAAATGTTGATGACTGCATTTACAATCAGCAGGGCAGCAGTAACTCCTGAGGATGCCTTTTTGAGGCGAAAATATTCGAGCCAAAAAATAAAAATAAGATTGTAAGTGAATTAAAACTGTGTTATTTTTTAAAATAAATACAGTTAAAATTTATTATTTCTTGATGTTCATCCTCAGTCGTCGTGCAGAGAGGGTGTCTCCTGAAGATTTTAGCTACGTTGCTAACGAAACGTCGAGAATAATGTTAGTTCTCTTATAACAGTTCGTTTATTATCCGGTTATTTTATTTTAACTGTGTAGTTATTATTATTGTGATTATGTCAAATGACCGTAATTTCAACCTAAACTTAACAATTATACGTGTCTGCTTGTGATAATGCATGTAATATGAATCCCCAATGTTATACATCTTTGCAACTTAGATTAGATTGGATTAGAAGGCCAGCCCACTTACCAGTAAAAATAAATAGATTCCAATCGATACATTCGACTTCTATGCGGATAAAGATTTCAAGGAAAGCCAGCAGGAGTTGCAAGGCTAATGTTCATGTATGGTTTGTTTTATTTTGTAAGTTTACATGCAGCATGTGTAAGCATGAACTTACATGTATCTAATTATGTAGCGGTATTTTTTATGTTTATATTTTTTATCAACTAAGATCACAATATATTTATTGATAATTCAAATCATTCTGACACCCGCGCGGCGGTGGGATTCGAACCCGAGCTCTCGGCGTGGAATGCATACACTCTACAACCAACTGAGGTTTTTTTTTTTTTTATTTAATTCTAGGTCCAAGCACTGATCATAAGTCAAAAAGCCTTTGGGGATGTAACATCGGGTTTAGTATTGTATTTCATTTACTTCAAATAACTACTCACTTCAGAACTGTTACTACGTAAACAAGTCATCGAGAATCGCAAATTTTATTCAAAAACTTAAAGGGGCGCAATTCCAATTTCATAACAAATTTGGAATGTTTGATGACTTTCTTCTTAAGTAAAATATTTTGTTAGTTTTTACTCTAAGTTTACCACTATAAGACAGCCTTGTTCTGAGAATGTTTTAATTCAAACATTGCCTTTATAGTCGCTACTTTTATGTACAAAGAACAAATGTAATTATCAGATCTAGAAACACATTTAATACGGTAGCCCCTAATAAACAAGATTTTGTCTTTTGAATATTAAATTATATGTAAAAATATTGGTTATTGTTGTGATGACGACATATAAATAGTAAACAATAATTCAAATACACAACGCAACTAAGCAACACAAATAGTGTTACTTTTTTCTTGCGTTGCCGCTTAAGGGGTCGCATGAAAAAAAGTACTTTATAGAAATTATATTTTTCAAACAAATATTTCGTGAGATACTTCAATAAGCGTATTTTGATAAAGTTCACTTCAAAAATTATCTTTATATTAAAAATAAAAATAATCATTGGCCAATTTTACATAGTGCCGTTTAGTAACACTAGCCACCCTTAGGAAGCTAAAAAACTGTGTCAGGATATTCAAATTCATAACAAAATTATCAAAAATGTTACGTTAGTGTTGATATTAAAGAATAAAGAAAACAAAAACCAAATTTTGACTTCTCGCATAAACAATATCTCGTTTTTGTAACCACAGAAAACGTATGGAACAGAACCAATACAGGAAAATGGTAAAAAATGAAATAAAACATTTTATGCTGCTGTATTTGGTTTCAGGCTGAAGGGAAAGCCTTCTGAAAAAATAAGAATAAAATGTTGCCTGGAAAAACCTCGGGAAATTCAGTATTTTTGTATTGAACCCAAATATCTTCATGAGTTTCTTTATTTACCTTTTCCCTATTTTATGGACCTAGGCTAAGAAAATATCAGTGCTACGACAGAGTCTAAGATGACGTGAAAAAGTGTGTGTTTAAACAAAATCACGTCTTCTTCGTGTCCTTGGATGGTCAATTTTGAAATTTCTCGGTTTCATTTTTTATAAATAGATTTTTAAAGAGAAACGTGATTCACCAACCTATTTTGCCTGGCCAGAAAAAGGTATGAACATTATCAAAGAATAATTCATTATTTAATATTTTTAATGAATTATAAATTTTGTATTACCCTATATTTATTCATTCATAATTACATATTATGTTGAACAAGTGTTAAAATAAATAGGTTCTACCCGCCAAATCCTCCTCTTTTGCGGAAAACGCGGCAAGAACATTAAACATGTTTGTACCTTTGTTACGTTTAGTAACATTATATTAAAAAAAAAATCCTTTTGCCTTGAATTTTTTAGATTTTGTAGGTCTCGATCTTACCTCAAGAGCTCTCTGCAAGTTTGTCGTCACTATTGAAAGCGCTAATTCCGCATTTGGTGTAAGGCTGGACAGACCTTTGGCTATCAATCTTTGGTAAAGGTAGATAAATTTTCAACCCAGAAAAGAACATATTGCCACTTTAAAGGTAAAACTAAATAAGCGCTGATTCACTGATTTGAGAAATCGTGGATAAAACTTCTAAAAATTTCTCGCAGTAAGTGAACTAATTATAAGGAAGTGCTCATAAATTACTTTGAAACAACAGAATTTTCCCACCTTTGCAGTGTTTTTTATCGTAAAAAATAAGAAAAAAGGTTAATTTATCCGAGAAACCCATTTGTTAGCTATGTCACTTATTTAGTTTTAATTTTAAGGTGGCGATATGAAAAAAAAAAGTTCTTCTCCAGGAATCGAACACAGTCCCTTCCAATTGAAACAGCTTTAACCATTCAACTTCACATCAGATATTTGAACGCTCGTTTTTTCTAATATTCACGTACGCAAATAAGGACTTCCACATTTTGTTTACTCTGAAACATCGCAGATTTTCTGGCAATATGGGAGCCCAACCTCTACAATTTGACCGACTTGTGAACGCTTTGCCATTTGACCCGAGAGGGCTTGAAAGGTTAGTCGCGTCTTCTTAAATATTTCAGCACCCCGAGTACAAACCATTCTGTAAATAAAAGACAAAATGTATCTGAAAACTGTAACGATCAATAGAATCGCTGTTGGATTTTTTATATATTATTTTGTGTACACGATGCTTGAGTGTTGACGCAATTTACGAAGATCCAGAGGGTTATCGAGGAGATTTAATAAAATAGAAAACGCTCCTTTTTCGTATTTATTTATTTCACTTGAATGAACTTGCGCTAGTATTTTATATGAGTTTTTCTTCAACGTTTTTCATCTTTTGTATATCACATTTAGAGTCACAAAATATTGGCTAACCAACCTTTCAATTTTTATTTTCAATCCTCTTACTATCTAATTATTTATTTATGTATAATCTTAGCTGCGGGTAAACATTTCAGGTTTATAATGCATGATCACGAGTAGCGACAAGTATAAGTTCGCGATTACACATGCCGTATGTATATGTACTGAATATTTTTATTAAATAATAATCTCATATGAATATAAATCCTGCAACTCTTATCGTGTTTCCTGAAACAGGCGTTATATTGACCAAGTGAACCACTTTTCTTACAATTTGGGTGGTAAGCATTGTATCAACCAATAAATGAAAGTCCTAAGTCTGAAGTAGGTAGTATTTTTACCGACTTCGTTGAGCCGAATAAGTTATAACTAAAATTGCAAACACGTACAATGAGGACGGAACATTTTTAAATTTAGAAAAAAAAATCACGGTGGGCAAACGTGAGTCTTGTATGCGACTGCCGTCTTAAGCAAACATTAAAAAAATATTGAGTAAGAATTGAAGCGGAGATGTGTGTCTTCCAAAAAATGCTTTGGATCTCTTGGCGTGATCGGGTCACCAATGAAAAAGTCCTCCGACGTATGTGCACCACAAAGGTACTTCTGTCAGCCATTAAGCAGAGAAAGTTGATGTACTTCAGTTTTGTTTTGAGAAATGAGATATACCGCCTTTTCCATTTTATCATACAGGGTAAGATTGAGGGGAGAAGAACTCAGAGGACTACACAGAGGGAAAGACATCGTGGCTGAAAAACCTGCGACAATTGTTCAACAAAAGAACGAAGTTCGTATTTCGAGCCAGAGCATCTAATCGAATTGAATATTATCTATAATCTATAATCTATAATCTAAGCTGCAAGGATATGTAAGCATTTAAGGCTCATATGAAATGCATGCCCACAGACAGGCACATGTAGGTTCGCGCCTACACATTCTGCATGTGTGCATACAAATAAAGAAAACCTCACATGGACATAAACCTTGCAACTCCTGCCGCCGTTCCCTGAACCGGGGTGGCATTGGCAAAAGTGAACCGATTTTTACAGCACGGGTGGTCAGCCTCGTACCAACCTATCAGTCAAGGAGCAGTCAAGTTTATCTAAGTCGCAAATATATGTAACATTGGGGATTCACATTATATGCATTCCCACAAGTAGACACGTATAAGTTCGCACTTATACGTTGCACATGCCACATGTAAACCTACAACATAAAACCCAAATCTCAAATGATCATACATTCTGCCACTTTTGTCGATTTTCCCTATAACAGGGGTGACATTGGCAAAGAGAACCATTTTCTACAGCATGGAGTCAGCTGCTTACCAACCTTTAAGTTAAGGAACATACACAATACGCAACGCAACGCAAAAAAACGCAACGCAACTAAGCTACACATATAGTGTAACTTCTTGCCGCGTTATCCCCGAAGGGGTCGCATGTGGCGAGTTGAACCTATTTATTTTTACAGTAAGGAGGCCGGCCTTACGCCAACCACTTCAGTTGAAGTGGGGGTTTCCCAGCTCCCTAGGGGGCTGGTACTCATTTCTTGTGAAGGCTGAGTAAACCTTGCCGGTATTTTTATTTTGGAGTTTGAAATAAACACCGCAAGAGGAAATCATTACTGACACCCTCCTCGGTGGGATTCGAACCCGAGCTCACGGGGTAGAATGCAAGCACTCTACCAACTGAGCTATCGACCGGACTATACACACACTATACTACACAATAAATTACATTTTTACAATCAACAAGTAATTCAAAGAAACACCAAGGTCAAAATAGTCATGATCATCTTCGATAGAAGTGGCACCAAAAGAAGTAGAAGAAAAATTAACATTTTTATACCTTTTCTTTAGCAACCCAGCCGGGTAACGGTCCAATATTGTCTATGCCAATTCACGTTAGGACCTCATTTCAACGTAGGTATTATTGCTCTAAATTTCTGGAATGTATGTAACACTCCACGTCATACTCCCCACAGCGTTGTCGAGTACAATTCGCAACCAAGTGGCAATTAAGGGCAATCATGCGCGGCATGTTATAGGAGAGCTGCCCGCCGACCCGTTAGCGGGCTGTGGGGGTCGTGACCACGCCGAAACAAGAGGTCGGAATGCAGCTGTGGGATGGGACATTGTAGTGTGCAGGGCTCACAAAAGGTCAACATGCATCCCTCACTAAAAGGTCAGTAAACATCCTACAGTAAAAAAGGTCAACATACATCCCAAATTAAAAAAGGTCAACATACATCTCAAACTAAAAGGTCATGTGAAATGTCCGCTTACTGTTCGTCAGATACCAACAGTAAGCAAAACACCGCGTCGCTCTGATAACCAGCCTTGAAAATGCTTTATGTCCATGACTGCAAAACGTCGGTAGATAGAAAATCTACGAGTAGAGCATTGTCCAATCCAAATTGTCACAACATCTTTTTATTATGATCATACAAAGTTATAAACTGATCGCTTTTTAATCAAATGCATCCCTTTAACTCACTTCGTGTGTTCCCTGGATGAATACATGTTAGATGTAGTACATTACACTATACAACAACATATTATAGCCCATCGTTTCCAGTGCAACGGACAGCTGGAGCTAATTTACATCTGCCTAGTAAGTGGAATTGCGATTGATGTAGGTCAGTGGTTCCCAACATGGAGGCGATCTACTTACGTAGGAGGCGATTGGGGGGCAATGGAGCAAGCTAAATCTAATCTAAGTTGCAAAGATATGTAAAGTAGGCTGATTTATTTTGTGAGCGCTGTTTTTGTGTGTATCACACCTCAAGAGCCCTCTGCGAGCTTGGTCGTCGCTGTAGAAAGCGCCAATTCTCAAGCAAGACCCAGTTGCTTTAGTGACCGGTCTTTGGTAAAGGTATATGAATTTTTCAACCCAGCAAACAGCACATTTGGAAATATAAATGGTATATTAATGCGCTCCGCCGGGAGTCGAATCCACAACATTCCATTTACGAGTCCGAAGTGTTGCCACTGGACTACGGACCGGTCCAAGAAAGGTTGGAAAACACTGATGTAGGCTATAGAATCATCAGAAACCTATAATCCAAGTATGCAACATTTTAAATCTAAACTCTAGCTATTATACATAGTTTAACCGCAGATTGAATAGAAACAAAACAACGCTAGCAGTGAGCGTTTCAGTTTCAGTATCTTTTAGTTAAAACGCTACGATGGAGCTTAAACGTAAAGTATAATACTAGGTGTGTATAGTTATACATGGATGATCAACAAAGGTATCGATTGATAGTATAATATTACGTATTGCGAATTTAATTTGCAATTTATTGAAGCGCAATCGCCCGTGTTGATTTTTTTTATTTGCATTTTATGATTAAAATATTTATTACTTTCAATGTATGTATATATTTCAAATATTGAACTTTGATCCGTAGTTCATTACTACATATATGAATGCTTGTTTGAAACTGTAACGAATGTGTGCTGTGTGTCTTTTACTTGCGCGAGTGTATGTGAGTTTTTTACTTACGTGTGGCTGTGTCTGTGTCTCTAGATGTAGGTATTTAAATAATCATACTTGTATTTATTCGATTGTGTGAGCATTTGCTCGAATCTTCTAAATAAGAATATTCTAGCGTGGTATCGCGTGTGCCAGAATAACTCTTATACACTTTTAAATAAAGATTGAGATGTTTTTAAAAAAGACTTGTATCATAGCCGTTGAGCTGAACAGTTAAAAACCTTCTAGGATTTCGAACGAGATGTGAACGGTATCTTAAAATAAATAAACCCAAGTTTTTATAAAATTTAACATGTAAATCGTATAGATATATTTTTCTTCTGGGCTTTGACCGTAACCGTTAAGATTTATATTTCATGGATTTCCATAAGCAGGCACGTATAAGTTCGTACTTACACATACCGCATTGGTCCATTTACAACATAAAAAACAATCACAAATGATCATAAGCTTTGCAACTCTTGCCGATCTTCCTTGAAACAGAGTTGACATTGGAAAAGGGAATCATTTGATATTTCAATTTATAATTTTTGGATGAAATTTTTCAAGCAAAACACTGTTTATTTTCACTATAGACTTTATTTAAAAGATTAAAATCTTTAAAACAAAATTACGAACGTTTTCGACCTAGAAGGTCATCATCAGGTATCATATTTGATATTTGTTTAATAATTTAATATTTTTTCCCCAAACAGACTGATACAACTCATTCTCTGATTTCCTCATTTACAATAATTTCGCCTCCTCAATTTGCGTGAATTTTCCGCAATTATTATTCTACCGCACAAATACCATAAACTGTTGGAAAATTCAAAATTAAACCATTCATTCATGGTTCAATCTCATTAGTGAAAATTCCACACACAAAGTGAATCCTTCCTCCATACCGCAATGATAATTTTCAAGCCTAAACTATGCAAGAGTATAAAAGCGTAAGTCTCCCCTCGATTGCGTACATTTAAAATGTATTAAAATCAAGACGGCACTCCTAGAGAGTGATTAAGTATTCATACATTTTTCGATTCACGTTATCAAAGGGAACTCACGCAATGCTCTATATTTGAGGTACTTGTGTTGACGACACGTAAATCTCACCTTGATTGCGTTAATTGAAAATGTATGGAGTATATAACGGCACTCCTATTGACTGATTTAGTATTCATACATTTTTCGATTTACGCAATCGAAGGGAGTTTACGCAATACTTTATACTAGTGATAAGTAATAGTGTCGACAATTTAATTCGACTTGTATGTTTCTAATTATGTCTGTAGTATAAATGCCATTATGTTTATTTTCAGATGTTTTGCTACACGATGAAGGGCGTATAACAAAACAGGACTTAGATCAGAGTAGGACAGTACGCTAGAGCTGTCAATAAAGGACTTTCTCGAGAATTGGCGCTTCTTATAGCAACGGCCAAGCTTTCTATAGAAAGTTATCTTGAGGTTTGATTGACACAAAAACAGCGTTCACATTTTTTTTATTTCTATGTTCTATACATTTGTGGTCGAAAGCTAAGTCGGTAAAACGCTTGCAATCTCAACCAAGGATCTTAAAAATTGTTTCGCGTTTCGTTGTTTATTTCTTATGTTTTTTATTTGCGAAACAAAAAACTGAAAATACCGGCAACCTTTACTCGGCCTTCACAAGAAATGAGAACTGGCGCTTTCGGAAGCTCGGGAAAATTTCCTCTGTGAAACCCATTGATGAAAATAAGCACATGAATATAAACTCAACATGTCGTTCTCTTAGTGCTTGTTTGTCTTATATCCATCAGAAGTAATTTCACATGAGTAATGATTGTATGTGTACTGATGCAATGTGTATAATGAAAACTGGAAATTTATTTTAAATATATTTGAAACAACTCTCACATTATCGTGCTTAACGTTTTTAAGCTCAGAATTTTTAGAATGTGATTCTTAAGACAATTTTATTGAAAGGTCATCTTTGAATCAAATGGTAGATACCATAATCCAAAACAAGCACTTTTTGATGTGTAGTATGATCTGTTAAAATAAATATGAAAGTTCCACACGCAACATGCGTTCTCTTTGGGGCCAAGAAGTTGGGCCATATGTTCAGCTAAGTTGCTTTGAGTTTTGGCGTTGGCTGTACAAAACGCTTGCCTTAGGTGTATAGCAAGGTGGGGCGTAAAGCGGGTCAGGGCGTAAAACAAACAAAGGACGAGTAGTGAGTAGTTGAAACCGCAAACTCGGTTAGCTCAGCGCTTCACATCATCATTGTTATGCAAAGGCTGCTTTATCTGCAGACGTCAGGTGAACTGTACCCCAAGTATGTAAAACTTAACACGCAAACTCAACAGAGACGTTTATCAAAATATGACTGAAAACTGATGCAGAAGATGTAGTGAACGTTTTAGTTTTAGTGTATTTTTAGTACATGGATAACGTAAAGTTGTATACTAGGAGTTCTGTTGAGCTCTACGCAAAATGATGTTGACGACAACACTGCAAGCGACTGATTTTGTATCTTGTTATGTTGGTAGATTGACTGTTATTGGTCTGCTTTGAGTATCTAGCAAAGATATATTAGCATTTAAAATTCATATTAAGTGTATGCCCACAGATATACACGAGTAAATTAGCGCTTATAAACGCTATATGTGCCATTGAAATGAAAATACAAACCTCAAATGAGCATTTTTTTCCGTCAATCTTTCAAACTGGAATGTTTCACACTAGGTCAAGTAACAACAATAATTACTGTTTTATTACAAATTTTGAAAATAGTTTAACTGTTCTAAAAAAACGAAGACATAACTCCGAATTTTATGAGCTGTACCAGGAAGCTGATTTGGTCCGCTCAATAAAGGTCAACAGACTGCATTGGCTGGGACACATTCAGCGAATGGGCCATCGGAGCCTGGAGAAGACGATTGTGCTGACGAACCCAGAAGGACGCAGGACAGTGGGAAGACCACGAGCAAGATGGCTGCATGGAGTGGTGGCTGATTGCCGTGCAGTGGGAATATGGGACTGGAGGAAGAAGACGTTGGATAGACAGCGCTGGCAGTGGTTGATGAGGGAGGCCAAGACCCACCCCGGATAATGTTAAGGTTTTGAACAAACAGTACCTCAATGAAAAGGTTTTAGCACATCAACACTACAACTTGATAAAACATTACAATTGATACAATCTTAAAATTTTTCTCGGGTTGTGTAGCCATGTTCTATCGGAAGTGCCGGCCGTGAAAGTGCCGGCCGTCAAGTGCCGGCCGTGAAAGCCTTAATGTACAATTACAATTGATGTTATTTGATATCACATTTATTTAGTCAGTTTTTTAGAAAAAAAATTATTACCAACTAAATTGCTTGCTGGGGGTGGTAAATTGTTAATATGGGAGACTAGAAAGGCGACATCTGGTAATGCATACCAGCCTGTCGGGTTTCTTGACTAGAGAAAACTTTTCATCCAAACTGGTGCCAGTAATCATCCCCCGTATTCTGTACACTGTGGAAAGAAAATTCCTTACTAGTAGAGACCGCAGAGAAACTACTTTACGACCCTTTCACGAAAATAAGTCAAGAAATTTTACACCACAACTAATGGCCACTTTTGTCGTGAGCTAAATACTTACTTCGTGTTTTTAAATGGCATAGTACCAAATGTGTCAATAAACAATTTTTAAAAATCTATATTTAATCTAAGTTGACAAGATATATTTACAGCCCATAATAAACACGTGTAGTTCGCGCTTACAAATGCTGAATGTGTACAAGTGAAATTATGAAGATTTGATTGAAGGATCAAAATCACTTTCACGCTAAAGAAGCCCATCGTCCACGACAACAGATCTTTGGTCCGGTATTTACAACATAAGCATAGCGATTTTATTGATTGTAGAGGCATTAACTTTGTTATCGTTCATCATTAAGGGTAAAAGAAAAACAGCTTTGTTTTCGATTACTTGAAAACAAAGCTGTTTTTCTTTTATCCTTAGCATAGCGACTTTAAACTGAGTGAAAGAGACGCACTTATGCCAATCGTGTAGGTTGTATTTCAAACAGCTTAAAGTCACGTATGCTAACGTTGAAAATACCGGGCCTTAGAAAAACTTTCCAGCATCATTAGCCGGCCGTGTCTGCCTAAAATTCTTATTCAATGTTATATGTGATCTTTATATTTATATTTTTTTCTTTTAAACGTTTATAAGGACCGAACAAAAATGGTGTTTGATCTGCAATGCTGACGTCCACGGCGTTTAAATATAATAAGCTCAATTTAATTATTTTACTGTATTTTCATAGGTGTATTGATATTTCTATTGCTTTAACTATGGGTTGGCATTAAAAGTTATTCACTTATACTGTAAAAATGTTCACTTTTACCAATGCCACCTCTGATTCAGAAACGAGCGGTAACATTTGCAGTGCTTATATTCATTAGATGTACAAACTGTTCAAATGTGTGAATACATATTTCAAATTTCGTTTTTTCATTCTTATACCTCAGTCTGCTCTCAAGTCCTCCTAGTAAAATAACTTTACATTTAACTCAACCAAAGCGTTGTACAAAAAAATGTATGTAATCTATTACAGCGCTTCTATTGGGCGTTTCAGTTTTCAATCAGTCTTAGTGAAGCGCTATAGCGGAGCTGAAAGGTATATGTGTATACTTGGGGGAGTGCTAACAATAAGGTACACCACAGTCGTGTCATGTCTCCCGCGAGATTATGACGTCCGAGGGAGGTTTTTCCAGGTGGAGCTGTCACACGAACCCTGCTTGTAGTGGCGCTAAGTCCCGTAACCCAACCAGTAGACCAAGGGCTCCGAACCTTTCATTTATTTCAACTCTCAACATTCCCTTTAGTCCAATGCACCTTCAAATATTGCTTTCTAAAATGCTTGAATTTAATCAAATGCCACAAGGAGTCTCTATTATTTTCTATTTACGACAATGTCACCCCTGTTTCAGGGAAGGTCGGCAAGAGTTGCAGGGCTTATGAGCATTTGAGATTGGGTTTTTATATTGCAGGTTAACATGCGGCATGTGTTAGCGCGAAATTATACATGTCTGCTTGTGGGAATGCGTTTAATATGAATCTTAAATGATATGTATCTTTGCAACTTTGATTAAGATTAAGATTTAGATAGATAACATTTGAAAAATGGATCTGCGTTTTTAAAAAAACAATACCTGGCTTAGTTTTTAAATTACAGCTCTATAGAATTCATGCATTTTCGATTTCCGGTAAAACAAGTCATTTTTTATTTCGTCGGATGTGACGCCAATAGATCTTTGGATAGTATGTATTTCATAGATCTGCACCAAATTCCCCAAGTAGCTTGGCGGATCCAGTGACGTCACGGCTTGGCTAGCCGACCGCGCTGTGTTTTAGCGGGACTCAAATTCTCGGCATTTCATTTTAGAAAATCATCAATAAAATCTTTATTTTACTAGTTAAAAATATATATATGGTTGTGATCCTTGAAATGTACTTTACACAACCACAACCGTATTTCCCACCACTGCAATTACCGTATTCTTCAAGTTATTTGAGATCTAGCTATGAGCTAGGTATCACCTGTTTTTTGTTAAATCCATGCAAATTTAATGATCATCATCAGACCAGTATTTCTCGCATTCAAAATGCCCTCATCAAGTAAATTTTGTTTTGGAAGGCCTATTATGAATCACTTTACGCCCCATAATTTGAGAACCTGCGCCACAGACACCCTCCACGCCATACTTGTCAGACGTCCGGGCTTCTTTAATAAAGGAAAATAAATTACACCTCTGTTTTACTTCACTCCATACTGCTATTATGAAAGCGTCTATTTGTTTCGCGAAATATTTTGTTGAGTGCTAAGAAAACTTGAAATTTGTTTCTATAAAAAAAAACAAAAATTGTGATCTAAGATGCACAGAAATATTACATTGAAGATTCATATTACATGTATTCCCATAATCAGACACGTATAAGCTTGCGCTTACACATGACGCATGAGGACTTACAACATTTAAACTAAATCTCAAATGGACATAAGCCCTGCAAATCTCGCCGACCTTGGTGACATAAGCAAAGTGAACCTTTTTTGACAGTATGAGTGGTCAGCCTCATAATAACTTATAAGTCAACAAATAAGCTTAAGAGGTATTGAAAAGTGTTTTGTCCTCATCGATATCTACAGAATTATCTATAGAATTAATTATTTCCTTCATGATTGTCCTACAAAACTTAAAACAATCCTTTACGGCAGTCCCATACAAAACTGCCGTTCGCTCGCCGAGAAAAAGTTTACAGTTAAAAAATGTTCCGACCTCCTTAGACGTATTTTATTATTTAATTGATTTAAGTAAAGGGCCCACTGCTTTCCTATTAAAATCAGTTTCAAATCATGTGAGTTTAAAATGATTGTTTAAACTTAGACATAACGCAATTTAAAAAAAAACGCAACTAAGCTACACATATAGTGTAACTTCTTGCCTGCGTTATCCCCGAGGGGGTCGCATGTGGTGCTTCGGGACCTATTTATTTTTACAGGTAAGGGGGCCGGCATCACACCAACCACTTTCAGTTGAAGTGGGGGCTTCCCAGCTCCCTGGGGGGCTGGTTCTCATTTCTTGTGAAGGCTGAGTCAGGCTTTGAGATCGAACCCATACTCTCGGCATGGAATGCAAGCATTCTACCAATTGAGATATCGACCTTTTTTCGAGCTTTTTACGTCGCTACAAAGCGCCAATTCTCAAGCAAGACCCTGTTGCTGTAAGGCAGAATGGACCTTTGGTGACCGGTCATTTGTAAAGGTTTTATGAATTTTTCAACCCAGCAAAGAGCAAATTTGAAAATATAAATGGTATATATTTTTGTGCTCCGCCGGGAATCATTCAGAGTCCGAAGTGTTACCACTGAGCTACGGACCGGCACAGATATGGATATCAGCTTACAGAAAAAAATAATTCGTACAGTAAAAAAAACTCAGGAGTTTGTTTCAAATAAAACAGTTCTGATTTAAAAATTGAAAGATAATATTGTAAGACCTGTTTATATCCTATCCAAACAAAAATTGCATTCCTTTTCACAAATTTGATTTAAAAAATAATGATTTTAAGGTAAGGCATTATTTTTATCTTCTATTTTTGTTTTACTGAAAGCATAGTTCAGCTTTAAGACAAGAATGGTGAATATGCTCCACTTTGCTCTTACAAAGCGTTGAGAACGATTACCGCAAGTTTTTACTGTCAAGTGGGAGTCATAACATGTTTTATGGCCCCAGCAGCTGTTCTCTCTATGGCTCACAGACGCACGAGTGTGGCTGATGATTTTATATTCGCCTACGATGCCATCTTAGTGCTTTTCAATCTGCAATCCTCAATTTTATAGCTCCCTTTTAGAAATGTAAATTTTGGTGGGTAAAGCGTAAACTATCGTGAGTAAAACGTGAATTTTGGTTAGTAAAATGTAAATGTTGATGAGTAAAATTTGAATTTTTCCTTAGTAAAACATGAATTTTGGTGAGTAAAATGTAGATGTTGATGATATAAACATGAACTTTGGTAGGTTAAATGTGAATTTTGGTCAGTAAAACATGAATTTTGGTGTGTAGAATGTGAATGTTACTGACATAAACGTGACTTTTGATTAGTTAAACGTAAATTTTGGTCAGTAAAACATGAATTTTGTAAAACGTGTATGTTGTTGACTAAAACGCAATTTTAATATAGCAAAGATATACATCCATTTTAAGTTTCTTGGATACATAAATAATTCTATATGAAAGACTGAAATGATGAAAAAACTTTAGTTATATTTCAATATTTGTACATGCAATGTGTATTTTCTCTACAATATTTTGACGCTCTCCTAGTAAAATTGGAGTATTCATTCCTTGTATTGAATAGGAAAATTCTTTGCAAAATTGGAAAATATTTCTCCATTTGAATCGTTACAGTTGAAGAGCCATTGGGCAACAAAGGCTTGTCGTCGATGCCGCGAGTCTCCGAACGTCTGAAACGACGATTCTCGGTTCGTGTCCTGAATCTCAAGTATTAAAAATCTACGTTCATACTTAAACACAGCGTTTTACAAAAAATATATGAAATCTAGAACGCTCACTGAAAAGCTCTGTTAAACCCATCGACGACTGTAGGAACCTGAAATGGGTACTGTCCAGACGTGCCTATTTTGGATATTAATATATAATTAATTTTTCAATAAAAAATGTACTAACATGTAGTTTTTATCGTTTAAAAAAGTAATTTATGTATGTATGTATATTTTACTTAGAAAATAACGATTCTTTTACGACAAACAAATTGATAGAAGAGTTATGCGTACGTGATGTTACAATAATATCAATTTAACCCTTTGAGTAACTCTTTCAAAATTCATCCAACTTGTTTTTCATTACAACTTTATGTATTTTCTGAGCATTCGTTTACGTTTTACTTAAATTTTGTATGTTTTGTGTATTAATACTGAAAATTTATATCGATTAATTTTATTAAACTTTATAGAACTTTTCTAATAAAACACTCCTGATGATGATCGACATGATGGAAAACGTTAGTAATCTGTAGTCTAAAATCTAAGTTTTTAAGATGTAACATTTAAGATTTATATTAAATGTATTCCAACAAACAGACACGTATAAGTTCGCGCTTAAACATGCTGCATGTAAACCTACTATATAAAACCCAATTTCATATAAACATAAGCCCTATAACTCTTACCGACCTTCCCTGAAACAGGGGTGGCATTGGAAAAGTGAATGATTTTGTACAGTATGGGTGGTCAGCCTCATACCAACCTATAAGTCAAGGAATAAGTTAATTAGAATTAATGGTATTGTGCCAATAAAACAGTGTTTTGGTAGAATGTTTTTAAAGTTCTGTAAAGATAAATAAATACGAGTATATGATTTATTAATGCTAAAATATAAGATTGAATCACGAAAATTTCAAAATTCAAAGAGAAAAAATAAAAAGCTGCACTTGTCATTTATTACTTATTGGTGTACTTACAAAACTTTTTATTTTAGGAAATCTAATCAAATTCATAATTATGAGAAACATAAATCAAGTAAAATAAAAATTTAAATGTTACGAGTTAAAAATCGTCCTTGCACTTGCAACTTTTTTTTGCAAAGTGGCCGGGACTAGATTGGTTAAGTTTACAGAGGTGAGTTATAACGTTAGGTTTTATACTTGGGGCACGGAATCTTATTGAATAGCTCGACGGGTAGAAGTTTCTAGAGCCCTTTGCATACAGGCGAAGAGAATCAAAGCAAAGCCTCTTATGCCATTATCCGAATGGAAAACTGCACATTACAATGGAGGGAAAACTTACCGTTGAGAAATTTAACCTCGGAATGTTTTATACTGTTACAACCGTATGAGCCCGATTGCGTGGCTTGCTTAAATGTGTGTGTGTCCGCCTCTAGTATAGTCTACTGTGAGTTTGAATGCTGCATGTGCTCAGACACGTAGTTGGTACAGGTGTTAACATAGAGGTGTGTGGAGAGGTTCACTATAGAAGGGTCTGGAATATGCGAGAGGTGTCTGTTTAGACGCTATATATTTGGACCGCAATTGTCTGAGAGAACAAATTGATTGAAACATTAAGCAGTGAAGTTGATAAGCCAAGAGCTAGAAATCAGTACATTGCAAACCGAAATTGTGTGAAATAAATGTTGAAAAATAAATTGCAGTTTGATTTAAAGAACCCAACTAAAATCATTACAATAATAGTTTTTTCTTTGTTGAATTAATTTTAGGGTATATTACTGTTGCTGACTACCCATACTGTATAAAAATATTCACTTTGCCAGCGTCACCACTGTTTCAGGGCAGGTCGGCAATAGTTGCAGGGCTTATTTTTGTTTGAGGTTAAGTTTTAATATGTAAGTACACATTCAGCATTTGTAAGCGCGAACTTACACGTGTCTTTTTGTGGGCATGCATTTGATATGACTTTTGAATGTTATTACATCTTTGCAACTTATATTATATATTACTGTGACCGTATCCAGCTGCCATTTCACTAGGGGTATACAGTATCATCGTTTATGCATCTCCACTGGGCTGGAAGTCTCATCACCACGGTAATTCTAAATCAGCTGTTCATTTGCGACTATCTTGTATTGAAAGGTACAAATAAACAGATATTCGGTAGGTAAGAATTACCGTGGTGATGAGACTTCCAGCCCTGGTCTCCACTTTGTTCTGTCGTTGCTCGATTTTTTTCGTTACTCGATTTACATTTTTTTTTAAGTTTCTAAATGCCCGATGAGCCAATAATCTCTTCTCACAACACTCATTATCCCTTAGTTCTCATTACTCAGTTACCCGTCAAATGTCACTGATTGAGTTACCCCAAACTAGAATTAAAACTAAGTGCTGGGAGGGCGGCAGGGGGTGCCTCCCCAACCGTGTCACGACAAATAGGTCAAAGACTATTCGTCCACAGACAGCTCGTCCATTGACAGTTAGTTAGTCCATTTGACAGACCATTGATGATGTTACAAGACAGTTCTTACACACGAGTTTTCAGCCAACGATATTTCGGTAACAGACATCTCAGCCACAGGTAAAACACAGACAGCTCATTTATTGACAAATTGGTAACATGACAGTTTGTACGCACGAGTTTTCGGTTAGCTATATTTCGGTCACAAACAACTCTACCACAGTACTCTTAGTACGAGTTGAAAAACTTGAGTACGTTTAGTAAGTAAGTGAGTAAGTGTACGGAAAGTATTAAACAGTGGTTTTCTCCAAAATCTGCCGTTTTTGTTTGTTTGAACTTAATTTTCTTGATCACTGTAACTCTTTTGCTAAGACCATAAAGTGTAAGAAACAAAAACGACAGATTTTGGGAAAAATCACTGTTTAATACTTTCCGTAAACTTACTCACTTACTTACTAAACGTACTCAAGTTTTGCAACTCTTAATAAGGGTACAGATAACTCGTACTCAGACAGCTCATGCATTGACAAATTGGTGCAAGAGAGTTTGTCCACACGAGTTTTCAATACAATATATTTGTATGTGACCGGCTCACAGACTGCTCCAATGACAAAAAACTTACTCTCCAAAAAACCTGTTTATTAAAGTTACTGTAATTTTGATAAATTAGGTTTGCAAGTGAATTGACAAGGACTAAATGGTATTGTCACTCGGTCGGGTTACTAGGGAAAAGGCATAAAAATATTTTGTTGTTGGATGCTAAGGACGGCAGTCTCATACAATACTGAAGTTTTTCTCGCCAAGAAAAAGATACGAAAATGTATTCTACCTCGTTGTGGTTTTTTGTGACGGAGCTGTCTGTGGATCATATCGTTACTTTAAAGGTAAAACTGAATAAGTGTGTGTCTCTCAGATAAATGCATCTTTTTCTATGAAAAAAGACAAAAAAGTATGAAAACTCAATAGTTTAAAAGTTTTTCATAAGTTCCTCCTTATAATTAGTTCACTTTATATGAGAAGTTACACGCAATAAAATGTGTTATCGACGATTTCCCAAATAACTGAATCACCGTTTATTTAGTTTTACCTGGTGGCGATATATTGTATGTGAGCGAAATGCCGTTGACCGATAAGTCGTGTGGCCATATCGTCCATGACCGATGTGTTTGTGGACGAGTTTTCTTTGACCAAAAAGTCGTGTGGACAAACTAACGTGTGGCCGATTTGTCCATGGCCGATCTGTCTGCGGGCAGGTTGCCTGTGACCGATCTGTCGTGCACCCGTTCCCGCCAACCCTCTCTCGGCAATTATTCATCCCCGTCTAGATAATTCAAGGTGTCAGATTGAAATGCTGGAAGCTGTGCGAGCTCCGCATTTAATCCCAAAGTTGTCTCGCCGCGGGAAGTTTGAGCCGTTAGTCTACGCGACATGTTTTCGCTCCATTCTCGTTTTGTGGTTTGTTCCCAAAAATACAGTTTTCAAGCTGTCAAAATGTGACATTTATTCTTACATCAATCAACCTTAAAAGATAAATTTTTGTTAATTTTTTCGGGCACATTTTTAAAATACACTTTTAATTATTACCTTTTACCTCAAGAATTTTATTGTGAGTATAATTCCTTATTGAGAAAACCACTTCCGTAGAAAAATCATAATATAAACGGTTTAAAAATAAACGACAAAAACTAAACTGTTCAGGAGAGCAGTTGAAAGTGTGATATTGCAAAAAAAATGGCAAAACTTTTTTTATTTTTTATCATATTGTTCAAATCAAAACAGTTCAAAAATTAAAAAAAAAAACCATGGCACTTATTGGAGTTCTTATTAATGTGGTTTTACGACTTTTTATGTCACAAGCGCCTTTAGGACAAAAAAGGCCAAATTCTTGTCGATTACACAAAAACCATACTTTGAAAACGCAGTTGTTTGTTCGGGCATAAACAACAAAAAATCATCGTAGAGCTATGGGAGTGCAGCGCATTAGAATGAGCGGAAAATTTAAAGTAGGATAGCATTCACAACTATTTTTTGACCAAAACGTCGCTTCTTTTATCGTTTGGAGAGAAAGTAAAGGTTGCTTTTTTGTTTAATTGATGATTGCGTTTGCTTTTTTTTAAGTATCATAGTGCATATTGTACGTATACGTATATACTAAGTACTCTACTTGATGGAGCCAAGTTTGACTCAACCATGTAAGAGAGGAGATAAGATTGATTGAATGATGTTTCTTAATTTAATTAGGTGCTTAAGCAAACTCTTGAAAAAAGCAAATCTTTCAGAATCATAGACCATCAAGGAACAAAGAAAAGAGTCTTGGACTTATCAAAAAGGGCTGACCTAACTCCCGCATGATCTTTTATTATATGGTTCTCCCTGTCAATTGCTTTGCAGTCGAAGAGACAAGACACGTCTCTTTTTACTTGACTTTTACTGAACTTCACACAGATTTGTTGTTACATGGTAAGTAGGCAGGGGTGGACAAGATTAATAAATGGTTACAGGAGTAAGAATTAAATAGTCTGTGACTATAAACAAAATAACCACCCACAACCCGCTCGAACAGTGCTTTACAACTGTCCTTTCTACTGGATCCGTGTAAACATCACATTTTACAATGGAGTTACCGATTTTACAGGAATAATTCTATGTTTGAAATATTTAAATTTAATTTGTGTTTTCAGCCACAATGTGTTCCAGAAAGTCGTGGCGGTTTTACTAATTTTATACAATAAATGTTAATTTTCAAAGTTTGAGGAGCGCTCTTAAATATGTAATGGCCACGACACGTTTGGATTGTAAGAAGTAAACTTTATTTAATCCAAGAATTCTGGGAAGTAGAAGGTATCGTCAGATGAGAAATACAGTCCCAACCTGTTGGAGAGTTACACATTGTATTTGCCTTATGACTACAATCTTGGATACCAATAGATGTTTTAAAATATGACTAAAAAGTGCCTGACGTTCTTCCACATAAAGCTGCGTGGTGTTATCCACAATGTGTTCATCAATACTTCTTTCATTTCATCCAGAGTCATAATCTTTTTCATGAATTATCTCAAAATTTGACCTATACCTACCTCAATCAAATTCACATACCTTTTAATATACATTTACACTTTCCTAACGTCACCCTGTTTCAGGGAAGGTCAGCAAGAGATGCAGGGCATAATATGTTCATTTAAAATTGGGTTTTTTTATGTTGTCCACATGTGTCATGTGTAAACGCAAAATGTTTTACTGCTTATTAAAATGCATTTAATATGAATCTTAAATGTAATATATCTTTGCAATTTAGATTATAGATAATAGACAGCTCTTAAACTTTTTCCTGAAAAAGAGGTGGCATTGGCAAAAATGAACAAATAATTGCGTCATAAAAAAAGAGTGTCCCATTTAACCTGAACGTCAATAATACACTTTGACATTTCCATTTTACAGCGCCCTTTCCGCTTGTCGAATTTCAGCCGCCAATTCTGCAGAATTCACGTGCATTTTTTCCCCTCCTACTCCATTCTCTTTATTGTGTGTTTTAAGAGTTAAACGAGTCGAATGTGTCTGGACATAAAATACCCCTATATTCACAAATCCTACTTACTTTGAACTTAGACCACACTTAGTCCACGCATAGAATGGTCTTCATATATGCGCAATATGCATAAATAAACATAATGTATACGCTAGTAAGACTTAAGGAAAGTAAATTTTCTAAGGTTTTCACATTTACGTATTTACAATATATAATATATGGATTGTTTTAAAAATGTAATCTACATAGATTGTAAAATGTAATGAAAAATTATTGTATGGTTATTATAATTTCACAAAATGTATGCGAAATAAACATTTAGCCAACCTGTCACAATGATTCCAAAATCAACGCCCTTGCAAAGGTATTTATCTTGTCCTAACTTTATTAGTCACTGCATGCAGGTTCATATTATTAATGTGTACATGTTGGGTGGTAGAAAGGGGTGGAGTTGAAGAGGGCATGAGGGGGGGTCAATGACGTCACTCACATAGAATGTTTGTTACGGGCCGGATTGACCTATTTTACTTTCACAATTGCACGTGAACACACTCGCACTCGCGTGAATACGCGGGATAATAGTAATTACTATTGTGTGCCAACGAACAATGGACCAGTGGCCCCTGTATATAAATAATATACGTCATTCCCTCAGTGCTTGTTTGGCTTAACTGCAATATAATTCAAAGATGACCACTCAATAATAATAATAATATTACGATGATTTATTTTGGTGTGAATCACACCTCTAGAGCCCTCTGCGAGCTTGGTCGTTGCTGTAAAAAGCTCCTATGCTCAAGCAAGTCCCAGTTGCTGTAAGGCTGGATGGACCTTTGACGACCAGTCTTTGGTAGAGGTACATAAATTTTCAACCCAGGGAAGAGCATATGTAAAAACTATTTTTCTGTGCTCCACCAGGATTCTAAGCTACCACCTTCCAATCACTAGTCCAAAACGTTAACAACTAGACTACAAACCGGTCAAATTCAATGAAGTGATGTCAATAATCACATTCTTTACAATCTGAGTTAAAAAATACGTATAACACCATAATGTGAGAGTTGTTTTCAATATTTTTAAAATCGTTTTCATATGTCACATTAGTCCAGTACATACACAAACATTGCTCATGTGAAATAACTTTTGATGTACATAAGACAAACAAGCACTAAGGGGACGATATATAAACCCCTGTAAACAGAAATATACGTTTAAACTCAGCCATAGCGTTAACCAAAAATATATAGAAACTAAAAGCATCGCATCTGGTGAGAGTCTTAGTTGCTAAATATTTTTGATAAAACGCATCGGTTGAATTTGAGAGTGAAGGGTGTTCCACACAAAGCAGGAATAATGGAATAAATTTCCTGTTTAAGCATGAAATAAATATAAACTGTGTATTAATTTAATTATTGGCCTTTGTGGCTGAATATTCAATGCTTTTTGTCAAAGCACTTCAAAAATTACCATACAGCAAACGCAATAATTTTGCTTTACTGATGATTGTTTTTTGATGACATTTTTGACGAAAAAGTCACCATTTCGAAAGGTTTGGTTTTCTGTAAGTTTAATATTTAAGGCGTGTTTCTGGATTGTAGAATTCGATTCTAAACTACTAACTCAGCTGAGCACAATTTTTAAAAATAAAATCACACAATATAGATGTACGTATAGACTTTTTTGTATGGGTTACTTTTTAAGGTTCTGTTGTTTAGACTGTTGTTTAAACAAGCACTGAAATAAATTTATTTCAATTTTGAAATGAATCTTTACAATTATCTAGGTTTTTGGCAGTTACTTCGTGAAAGTTCATTTTAATAGATTAAAATAAAAAACTTATTTGTTACAATTCACATGAGCTTTTATTATTTTTTAAACACTACCGGTTTCGGGAGAAGCAATACCTCCTAGCAATACCTCCAATAAAACCTAGTTTATATTTACACCTGAAGATGGGAGGTATTGCTTCTCCCGAAACCGGTAGTGTTTAAAAAATAATAAAAGCTCATGTGAATCTTTACAATATTAAACAAATTTATAAAAAAAACCGTCTTTACCATTTTCATTTATTTTAATTTTTCCCATTATTCAAAGATAAAAAAAAGAGTCAATTAAGCAGTCCAACGTTCAAAAAATTATAGCAAGACGAAATTTTCCGTGGAAACGGTCTCGAATAAACAAACAAAAAACTTTTGAATTTGGACGGCGGGGACCTTAAAAAAATGATAAAAAATATAATGTTGGTCGGCTTCTGGAAGTCATTTGTTTGTAGTAATGGAATTTTAATGATGTCCTGATGCGACTGTGAGGTCCTAAAGAGGCTGGAAGGGAAAACTTTTCACATCTGATTTTGAAGTATTTTTTCCACCAACTTTGTCCATTTTTCAATTTTGAAATCTGCACGCTCTCCAGCTTCTTTCCCGCGTGTTTTTCTCGTAATCAAAGTGATTTATTTATTTATTCCGGCGCTTCTACTTCCAAGAAAATATGAAGCCAAGATAAATTTTATTAAATATTCAATCTCACATTGGAACAGCCAACAAGTTGCACTGAGCCATGCCTAGGTGAGAATAAAATGTTATTATAATGGAACTGTATTTGCAAGTTTTCAGCCTTTTTTGTAAATAAAAAATAGTCTCCTTTTTCGATATTTTGCTTATACGTGTATTAACCTCTTAATACTTAAGGGATATTTTTTTCTCGCATCCAGCCACCGTTCCGCTAGGGGGGGTCAGTACTTACATATGTAGATGTGGTTCGACTTTGTTATGTCCAAACTATCTCACCGTCCTCCTTTGTTTGTACCTTCAGTCTTATTTTCTCGTTTATAACACACTCCTTCAAAAGCTTTTCAGTTTTATTTTTGATTCAGTTTAAAGGTAAAAATTCAGGTTAAGGTCTAGAGAAAAAAAAATAGCTGAAAACAAAGATCTTTACGTATATATATTTTTTTCGTTTACTTAAATTGTAAGTACATATTTTGCATGTATCATATGAACATATCTTTTGGAATTTAATTAATGTTGGCAACAGTTTGAATATGGTTCCGTATTTTACCCATCGCAGAGCCTTTGTTCGTTCAAATCAGAAAACCGCTAATTAAGTCGATCAAATCCATAATCAGGGTTATTCCCTACACATTTGGTCCATAGCTGATCCCAGGATTATCGTTTTTTTGATAACACCGGATGAGTCTAACCACAGACATACTCAAAGCAGATAAAAATAAAATTAATATTTGGATGATTTATTTGGTGCGCTGTTTTTGTGTGAATCACACCTTAAGACCCAGTCGCTGTAAAGCTTGATGGGCCTTCAGTGACCGGTCTTTGGTAAAGGTGTATGATTTTTGTAACCCAGCGAAGAGCATATTTGACATTTTAAATGGTATATTTTCTGTGCTCCGCTGGGATTTGAGCCCACGATCTTCCATTTACGAATCCAAAGCGTTTTCACTAGACTACGGACCGGGCAGAAACTATTATTTATTTAGAAACCAGTTAGAGGGCATCTAATTGCAGATTACATTTCAACAAATGTACATCTATTATTTATATCAATGGGTATAAACGAAGATATGATAGTGAAAAGGAATACGCTAAGTTGGTTCGGACATCAAGAAAAAAAAGATAATAAACGAATGACGGAAAGGGTGTACAACAATAATTTTAAAAGCGAGGAAGGGGAAGACAGAGGAAAAAATAGATTTAACAAATTAGCGAGATTGTATAAGACTAGATCCTGTAGAGTGTGAAAAAGAGTAGAGCATGTATAGAAAAAGTTATGAATTTTGAGGAAAAAAAAAGTGGAGAGACATCTGAGACGGTATAGACCACCCCTATCGGAATAGAGGCTGGATAAAAAACATGAACAATATGTCAATAAAGTGATGTGCTCACAATCTACACATAGCAAAACATTACAGAGTATTTTCTCATAGTATTGTTAATTAATAGCAAATACACATAAATATTTAGGAAGGTAGATATTACATTTGTAGCTGATGGGAGCTGTATATAAGTAAGATTAATTTTTATAAGATCCTAGGGTAAAAATATATATTTTTAGAAAGTAACTAGCAATTATCACCATTATGTACTCGAAGCTTTTGGAAGATCGTTCTTTCGAAGGTTCCAGCAAAATTGGCTTCTAGTAACTACTACCGCTGGAGTATAAAAAGCCGCAAACGGCTTGCAAGAGACAATCTTCATACGGCACTCTACTTTTAAACACAAAAGACAGTATAAGTGAACACAAACCATCTGTGTAAAAAAAATATATATGTAACCATGGAGGAAGTATTAAATGGAGGGGTCGTACATGTGATTTAGTACCAATCAACATGATGCACCGTCTTTGACATCATACACTGTTTATAATGCTGTCTCGCTCACGACAAATGAAATGTTTTTCTCATTTTCTATGTAAGCAACGTGTCTCTACTCCGTCTTCAATCTATTTACAAATCACCAAGGAAACACATGAAATCACTATGGTAACGGATTTGTTAGTAGTGTTGTTGCAAGTATGAAGATATCTGATAAATTCCGATTTCAAAAATGTTCCCACCTCATTGTGTACGGGATGATTTCCACAAGTATCTATTACCGCGAGCATAGAAGTTACATACTTGAAGAAGCAAGTATCTATATATTTGAACATCACTAGTTCTTGAAATGGCTGTCACTTTCGCGAACAAAATATTTCGACAAACGAAAAATAAATTTTATCAACGTAATCATATAGAATAGTGATTAAAGTGAAATATTATTCCATTTTCTATAACACATTTACTCTAATTTGTTGGCACGTTTAGAAAATACCCAGTTTGGCATTTATATGTAATTTTTTTCCAATGAGGTAACACACCTGTTCACAGCTGGAAGGTTACCGATAGGCTGAATTTGGATTTTTGTGTGATGAGTGGGGTAGCGTATTTCTAATTCTCAAAGGATTGATTACTTAGCCCATCCAGTTCTATATATCCATGTGTGTAACTGTAAAAATAAATCTAAGTGTAAAATAAATATCCTGTAAAGAAAACCAGTTTTTTTTTATATTTGAAGACTATTTGAACCCTAAAAAACATAACAGTATCCTTTGTGAATACAAGTGCGAGCTAAAACACGGGGTGTGGCACAAATAAAAAATACAATTTGCATGTATGCAGCCCGCAAAGGCATCCAATTTCATCGTGACGTAATTGGTTCGATTCCAATTAAAAAAGTAACACAAGATCGGTCGTGGCAGTCACCTGTCGAAGTGAACAAAATGCAAGTATAAAACTTAAGCCGCAGCGTTTTACCAGAAACATATAGAAAATTTAACTATCTGCAGATGCGTTGTTTCATAGTTAATATATCTGTTTGGTAACGTTTAAACTTATTTTTTAATGTGTGTAGTAGCAAGCGATAAAATGCATCTAAAATGCACACGTTTGATGGCACCTTTATTGGACTGTTTAGCTGTTTTGTTTGAACACAGAAGTGAATATATTACGCTTTGACATTTTGTAATTAAAATACTAATTAATGTTTGAATAGCGAATGTTGTGTAAAGAAACTAATTTGTGTATTGGAATTTTTTTTACTATGATGCATGTTTTTAAAAAATGTAATTTGTCATGTATGTTCCTTGACTTATAGGTTGTTATGCGGCTGACCACCCATAATGTAAAAATTGGTTCACTTTGCCAATGTCACCTCTGTTTCAGGGAAGGACGGCAAGAGTTGCAAGGCTTATGTTCATTTGAGATTGGGTTTTTATATTGTAGGTCCACATGCGGCATGTGTTAGCGCGAAATTATACATATCTGCTTGTGGGAATGCATTTAATATAAAACTTAAATGATATATATCTTTGCAGCTTAGATTAGATTAGATTAGATTAGATGCATAATACAAAAGCATTGAAAAATTGTTTTTGTCAATTTAGGCTTAAACCATTTTTTTTTAGTTGTAAGCTAGTTCATCCTCAGTCGTCATGCAGAGGGTGTCTCCAGAAGACGTTGGCTACGTCACCAAATCAACGTCGATAATGATGTAAGTTCTCTCCTAACAGTTCGTCTAATATCCGAAAGCTTAATTACCTACTTAATTGTTTCTTGACTTTTAGGCTGGTATGAGGCTGACCACCCATACTGAAAAGAAGATTTACTTGGCCAATGTCACTTCTGTTTGACGTATATTCGGTTTTTGGGTTTATGTTCATTTGAGGTTTGGATTTTAATTTACACATTTAGTGCGACTTCTTGCCTGCGTTTTCCCTACATTTTCTACATAATAACATGTGATTACAGCTTTGTTAGTAAAATTTATAATTTGTGTTTCGGTAGTTGGTCTACAGGCCAGCGGCCACACCCCGCGTTCGGTGTGATTTGGGTCAGGAAACGCTGTGTACGCATTAATTATCAAAACTAGGGTTCAGTTCCGCAAGTATAAAACACGACGGTCAAACTCAATTATGGCGTTTTACTAACAAACTAAATATGCATCAACAAAGCTACACATATAAGGAAACTTCTTATTACATTTTTCCAGAAGGAGTAGCATATGATGATGAAATTGATCACTCTTTTCAGCGCCTTTTTTTAACACTTTGTCACTACAAGGATGTGGCGTGACATTTTAAGGACCCGGCATTACGTCAACCACTTCTCTTAAATTAGGAGTTTCCCAGCTCCCTATGAGATAAGTTCTCCTTTCTTGTGACAGCTGATTAAACAATACTTGTGTTTTTATATTGAGCTTAAAATAAACACCGAATCGGGAAATCCTTCGGGACACACTTAATGTAGATCGAACCGTAGTCCTCTGGCATGGAACGCAAGCGTTCTACCAGCTGAGCTATCGTCCGGACTTTGACAGAAATGTATGAAAGCCAAAACTAGAGATGTTGTTTTACCTCATAGTTCACCAATCTTACTAACACTTTGCTAAGGCTTCACTAGCGTTTAGAATGTTTTCTATTCAAGCGTATGGTGCAGAAATAAAAACCATTTACTTAGCGCTAGTGAGCCTTAAGATAAGTGTTAGTAGGATTGGTGAATACTGTGGTAAGTTTCCTGTTTTTGGCACTGCGTTCCTTGAGTGCTTGTTTGTCTTATTTCCATCAGAAGTAATTTCACATGAGCTTTGTTTGTAGTGTACTCGACCAATGTGTCTCATGAAAACTGGAAATTTATTTTCAAAAAAATTAAAACCACAAGTATAGTGTAATGTGATTCTTAAGACAATTTCATTGAAAGGCTATCATTGAATTAAATTGTAGATAAGCAAAACAAGCACTAGGGGGATAAATGCAGTTGAGACTATACGTAAAGTTTATACTTTGGTATACGGGACACAATTTGCGAATGTTTGTTTAATCTAATTAGACGGTTTTGTTAATAATATTATAACCAGGCGTCACAACTGACGTTAACGCCTATTCATTATTCATGTATGACAATTTCCCATTATTTCATTTGATAATTTTGGAAATGAATGATAAAACTGTACCTACAGTCCATTTCATTTTGATTTGAATGTTAATGATCTAAATTTTAATTTTATTCATTGTCAAACAATGGTTTTAATTATTTTGTATACAAACAAAATCAACGAAATAAATACTAATGCATTCATATAAAACGAATGATATTATAAATATTAGGATAATTTTTTTGGTGAGCACTGTTTTCATATTATATATCACACCCCAAGAGTCCACTGCGAGCTTGTTCGTTACTACAGAAAGCGCCAATTTTCATGCAAGACCCATTTGTTGTGAGACAGGGGGAAATTTTCGTGGTCGGTCTTCGGTAGAGGCAAATGAATTTTTCAACCTAGTGTGGACAAAACATGAAAATTTGTTTTTTTTGTTCTGCCAGAAATTAAACCCAATGACTTGCGATTGATGGTCTGAAGCGTTAAACAGTTTGCCTCATTTGAAATAAATAAATGGCTTTGAAGGAGCGTATACGTAGTGTGATCTTGTAAATACCGCCTTCTCCATCTTATTATACTTACAAGGTAAGATTGAGGGGAGAAAAACTCAGGCACTCCGAAGGACATGGTGGCTGAAAAACCTGTGACAATGGTTCAAAACAAGCGCCAAGTCCTTGTTTCGAGCCGCAACATCCAAGGTCAAAATAATGATCACCAATTTTTGATGAAAGTGGCACCAAAAGAAGAAAAACAAGCTATCCTGCTTTCAACTACAAACAGCGCCCTCATCTCGCTTCGAAAACTTCACAAAGCATCCTTCATCAATCGGACAGAATCTCAAGTATACAACTCCACATAGCGTTTCATCAAAATAATACGAAAAATAAAGCAACGCCTTTAGGGGCCAATACACTTTCCAAGCATTTTTTTCGGTAAACGCTACGCTTGAGTTTGAACGTAGTTTTGTATGCTATTCTATGTGTACAGTACTCCATGTGAATTTCCCTGATCCCTGGCTCTGTATACCCATCAGATGAGAGGGAAATTTCTCCGCTGGACTGTACGTGTTTACGCACGGCTGCACTTTGACCCAAAGCGTTCTCTAATATAGAATACGGACATTTGCATAAATTTTTGATTAACATTCGTGTGGGAGGTGGCCTCCTACAAACCAGGAATGCTGTAGATATCCGTTTTTGTATTCGAAAATATCAGATATCTGAAATAAAAAAGTATCCGTAGCCGAATCCGATAGAAAAGTTTATATGTTTCATTAACGGATAATTTTGGATAGGGGTGGAGTCTTAAAGAAAAACGTTACGAAATTGAGTTATATATAATGATCACCATATTCCAGTGATAACACTTTGGACTCGTAAATAGAAGGTTGTGGGTTCGAATACCGACAGAGCACAAAAAATGTACCATTTATTTTTCAAATATGCTCTTCGCTGGGTTGAAAATTCATTAAACCTGTACGAAAGACCGGTCACTAAAGATCCATCCAGCCTTACAGCAACTGTGTCTTGCTTGAGAATTGGCGATTTCTTCAGCGACGACCAAGCTAGCAGAGGGCTCTTGCAGTGTGATACACACAAAAACAGCGCTCACCAAATAAATCAGCCTAAGTTTATAAATTAATTTTAATAATGTTGGTGGAGACGACAATTGTTTACGGCATGGGTCGGCAACCTGCGGCCCTTGAGGCGTCTTGGTGCGGCCCGCAAGATATTCGCCGCAACGCATGTGCCGGACGATATTATCATACACATACACAATGGAGTGAAAAAAAAATACAACAAATATCGTAAAAATGGACAAAAAGCGTTTTATTTTCATAACTAAAATACAATGACATGTGCTTCAAGCGTATGGGCGGATCTTAGATTTGAAAGGTGGTCAAACTTATCCAAAGGGGGGAGTAGAATTTGTGGGCAGATTTCCTTATGTAGGCCGGTGTCAATTCGCGTGGTTTAACTTGAATTGCGGGATTCCCAAATTGAATTGGCGGGGATACTACAATATGAGATTTATAATAAGGGGTAGAATCAATATTGAATTTCATTTGTAGTTCGTACGTCAATTAATTAATGTTGTCATGTATGTTCCTTGACTTATAGGTTGGTATGCGGCTGACCAGTGACCACCCATACTGTAAAAAATGGTTCACTTTGCCAATGTCACCCCTGTTTCAGGGAAGGACGGCAAGAGTTGCAGGGCCTTTGTTCATTTGAGATTGTTTTTTTATAATGTAGGTCCACATGCGGCATGTGTTAGCGCGAAATTATACATGTCTGCTTGTGGGAATGCATTTAATATAAATCTTAAATGATATATATCCTTGCAGCTTAGATTAGATTAGATTAGAATCACGATACATGACGCGGGAGGATGGGGGGGGTAGGTAGTCAGCATGTGCTGAAATGCTGACCGTTAGATCCGCCAGTAACCAAGTTCGGCCCGCACTAAATCCCACGTAAAATATTTGGCCCTTTTACAACAAAAGGTTGCCGACCCCTGGTTTACGGCATTGTATTATACTATGTGCCTAACCGGTCAACCACAGAGCTACCAAACACTACAAAATACTAAATGATCATGACGTGAAATCCTTTGTTTTCTTGGATGTATCTTATTGTATTTCGGCACCCAATAACTGCACGTCGCGTCGTGTCGTTATATTAAAGCTTTTTATCTTTAAAAATTGACAAATTCACTGACCAAAACAATAAAAACGCGCACAGTGTTCGCGCAGACATGTATTTTAAAATTAAAAAGAACACAAGGTTTTTTTTTACAATGAAATCAGTATGTGAACATCTTTGCTCTCTTTCTAACTAAGCTACACATTCAGTGCAACTTCTTGCCGCGTTATCCCTAAAGGTTTCGCATGTGGCGAGTGGAACCTGTTTATTTTCACATGGCCCTACGCCAATCACTTCAGTTGAAGTGGGGGTTTCCCAGCTACCAAAGGAACAGGTACTCATTCATTGTGATGCATGATTAAACCTTGAAGGTAGTTTATTTTGGGTTCGAAATACACACCAGAACGGAAATCATTTCTGCCCCCCTCGGGATTCAAAACCGAGCTCTCTGCATGGGATGCTAGCAATCTACACACTGAGCTATCGACTGGAGTTTTTAAAACAATTTCATATTCGAAACCGAAATAATGCTATTCTTATATTCGTTTCATTATCCATTGTCATTACATCCCTACTGCAAACCCCAGAAACCAAAGCATACAACTTTCCGTTCCAACAAACTAAAAATGTTTTGAGCCTTAAACGCCCACTAGAAGCGCTGTTTCAAGTTCTATGTATTTTCGGTGAAACGCTATAATTGAGTTGATACTGAAAGCTTTATACTTGTGGTACTGCTGTATAATTTGTGGAAGAATGAGCGCCGATCCTCTACGAGTATATCTCGCACATCAAAATATTGAAATTTCCCCGCCAAAGTTGTTCGGGAAAAATCACGCAAACAATTTTTTTCCCGACTTTTAAAAATGATTAAAAATTTTAAGGTAGGTTGGAGAAACCTACTTTTAAAATTGTAATACGGAGACGCGTTTAATAAAAATATTTTTGAATTGAAAACGGTGCAGTACAAATAATTCAATTTCAATATATTTGCAACAAATATTTTTTTTTTAAATTATAAATAGGTGCCAGAGTAAAAGTACCAAAAGATCTATCCAGCCATATACATAGCTTCTTTCTTGACTTGAATATAGGTGCTTTTTATAAGCGCGAGAAGGCTCTTGAGGTGTGATACGGACAGAATCAGTCTTCGCCAAATAAATCATATTTATTCCAAGATAGTGTTGCAAATGTGTAATTGTGTGTCTGTGTGAGTAGGTGCTAGTTGTGTTTGTATGAGTCTGTGACGTGAGATGCAGGTACTTTAATAATTGTATTTGTATTTGTTCGAGATTGTGTGAGTGTTTACTCGAATATTCTAAGTAGAATTTCCTGGCGAAATCTCGCATGTGCCAGTTCTCAATGTTTCGATTATAACCCTTATTCTCGCCTATAAATAGAGACCAAGATGTTATGTAGCCAGACTAGTATCCAAGCCGTCGAGCTTTACATATACAGTTCAAAGGCAGCTCTGTGTACGGACTGAATGTGACCCGTAAGTGAAATAAAGTGCGAAAAATAAATAAACGCAAATTTTATTAAATTCAACCCCGTGAATAAAAACAATATTTATAACGTAATGTAACACGTTTTGGATGGCTTAATTTTTGTGTCAGCTTTTTATGTCGACTCCATTTTTTGGCTAGACATAGCAACAGTACATATTTTCTAAGTGCATTTGTTAACGAGGATTTTTTTAAATAAATACAACATTAATTTTTCTTAAATGCTTTTTTTATTTTGTTTTCTCCAAACAAATAATTCAAAGTATTTTCCAAAAAGAAAAATGAGCTTTGGACACGTAAATATTCAGATTTTATTTTTTTTCCGTTTCAATTTTTTTTCTTGATGAAGTATATAAATACATGTTATTTACAGACGTTGAACCTTAATTATTCTCTCCTTGTTTACAGAAAGTAAACTTTTTTCAATTACCTGCTCCATTTACTCCTGCGAGAGTCTACTCTCCAGAATTAATGATTGTTGATCTATTTCTTAAAGCACAAAATGTACACGATTGATGGAAAACTGAATTTTTTCAATGATTCTAGCCTGCAGTAAATAATGAAAAAAAAATACGTATATTCCATGAATAAAATTTTCAATAGAGAAAACAATGTTCAATTTTGGTGTTTATTTAATTAATAAATATTGGGATGATTTATTTGGTGAGCTCAATTTTGGGTGAATCACACTTTGAAAGCCCTCTGTGAGCTGGGTGGTTAGTAAAAAAAGCACCAAAAGCAAGACCCTGTTGGCTCATAGGCCACTCGATAAAAAATGGCAGCAATGTTGCCCGAAAATCACGGACAAGGAATAACGTGTGCCATCTAAAAAAAATCTAAATCTAAGGTGCAAAAAGATACCTATATCATTTAAGATTCATATTAAACGCATTCTCACAAGCAGACATGTATAAGTTCGAGCTTACACATGCAGCATGTGGCCCTACAATATAAAACCCTATTTCAAATGAATATATGTAAGCCATGCCACTCTTGCTGACCTTCCCTGAAACAGGGATGACATTAGCAAAGTGAACCATTTTTTACAGTATGGGTGGTCAGCCTAATACCCACCTGTAAGTCAAGGAATTATATTATAATCAATCTATAATCTAAATTGCAAGGATATACATATTAACATTTAAAATTCATATGAAATCCATGCCCACAAATAGACACAGACGCTGACAAATACTGTGAGTGAACTTACAAATTAAAAACCAAACCTCAAATGAAGAAACAACGTGAAACATTTGCCGATCTTCCCTGAAACAAATGTGACATTGTTAAAGTGAACCATTTTTTTACAGCATGGGTGGTCAGCCTCAAACCAACCTATAATTCAAGGGATAACTTACTGGTCACTTTTTTTCTTTGATAAAATCTCAAGAGCAAACTGAAATGAATTAAAATAACGAAAAGTTTTTTTTTGAGATTCCTTTAAATTAAAATAGCTAATATGGTACTTGGTTATCAGTCACTTTGGCAAACAGCTGCTCGCTAAAATTGATAAGTCAAGCTTTCAATTCTCTCCCTCTGTTGAATGGGATAAATTTTATCGGCACGTTGCCAGTTCTTCAACAGACTGCGGTATGAAGTATACATTTCAGGAAGTATATGACGTCAGTGTGCCGCGATTTCTCTCCCCCTGGTGCAGAGACAGAGCCCGATATCTTACAAGGAGAAAGTTTGTCGACCACAGAGCGCCAGACTTTGCAGCGGCCACTTTATCGGAAATCTTTCGTATATTGGATTGTCAAGGTTTGGTTTGACTTTCTGTGAAGCTAATACAGTTGGGAGAACATGAACATATATTTATACAATGGTAAGTATTGTCTAAATCTCAGACATGTATTACAATTTTGCATTATGTAAGTTACTTGACTATAAATGCTACTCGAATAATAATATAAAAATATTAGAATGCTTTATTTGGTGAGCGCTAATAATTTTTCCACCCAGCGAAGAGCATATTTGATAATCTAAATGGTATATTTTTTTGTGCTCCACCGGGATTCGAACCCACAACTTTTTATTTACGAGTCAGTCTAGATACCCCAAGGGTGTCAATGCCATCCCAGTTTCAGGGAAAAGCGGCAGGAGTTGAACGCAAAATTACACGTGTCTGCATGTGGACGCGCATTATCTTTCATCACAATATTTTATTAGTAAGTATTTAATATCCTCCATTTTTCATCGTCTCCCTGTTTCATATTCACTTAATGTATTATCCCTTTCTTTCACTTATCTGATTATGACAAACTTTTTCGGTCTTTCCATTTTTTGACATCTTCTAGTTATACTAAGAATAGTCCATGACTGAGCGGTGACGATAAAAACTAAGGTAAACATCAGCTTGACACAATGATGTATGGCACAGGAAGGTTTTTGAATACTAGCCCAAGTGTGAAAAATATTACGTTCAAAATAAACCTTTACGTTTTCTCAAAAATGTATGAAACCAAAAGCGTTCACTATAAACGCTGTTTCAGTTTTCATGTATATCATAATAAACGCTTAGGTTGAGTGTAAACGTAATATTTTGTATTTGGGATATGCAAGACTGGAAGGGTGACTACCCAATCAAGTGAAAACGTTCAGAGGTAGTTGTAGATTTTTCGCGATGGAAAATAATGTAAAATTGACTTTCGTTGAAAGTCTAAAAAAACAACAAAAAGATTAACGACATGGTTGTTGGTCTTGAATGTTGGCGGCTAAGGTTTTATCTACGACCCAGTTGCCGTATGGCTAGATGGATTTTTTTGGGAAAGGCAGAATTTTGTTTTTGGTGTATTTAAATACTGAATTGATTTTTTTTGTCATTCGCTGAGAATCGCACCCATGAAGTTGTGTGTAAGATTCCATAACGTGTGCCTGTAAGCTATGGGCTAGTCAAATTCAACAATTTACATAAAACAATGAAGAATACAAGGTTGTTTTGAAAATTTTACCGTTATTGATGCAATGTAATTGTTTTAATATTTCATATACATTTCAAGAAAAATATGTTTTTCTTTAATACTTTAATACTCCGAAATAAAAAGTAATTCAACAATATAAAAAATAAGAAAGTAAACAAAGAAAAATGGAAAAATATACAAGACTGTTGTTATCGTTGGACAAGTATTGAAATATTGGAAAAATAAGAGCTTATAAAAATCGAAGAAATAATATTTTAAAAGCATTCTAGCTCGTAAATTCACCTTTGTATTTGCCATCGCTAATGAATCGGCGACACAAAAATGATTAGTGTTTGCGAAAGATTTTCCCGCGACGAGAACAATGGCTGAAAAAAGGAAATTAATGGCTTTGTTTGCGCGGCAAAATAATTATCGGCGCGAGCGTTTTGGGGTTTAAATTCAGAACAAATATTTGCTTGCGAATCAAAATAATGGGTGTACTCAATTACACTTTTAGATATTTATTTAAAGATGAAATCTGAGCGATGTCGGTTGATTCTATGGACAATAGTAGTTTAATATAATTGTTTTTTTTACGACGCATAAATAATTGAGATATTAACAGCTCGTTCCCTCAGTGCTTGTTTGGCTTATCTGCCATTTGATTCAATTCAATTCAACACAAACTCCTCAACAAGGTTTTGATACAAATTGTGTACTAAGCAACAAAGTAACCGTTTTGAAACGAAAAACCTACTTCGGTTATAGATTACAAAGAAGATGGTTAATTTAAATACGGTCCAAAGTCCGTTAATAAACTCACGCATTAAAAACATTGTAAATACTCTACGAGATAACAAAAAACGCAACTAAGATACACATATAATGTAAGTTCTTGCCTGCCATATTACCGAAGGGGTCACATGTGGAGCTTCACGGCCTATTTATTTTTACGTGTAAGGAGGCCGGCCTCACTCCAATTGCTTCATTTGAAGTGGTGGTTTCCCAGCTCCCGATGCTGGTGTTCTCATTTCTTGTGGAGGCTGAGTTAACCTTGCCGGTATTTATTTTGAGTTAGAAACACTGAAACAGGAAATCATTTCTGACACCATCGGTGGGATTCGAACCCAAGCTCCCGGCATTGAATACAAGCATTATACCAACTCAGCTTTCGACCGAATTAACTTTAATTAATCATACAATTGATAAATATGCATGCCATAAATCAAAATTAAAAATAAATTGCACAGAATCTGTACTCGACTTTCTTGCAAAAATTAACCCACTGTATGACGTATGTAAAGCTAGAATCATCTACCAGCTTATGCCGTTTCAATAAAAATATAATATCAATAATAAATCAATTTTATTCTACCGCGGTGTGTACCTGCATACTCGTACAATATGGATATAGGCATATATAATATAGGCACACACTTAAATGAATTTAAATATTTTGTTGATTTATTTGAAAAAGTACCAATTACACAAGAAAGATCCTCGACTCATAGGTTGGTATAAAGCTGACCTCTGTACTGTACTGTACTGTATCCTGCCACCGTTTCATTAGGGGTGGCCGGTACCTCCGCAGATGCGCCTCCACTTTTTGCTGTCATCACCTTTTTCATACATACTCTTCTCTTATTCTCACTCTGCAGAATCTATTCTTTCGCAATCTCACCTATTTGGTCTAACCATTCTTTCCTCAGCCTTCCCCTTCCGCGTTTTCCTCTGACATTTCCTTTGTACACTTTCTTCGTTAGTCGTTCATCATCCATTCTTTCGAGATGTCCGAACCATCTCATCGTACTTTTTTGTACTTTCATTCTCATATTCTCTTTTATACCACACTCGTTCATCACTCAAGCATTACGTACTCTATCACTCAGTGTCTTTCCAGCCATTGCTCTCAGGTAAGCCATTTCAACCGTACTTACATACTTTACTCAGCTCACATTCATTAAGCCTCACTTTCACCAACCAATATGCCATTGTGGACCGCCGATCTCATATTCTTCGTAAGTTTCCTATTTCTTGCAATTCTTCCAATCGTTTCCATTACACTTCTTCCTCTACTAGCGCGCTTTTCCAATTATTTCGTCAATTTCGCAATCGACTCAAACTTGCTTCCCAGATAATCAAATTCTTTCACGACCTCCACTCTTTTTTCATTCAGTCTTATCTCAATTTTCTCGCATTTCTCAGTCCTCCCAAAGTGTAAAAAATAATTCACTTTGTTAATGTCACCCCTGTTTCAAGGAAGGTCGGCAAGAGTTGCAGGTTTTATGTTCATTACAAATTCAGCATTCGAAAGCGCGAACTTGCACGTACCTGTTTGTGGGCATGCATTTCATATTAGTTTTGAATGTTTATATTTCATTGCAACTTATATTCTAGATTATTATAGATGGTCATTGAACCCTTCTGTATGCAAACTAGTACTTTGTATGGTGGGTAAACTTTCTAGTTATATTTTGAAAAAGTAACGACTGATTATTATTGGTTGTTATAAAATTTTAAGAATCGAAGCCTTTTATCTATTTTTAACCCTTTGACTACCAAGAAAATTGCTAATACATTTTGTATGGAAAATTTTCACTTTGTATGGCGGCTATACTTTTGATTCACTTTTTGGAAAAAATAATGATGGCAATATATTGGTTATTATTATTATTAACCCCCTAACTGCCGAGAATTTTTCCATTATTTTTTTTATTTTATATGGCAACTCCCTAAACCGAGATTATGATGAAGAAATGATTATAATTATTAGATAGCACTATTATATAAATGGATTCACAAAAAAATTAAGAAAATTCGTCGGAGCCGTTTTTGAGAAAATCGAATTTTAAATTTTCAGCTCTTCAGAAGCCATCTTGAATTTTCAAAAAATTAAAAAAAAATGATTACGAATTAAAGTGATAAGCTTGTTCTTTCTATCAAATCTAAAACAAATTTAAATATCTTGCATTTTAATTTCAGGTCGTGTAAACGGTGCTTTATATTTATTTTTTCAAAAAAATTTTTTTGTAAATTTGTAGAAATTTATGTTGTCCATAATATTGTAGAACATTATATTTTTGTTGACCCCTTAACTTTCGAGAAAATCACAATCGTTTGTTTTTTTCATATCTCAGCCCATAGACACAGATTAGTAAGAGTGTTGCCATAACTAATTTATTAAGTTAAAAATTAATTAGTGGCAACTCTGAAAATTTCAGAAAAATTCTTGGAGCCGTTTTTGAGAAAAGTGCAATTTTATGTTTTTTTTTGTATGGCAGCCATCTTGAATTTTCAAGTTGGTGTAATGTCATGTTATTCATACTTAATACATGTCCAAAAAAGTTGATGTAGCTAAAATTTGGTATCTCTAGGTCTTATACTTTGGAAAGTGACACACACACATACATACATACAGACGGACGTTTTTGAAAGATAGTGTTTTTTGGCATGTGGACCAGGACACTGCACCAGGACAACTCATTTCCGTGAAAACCTCGAAATTTTTTTTTCACGCCAAATCATAACTTTCTTTATAGCCTTCGGCTATAGCAAGAAAGTAAAAAACACCCAATAAATAAAGTGACAATTATGAACTATGACTGAATCTTGGTATTTTCATACAATCGCAAGACATGAAACTTCAAATAATTCAATTTCACCCATTTAGAATCCATCACCTATTCACACGGACCTCTAAAGCACTGGAAATTAATAAAGCACCGGAAGCTCGTACTTACAATAGACAAACACGAAGAGAAGCGCCGCCGGAAGTAGCGCTGAGGACGCCATCTGCCCGGAGAAACGTCAAATGATTGTGTCCACTGCCAGCTAACGCATCCTCGCCGGGAGTCGAACAATGGCCCGCTGAAAAGAAAGCATTTTCAGTTTATTATAACGCCTCGCCATTGTCTGCGAAGACTTGGCTCAAGATTGGAATCTCCAGCTCATTGTCAACGCCTTCCGAGAAAGAAGTAATACAAGTTTTTTGGTGAAAATAAATTTTGAAAATTTTGAAGTTTGAGCACTGCAGTGTAATTTGTTTTGTTCACAATTTATTTTTGAAGTGTTTATAATATCGTTTCATTAGTGCTTGTTTGTCTTATGTCCATCAGAGGTAATTTAATATGAGCAATGTTTTTTGATAAAAAAATTTTTTTTAATTTTTGAAGTCTGAGGACTGCATTGTTATTTGTTTTGTTAACAATTTCTTTTTCTCAATTTTGGAGCAGTGTTTATAATATTTTTTTATTAGTGTTTGTTTTTCTTATGTCCATCAGAAGTCATTTACCAATGTGTTTAATGAAATTTGGCTATTGCTTTTCAAAATATTGAAAACAGCTCTCATATTATCATGTTTTACTTTTTTTTCTTACCTGAGATTGTGTAGAATAGGATTCTTAAGACAATTTTATTAAAAAGCCATCTTTGAATCAAACGGTAGATAAGCCAAAAAAAAACATGAGACTATTTCACGAGTATATCGTTTATAAAATTGCATTTTGTGAATAACTTTTAAGTATAATATGTTTATGTATATTTCTGCCTATGACAATAATTATAGTAGAAGGCACTTGGAAATTTGAGCAATTAAAAGTAAAAATAAAATTCTTAGTCTACGTATTACCTTTTTCAATAAAATTGATAATTATATACATACAAACGGTAATTGCGAAATATTTATGGTAGGGGGAGGGCATTTTCAAAAAAACGATAAAGAATTTTAATGGAATTTAAATAAAGTTTAAAATAAGCATATGTAGTTCCTCTTTAAAAAAATAAGAATTGACAATTACGACATTTATAATATTTAGCATAATGTGAACTTAAAATTTATTATTTTTACAACTGCAAGAAAAAGTTTTTCAGTACAATTTATACTTTTCTTATATTGTAGCAGTGCAACAGTGAATAAAATATATTGCAGATAAAATAAAAGCAATTTATTTTTCAACATTTTTTGATAATAAATTGATAACCTTAAAATCATATCGCGATCTTGAGGTGTGATTCACACAAAAACAGCGCTCACCAAACAAATCTTTCTAATATCGTTATTATTATTATTATTATCAGTTTTCGTACTAAAGCCTAAGTATATATTTTTAACCATACACATCTAGTTAATTGTATCACAATATAATATTATCTTTTATCAGCCTTCATTGATGTTTTGGTAATAAACATAGACTTTGCCTTATTTTGTAAGAAAACAATGTTTACAACTTCACATCCACAAACCAAAAGCGGTATTTTGTATAGACAAATAAGAACAACATAAATCTAGAGACATGTTTTTGTTAAAATAATTGTGTTATAAAGAGATTTATGAAACAGTTAGTTTTACATGCCAATATCACAACAAAATTCTCAATCCGTTTTCAACAAAACAAGAAAGCAAAAACAACAAAAAAAAACGCAACTAAGCTACACATATAGTGTAAACTTCTTGCCTGCGTTATCCCCGAAGGCGTCGCATGTGGCGCTTCAGGACCTATTTATTTTTACAGGTAAGGGGGCCGGCCTCACACCAACCACTTTCAATTGAAGTGGGGGTTTCTCAGCTCCCGGGGGGGCTGGTTCTCATTTCTTGTGAAGGCTGAGTAAACCTTTGAGATCGAACCCTTACTCTCGGCATGGAATGCAAGCATTATACTAATTGAGCTATCGACCTTTTTACGAGCTTGATCGTCGTCGCTACAAAGCGCCAATTCTCAAGCAAGACCCAGTTGCTGTAAGGCTGGATGTACCTTTGGTGACCGATCATTGGTAAAGATTTTATGAATTTTTCAACCCAGTGAAGAGCAAATTTGAAAATATAAATGGTATATTTTCTGTGCTCCGCCGGGAATCCAACCCACAACCTTCCCATTCAGAGTCCGAAGTGTAACCACTGAACTACGGACCGGTCAGCGTGAAGCATGTTTATGAATAAAGTTACAAAAAATATATTTTTCAAAATGAAAAAAATATACAAAGAAATGTTTTTTTTTGACATTTGAGCATTTTTTCAATGAGATATCGCAAAAACGCAACTAAGCACACCTCTGCGGCACTACAACAAGTGTCATAGACCCCTAGAGTCTTTAGAATCTAGGGAGTCTCCCGCACAGGATTTCTTAAAAAAAATATATATATATATATATATATAGTGTAACTTTTTGCCGCGTTATCCCCGAAGGGGTCGCATGTGGCGAGTTGAACCTATTTATTTTTACAGGTAAGGGGGCTGGCCTTACGCCAACCACTTCAGTTGAAGTGGGGGTTTCCCAGCTCCCGAAGGGGCTGGTACTCATTTCTTGTGAAGGCTGAGTAAACCTTGCCGGTATTTTTATATTTACCGATACATTTTTGAAAATAATGATAAAAATAATTCAAGGCCCTAGGGCCTGTTGCACCAAGCTTCAATCAGACAAAAATACAAAATTAGGTGTGATTTCAACCTTTCAAATCAAGCATTTGGTTGCATACACGTAAATCAGCTGATGTACATTATATTTCCTGTTCAACTTCCATCATATTTTTACCCACTTCCGATAAATACTCAACCGTGGGCCTTACCAGAATGAAGCAATCAAATTTGATTTGTCAATTAAATATTGATTGTAGGTTGGTGCAACTAGTAGTATCCTTATATTGTTTTTATTATCGAAAAAAAATATTAAATTATTGAATTTGTTTCTACATAAATCATGTAATGTACAATGTCATCTTTTTCTTCCCTGTCAAATCATTTTCTATACTTAACTTCATCAACAAAATAAAAATATTTATACAAAATACTAATATACCTACATACTTACAAAAGTGTGTCTTCCTGCAGATAAGTTTTTATTCCAAACACTGAGCACTTTAAACCAATCAAAAGACCATAAAATCTGAAATAAATATTTATTCAAACAGTTTTAAAAAACACTTCCAAACAAATTCTTTAAGCTTCTAGCACAAAGTTTAAAAAATACTAAAACAAACTGTAACAAAATTAAGCAAAAAAATACTTTGATCCTATTTCCACAGTTGAATTACAGATTATTTAGTGTTTTTTATGGTTTTGATGCATAGATGGGTAAACGTGCCAAAAAATCATCAGACATCAATCGGTGTTTACTCGCGCGAAAAAAATCGACGGACCGGAACAGCTGATGCGTAGAGAGAACCGTAGCACGACCCACGACCGCTTGGCTACGCGATAGACACGCGAATGATTCGTAGAGCTTTAAGCTTCGGGTTTCGCGCCTCTGTTGACGTTAACAATGCACAAAGTGCGCATGCCCACGAAATGCTTCAAGTGCAAAGTTCAAGAAAGTTTTTTGTAACTTTGGCGTAGACTTGTACAGTGTTTGTACGCTGTCGTAGCACTGACTAGGTGTAATGGGACTTCGTGATGGCTGAAAGTTTCTTTCTGCTTACTTTAGCTATAGAAAGTTTGTTTTTATGAGAATAGTGCTTTGTTAGTTCTTTATAATCGAAAAAAGGTAATCATTGCTTTTAATTTAATTGTTTAATGAATAAATAGGGCAGTTTAATTATTGGTTTACGAGTATTGTTTGAAGATATAGGGCTATGACTGTAAATGAAGTCAAAATCACTTTCTGATATTCCCAACAGAATGTTCTGTAAATAAGATTTACAAATAAAACATTTATGAAATTGAGAAGACTTGCTTTTAATTGAATGAAGTTATCTCTAATCTAATCTAATCTAATCTAATCTAAGCTGCAAAGATATATATCATTTAAGTTTTATATTAAATGCATTCCCACAAGCAGATATGTATAATTTCGCGCTAACACATGCCGCATGTGGACCTACAATATAAAAACCCAATCTCAAATGAACATAAGCCTTGCAACTCTTGCCGTCCTTCCCTGAAACAGAGGTGACATTGGCAAAATGAACCAATTTTTACATTATGGGTGGTCAGCCGCATAACAACCTATAAGTCAAGGAACACAAGTTAAACAGTTGAATATTTGATTTTTAAATGATTGATGGTTATTGAAGTAGAGAAGAGTTAATTTAACAAATAATTGGCACAACGCAAAAATCTAGACCAGAAACAATGGATGAACAACGGTCGAAGAGACATGTTGTTCGCAAGGTAGTCAGGCACGGAAGAGATCGTCATCAAGTCAGCGTAGAAGGACATCCAAGATGGCGTCCTTGGGCTACGTCACCAGTCAGGCGTCATCTAGTGGGTGTGAACAGAATTATAACTGGCAGAATGATTTGAATTTTCTCGCCACAATTATATAAATAGATATAAATTATAGACTCTGGGAAGAGTATGGGAGTGTGTAGGTATGTGTCTGGATCATTCTAGCACAACATTTCAACTAGGAAGCTAGATAATGTGCGAAAAATCTAAACATGCCATATTGTACTGCAAAAAACTTATTTCTTCAGAGTTGGTATAGGAGGCGAGAAAGGAGTGCGAATTTGTGCAAAAAATAAACATTAAATTAAAAAAAAAAAATTGTGGTTTGTTTATTTACACACTGAAAAATTATTTTGGTTAAAACAAAATATTTAAAATAACAAATTAAGATATACTGGATGATGGTCGAATGACCAAAAATGTTTTTATTCTACGACAAAAAAAAGTGCAAATAAAACAGTGCCGGAAAAAGTACCTTTGTTACTTGTATCTCTTTTTTTTAAATCACAATAAGGTCCACATACAAGAAAAAATGACATCATACGGCCGGGTTGCTAGGTAAATAGCAACCCGAAATTATGCGGGTTGCATTTGACGTGACTTTGGAATCTATAATCTAAGTTGCAAAGATGTAGGACAATTTAAAATGAATATTGAATGTGCGCCTAAAAATAGACACCTATAAGTTCCTGCTTAAAATGCTACATGCGTACTTACAAATTAAGATCCAAACCTCAAATGAACAGTTGCATTTCATTACAAATTAAGATCCAAACCAAAAATAGCCCTGCAAGTTAAGACCTTCCTCAAAACAGGAGCTACATTGGCAAATTCAACCATTTTTTACAGCCTCATAGAAACCTATAAGTCAAGCATACCGATAAAAAAGAACAAATTTGAGTAAATTGCTTTCTTACATATTTAACGTTACTAGCTGAGTTAATTATTGCCTTCTCTATATCTCTAAGATCTACAAGAATGTTATTTTTTACAAAATATAAGATCTATTCAAAATTATAACATCTCAATACAAACTGAAAACGGTTTTTCCGGCATAATTTAGCCGTAAAACATTTCAAAAGATGTTATTTTTACATGGCACAATGAAGCGTCCCGTCAGATGCTTTATGTTCCCTACCCCCAAGTGCAAAACATTTACAAATACTCCCATTGATTGCGTAAATCGAAAATGCTTCAAATAAACGACGGCACTCCTAGTGAGTGATAAAGCTCTCATACTTTTTTGTCGATTAACTTAAACGAGAGGAGTTTATACTTGGATTACTGATCCCCTTTCAATCTCGATTTCTAAGAGTTGTTTCACCAAAATATTTTCACCGTTCCTCATCTTCGCTCGCCTTTGTTGTCTTAAACCCATCAAATTTATGTTTCTTTAAAGGCTGAGATAATCTCTTGTTGCTTTTTGTAAAGCGCCACGTTGGCATCAATCTTATAATTATTTTAAACTTTTTGTTACTACTACTAGTTTGGTGCATTCAAATATTAGAGTCATAATCAATACGAGCCCATAAACAGAAACGTGGTCGCGCTTACAAATGTTGCATGTTTAACTAACTAAATGAAAAAAACATTTTTTAATGAACGATTGCAATTGACTAGAATCCTTGCTTTATTGGTAATTTTTAGAAACTAAAACAAAACAATTCACGAAAGAGCATATTACAAGTTTCAAAGACAAATAATATTGCATTACAGTATAGTATTTTTCAATCTTTGCAATACCAATTTCATTGTAATACTTTAGCTCGAATTTTCCAGGTTGAAGTCTTTTGATATAAAGATATTCTCCCTTGTATTACAACCTTCTAAGAATGTGTAAAATGTGTTCTAGGAAAATCCATATTATATCCTTTGGGGTATCTGTTTTCCAAACATCAAATTAAATTTTGGTAAAGTCAGTAAATAAATCCAAGAATCTTAGAAAGAAATTGACGTTTAATTAAATCTATAATATCGAAATTTGAATTTTGAAATTTTAATGAATTCAATGAATTAAAATAGATCAAATTCTTGTTGTGATTTGAGTTTGTGTTTTTCGCTGATATCAATTAAATATGATATTTGATGCAACATTAATAAGTTCACTGGTAAATTAAAAAAAAAGGTTCAACTGTGTCAATTTTGATAAGTAAAATTTTGATTAAATTTTTAATTAAAATAATATGCATGTGTGTATTCAACGTTAGATGTGCTCACTAAAAATGTCTCTGCCGACAATGACAACGAAACATCGAGAATAGAGTTGGTTCTCTTCTAGGATTCGTCAAATATCCGACGTGTTTATTAATTTTAATTAATTTCATTATGAATTATAATGAAAATATAAAAAGCAAGGTTTTTCTTCACGAGTTGATTTATTTCCTCGGGTGCTTTTGATTATATTTTAGTTCGAGTTAACCTTCCAAAAACTTTAGAAGTAACAAGCCAAAATCTTATAAATAATTGCAATGCCATTCAAAATATTTTAGTTCGAGTTAACCTTAACCAAAAACTTTAGAAGTAACAAGCCAAAATCTTATAAATAATTGCAATGCCATTCAAAATATTCAAACAAAAAACCGTTTTTACATATCATTCGTCTAACCTCACAGGAGGATGGCACACAAAAATGTTGCGTTTACGGCAATTTTGATGTACCTACCCTTATAAAAAATAACATAATTGTAAAAATAAAAAACAAAATAAAGTACAACATTTGATGCGCAGATAACTTCGATTTTATTCGATAAAATTTTACAAAAGCGCGAGACAATGTTTCTGTTGGGAAGACAAAAAGGAAGTGAGGAAAATATATAGAAAACTTGTAAAGGCTCAATAATACTAATAAGAGGATAAACAAAATTATACATACATGAATAGATATTTGTACCTACCAACATGAGTTAATCAGAACGCCAAAAAAGGTTAATAAAAATATGAACAGATGTCAGTGCCTCCTGTCAATATTTGACACTACCTATTTTATTATATTATCCTTTATATTTTAAGAGATTATGCATAAATTTTAAGATTACGTAGTATACGGACAGAGATTACTAAATGAGTTGTATTTTACGAATCCTACATCAACAAAATACTCGTAGCCCTTAAAATATTGAGTGTATCGAAACATATTTTCAGGTACAAAAAAATACATCTGAAAATGGATTTCACTTGCAAGCTCCAAAAATTGAATGTACGGATGAGCATGAAAAGGGGAATTAGGGTCGCATAGCAGGTATTATCGGTGTATTTGTTAGGTGAGCGGTGACGGCCAAGCGCGGTCGGCGTGCTGGCCCCGTGCCAGACTCGGCCTGGACGCGAGCCAAATGTTTACCCTCGCTGCAAATGTTACAGGCTTAATTACTGCTACAATGCACCGCCATTTCGGGACTGAATTTATCTCCGCAAAATGGCTGCCACCGAAATCGACGGAATTATTTATTTATTTTTGACGTAACTTGACTAAGCTGTGCAAATAGAGAATGTTTCTTCTGTATTGTTCCTGAAAGTGTTGCAATGGGCGTGTTGAACCTATTTATTTTTACAGGTAAGGGGTAAATTCTAACGGCAACCGCTTCACTTGAAGTAGGGCCTCTCTGTTCCCGAGGAGAAAGATTCTCATTAATTGTAAAGGCAACTTAGAAGCTAGTATGAGGCTGACCACCCAATCTGTACAAAATGCTTCACTTTCCCAATATAACTCCTGTTTTAGGGAAGGTTGGCAAGAGTTGCAGGGCTTATGTTCATTTGAGATTGCCAACCTTTCCTGTAATTGGAGTGAAATTGGCAAAGCGAAACATTTTTTTCAATTGGGTAGTCATTAGAGGTACGTATAACATTGAAACAATTTCTATAAAGCTAAAATCAAACAAACATTTTCTCTGTTTAAATATTTAATTGAAAATATAAACAAATATTTGTTCACAATTTGTGTGCTTTACAATAAATAATGTATGCTGAATGGAATGATGTATTCATTAAAGTGTTGTTTGCCAAATTTTGCACATTGTTAAATTTGGCATGAAACATTATGGATTGACATCAGTGTGGTTGCCAGTGATGGGACCGAACCAGGGCTGGAAGTCTCACCATCACGGTAATTCTTACCTCCCGAATATCGGTAATATTTGTATGAAGACCTGTCAATCCAAGATGGCCGCAAGTGAAAAGCTGATTAGTGTTCATATAAATATAACGATATTTGGTAGGTAAGAATTACCGTTGTGATGAGACTTCCAGCCTACTAATTATTAGCCGAGGGCCCCCAAGACTTTATAGACACGGATATTTAAGAAGTAACGATTTCTCACAGGGAAACCTTCGGGGCCCCAATTGACCTGAATGGGTTCCCAAAAATTCAGCTAAAAAGGGAAAGGAGGATTTTTTTTGTAGGGGTGGGATTTTAGGGATGGGGGGTGGGTATAGGGGGTCCCAGACTTTCCTTCACACCAAGGTTCCTAGTAGGGTTAATCTGGACCTGGTGGTTGGATTGCAAAAGGTGTAGAGCCATGGGTGTGCAGCCAGTATATGCCTCTAGACCTAAAACAAATCAAATAAACTAGAAAAGCGAAAAAATTAGACATGGAATATTCAGAGGGCTCTTGAGGTGTGACTCACACAAAAACAGCGCTCCCCAAATAAATCAGCATTCTTTGACTTATGTGTGGATATGAGGCTGACCACTCACACTGTAAAAAAAGGTTCACTTTACAAATGTCACCCCTGTTGTAGATAAGGTCATCAAAAGTTGCAGGGTGTATGTTTATTTGAGAATTATTTTTAATTTGCAAGTGCACGTACAGCATTTGTAAGCGCGAACTAACAAGTGTATGTTTGTGGGCATGCACTTTATATAAATCTTAAAGCACTTAAATGTTCGCATATCTTTGCAACTTAGATTATAGTATAGAAAAAATGTTTCAAGAATGAAAAAAAGGCCTTACATCGAATTCTTTGGAACATCTCCCATATTGTGGTATTCCTCACTATCGTAGCACGAACCAGTCACAGCCACTTCCAGACTGGAGCATTTGTTGCCTCTGAACCCTCTGGTGGTCCACAAGGACTCTATGAAGAGCTCCACGGACCTTCCGTGCGAGCATCCTCCAAGGAATTCGAACCCACAGCCCGGTTGGGAGCGTCCCCCGTTTGGGTAGAAATCCACGTGACCAATGGGCAAGAGGAAACCAAGAATGCTGGAACTGGTGTGGATGACTTCCACGTAAGAGGCGTCTGAAGCGTCAAGGCGGACTGTGGGATCGAATATTGAGTACAACGGCAACGCGGGGTCCAGACCTGAAGAAAAATAATTAAAAATCTGTTTATTTAAAGGTTAATATAACTACCAAGATATATTTGAAGTATTGTCTATGGTGGTTTTGCTGCTAGGTTCATGTCAGTTTTTTGACAGCTGTTTCTTTTGACAACTCAGGCAACATGTCGCCTGAGTTTTCATCCGAATTATTGCCAAACAATTATTTGCAATTAATGGTAAAATATATGTTAATAAATGGTGTTATGACCGCGGGGACCAAGTCGGGTTATTTGAAACCGGATAACGTTGGTTCGAATCCCGCGACGATAACTTCGACCCTGGTTCAACAGATGCCGTTGCATGCACACAAGCTTCTGCTTTCGCATGTAGATAACTGGCCAGGCAAAATAGGTTGGTGGATTGCATTCCTTTCAACAAATCTATTTAAAAAAAAAAAAAAGTATGAACAATCGAACAAAGGTGTTTCAGTCAGTATTTGGATTAAGTTGTTCTCTCGATAATGGTATGATGACATCCAGACCTGTGACGTTTTCCCGCCCAGAGAAACATATACTTTCGCATTTTGTAGTTGAGTTCATTGTTTTCAAAAGTTACAAAGCTTAAAAAAAAATATCCTGTCTTTAGCTCAGTTGGTAGAGTGCTTGCATTCCATGCAGAGAGCTCAGATTCGAATCCCACCGAAGGTATCAAAAATGATTCCCGTTGCGGTATTCATTTCAAAACTCAAAATAAAATGCCGGCAAGGTTTATTCAGCCTTCACAAGAAATGAGCCCCACTTCAGCTGAAGTGGTTGGCGTAAGGCCGGCCCCTTTACCTGTAAAAATAAATAGGTTCCACTTGCCACATGCGAAACCTTTCTATATTAACGCGGCAAGAAGTTACACTGAACATATGTGTAGCTTAGTTGCGTTTGCGAGGCTATTTTTCTCTTAAAAGTAAAAAAAAAAGCGGCTTACCAATAATCATGCCAATCTTCCCCTCGCTGATTCTCTTCCCGACCATGCCAGCTATGTGCGCTCCAAGACTATGTCCAATAATGTGGACCATGTCCATCATCAGACCTCCTTCCATCTTCAGGAAGTCGAGGAGAAGAGCCAGCTCTGTCGCCACAGCTTGGGAACTCTGTCTGGCCTTGAGGTAGTACTGCGAAGCCAGGTAGCCCCAATTCACCAGAATGAAATTGACGTCCTCCCGACGAAGGTATTCTGGAACATGGTGAATATCTTTTAATATTTTGGAAGATCGCATTAGCTGTGATTTAGAAGAATACCTCTCAACTATAACCTGAGGTGAGAAAAAAATGTGTAGATACATTTATGGATACTTTAGGTTCATAAAAACAAAATTACTCGATTTCATCTTGACGTTTATTCGAATTAAGATCCACTTAAATCTTAATATGCAAGAAATTCAGCTTTAAAAGTAATTTCACAATAATTATCTTTTTTACATATATTATGATTTTAAATGTGAATTCCTTGGTGACATTTAAATATATATATATATTGTTATGGCCATCTTTGACTAACGAGTGTCGACTAAATGCTGTAAAATAACAAAAATCCCTGATTATCGGGAATTTACTATGTGTGACGTCACATAGCCGTGGTATGTTTTGAATGTTCGGACCTTATTGAACATTGCCAATCTAGTCAGCTAGTTTAAAATATTTTTTTTACCATCTTTGATATTTGTATTTTGATTTGCATCCGCAGCTGTCAGCCATCCATGGATCAATATTTTAGTCACCATAGACGCATTGAAATGTGAATTTTTCAGACTTTCAACTTTATTTTTTTCCAATATTTCATAGTTGAAGGAGTTATTTCTAGAAAAAAAAACAAACTTAAAAATGATTAAAATATCATGTTACATTTCCGATCTATTCTGATTAATATATGTAGGTCAGTTGATAGAACACCTGCGTTAAAAGCCAAAGTGTTTGACTTCGGTCCTCACAAAGGATTCAGAAACAATCTGTCATTTCAGTTTTCAATTCCAAAATCATAGAATCGGCATGTCTTCCTCAGCCTTCCCAAGAAATGAGTATCTGTCCGATCTGGGGTAGATAAATCCTCACTTTAAATGATAAGATGAAGAAGACGGTATTTTTCATTTCTCGAAACGTAACCGAAATACAGACCTAGTGGTGACGCATGAATAGCGTCATCTATTTTTATTTTAATTAATTAGTCTAAGAAGCGAATTGTCATGTTGGTCTGTCACAAACTAAAATAAAAGTGCAAATAAATCGCAAGATGGCAGTATCAACTTTTTTTGACTGAGCGACGTGAAACTAGCAATGAATTGGTGACTTCCGTTTCCGTCGTTGTTGCATGCAGACACGTTTTTATGTCTCTCGACCGATTTGAAATTTAACCGTAAAAATCTGTGAGTGAGTGTGATTGTTTTCCATATAACTTCCAAGTGTGGCAGTTTGTGAACAGAGCTCAGCACCACAGGATCCTGAGAAAACGAGCATCATCTTGGACCAGCAGCACAATTGAGGTGAGTGGCGGTCCTTTGATTTTCGCTTCTTTTGGTACGGGAAAGTCGTCCAACATTGAAAGCCACCTAGTGAAGGTCGGTTTTTATTTGAGAAGAAATATCTAGGCACTAGATCTATGTATTTCATATCTCGCATTTGGAGGAATTCAGTGTAGTTCTCCATTTGTTTTTTTTGTATTTATATACTCCCTGAGGGGCAAAAGTTACACCTTGCCCCTCCACCTAGTTTTTATGAAAAAAAACACCCTAAAGCTCATTTTTTTTGACACACTAAAAGGCTCTGATGTTTTATCTATCCATTTTAAGTTTATCGAATCTAAGTTGCAATGATCGATGAGAAATATAATTAAAAATATTATATAAGAGACACAAAGTCTTTTGTATTATGTATTTACCTTGTATACAATCTGAATTCGACTTTAGCTTGGTTTTGAAAAATAGCTAATACATTGTAGAAGAAATGTGGCGTAATGTCGCTGGATGTATTTCTGTAGAAATCTGGACAAAACATCAGTTCGGCGGCGTACAATTCATCCAGGGAGGATTCGTAGATGCTTTTAGCACTTATTGTACCGTGTACGCTCAGAACAACTGAAAGAAAAAAATATTTAAAAATATATATATTACACCCCCTCTCCTTTTGTAATTTAAATCCTTGCTTCGTAATTTTGTATTCTATGTTAGTTTCTATTTACACCTGAAGATGGGATTTCTGCTTCTCCCGAAAAATCATGTAAATTAAAACAAAGTAATTTTTATTTTAATATAAATATAGGTAGGTAAGTTATTAAAATAAAGAACCGGAAATTTATTTAGCTTGTTCTGACACACAAGTCCGAAACCTGGGTCGCAAAAAAAACTAACTAAGCCACACATATCGCCAACTCAAAGGTTAACTGAATAAGTACTGATTCACTGATTTGCGAAATCGTGGATAAAACATTTAATTGGGTGTAACTTTCAAAAGTAAATGAACTAATTATAAAGACGGATGACAAACTTCCACTCTACAGGATTAACGCACTTTTGAAGTGTTTTCTTTCGTAAAAAAAGCATTTATCAAAGAAACCCGTGTTAGCTTAATATGTCACTTGTTCATTTTACATTTGAGGTATTAATATAGTGTAACTTTTTACCTGCGCTATGCCCGAAGTACTCGCATGTGGCGAATGGAAACTTTTTATTTTTACAGGTAAGGGGGCCAGCCTTACGCCAACCACTTCAGTTAAAATAAGGTTTTCCCAGCCCCCGAGGGGACTGGTACCCATTTCTTGTAAAGGCTGAGTAATCTAATCAAATCTAAGTTGCAAAGATATGTTACATTGGAGATTCATATTATATGCATTCTCACAAGCAGACACGTACAAGTTCGCGCTTGCACATGCCGCATGCGAACCTACAACATAAAAACCAAATCTCAAATGGTCATACACCCTGCAACTCTTGCCGTCCTTCCCTGAAACAGGGGTGACATTGGCAAATTGAACCATTTTTACAGCATGGGTGGTCAGCCGCATACCAACCTATAAGTCAAGGAACCTTGCCGGTATTTCTTTTTAGGTTTGAAATAAACACCATAACAGGAAATGATTTCTGACACCCTCGATGTGATTCGAACCCGAGCTTTCGGCATGGAATACAAGCACCCTACCAACTGAGCTACAGACCGGACTGGAGATGCATTTGTATATTTATATACAAATGCAATAGTTTATACTAGTTAAAATAAATTTGAATAACTTACAAAGAAGAAGAAGAGAAATTGACGACATTATTTAAGTCTAAATAACATAGTAATTGAGTTTTTAAGACAATTGGCATTGCCTTTTTTTTTAATGCACCATAAAAAACTGAAAAATCCATTAAATTGTTGCAGTATTTATAAAAAAAAAACCTTATCAATGTTGCATTATGTTGAGTACATTTAACGGTTACTTTAACAACACATGTCCTTAATGAATTTAAAAAAACTCGTTTTAAATATTGGAAATGTGTGACTGCACACAATGTTGATGCTCTACTTAGATAAAATTAAAATTAAATAAATTAAGATGGCTCAATAACACACTTTTTGAATAAGTACCTACTCTTGACGTTACCAAAGTTCTTCTGGAAGTATTTTATATTATGTAGGTGTGTGCAATTGGTAGGTACCTACCGGCTAGGTTAACTCAATCTACATAAATGATGAGAACCGGCTCCTTCAGGTACCTACACCCGTTTTTCAAGTAAATTGTTTGGTGCAAGGATGGAACCCTTACTTGTACTTTAAGTAAAAGAAGGAAATGAATGAAAAAAGTGATGGATTATTAATGAATTGAAAGATATAGGTATGCAAGGATGGGAAAAAGTGGAGGCAAATCTGCAGTGCTCTGGCCACTTCTAGCAGAAAGGTGACAGAGTTACAGTTATAGTTAACTTAAAACATCGCGTAATTTTTTTACCATGACGTAAGTAGAAAAAATGTATGAAAACGGGATCAATCACTAGAGGTGCTGTTGTATTTTTGATACATTTTTATATGAACGTGATGGTGAGGAATTCACACTTCTTTTTATACTAGGGTTGACTGTAATAAAAAAATAAGTTCTATACCTAATCGCTACTATTCAAAGGACAAACACAGTAAAAAGTGGCACTTATGTGAAGTTTAGACACAGAAGAACCTATATATTTTTCCATATGAGTCGACTTGCATTTACAACAAAAATTCTGTAGTTTTTGTTGTTGTCGTTTACTTGTAAGTTTTATTTATTTTTGTTAAAAAAAATCATAAAAAACATAACAGGTGTCAAAATAATTTATTTTTTACAATAAAATTACAAAAATACAAATAGCTTAATGCATAAATAAATTAATAAATAAATAAATGTTTTATTTTATAAATAAAAATTAATTTAAATTAATAAGTCAATAGTGACAGGTTTTCTTCGAGATTCTAAGGCGTATGGTGGGTCGCTGTTGGTCACTAAATAATAGACGCCTTCTTTTCTGAAAACAATAAGAAAATCAAATATGTAGGTTGGTAGAAAATAAATTTATTTTTTCATTTAGCTTACAATAGCGCTTATAGCGGAGAAACTTCAAACTAACTTTCAAGCATCCAGTAATTTTAGTTCCACAAAATTCCGCTAGATGTCGGTCTACAAACATTGTAATACAATTCAACAGGTGGCTTTCAAAGCACGTGAGATTTTCCATAAAATTTACATTGTGATAATGGACATGGCATAAATACCACAGACAAATAAATGGTGACATCGTACGGTTGAGTTGTCGAGGAAAATACAAACAAATATTATGTAATAACAAATATTATGTATTTTGTCACATAGATCAATGCCAATTTTCCACAGAGAAAAAAACTGATTGAGATGAACATTTTTGAATTTGGAACCTTTTGGTCAGCGCGTGATTTGACATAGAACATTTTGTGACGTCATTCGGGCGGGCTGCTAAGATATTTGTAATTGGTCGCTAAGGACGGTAGTCCCACTCCCATACATTCTATGGCATACAAGACTGACGTTTGTGAGCCGAAGAAATAGTTCCAAATTAAAAATGTTCTGTCCCCATCATTTCATTATTCTAATGTAATCTAATCTAAGTTGCAAAATTATGTAACATTAGGGATTCACATTACATGCATTCTCACAAGCAGACACGTATAAGTTCGCGCTTGCGCATGCCGCATGTGAAACTACAATATAAGAACCTAATCTCAAATGGACATAGGTACACCCTGCAACTCTTGCCGAGCTACCCTGAAACAGGGGTGACATTGCCATTGGCAAAGTGAACCATTTTCTACATCATGGGTGGTCAGCCGCAAACCAACCTATAAGTCAAGTAATATATACAACTAATAACATTGTAGACATAAACAAATGGATAAACATTCAATTTAATTAATATAAAATACAAAAAATTGTAATTTAAAATTTACACAAAAATTGGAAAACATGAAAAACCCTAGCCCTATCCGCCAGCATTACAAAACAACCGCCATTTCTTTCTGTCCTTACATACTTCTTTCATTTCATCCAGAGTCATAACCTTCTTCACACAAGCTCTCCTTTTATTATGCCTCTGGATATTATTAAAAATAATATTGACAATCTGATCAAGCCATACTTTTCTTGATCCACCAGTTTACCCATAGTTGATGTGGAATCCTCCCATGGTGAGCGTTTCGCCAGTAGGTCTGCAGCACCCAGATGCAATGCTCTCGTAGTTCTCACAGCGAATCGCTACGAACGATTTGCTTGCAACTATTGACTCCGAAAAGAATCTGTGGGCTCTGTTGTGCGCGCAAAATCCTGAAAAAAAATCAAATTTCTTAAAACATATTGTTATAATTTTACTAGGTTCTCTTTTAATCAAACTTCAATTATTTATTTTAACAGAATTTACTTTACACGGTTTGGTTCACAATTTACAACAATTGACAATCACTGCTTGTTGGTCTTTCACGGCAAAATGCTTGAATGATGATGGATGATTTATTTCGGTGGCGCCGTTTAATGATCACAGATCATCCAAGGGCGCCGTGGCTCTTCAAAAACAGCATTTTCTAAAGTCCTCTTCTGAAGGCGATGGTGGGCTGGTCAGAGCAAAGGTCGACAGGCAGCTTGTTCCAGGCAACTGGCCCAGCTACCCCAAAGCTCCTGTCCGCAAAATTAGAGGTATTTGCTTTTATGGGTTCTTTGACCCTGAAGTGACTAATCTCCTGATGCCCCATTGCAGTCCCTTTATAAAGGTGCAAAAGAGATCTTTCTTGCATCTTCCAGATCATTGAATCTATATTCTAGATTATACTAGACAGCTGTTCCACTACCATGGTGGATCATACCAGACGGTTTTACACACACTACTGTACCTGTACAGGCAAACGTATGTACTTCGAAGTTCGTAGTTCGTAACACTACCACCATCATACCAGAGCCAGATTGTTCTGTACACTATGTTTGCATGTACAGTCGCACGCAGGTACTCCAAGTTCGTAACAATATTGATTTATATTACCTCTGTAATCAGATCCACACCCCGGCTGGATGGAGCCGCCGTTGGGATAGAAGTCCACGTGTCCTATGGGCGCAGCAAAGCCCAGGTAGCCTCCACACGTGTGGATGACCTCTACGTAACGGGCGTCGTGACGGTCCAAGCGGGCGTCCCTGTTCCCCTCGGTGAAGAGAGGCAGCGCGGGATCCAGTCCTGGAGAAGACATCGATAAGACTTAGTTCAGCCGCACCGTCAGACACGCACTAATTTTGGGGACCGTGCTATCCGGTTTGCGGGCCCAATGGAGTGAAATAGACTGCCACTTAATCTGAGGAAGGTAAAGACTGTTGGTATCTTTAAAGGAGCACCAAAGTCGCATCGATACAAAAAATCTTATCCGTGATTTAAGAAGGCCCTTGAAGTGTGACACACACAAATTATTTATAAGACACATCGGTCCAGTACACATACAAACATTGCTCATGTGAAATAACCACTGATGGACACAAGCCAAGCAAGCACTAATAATAATAATATTATTAGGATGATTTATTTGGTGAGCGCTGTTTTGTTGTGAATCACACCTCAAGATCCCTCTGCAAGCTTGAACGTCGCTATAGAAAGCGCCAATTCTCAAGCAAGATCCAGTTGCTGTAAGGCTGGATGGACCTTTAGTGACCGGTCTTTCGTAAAGGTTTGGGAATTTTTCACCCAGCGAAGATTTTTTGTGCTCCGCTGGGATACGAAACCACAATCTTCTATTTGCGAGTCAGAAGTGTTAACCACTAGACTACGGACCGGTCTACGAGACTAAGGGGACAATTGTTCAGCATATTCAAGAGGTTTATCTCCAACTGAAGGATGCTACATAAGCAATTTGAGCAAAATCCCTTGATGATTGAAGAGAGCCTAGATTTGAAGTCGGGGATTTAAGTAAAGAGATTCAAGTAAGTACAATATGTTACCAGTGATTGTATGGATAGGTCCCTTCTCCACAAACGCGCCAGCTATCCCGACCACATGCGCTCCCAGGCTGTGGCCTATGAGATGGACGTCATCCATGGACACGCCTTCCCTGATCAAGAAGTTCAGGAACATGGTGAGCTGGCGTCCCACAGGCTCCACGTTGTAGCTGGCTGATATGTAGTTGACATCTGCTGCTCTGCCCCAGTCTACCACGAAGATGTTCAGGTCGCTCACGTTCAAATATGCTGGAAAGGTTACACCGTATCATTACCATGGACCAGTGGCGGCTCTTCATTGGGGGAAAGTGGGGAACATCCCTATGGATGAAATAGAAAAAACAATTATTTACTAGAGGCGAAATATAATAAAAATGAACTTAAAGCTGTTACAAATTATTTAATTTTAGAGTAATATATAAAGTAGCGCGCTAAAACTGTTGGGAAATATTTTGGCTAATACGAGAAATACTTTTCACAATTTGAAGGTTCAAATCTTGTCCCCTCTCATCAATACATCGAGTTATACAGTAGGTACATACATACATCTCGATTTATTAATGAGAGCGGACTCCTTCGGCCGGCACTCAGCCATCGGCCGGGCCGAAGTTGAACGATTCGTACATGGGGATATTCATTCGGATCTCCGAGATTTCTTTGTATGTGTTAGTGGCGACTGCTTGTACAATACAAAATACAACGTTATCGCGCATGCGTATTTCAAACGCTGAACATATTGCCCATGGGGTGACTTCTGAATATCCCACTGTGACGTAGGACCAAACTGTGTAGGTACACCGAGGTGCACATCATAATATTGTTTAAGATTTTTGTCGGGGACTCACACCGTAAATTTGTAACAGGGATTGTCATTGTTTCTCTTTGGTTAACTATAGGCTGTTACTTTTTAGATTTATTTACCGCCAGTTTCGTGGCGTTTTCAACGTGATAAGTCGGAAATCTCAAGAATTCTGTACAAAATTGTAAATTTATCTAAAAACATTTAAGTTTTTGTAGAAAAGTTTAAAAATAACGAAACAAGTTATTAAACAGCAATGAAAATAACGTAAAAATAAAGTTTTCATGCCTCAATTTTTTTTAGTTCGTAAAGAATTATTTTTTTATGCGATTGTGAATAAACATTTTATTATTATTGATTACTGTGATTCATTGTGATTCTTACTTAAATAAAAATGTGAAAACAATCAAATAAGAGGCCTGTGCATCATCAGTCTTGTGATATTCCCATTATTCTGCCCGCCTACTGTATGGTGGTGAGCAGGTGGGAACAGGTGACTGGTGCAGTGTATGGCCAGGACACAGGTGAGCATAAGATTTTCTTTCAAGGTCATCCCCTCCCGCGAGTTTTAGCTAGAGCCGCTGCTGCCATGGACATTCCGTGACTCTAAAATGGATGGTCGTGAGTTCGAATGCCGGCAGAGCACAAACAATATCGACGGTTAAAAGGTAATTGGGCATAAGCGACAAAAACTAAATTGTTCAGGAGAGCAGTTTAAAGTTTGGAGTGCAGGAAAACGGACAAAACTTTTTTACTTTTTAGCGACAAAAAAGTTCAAAATTTTCGTCGGTTACTCCAAAACCATATATCAAAAACGCCGTTGTTTGCTTGAGCATAAACTACAAAAAAATCATCGTAGAGCTATGGGCCATTTGAGTAGAATAGCATTCATAACTCATTTTCGATCAAAACGTCGCGTATTTACTTTTAACCGTCGATGTATTCCTTGACTTATAGGTTGGTATAAGGCTGACCACCCATACTGTAAAAATGTGGTTCACTTTGCCAATGTCACCCCTGTTTCAAGGAAGGTCAGCAAAAATTAAAGGGTTTATGTTCATTTCTATATCTATAATCTTAGCTGCAAAGAAATGTTAACATTCAAGGCTCATATTAAAATAATGCATGCCCACATATAGGCACATGTAGGTTTGCGCCTACACATTCTGCATGTGTGCATACAAATAAAAAATACCTCACATGAACATAAACCTTACAACTCCTGCCGCCTTTCCCTGAAACCGGGGTGGCATTGGCAAACGTGAACCAATTTTTAGATCACGGGGAGCTCGCCTCATACTAACCTATCAGTCAAGGATTTTAAACTTATAAGTGTCTGTTTGTGGGTATGCACTTAAAATTAATTTTAAATGGTAATATGTCAGCGAACAGCATATTTAAAAATGGCAAAAGTTGTGGGGCTTATGTTCATTTGAGGTTTGGAATTTATTTGTAAGTACACATTCAGCATTTGTAAGCGCGAACTACACGTGTTGACTGTTGGTTTGTAGGCATACATCTGAGAGCTTTAAATGAATATATCCTTGCAACTTAGATTATAGATAATTATAGTATATTGTTGGTGTTCCGCTGAGATTCGAACACACGACCTTCCATTTACGAGTCCAAAGCGCTACGGACCGGTCGATTAAATAAAATAAACACTCGCACTTGTATTCACTTTATCGTGAGGCACATGTTTTCACTCTTTAGTTAAGTTTGCTAACTACATATACCTCACTATGAAATAAGTGACAGAGTGTTAAAATAGCCCAAGATGATCAAATGAGAAAATAAAACATGAAATATTTAATATTACACATAATGCATGAAATTCATAATTTCTCAATTACTAAGACAAACATAAGCAGATGAACCATAGTAACTTAATCTATTTATATTAAAAGGTGTAATTAATTTTAAATAAAAATATTTTTTATTTTATTCCACTTTTATTGAAACTTATTATTCTTTACTAACGTTTTCCGAGAACCTTGTTCTTCGGATAACAAATAAATACTTTTGTAACTTTAGTAACGACTTGAAAAATAACAATTATAGTGGAATAAAATAAATTTGATTTTTTTTTTAATTAAACAATAATAGCACCTTATAATGGCTTGCCACATCGCAGCGGTTCACAAAAATATATATTTAACAGATTGCATTATCTTAATTTTAGAGGACACATGCAGCATTTGTAAACGCGAACTTACACGTGTCTGTTTGTGCACGTGCATCAAATGTGAGTGTTAATAGGAAATATATCTTTGCAACTTAGATTATTTGATTGCTTATATTATTTGATTCTCTGGTAAGGACCTCGATTAAATATTTCTCGAAAGTGGGTAATAATATGATAGAATTTGAACAGGAAATACGTATGATGTAGGTACATCAGCTGACTTACGTATATGCAACCAAATTTTGTATTTGATGAGTGAAATCACACTTAATTTTGATTAGAGTTTGGTGCAACATACCCTAAAAATTTGCTTACCTTCTTTGATGTTCATAGGCATCGGACTAGATCCATTATTGTACCAGCCATGTGTCAGAACTTTTATGGGTAAAGAAACGTCGAAGTAAGAGTTCGACAGTGTGGTGGAATTGTCAAGGACAATTTGCTGGTAGTCGTAGCGATTTCGTCTGAAAAAAAAGTTGTAAAAATAACGAAGAAAAAATTGTTTCAAAGTTACCTGAACAAAATTAATTAATATTTTAGTAGACAAAATAAGTACACTTTTGTATTTTCATAGACAAATCTTGTCCCGAAAATGGGATTTGAAGCATACCTACACTGAAACCTTTTTTGTACAAATTTACGACATGACATGTTATTCCTTGATTTATACATTGGTATGAGGCTGACCGCCCTTACAGTAAAAAGATATTTACTTTGCCGATGTCACCCCTGTTTCATAGAAGGTCGCAAGAGTTGCAGGGCTTGTGCTTATTTGAGATTGGGTTTTATATTGTAGGTTCACATGCGACATGCTAAATCGCGAACTTATCCGTGTCTGCTTGTGGGAATTCATTAAAAATAAATCTTGAATGTTATAAATCTTTGCACATTAGATTATAGATTATAGACATGATATAATCATGAGAAAGTACTTTTTTTTAAAAACACAGAGTTTTATTTTCATAAGTTGAGCATTTATTTCACCTCGAGCACGTTCGACTTGCTTACGTCATTATCAAGAGGATACCTAAAAGGACCTGTCCGTAGTCCACTGGTAGCACGTGAAGGACTCGTAAACGGAAGGTTGTGGGTTCGAATCCCGGCGGAGCACAAAATAATATACCATTTATATTTTCAAATTTGCTCTACGCTGGGTTGAAAAATTCATAAACCTTTACCAAAGACCGGTCATCAAAAGGTCCATCCAGCCTTACAACAAAAAGGTCGATAGCTCAATTGGTAGAATGCTTGCATTCCATGCCGAGAGCAAGGGTTCGATCCCAAGGTGTACTCAGCCTTCACAAGAAATGACAACCGCCCCTCGGAAGCTGGGAAACCCCCACTTCAACTGAAAGTGGTTGGTGTGAGGCCGACCCCCTTACCCGTAAAAATAAATAGTTCTTTAATCGCCACATGCGACTCCTTTCGGGATAACGCAGGCAAGAAGTTACTATATGTGTAGCTTAGTTGCGTTTTATTTATCTATGATATAATTCATTTATATGCTGTAAAATCTTGGTTTTAATTTTTTCCAATACCACCCTGTCTCAGGGATAGGCGGCAGAAGTTGCGAAGTTTATGTTCACGTGAGGTTAGATTTATTTTGTATGTACACATGCAGCATGTGTGAGCGCGAATTTACATGTGCCTTCTTGTGGGCACGTACTAAATATGAGCCTTATATATCAACAAATATTTGCAACTTAGATTATAGATTATGTAGGTCAGGGGTGCCCATACTTTTTCTTGAGGAGATCGCCCTAGCAAAAATTTAAACTCTGTCAACGGAGGGAGGGATGCACACAATTTTTTTTCGAAGGCCGGCGCATAGATGATTGAACTTATTGCGCAATAACTATTGATGTCGTCGCAGGCCGGATGAAAGGCTTACGCGGGCCGTATTTTGGACAGGCCTGGTTAAGCCCAACAAATATATTTCATAATGTATAAATGTTTATTAAGAAAAAAATAGCATAAGTAAAACTACATTGAGTGCAAAATGTCAAATCAGTTTTAAGGTCGATCACTGAAATTTTAGCTATCCTCGGCAATCGACCTTAAAACTTCCCGCGATCGACCGTATGGGCACCTTTGATGTAGGTAATAAAGTTTGGAAACTTGACTCATTTTCAAAAATCGTTTAAATTTTAAGATTTTAGCTGCTTATGTTTCAGAATCTCGTTGCCGTATTTATCTCTGTGGAGTGATCGCTTCCATATCTATTACTCTATGGTAATATCATTATAATCTAGCGAGATAAACATTTCTTAGCGTTAAATAACACTAAAATTCGAAAACTCTTAAAAAAAAGCATATAACTCTGTGACGAGGATGTCTGTCCATAAAACTAACGTTTTGTATATTTTTAATAATCTATCTATAATGCAGGTTGCAAAGATATATTAAGATTTAATATACATATTAAATGCATGCCTACAAACAGACACGTGTAAGTTCACGCTTGCAAATGCTGCATTTGTACTTCTAAACAATCCAAACCTTAAAAACGATCAAAAACCCTTCAACTTTTACCTACCATGAACAGGTGACATTGGAAAAGTGGTCCATTTTTCACAGTATGGGCGGTTAGCCTCATACCAACCTATAACTCAAGGAAATTATTTTGATGAAGGTAATGAAATATACTTGCCTTGTATAAAGCCTGAATTCCACATCGACACTAGAGAAATGATGAATCGAAACAATTTTTGTCAGATTGCTTTTTGTCAGAGCAGTAATTCTATTGAAGTGAGTATTGCTTTGTTCCACACTGGCCAACCAAACAGAGTCATATTTGCTATATTTATTCAAATGAGCACCAAACGATAAACCTAAATTTCAATAAAAAAAAAAAAAATTAAGATTAATAATTACTTTAAAATGTATTACTTGAAAATATTTAATCTTAATTATTGTTTACCTGATAGTAAAAAACCGATGAAAATTATTTTAAAAATCATTTTTGATTTAATCATTTGTGTGTTTTTAAGACTTAAATGTAATCCAAGATAAATTTAATTGTTTTGATTTTTATTCACACGTCAAACCATTAATCAATCAATGTCATATGAGATAAAAAAAAAAAAAACAATTTAAATTAAAAATATCAGTTTTTGCACACCCACAGTCACCATGCACTGATTGTTAAAATATGTTTTTTTTATTTTATCAAAAAAATCAATTGTTATGTTTTTTATTATCTTTTAAATACCCCACAGGGTGATGATGAAGGTGCAAATGAAGAATTTTATTTTTTCGGAATTTTAGTTTAAAAAAATTAAACTTTTTTTTATTTTATTTTAGACTTAAAAAGGACAATCCATTCCACGTGCACCAAATTATTAGTAAATCGATTTTGAAATTTTTAAAAAAAAATGTAATTTTGTATTAATAACAGTCATAAACTTAAAAATGGGATTTTAAAAAAATCACAGATAAACAAGATCTTTTTAATTCAATTTAAAATGTTTTTAGTAGGATGAAAGCAAAACTTGCACTGAAGAATAAAAGTGTCAGTATGATTGAATGTTGAAGAAGGTCAAGAAATAATATGTGGTAGGTGGAAGAAACCATGGGAGGTAAGCACTTCAAGTACAGAAACATTACAGAAAAACTCTACCATGGCGTTTTACCAAAAGTGTATGGACACTAAAACAGTCACTAGAAGCGCTGTTTCATTTTTCATTCTTTTTGTGGTGAGCGCTATCATGTACTTGGGGTATTGTAATAAGAAATTCATCAGCCGTCGATCATTTCGCGTGCGGATTTCCAAAATGAGTGACCACTGCTGATTGCCAATGTTGCAGAATTCATAATTATTCGAAAGAGAAATTGGAGACATTTTTTATTCAACAATGATAATTGTTACTCTGTATAATTAATTAAGTTTGTATGATTTATACGTCTGCGAAAATCACGCTCACTTTTTTTACCACGACGTGCTTTTTTTCTTTTAACTTCTCGGTAAAAAAATAAATAAATTTTGTATTTTTTTTATTACTATCAGAAAAACATCCTGTACTCTATTTAAAATATTATGTGATATATTTATATATATTTTTTTTTTAAATAACATGGTTTCATGTGGAATGGCATCTACATGGTGTAATATTTTTATACAAATAATCACGTTTTTCTTTTATTAGATATATTCTACTCGTATATGGAATTATGAAAGATAAAATAAAAACAATTTATAAATTACATAAAAGAGATGAAGTGGCTTTGAAAAATATATTTTTTGTTTTTGCATTTTTTATTTATAATCTTTCAACAACCATGACATTGCTTGAACTTTTATTTTTATTTCTCAGGGTTGTATTTTTTTAAATATTTTTCTGAATAAACACAGTCACTTCTGTAAAAATACAACTTACGTTCTTAAGTCAACTTATGTACTTAAGTCAACTTATTTTTCTTAAATAAAGAATTAAAATCAGAGAAGAGCTGTTGATTTTATATATCAAATAAATATGTTTATAAACATGATATAAACTAAGGGAAAATTTAACAACAATTGTAACTAGGAGGTATTAAATAAGATAAATTTTAATTGAGAATTTTTGGTTTATTTTTTCAAACAGATGAATTCATATTTTTAATACTTTGCAGGAGGTCCTTGATAGTATGGAGGCTGGGCGTTTGTTTCTAGGGACAGTACTCCAACACTGAAAAAAAAATGAAACAAAAATATGTGTTTATCCATCTTCTTATAAAATGTTGGTGATTTTCGCTTCGGATTAGGTCATTATTGGGGAAAGTTTATTCAATTTGTTCAATTGCTGTTGCTTTTTTATGTATGGTCCCAAAATATGACCAAACGTTACAGCAATTGGGTCTTGCTTGAGACATCGGCTCTGCTCACCGGCCTTTCTGCTGAATTAGGAATGTTTTTTAATGCCGTGCAATAATTAAATGTTTTTTTTCTAAAAAGAGAATTATGACATTGAATCAGTACTTTATTTTTTTATTCATGGCATTTTTTTAATTGCCCCTTCAAGGACGCAAAAGATTTGGTGACCAGATCATCGGTTATGAGTAGGTAGGGACTGGAAAAAAGTGGCGTTATTTTTTGCGAAATTCGCGTTATTTTTTGGGAAATTCGCGTTATTTTTCATGATAAACGGGGAGATTCGGTGTAATTTTTAGGGTTGATTTGATCGAAATAAAGGTTTATGTAATTGCAAAACTATAGATATTACTAATATTTACAATTTATTATATAAACAACAATATGTACCTTCAAAAACAATGAATAAACAACATCTGAATCAATACGAGTTACAACTTACAAAAAACCATTGATTGAAAAAGTCATTGAATGACACTCCGAAAACCCTGCAATATCCTTTAAAAATTAAAAAAAAACTTTTTTTTTTCTAAAACGTAGTTTTATTTTCACAATAATATTTTCTACCTTAAGCACTTTCGACCTTCAATACTCAGGTCATTATCAATATCAATACTCTTGATAATGACCTGAGTATTGAAGGTCGAAAGTGCTTGAGGTAGAAAATATTATTGTGAAAATAAAACTACGTTTTAGAAAACATTTTTTTTTTTAAATAAAATGAATTTTCACTGTGTGAATACACAAACCCTACAAAATCCTTTTAAAATATTAAATTAAAATAAAAAATTAAATGGACCGGTCCGTAGTCCGTAGTGGCAACACTTCGGACTCGTAAATGGTAGGTTGTGGATTCGGATCCCGGCGGAGCACAAAAATATACCATTTATATCTCGAATGTGCTCTTCGCTGGGTTGAAAAATTCATAAACCTTTACCAATGACCGGTCACCAAAGGTCCATCCAGCCTTACAGCAACTGGGTCTTGCTTGAGTATTGGCGCTTTGTAGCGAAGACCAAGCTCGTACACCTCTGCGGCACTACAACAAGTGTCATAGACCCCTAGAGTCTTTAGAATCTAGGGAGCCTCCCGCACAGGATTTCTTAAAAAAAAAAAAAAAATTTTGTGCATTTAGTCTCTAGATGAGGGTTATCTATTTTTTTCGAGGGATGTTGGCTTTTATGAAGCCTCAAGTTGTGCTCTTGGCTAATCCAGCAGCAGCTTCACTCCTTGATGTCACGATTCAAGTCTGTTTGGATGTCCAGGACAGTTCTGCTTATCATTTATTTTTTTAATAAAATAGATTTTTGAATAGGAATGCAATTCCCCAACCTACTCTGCCTGGCCAGAAACAGGTATTAATATCATAAATGAAAAATTCATTACGAGTATTGTTCATTTTAATTAATTATTCATTTATAATTACCCAATTACATTTGTTGAACCAGGGTCAAATTTATGGTCAAATGATCCAGGCGGGGATCGAACCCCGCGTCTAGCGTTCTAGCGTGTTTCAACGTTGAAAGATCAGCCCACTTGGCCCCCTCGGCTATAACACCGACCAATTTTTCTGTGCTTTGCACCTTGCAAAGGGTTTTCACAGGAATCTTTTCTTTCCTACAAAATAGTTGCTTTGCAGAAGCGACACATAACAACTTTTTCGCACAATTTCTACCAAAAGTACGAAAATTCGCGATATTTGCGTAAAACCTCAAATTTCGCGTTATTCGCGTAAAAACCTCAAAATTCGCAAAATAAATCCGTTTTATAGCGATCGCGAAATTTTCCAGTCCCTAGTTATGAGTCTTTGGAAGTGACTGCAGCTGTCAGAAATCTCTTGAACCGTACATAAGCTTACATTATACGGTTCTTGGAACCGCCGCTGCAAAAACACGCTCACCAAACACTGTTGCAGACTTGCACACAGGCTCATTGACCAATGTTTTTATTTATCGCAGATGGCTTTAAGATGACAGAAATGATGAATAGTTTTCTTTACTCAAAAACAATACGTTTTCATATATTTTTACTTACGCTGATTTGATTTTGGAGCCTCCCATATACAATCTCGTAGAACTGGAGCAGTTTCCATTGAGGGCTTCGGCCGTGTTCAGGCACCTCTGCCCCACAAACATCTCGTGGTCGATGGAGTCAGCCATGTACTCCCAGCACCTGCTGTGAGAGCAGTAGATGTTTCCATCGCACCCCGGCATGTTTACTCCACCGTTGGTGTAGAAATCATTGTCACCGACAGCGTCCATCTGCCCCAGCATGCCACTGTTGGAATGGATGATTTCTACGTAGAGGGCGTCAGCAGGACTGATTCTGCCTGAATCGGGACCCCAACTGGGTCCAGCTGGGTCCAAACCTGGAGTTTTAAAACTATTGTGAGCGAGCGACTCTGTACGAGTAATGCCTTGCATTGTAGTTGAATTAAAAATTGGCAGATTAATGGACTTTCACTTTTTGGTCGATGGATCAGGTAGTAGAATGCTTGCATTCCATAGAAGAGAGCTAGGCTTGGATCTCCGTCAAGGGTGTTCCGTGATTTTCTGTTTTCGGCGTTTATTTCGAACGCAAAATCGAAATACCAGGAAGGGCTACTCAGCCTTTACATGAAATGAGAACCCTCCTGAGAGCTGGGGAATCCTCACATCAAGTGAAATGGTTGGCATAATGCCTTACCTGTGAAAATAAATAGATTCTACAATCCACATGTAACCATTTCAGGTACAATGCGATAATCAGTTACATTACAAGTCCGGTCGATATAGCTCAGGTGCTAGAGTGCTTGCATTCCATGCCGAAAGCTCGGGTTCGAATCCCACCAAGGGTGTCAGAAATTATTTCCCGTTTCGGTGTTTATTTCAAACCCCAAAATAAAATACCGGCAAGGTTTACTCAGCCTTCACAAGAAATGAGTACCAGCCCCCTCGAGAGCTGGAAAACCCCCACATCAACTGAAGTCGTTGGCGTAAGGCCGGCCCCCTTACCTGTAAAAATAAATAGGTTCAACTCGCCACATGCGACCCCTTCGGGGATAACGCGGGAAGAAGTTACACTATATGTGTAGCTTAGTTGCGTTTTTTTTTTTGCATTTTACATAAGCAGCTTGTTTGAATTGCATTTGCGTTCCTTTACCAAACTCAAAGTACATTTTTTTCAATGAAGAGTTTATTCCAACTATGAGAAAAACGTGTACGAGAAGGTTTGACTAAAAGTCAGTATATGAAAATACATCATTGTATTTTTAGTAAAATAATCACGACTTCAGTGTCGTGATGAAATCAAATGTAAATTTTCACCATGAATATACGAGTACATGATTATATTTCATACTATTATATTTCTCATAATTTTGCATCGAAAAAAGGTTGATAAATGAGTGGATTGGATCTCCGTCAATCTAACCTAATCTAAGAGATAAAAAGAAAAACCACTTGGTTTTCGATTACTATGAGTATCTAATCTAAGTTGCAAAGATATGTTACATTAGAGATTCACATTACATGCATTCTCACAACCATACACGTACAACTTCGCGCTTGCATATGCCTCATGTGAACCTACAACATTAAAACCAAATCTCAAATGGACATACACCCTGCAACTCTCGCCGTCCTTCCCTGAAATAGCGGTGACATTGGCAAAGTGAACCATTTTTACAGCATGGGTGGTCAGCCGCATACCAACCTATAAGTCAAGAAACGTCAAGGGTGTCAGAAATTTTATCCCATTTTGGTGTTTATTTCAAACTCAAAATCTGAATACCGGCAAGGCTTACTCAGCCTTCACGTGAAATGAGAGCCTTCTTGAAAGCTTAAATATCCTCATATCAAGTGAAATTGTTGGCGGAAGGCCTTACCTGTGAAAATTAATAAATACTCTACATCAACCTCTACCTGAGAGCAATGGCTGGAAAGACACTGAATGATAGAGTACGTAATGATTGGGTGATGAACGAGTGTGGTATAAAAGAGAATATGAGAATGAAAGTACAAAAAATTACGATGAGATGGTTCGGACATCTCGAAAGAATGGATGATGAACGACTAACGAAGAAAGTGTACAAAGGAAATGTCAGAGGAAAACGCGGAAGGGGAAAGCCGAGGAAAGAATGGTAAGACCAAATAGGTGAGATTGCGAAAGAATGGAACCTGCAGAGTGAGAATAAGAGAAGAGTATGTATGAAAAAGGTGATGAATATTGAGGAAATGAAAGTGGTTTGTAAGAACAGAAAAAAGTGGAGGCGCATCTGCGGAGGTACCGGCCACCCCTAGTGGAACGGCGGCAGTATACAGTACAGTAACCACTTCGTGAACAATGTGTGTCACCTGTGAGAATCTCCGCTTTCCCTCTGGTCGCCAATCTGGAAGCGAAGGCCGCCATCTGCCCACCCAGGCTATGTCCCATCAAGTGCATCTTGGAGAATGGAACACCAAGGATGTTCAGCCAGTCCAGTAACTCTCCTACGCTCTTACCGGCACCTGGGACGTTGCGGACTGATTGGGAGTATCCACCACTTGAACCTTTGCTCCAATCTACTGTTATCATGTTCACGTCGCTCGCTTTCAGGAATGCTGGAACATAATGTTAAGAACTTGGACTAGTTTGATCCATTATGATTTTAGTGCACATATGCGATCCTTATCACGCTGGTGGAACGTTCTGGTGTTGGAATCATCCACTATGTTCGAGAACAATCGAGAACCATCCGTATGAACGCGTATAGATGCAAGCCAAAATCGTGTGCAGGGAGAGAATCGTGTGTCGATAAAACATTGAGCCGTGAAGTTTGAAAGCCAGAGCGAGAAATCAATTGTTGTAAATTGTGTAGAATAAATTCTTTTAAAATAAATCATTGTAGTTTAATTAAAAGAGAACCCAGTAAAATTAAAAGAAAAAGGATGTTTTGATGGTTATCTGATTGGAGAAAATAAATTATTGAAAGCAAATGGGGCAGATGAAATACCTCTGTATTCTTGCGATATATTCGCAATAACCGCATAAAGAAAGATTGTGAAATAGAGGAAATATGTAGTTAGATCGAACAGACCTTAGAGGAAAAATTGGGGAGATTATCACTTACAAGTAACCTTTTTTCTAAATTTTATTAAATTTCTGAACATTAGCTCTACTATTACTGTATAATTTGGAATAACTTTAATTGTATTTAGTTTGGTTTTTTGAAATTGATGTAGATATAATTTAATATTAGTTTTGTGCGTAAGTTTAAGTTATTGTTAATTATGTTTTCCTGTTTTTACAACGTGTAAAGCGCCCTTGAGGTGATTGATCACAGTACGGCGCTAAAGAAATCGTCCAATTTATTATTATCAAAAGTAAGTCATGAATATGCACACATCTTAGTTAATAGGTCAGCGCCCAGCAGGAAGACCTTAAAAAGGGGAAAAAAAAGCTGGACGTCCTTACGACGAATCGGAATCCATTGACCGTTTGATTTTTTTTAATCACAAAACTAAATCAAGAAAAAAGTTAATACTTTTTCAATCAACTTGTAAAAGTGACTTCTTTGCCTTTGGAATATTTCGTCACAATATTAGTCAATTAGTTATGGAAAAAACTTTGGACACTGTAAAGACAAAAAACTGCTCAGAGTAATGGAGATAAACCAACAATAGGTCTAAGTACTTAATGAGGATATGGATGAAATTCTAAGATGTTTCTGTAGGGATCATGTTAAAGATTGGACCCTGGAAGAATAGAAAAAACGAGGGATTTAATTACTATTGTTATAATGTTTTTCAATGTTTATACTCACCATCGGATATATTGGTGTTTACTCCACTAGTGAAGTCTCCTGTCCAGCCGTGAATTGTTATCTTCACAGGTTTGGAGGGATCAAAGTTGGTTTCAGCCAGAGCTTCGGTGTCGTTTTTGTAAATTCTCTGCCCCACTAAGGGGTTCTTCCTGAGAAGTAAAAATAATGCATTAAACTGTGATGCATTAGATGCATTCTAGTCTATGGTTATATACTTGGCAACGTTGTGCTGTAATGTAGATAGGTTAGTCGGTAGAGAGCTCCTTTCAAAGTAACACCCATCGTTTTGCTATGATTTACGGGGCTCAATTCAATAAATATTGCGGTTATTTCTTTTTTCTACTCCCATTTGGTAATTTACTAATTACAAAACGGCTTACGCAATCACTATGACATACATTTCTACACCGTGTAACCGTGTTGAAATGAAAATGTGCGCATGCGCATTGTCAGAAATGGAACCATTTTTGAATTTCGAGTATCAATCTTGTATGAGGCTATCCTTCGAAGCGACCGATAACAAACTATTATTGGCCGTTTCCTTAGCAACCACGTTTAAACGTCAGCCATTACATGAATATTTTCAATTTATTGATAGTTCCTCCCCACTATGTTCAATCTTTGTTCAATTGAAAATTAACATATTTTATGTTATATTTTATATTTTTAATTTTTTACTGTTTAATTGCTTAGAATTTATTTGTTTTATATATTTGATTGTATCAATTGCATGTACTCCTTGATTGATAGGTTGGTATGCGGCTGACCACCCATACTGTAAAAAATGGTTCACTTTGCCAATGTCACCCCTGCTTCAGGGAAGGTCGGCAAGAGTTGCAGGGCTTATGTTCATTTGAGATTGGGGTTTTTTATATTGTAGGTCCACATGCAGCATGTGTAAGCGCGAAATTATGCATGTCTGCTTGTGGGAATGCATTTAATATGAATCTCAAATGATACATATCTTTGCAGCTTAGATTTAGATTTTTAGATGTGTAGAGTCAAATAAAATTTGTTAATAGTGTAGTAATTCATCAAATTTATTTATCTAAATACTCCAAATTGTAGCTTTCCTTTTTTCGAAGGAAAACAGAAGGCTTGGAAGGAAAATAATTTAAGATATTATCACCGCAAAAAATAGACAAACTTAAACAGTTACTTGGCCAATAGGTCGGTATGAGGTTGACCACCTATGCTGTAAAAACTTGTTTCACTTTTTCAATGACACCCCTGCTTCAGTAGTTGCAGGGCTTGTGTTTATTTAAGTTTTGGGTTTGAATGTTTAAGCTTATATGCGGCATACGTATAAACGCGACCTTATATGTGTCTGCTTGTCGGCATGATATTAACATGAATCCTAAATGTAATATATCTTTGCAACTTAGATTAGATGAGATAATCGAATGGAATGATAAATTACACGTTTTGACAAAAGTAAGGTTTTTTCAAAAAGACGAGTACATTATAAAGACTACTATTTACTATTTTGTTATTTATTTCATGGTCGTAGAAAAAGGATTGTATGCCACTGCACGTAATTAGTCTTTGTAACACTCTTGCTGTGTATTGTGCCATTCGGCTGCGCCTCATGGCACAACCTAGCACTCGTGTTACACAGACAATCATTACCAGGCAGTGGCATAAATAACTATTGCTCAATTTATTTCAGATACGATTCACATTCGATTCATACACAGAGTTGCTTTTAAAATGTATAGCTCCAGAATAAAGATACTAGTCTGGCTACAGAGCTTCTCGGTCTCTATTTATAGATGACAATAAGGGTTATCCTCGAAACATCGAGAACTGTCGCATGCAAGATTTCACCAGAACATTATACTTAGAATATCCGAGTAAACACTCACACAATCTCGAGCAAACACAAATACAATTATTTAAGCAACTACGTCTAGAGACTGAGACACGCACAACTTACACAAACTCGCAACAATATTTGTCAACTTTGCGCTTTAGCTAATATTGATTACATAGTTGGTATTGAGCTCCTTTGAGAGTAACACGCATTTTAAGTAGTAGTTGAAGATCTAAGACTAAAAAAATCTAACAGAAGAATCGAGGGAAACCTTAAACTCCAGTTGAATTTTTTTTGTCAAGAAGGAAAATAATTGCTACCGTATTTCATAGAGAAAAAATACCTGGTAAACAGAAGATAGAAGATGTCAGCATCAGGTTCGAATTTGACCTCAGGAGGAGTGTTGTCTTCAAGGTCAACCAAGTGCATGACCCCCTTATCATCAGGGAAAAAGATGAACCTAGGTTCCTTAGGTTTCACATCTCCAATGGAAGCGGAGTAAGCCACTGAAATTGTACATTTATTTTTAGTATGAATCACGGTTGTTTGACATTTTGTACAGAGTTAAAAACGTATTTTACAAACCGCCTTCTTCTTGTACTAGATCTAAAATATATTTATTGTGGAACTCCGTCCTGTGATGCAGAAGACAGCTACTTTTCAATGGTGCTGGCCGTCTGGTATTTCCTGTACCACGATTTGGGGATTGCAAATTGGAAGGATAGCAAAAATTAGGAAACTCACAAAGAATATGAGATTGGCGGTACACAATGGCATATTGGTAACTACATTGATGTGTGGAAGTGGGCCGTGAACAATTAACGAATTTGAGTTGAGTAAAGTATGTACGATTGAAATGGCTTACCTGAAAGAAATGGCTCACCTGAAAGCAATGACTGAAAGGCACTAAATGATATAGTCCGCAATGATTTGGTGATGAACGAACACTCGGTATAAAAGATAATTTCAAAATAAAAGTAAAAAAGCACAATGAGATGGTTCGGACATCTTGAAAGAACGGATGATGAAAAAATGACGAAGAAAGTGTAGGTACAGAAGAAATGACAGGCACATTTAGGCTCGCGCCTACACATTCTGCATGTGTGCATACAATTAAGCAAAACCTTACATGAACATAAACCTTGCAACTCCTGCCGCCGTTCCCTGAACCGGGGTGGCATTGGCAAAAGTCAACCGATTTTAACAGCACGGGTGGTCAGCCTCATACCAACCTATCAAGGACAGAAAAAAACGGAGACGCATCTGTGGAGGTACGGACCACCCTTAGTGGAACAGCGAAAGGATATAGTAAAAGTACTCTCGCTCTAAGGTCTACATGGTCTCTGCAGAACCGTCTTCTATTCCTTCTCCAAACTTCCTCTACAAACTGTGAAGAAAAGAAAGTGTTTCTCAACGTTTCTTTAAAGTTGTATCTGAAACGGTCAAGAGACGTGTATTTTTTAAGACAAAGAAGCACAAACTGAACTGAAAATTTGTGAAACGCGCTCCTTTGGACAACGCGGTTCTTAATATTTGTTTAAAATGACCAACGACCATACATCTAAGTACAATTTGTTCCTTCATTTATATAGGTGGTTCACTTTGTCAATGTCACCTCTGTTTCAGGGAAGATCGGCAAAAGTAGCAAGATGTATTTTCATTACATGTTTGGATTTTAATCTGTAAGAAGACATGCAGAATTTTAAAGCACGAAGTTACACGTGTCTGTTTGTGGGCATGCATTTATTATGAATTTTAAATGTTTAAATAACTTCTCATCTTAAATTATAGATTATTATCATAGTTTAAAATTATTTTGCAGGCATTTTGTATGTGCTCAAATGGATTTAGATAATATATTAAAATGAAATTTCTCATACCTCCAGCTAGGATCGTCAAACAGCAGGCAGCAAACCACTTCATTGCAAAAATATCAAGGAACCAACTAAGTTTAATAAAATTGAGCAAATTCAATCACATCTTTTATCTGTCATATCTTATCTTTTTTTATGTAATTTACAAGAAATAAAAATAACTTATCATTTCAAGATGCTTACTAATTAAATTATTTCATTAACCCATCGAAGACAGAGACAAACGACTCCCATATTTTGAATGTCAGTTTTGGTTATTTTGGAAATCAAAGTACCTATTAGGGAAAATATAAGAAATTCTATACTTAATTGTTTTCCATTCGAGAGCTCCACAAAAAAATGGTTTTTTTTTTGCATTCAAGGTTGTATAAACGCTGCCAATCTACACATAAAGAGTAACCTTTTGCCACGTTTTACTCGAAAAGGTCGCATGTGGATCAGATAGCTGATTTAGCTCATTTCGCATGCGGATTTCCAAAATGATTGACCACTGCTGTTGGCCAATGTTGCAGAATTCATAATTATTCGAAAGAGAAATTGGAGACATTTTTATTCACCAATGATTATTGTTACTCTGTATAATTAATAACGATTTTATGATTTATACGTCTGCGAAAATCATGTTCACATTTTTTTTGAACAAGACGGGTTTTTTTCTGTTTCTTTAATTATTTGGTAAAAAATAAATAAATTTTGTATTTTTTTTTTCTGTACTCAATTTAAAATATTAAACGATCTGTTTATCTTAAAATGTTTTATTGTTTATAACTTTGTTTCAAGTGGAATGACATCTACAACTATGTAATATTTTTCTACAAATATTTTCATTTTTCTTTTATTATATCCAGTATGGAATTACGAGAGATAAAATAAAAACCAAATATCATGATTTGCATAAAAAAGATGAAGCGGTCTTGAAAAATATATTTTTTTTTGTATTATATTTATTATTTATAATCTTTCAACAACCATGACATTGCTTGAATTTTTATTTTTGTTTCTCTCTGTTGTTTTTTTTTATATATTTTTCTGGATAAGTACAGTCATTTTTGTATAAATACAACTTACGTACTTCAGTCAACTTATTTTTCTAAAATAAATAAATAAAATTAGAAAACAGCTGTTGATTTTTGATGCTTAATAAATGTATTTGTAAACATGATACAAAGAAAAGATTTTTTTCACTACAAATAGATGGGATTAAATAAGAAAAAACTTTATTGAAAATCGTTTTTTTTATTTTTTCATCAGATGTTATCATATATTTTAATACTTTGCAGGAGGTCCTTGATAGTATGGAGGTTGAGCGTTTGTTTCTAGGGACAGTACTCCAACACTGAAACAAAAATGAAAACAAAAAAATACGATTATCTATTATCATGAATCCTGAAAAAATTCTGGGGATTTTCGTTTCGGATTTAATATTGGGGAAAAGTGTGGTCAATTCGTTCAATTGATGTTGCTGTTTTATGAATGGTCCCAAAAAATAGCCATACGTAAGAGCAATTGAGTCTTGCTTGAGAGAAATTTGCTCACCGGCTTTCGTGCTGAATTAGGAAAGTTTCTTAATGCCGTTAATTAGTTTAATGTTTTTTTCTAGAAAGCGAATTATGAAACTGAATCAGTTGTATTTTTTTATCGCCATTTTTTGAAATTGTCCCTTCAAGGGCGCAAAAGATTTGGTGTACAGATCGGTCTATTAAAATGACTTCAGCTCGTTCCCTACTGCTTGTTTGTCTTATATAATAATAATAATAATATTACGATGATTTATTTGGTGAGCGCTGTTTTTGTATGTATCACACCTCAAAAGCCCTCTGCGAGCTTGGTCGTCGCTGTAGAAAGCGCCAATTCTCAAGCAAGACCCAGTTGTTGTAAGGTTGGATGGACCTTTCAGTGACCGGTCTTTGGTAAAGGTTGTAGTGTTCCCCCCCTCCTGGCGAAATAAAATAAAAATGGGGAGAGACCGGATACTGTATTCTGGAAAAGGTATTATGGTACAGACGAGCCAAAGGCCGTGCTCCTGCATCCATGGTTCTCCATAGTTCTTCAAAGTTCTCCATATGGTGCGATCTTCCCTCTCAGAGAGATTGTTGAAGACCTTAATCCTTTGCTGCTACTGATGAAGGTGAAGGTAGATCAGAGATCTTGGAACGCTGGTACTGCTCATACTGGAACTGGTACTGCTGGTATTGGTAATCCCTCGTTGCCTCTTCGAAGGTCGTCGTAGTTTTGGCCAATTGTGTGATCGTCTAGCTAAGGTTAGGACTCCTCGTCGTGTGGAAGATAATGAAACGGAACGTTGTGTGATTTTTTCTTTTACCGTTTCAAAATCTACTTTAGTGGCAAACCCAAATTTGTTATCGTTTGGTGTGGAACATACGCATTTTCTAACTAAATTGTAAATTCAAAATTATAATTAAAAAGCTTACGAGATTTAAGTTACGTGTAATGCAAAATGACTATATGATATTAAAACCGATTTTAAAATAAGTGACTTTCATTTTTAATGGGATTTTGTTTTCTGTGAAATTACTAGAACCCGCTCTGGTAAGGTCACGGCGTATAGAAAAAACACGGCAGTCAACGTATTCAAAGGCGTTTACAAAATGAGGAACAAGGAAAAAGGGGGGACGCAGATCGCGAAAAGTTAATTGATGTGTTAATTTTGTTAGTCTTTTTATTTGACAGATTACATAAATTTAAAAAATAACATTATAATAACAATATGAATAAATTACATTGTGCCTAAATGTATTACGTATAATATATTTATAATGATATGCAAAATCTACCTCCACCCACCCCATAATTAGATTAATTAAAATCCCACCTCTAAGTAGAAAATCTGCCTGCTAGCTTCAATGGAGAAGCCAGTGGACTTGCGACCTCTGGAGTAGGGTTCTTCGATCGAATTACAAGCTCAACGCTCCCCTTCTTCACCAAAGAAACGTCACAGGACTTTAGCACGCTAATTCTTGGAAAAAGGAAAGGAAGTCTTGTCACCAGCTTCGACTAAGTGTTACCCCACTGGATCGGATATTTCAGCATTCCCGTTAACAAAACTTAACGCGCGCCTACTCCATACTCTATTCCAAGCTGCTTTTGTTAGGGAAGACAACTTCTAATTTACCCCATCATTCTACCAAAATTCGCAATACCATGGCACCGTCTGATACTCAGCAAGTCCGGCCAAGTAGACCCGAGACAGATGCCAAAATAAAGAAAACCTGGCAAAACAATATTTGTGGAAATATCTACTCCATAACCTGTTCCTGGTACACCTCAATATCGGGAAACCCCGATATGGGTGGAAGACCCGAAGTACAGACTACGAAAGACCTTTCCACATCCCCATAAATAATGCCTTAACCAATCGAAATTCGAATGGTAGAAAAATAATTGTGCAAACCGCTTTACTCACGGACAGGAACACGCCACTGGTTTTAAGTTTGTATTAATTGTCGCGACATTAGTTATTTTTAGTGCAATCAGCCTAATTATTTTCTCCCGGCAGCATCTCAGGTCCATTCTCAGCTCCATCCTCACACAAACACCCACAAATCAAATATTAAACAGCAATTTTCAGATTTTATCTAGAAGAGACGCGTCACCCCCGGGAAACAGATCGAAACTGAATTCAACTCAGCAATGGAGTTGTCAAAGGACAGCTCAAGGTTTTTTTTTTATGAGGGTACCTTTTTTGTTCCAAGTTTTTAAGTGCCATAGAAAGATATATTATACTTTGTATAGAATTACGGATGTATAAACGAATATGGATAAAGTCAGATCTTTACATTCCCCCCTAATTTTATGGAAGGTTTTCAAGAGTTTACGAATGGAAAAGTTTTCAGAAAATTCTTAAGTTAAAGATATGCAAAAAAATGAATGCATCAATATTATTTCCGAATTGAGCTCGCGCACAAATATTTGTATCATTTTACTTCATTTATGTTTATCTTCGAACAAATTTGTAGAACGATCGATATTTTTATTTTCCATCACTGGATTTCCATGCTTTGGTTACCGCACTGCTCTGTTTTGTCGTTCGCTCTGTCCGCTGCATTCCTCCTTCCAATATCTCACACACATCTGGAAGCGCTTAGGGTTGCGTCAGTCCCCCGCCTCCCTTGCACTTTTCCCCCCTAAAAGTCTTACCCCGTGGACCATTTCAACATAATATTATGCGTGTACTTTTGTGGGCGAGAATTTAAAATAAAATGATACAATATGCACTTGTGTTCATAAATCAGTAATGTTTATTTTCTAAATCAGAACATATTATCATCGCATTGGCACAACGTATTATATCAATTGAAGGTAATAGACATTAATAAAATCTGACGAAATTATCTTCAACTTTCCATTTCTTTTACCCGTCGACGTAACTGTGTCCTCAGTCGTCGTCCTATGTGAACATGACTCCTCAAGTGTAGAACATCTGGAATCCTCTGTGGTTGAGTTCACTCTAGCTCGTGCGACTTCTTCTATGTTTTGTATCATCCTCAGGTACTCAGCGCTTCACAGGCTGTAGATTCTCCGGTCACAATCCACATCCTCCATACATCGTCTGGATAATGTTTCCAATATCGTTTCAAATAGTCTTTCTTCAATTCTGCAAAACATGTCCATTTTGAACGATAAATATCCGCCCATAGCCGTGCATTTCCAATCAAACATCCGTGAACAACCTCCATCTCACGTCTTATAAGTCTTATAAATGTTTCCAATTCTTCTAAGAAACGTAAAGGGTATTCGTCAACCCCCGCGTATATCGGCCTCTCAATTTTCAATGGAAGAATCGGATCCATCTGTTTTTCCATTTATTTTAAAAAAAATGTCTTCCAAAAGCTTCCAAATAACGACAAATTCTGTTGCACCTCAAAACAACACAAACTAAACGCAATCACTTATGACGTCCGTTTTTCGAACTAAATAAGATATACGTAAGTCACTCAAGTATATTATTATTTCTAATAAACTAAACGCACGAATATCACAAAATCACTTCACTCAAAATGTAAAAACACTCAACACTTAAAATATATTTCGTTCACATGATTTCTACTTTTTCGACTATTTCACTCACACGAAAGCAAAAAATAAAACTATTACTCTCACTTGAAATGACGCAAGTTATAAAATTTTATCACATTGGCTCGGGATTTATGGTTTTTAAAACAAAAAACGATAATATTATTTGAACTAAGGGTTTCTTTCTTACGCGTTTAAGCACATCTTGCATTCATCTTATGTTGAAATAATATTCCTAAAACAACAAATCCTTGTTTCAAACAAGTTCAAAACGTTTTTCAAAAGAATGAAGGCAATAAATTATTTCCAAAGTGGAAATAATGAAAAAAAACGATTAACTCTACCCCAGACCCAAATTTTAAGATGACAAAAAAAAGGTCGACACATGCAAGATCAGGGCAGCGCGCGTAAAAAGGGAGCCCTAGGCAATTTTAACCAAATTTAAAATACACTCGCAAAATTTTCGATTTAATAAAATTAAATGCGACTTTACTAATCTACTATTAAATTTTTAACAAGAATACGTTAATATTTTACTCGTGAAGTTTCCGATTTAAGAATTTTAAACGCGATTTTACTAATCTACTATTAAATTTGTACGAAAGATACGTTCATCTTTTACTTGCGAAATTTCCGATTTAAGAAGGTTAAACTCGATTCTACAATTTATTATTAAATTTTTAACAAAAATTAATGCAATAATCGTGACATTTTCGATTTAAGAAATTTAAAAGGGATTTTACTGATTTACTATTGAATTCTTAACAAAATACGTATGTTCCACTTGTCTAACCAAACGATCCTTGGTCACGGATACCAACTGTAGTGTTCCCCCCCTCCTGGCGAAATAAAATAAAAATGGGGAGAGACCGGATACTGTATTCTGGAAAAGGTATTATGGTACAGACGAGCCAAAGGCCGTGCTCCTGCATCCATGGTTCTCCATAGTTCTTCAAAGTTCTCCATATGGTGCGATCTTCCCTCTCAGAGAGATTGTTGAAGACCTTAATCCTTTGCTGCTACTGATGAAGGTGAAGGTAGATCAGAGATCTTGGAACGCTGGTACTGCTCATACTGGAACTGGTACTGCTGGTATTGGTAATCCCTCGTTGCCTCCTCGAAGGTCGTCGTAGTTTTGGCCAATTGTGTGATCGTCTAGCTAAGGTTAGGACTCCTCGTCGTGTGGAAGATAATGAAACGGAACGTTGTGTGATTTTTTGTTTTACCGTTTCAAAATCTACTTTAGTGGCAAACCCAAATTTGTTATCGTTTGGTGTGGAACATACGCATTTTCTAACTAAATTGTAAATTCAAAATTATAATTAAAAAGCTTACGAGATTTAAGTTACGTGTAATGCAAAATGACTATATGATATTAAAACCGATTTTAAAATAAGTGACTTTCATTTTTAATGGGATTTTGTTTTCTGTGAAATTACTAGAACCCGCTCTGGTAAGGTCACGGCGTATAGAAAAAACACGGCAGTCAACGTATTCAAAGGCGTTTACAAAATGAGGAACAAGGAAAAAGGGGGGACGCAGATCGCGAAAAGTTAATTGATGTGTTAATTTTGTTAGTCTTTTTATTTGACAGATTACATAAATTTAAAAAATAACATTATAATAACAATATGAATAAATTACATTGTGCCTAAATGTATTACGTATAATATATTTATAATGATATGCAAAATCTACCTCCACCCACCCCATAATTAGATTAATTAAAATCCCACCTCTAAGTAGAAAATCTGCCTGCTAGCTTCAATGGAGAAGCCAGTGGACTTGCGACCTCTGGAGTAGGGTTCTTCGATCGAATTACAAGCTCAACGCTCCCCTTCTTCACCAAAGAAACGTCACAGGACTTTAGCACGCTAATTCTTGGAAAAAGGAAAGGAAGTCTTGTCACCAGCTTCGACTAAGTGTTACCCCACTGGATCGGATATTTCAGCATTCCCGTTAACAAAACTTAACGCGCGCCTACTCCATACTCTATTCCAAGCTGCTTTTGTTAGGGAAGACAACTTCTAATTTACCCCATCATTCTACCAAAATTCGCAATACCATGGCACCGTCTGATACTCAGCAAGTCCGGCCAAGTAGACCCGAGACAGATGCCAAAATAAAGAAAACCTGGCAAAACAATATTTGTGGAAATATCTACTCCATAACCTGTTCCTGGTACACCTCAATATCGGGAAACCCCGATATGGGTGGAAGACCCGAAGTACAGACTACGAAAGACCTTTCCACATCCCCATAAATAATGCCTTAACCAATCGAAATTCGAATGGTAGAAAAATAATTGTGCAAACCGCTTTACTCACGGACAGGAACACGCCACTGGTTTTAAGTTTGTATTAATTGTCGCGACATTAGTTATTTTTAGTGCAATCAGCCTAATTATTTTCTCCCGGCAGCATCTCAGGTCCATTCTCAGCTCCATCCTCACACAAACACCCACAAATCAAATATTAAACAGCAATTTTCAGATTTTATCTAGAAGAGACGCGTCACCCCCGGGAAACAGATCGAAACTGAATTCAACTCAGCAATGGAGTTGTCAAAGGACAGCTCAAGGTTTTTTTTTTATGAGGGTACCTTTTTTGTTCCAAGTTTTTAAGTGCCATAGAAAGATATATTATACTTTGTATAGAATTACGGATGTATAAACGAATATGGATAAAGTCAGATCTTTACAAGGTTTATGAATTTTTCAACTCAGCGAAGAGCACATTCGAAATATAAATGGTATATCTTTGTGCTCCGCCGGGATCCGAATCCACAACCTTCCATTTACGAGTCCGAAGTGTTGCCACTGGACTACGGACCGGTCTAAGATGCCAACGACTATATTATCAGATTATAATTATCTATCAGAGGTAATCTCACATGTGCAATGTTTGTTTGATGATGATGGAACTGATTAAAAGGTTGTTTAAAACAAAAACAACACATGGTGGCGCGAACTTGAAATACGCGAACTTGAATAACGTTCTGGTGGTGGGATGATCTAGTTGATGCGAGAAAGACCCCTCTGGTTACTTGTAAAACAGATTAAAATGGTACGGACAGTAGAGTCGCAAGAAAGCAATTCACTGAGTAACACCTTTAAATAGTGAAATAAATTGTGAAAAATAAATTATGGCATTTTAATTAAAAAAGAATCCATCAGAGAATTTAACAATTTTAATATGTTTTTACTTACGCTGATTTGATTTTGGATCCACCCATGTACAATCTCGTAGGGCTGGAGCAGTTTCCATTGAGGGCTTCGGCCGTGTTCAGGCACTTCTGCCCCACAAACATCTCGTGATCTATGGAGTCAGCCATGTACTCCCAGCTCCTGCTGTGGGAACAGTAGATGTTTCCATCGCACCCCGGCATGTTTACTCCACCGTTGGTGTAGAAATCATTGTCACCGACAGCGTCCTTCTGTCCCAGAATGCCACTGTTGGAATGGATGATTTCCACGTAGAGGGCGTCTGCAGGACTGATTCTGCCTGAATCGGGACCCCAACTTGGTCCAGCTGGGTCCAAACCTGGAGTTTTAAAACTATTGTGAGCTACTCTGTACGAGTAATAAATTACATTGTTGTTGAATTAAACATTGGCAGATTAATGGACTTTCACTTTTCGATCGATGGCTTAGTTGGTAGAATGCTTGCATTCCATAAAAGGCTAGAATCGGATCTCCGTCAAGGTTGTCAGAAATGATTTCGCGTTTTGGTGTTTATGATTAGATTCTACAATCCACATGCAACCATTTCAGATACAACGCGATAAGAAGTTACATTATATGAGTAGCTTGTTTGAATTGCATGAAAGCGTTAAAAAGCAAAAAAAAAAACGCAACTAAGCTACACATATAGTGTAACAACCATAGGAAAAGCGCGTACGAGAGGGTTTGACCTACAAGTTGGTAAATGATAAATGATGAGAAATCATTGTATTTTTATTGAAACAATCACGACTTCAGTGTCGTGATAAAATCAAATGTAAATTTACCCCATGAGTATATGAACATGATTATATTTCATACTATTATATTTCTCATAATTTTGCATCGCAAAAGGTTGATAAATGAGTGGATTAGATCTCCGTCAAGGGTTTTAGAAATTATATCCCATTTTGGTGTTTATTTTAAACCCAAAATCTGAATACCGGCCAGGTTTGCTCAGCCTTTACGTGAAATGAGAGTCTCCTTGAATGCTGGAATATCCTCATATCAATTGAAATGGTTGGCATAAGGCCTCACCTAAGAAAACTTATAGATTCCACTGTCTACATTAACCACTTCAAAAAAAACTGTATGTCACCTATGAGAATAAGAGCCTCCTCGAGAGCTGAAAAATCCTCATATCAAGTAAAATGATTGGTATAAGGTCTTGCCTGTAAAAATTAAAAAAAATCCACACCAATCAAGAACAACTTCGAGAACAATGTGTGTCACCTGTGAGAATCTCCACTTTCCCTCTGGTCGCCAGTCTGGAAGCGAAGGCCGCCATCTGTCCACCCAAGCTATGTCCCATCAAATGCATCTTGGAAAATGGAACACCAAGGATGTTCAGCCAGTCCAGGAACTCTCCAACGCTCTTACCGGCACCTGGGACGTTGCGGACTGATTGGGAGTATCCACCACTTGAACCTTTGCTCCAATCTACTGTTATCATGTTCACGTCGCTCACTTTCAGGAATGCTGGAACATAATGTTACGAACTGGGAATACGTGCAACTGTGCATGCATACATAGAACAGTCTGGCACTAGTATGATCCATGATGGTATCAGTGAATATGTGTTCCTTATCACGCTGTTGAAACGTTCTGGTGTTGGAATTATCCACTATGTTCGAGGACAATCGAAAACCGTCCGTATGTCCGTATGAACGAGAATTAAAAGCAAGCCAAAATCATGTGCGATGTTCAAAAAACCAGAGCTAGAAATCAATTGTTGTCAATTGTGTACAATAAATTCTGTTTAAATAAATTATTGCAGTTTAATTAAAAGAAATCCCAGTAAAATCACAGGAATGAGGATTAAAAATTAAATTAATAAATGAATTTGTCTTCCGAGTTAGTTATGAAAGCGACGCACACATCCTCAAAGCCAATAGGTCAACGCCCAGCAGGAAGACCTCTCAAAAGGTGGAAATATATTTGGACATCCCTATCTCAGAATCAATTGGCCGATTTGATTTATATTTTCACATATCTAAATCAAGGAACAAGCAAAATACTTAATCAACAAGTAAAAGTGACTAATAACCCTCTGGAATATTTCGTCACATAATAAGTCAATTGCTTATGGAAAAAAGTCTGACACTGTAAAGACAGAAAAACTGCTCCGAGTAATGGAGAAAAAGCGACAATGAGACAAGATACTTAGAAAATACAGTAAATTTGTGATGTGAATGAGATTCTGTAGGGATCATGTTAAAGATTTCACCCTGAAATAAAAAAAGAATCGTGGATTTTAAAAACTATTTTATTGTTAACGGTAGGTAAATTTCATACTTAGATAATGTATGTAGGGGAATTGCAATATGGTTGGTAAAATTATGAAATATTTTGGGGATTTTGAATTTTAACCTCAGCTCTGGTAGAGCCCTAATTGGTCGAGTGCATTTTTGTCACCCGTCTGTCTAATGTCCGTTGATTTTTAGATACTAAATACCTAAGCTTAATTTTCCTCGTAATTTTATTATTTTCATGTTCTTTTCTTGTTAAAATTTATACAGTTCTTTTCTTGTCGAATACTAAGGCTATCGTTGTAAAGTTCTACCTTAAATAAAAGTGATTCATAAACCAGAACTGTTTTACGTACAAATTGAGCTAACCTCAAAACATCGAAGATTCATTGAGAGTACCGAACCAGAATCCTTAACATTTTGAAGAGGCATCAGATCGAAGAAGAATGTTTGAGACCAGCGACCTCAAAATCCTGACCAATCATTAAAATGTTTTGCAATGTTTATACTCACCATTGGTAATATAGGTGTTCGTTCCATCCGTATAGTCTCCTGTCCATCCGTGAATTGTTATCTTCACAGGCTTGGAGGGATCAAAGTTTGTTTCAGCCAGAGCTTCGGTATCGTTTTTGTAAATCCTCTGTCCCACTAAGGGGTTCTTCCTGAGAAGTAAAAAACAATAATGCATTAAACTGGGATGTCTTAGATGCATTCTAGTCTACGATTATATATTTCGCAACGTTATACTGCAATGTAGATAGGCTAGTCGGTAGAGAGCTCCTTTCAAAGTAACACTAATCGTTTTGTTATGGGTTAGGGGGTTCAATTCAATAAATATTGCGGTTATATCTTTTGTTCAATTTATTTCAAATACGTGTCACATTTGGTTTGTACACAGAATTACTTTTGATCTGTTTAGCTCGAGGGTAAAGATACTAGTCAGGCTTCAGAGCATCTCGGTCTCTATTTATAGATGACAATAAGGGTATTCTGGAAATATCGAGAACTGCCGCATGCAAGATTACGCCAGAACATTATACTTAAAATATTCGAGTAAACACTCACACGATCTCGAGTAAATACAAATACAATAATTTACGTAACTACGTTAACAGACTTCACAGACTGGCACTCGCACAACTTACACAAACTCACAACAATATTAGTCTGTAGTTATATATTTGTAAACTTTGCGCTTAGCAAATATAGGTTACATAGTTGGTGGTGAGTTCCTTCTAAAGTAACACGCATTTTAAGTAGTAGTTGAGGACCTAAGACTAAAAAAAGGTGACAGAAGAATCTAGAGAAACCTGAATCTCCAGTTAAATTTTTGTTGTGAAGAAGGAGAAAAAATGGTTCACTTTGCCAATGTCACCCCTGTGTCAGGGAAGTTGTAGGGCTTATGTTCATTTGAGGTTTGTATTTTATTTGTAAGTACACATTCAGCATTTGTAAGCGCGAATTACACGTGTTTGTTTGTGGGCATGCATTTGAGAACTTTAAATGAATATATCCTTGCAACTTAGATTATAGATTATAAGGAGAATAATTGCTATCGTAATTCATAGAGAAAAAATACCTGGTAAACAGAAGGTAGAAGATGTCAGCATCAGGTTCGAATTTGACCTCAGGAGGAGTGTTGTCTTCAAGGTCAACCAAGTGCATGACCCCCTTATCATCAGGGAAAAAGATGAACCTAGGTTCCTTAGGTTTCACATCTCCAATGGAAGCGGAGTAAGCCACTGAAATTGTACATTTACTTTTAGTAAGAATCACGGTCGTTTGGCATTTTGTATAGAGTTAAAAACGTATTTTACAAACCTCCTTCTTCGTGTACTAAATCTAAGATATATTTATTGTGGAACTCCGTCCTGTGATGCAGAATACAGCTGCTCTCCCATCTTTTGAGCGGCCTGGTAGACCTGGCCGTCTGGTATTTCCTGTGCCATGATTCGGGCAAACCAACTCTCGCTCATGCGGTCTACATGGTCTCTCCGGAACTGTCTCCTATTCTTTCTCCAAGCTTCCTTCACAAACCGTGAAGGTTTCATAACGTTTCTTCAAAGTCGTATGTGACCTCATTAGGAGACGTGTCACTTTTGAGTCAACGAAGCACAAACTGAACTGATTTTTTTTCAAAATGCGCTTCAGTTTACAACGCGGTTCGTAAAATCTGTTTTTAATTCATCGGTATTATGGCCGTGGTGGTCAAATTGCTTGTTCAACTAGCGTATTTGGATCAGAATAACGTTGATTCGAATTACGGCTGGCCCATTTGACCATTACCTCGATCATGGTTCAACAGATGCCATTGCATACACACAAGTTTCTGCTATCACATGAAGACAATTGGCCAGGCAAAATAGGTTGGTGAATTGCATTCCTCTTCACAAACTTATTTAAAAATATCTGCACAAAATGACTACATAATCCTATTTTAAATAATTCGTCCCTTGACTCATATGATGGTATAAGGCTGACCATCTATATTGTAAGAAAGTGTTAACTTTGCTTATGTCACCCTGTTTCAGGGAAGGTCGGCAAAATTTTCTGGGCTTATTTTCATTTCAGGTTTGGATATTAATCTTTAAGTAGACTTGCAGATTTTTTAAGCACGAAGTTACACGTGACTGTTATTATGAATTTTAAATGCTTATGTATCTTTGCAACTTATGTTAAAGATTATTATTTTAGTGAATGATCCTTTTGCAGGCATTGTGTATGTTCTCAAATGGACTTAGATAACATAGATATTTCTCATACCTCCAGCTAGGATCGTCAAACAGCAGACAGCAAACCACTTCATTGCAAAAATATCAAGAAACCAACTTAGTTTAATAAAATTGAGCAAATTCAATCACATCTTTTATCTTTCATATCTTATCTTTTTATATAATTTAATGTATTGCAACTAACAAAAACAATCACTTATCATTTCAAGATGCTTACTAAATGAATTATCAAATTAACCCATCCAGGACAGAGACAAACGTGAACCGACCCCTATACTTTAAAAGTCAGTTTAGGTCATTTTGGTGAACAAAATATTAGGGAAACGATCTTCACTCTATTTTTTTTCCCATTTGGGTGCTCAACAATATTTTATTTATTTTAAAGCTTAATATACTTATAAACGTTACTAAGCTACGCATATAGTATAACTTCTTGCAGCGTTTTCTTCGAAGGGGTCGTACGTGGAGAGCTATTTTTACAGATAAGAGACGGCCTTGCTCCAACCACTTCGGTTAAAGTGGCGGTTTCCCAGCTTCCGAGAAAGCTGAGTTAACCTTGCCGGTGTTTTATTTTAGGTTAGATATAACTTCACCTTTCTGACACCTTAGGTGAGATTCGAACCCGGGATTTGAATCTGAGCTATCGACCGAACTTTGTAAATATGTATTACAATAATATTTTTGTACACAATAATAATCAATAATAAATGTGACAATAAAAGAATTGCAACTCCTAAATTAATGAAAAATTAATGTCAAACGAAAAAAAATATAACCGTAAGATGAAAGAAAGAAAAAATTGAGTGATCGAAAACGTTAAAATATTTAAAAAATTAAGTGAAATTAAACATTTCACTTAAATTATTTTGTTCTTTAAAATTTACTATGCATGAAAATAAAAAAAATGTACATAAAAATTTTTAAATCTTAAATTTGATTTTATCAGAATATTTACAAAGAAAAATACAATGTTAAGGATTGAAACACAGAATAAATAAATTTATTATTACGACGGGTATTTATCGAGTGAATTTCAAAGTAAATGCTTTGACACTAGGGTTTGTTTTTGCTGAATTCGCTTGACTTGAGGGGGTTAAAAATGTCCTCGATACATAGATATGGTGAAAGCATGTGCATTGATAATATATAATATGTTGAAAAATGTTTTCAAAAATATTTAAAAATTAAATCAGTGTTCAAGGTCAAGGATTCCTTCGTTCATCCTTGATCACGCAACAAGGTCTCCCGAGGAAGTTGGTTACAACACCAACGAAATGTTAAGAATAAACTAAGTTCTTCAATGTCGATTTGCTTTTAGTTTGAATTTGGGAAAACTTTGGTTAATTTTTAAAGAGAGAAATACATGTAATTAATTTTTAAATGTAGGGCATAACATCCACTCGGCGCACATTAGAGCTAAGTCTCTTTTTGGTGAGGTATAGCGTAGCAACAATTTATTCGACAATATAAAAGACTTAAGTAATAAGTTCTTTTAATACTCGTATCTTTAAAAGATAAATTCATAAGAATTTATTAAAAAAAAACATTTTAAGGGTTTTATTAAACAATAATTTATTTAAATAATCGGGTGATCCTTTTAGTAATTACTTCAAATTGCATTGTTTTTTTGTATAGTATTTCTTCTAGTATAACATTCTCAGGGCATAAGGCGAGTATCCATTTGTATTCAAGTGAAATATTCCCAACCTAAAAAAAAAAATCATATTAATTCGATTATTCGCATTTTTTTCAATTTATATACGTACAAAAATGTAGGGTATTTTTTTTTGACATGAAACTTTAAATGATTTGAAAAATTAAGTTTGCAAAAAAAAAATGACTTGATCATTTTATTCAGAATCATAACATCTAATCTAATCTAATTTAATCTAAGCTGCAAGGATATATATCATTTAAGATTTATATTAAATGCATTCCCACAAGCAGACATGTATAATTTTGCGCTAACACATGCCGCATGTGGACCTACATTATAAAAACCCATCTCAAATGAACATAAGCCCTGCAACTCTTGCCGTCCTTCCCTGAGACAGGGGTGACATTGGCAAAGTGAACCATTTTTTCACAGTATGGGTGGTCAGCCGCATACCAACCTATAAGTCAAGGAATAACATAAGGAGCCTTTAATCTACAATGTAAAATCTAAGTTGCAGAGGTATATTATCACAATGTCACAACAAGAATCATTTTTGGAGGACACAAGACTGATCATGTCTCTCCTCTATTGCAGCGTCTTCACTAGCTGCGTGTCCCGGAGAGAGTGGAGTATGAAGTGTGCCTTATGGTATTCAACTCTCTCAGAGGAGCGGCTCCGTCTCATTTGACTGAACTGTCTCATTTGACTGAACTGTGTGAGGTTGAGGAGATTGTTGGTAAACGGTACATCTTTTGCTCAGCGAGAGGAGGTGCTATCAACAGGCTGAAAATGCCACCTCAACGGAGCAGAACGGGTTTTAGGGATAGGGCGTCTGGCTCAGCGGGACCGTCGTGTTGGAACCGGCTACCTCTGAAGCTGAGGAAGGAGATCGGTGGAGAACGTTAATAAAGGAGTTTAAGACGTTCTGGCTTACCAAGAAGCCAATGTAACCCCTGATCCAGGGAAGGTCGGCAAAAGTTGCAGGGCTTATGTTCATTTGAGGTTTGGATTTTAATTTGTAAGTACACATTCGCGAATGTAACGTGAACTTACACGTGTCTGTTTGTGGGCATACATTTGATATCAGCTTCAAATGTAATATATCTTTGCAACTTAGGTTATTGATTATTATAAAAGTGAAAAATGAAGGAGCGGGGAGACTCCAACTGAGGTAGCTGGACGACATCAAGAGAACTGCAGGCAGAGGATGGCTGAACACATCAGCCGGCATACAGAAATGGAGAAGATTGGAGGAGGCCTAGGTCCAGGAGTGGACTGAGAAAGACTGAGGAAAAAGAAGAGAAGAAGAAGGAGATTTAAGCTGTCATCTAAATTCACTTATATCCATGAACATTTACACTTACGCTGGTTTAATATTTATTCCACCCATATGCATTTTCCTTTTACTGTTGCAACGTCCTGCAATCGCTTGAGACAAGTTTTTGCACAGTGACCCTTGAAACCGTTTGTTGTCTATGGACTCAGCCATGTAGTAGATGGAACGCATGTGCGAGCACAGAGGCTGGAAGAAGCAGCCAGTCATGAAGATGCCCCCGTTGGGATAAAAGTCATTGTGACCTAGAGAGTCTCGCAAGCCAAAGTTGCCGCAATTTGTGTGTATAATCTCAACGTACTTTGCGTCTGTTTTGCGAAGCCGCTTGCTTTTGGCACCCCACAGGGGGGCTCCGGGGTCTAAACCTGCAAAAAAGATAATGGTACATGAAAATAAACATTGGTGGGAAAAGTTGAGGGCATTAGAATCAAAAAGGCAAGTGTTCTATAGACTATCTCTGGGACACTGTGTCTTATAGACTAGTGTCCTATGGACTAGTGTCCTATAGACTATTTATGGGACACTTGCCTTTTTGATTCTAAGGCCGTCCGTTGTAAGATTGAGGACGCCAACCCCAAATTCCTTGTGATTAGCACGAAATATCAAGGAACGCATCCCAATTGAACGAGTCAGTTACTTTGTGCCTATATTTTTTAACTACTTAGTTACATCATTTTAAAATGGAAGCCGATGGGAACCGGCTTGTATGGCACGCTTTGCCACTGAAAGACACATTCGCTTGAAGGTTCAAGCATTCTTATTATTGTACCTGGTAGAGATGAAATGATAAGGTATGTGGTTGGTGAATTTTAAGGATCCGTTTTTGCATTATGGCAATTTACCTACTCGTATTCGGCGCAAGTAAGACATACGAAGCGAGAATATCAACATCATTTTTACCTGTCGCCCCAAAAAAAGGAGAAAACAAAAGGAGATATCCGGCCGAAGAGTTCTCCAAGCCAAACATAGCTTTAAGTCCAATATATATATATATATATTTACCATACCATTTGCTGAAAATTTTGTCTCAGGCCTGATACTTTCGCGTGGGGATTACAAATTGAGCGATTGAGCTTCCGTAAGGAGAAAAACGAAATTTACAGTCCACAATCAAACCTATCCGCATTCGCCCAACCAGTACCTGTAATGTATTCGACCTTCCCACGTTTTGTTGACCTCCCTGCAGCGCCTGCTACGTGAGCCCCAAGGCTGTGCCCCAGGAGATGGAAGTTGCTGAATGGGACTCCCTGAGTGTTGAGCCAGTCCAGGAAACCAGCCAGACTCTCGCCAGTCGGTAAAGTATGGTCCACGGCAGGAAGATATGAAGGGAAATTAGCGCCCTTGGACCAATCTAGGACGATCACATTGACGTCAAGCTTACTCAGGAAAGCTGAAAAGACAAGGTCAAGGTTTCATAGTAATGACAGTTAATTTTATTAATGAATAATTATTGAGCTAATATAAATGAAATAATAAATGCAGAAAAAATCAAACAATGTTTTTCTTCACGAGTCGAGTCTCAAGCGCTTTCAGAAACACCATTTTCAAGAGTACAACTGAATAGATATTAGTGTGATTTATTTGATAAGTTACAAAACATATAAGAATGTGGAATCCAATATCATCAGCACAAGTCACATATACGAAAAATGAGACATCACCAGGCTGGGTTTTTAAGGACTCTAAGTACCTTTTGATTTTTAAATAAAATAATAAAATAACTACCTTTAGAATAACTGTAAATAATAATAACTTTAAAACACAGCCGCACCTGAAGAGTTAACCAAGGAGCCATATTTATAAATAAATATTACATAGGATGGTTCATTTAGTGAGGACTAAATTTGTGCGAATAGCACCTCAAAACCCTCTGCAAGCTTGATCGTCACTGTACAAAGAACCAATACTCAAGCAAGACCCAATTGCTATAAGGCTGGATAAACCCATGTTGACCAGTCCTTGGTTAAGGTAGATTATTTTTCAACAAGATTTATATATAAAGTCAGGTCAATAAAAGCCAGCAACTGCATTGGCTAGGCTACATCCTGCCAATGGACATTGAAACATAGAAAATACGGTGAGGGCAACATATCAAAAAGGACGTGAGAAGACCTAGATTTAAGTAGTCGGACAGAAAAGTGGCGCACCGCCTGCGGTAGGAGTATGGGACTCGAGGAGAAAGGCGTTTGAAAGGCAACGGTGGTTGCAACTGACCAAGGAGGCTGATTAAAGTCGATCAACGAAGTAAGAAGACCCTGATTAAGGTGAAATGGTGATAGACTGCTGTGCGGCAGAAGTATGGGACTGTAAGAGAAAGGTGTTGGACAGGCAACAGTGGCTTCAGTCGACCAAGGAGGTTGTAAAAGTCGATCAAATGAGGCTGACATTGAGAAGACTCAGATGAAAGTGGCGTGGTCATAGACTGACACGCAGTAGGAGTATAGAACTGGAGAAGAAAGGCGTTGAAAAGGCAACTATGATTGCAGTTGATGAAGGAGGCTACAAGCCACCCTGGGTTGTGGTGCCATCGATGATGAGATACCCACCATTTTTCAGAACTCTATTGACAACGCTGTGATCTCCTCCCATCCATCCGTGAATTGTGATTTTCACAGGCTTGGTTTTGTCAAAATTTGAGTCTGCCAGACTTGCAGAATTGTCTTTTCTGATGGCTTGTGGGATGTTTAAATTTTTCCTTAAAAGAAAAAGAAAACGGTGAAATCATATTAGCGACAATGTTTAATCAGCGTCCGCAATAAATCAGAACATCCGTCTCAGGGTCGGTAAGAACCTATACCATCATTGCGTCAAAAGGAAGAATAGGATTTTCGCTGTCTAGCCAAAAAAAATTCTATACATTTTTTTATAATTTAAAAAATAAAGAACCTTCTTTATTATTCACACAATAAAGAACCTTATTTATTATTCACACAATAAATAACCTTCTTTATTATTCACACAAGGGTTTAGTCCCTTTTTGGTGAGGTAATGCGTAACAATAATGTAACAGATTCAAGGAAAAAAATGTAGTACGAATTTATTTGTAAAAAATATTAAATAACAAGGGAAACTCAATTGAATTTCACTAAAACTGGCCCGAAAAACACCAATCTATCAAACGGACTGTTTATGTGACCTGTCGTGATACAATTAATTTTAAGTTTATTGTTTCATATAAATCATTACACATTTACACAATAATAATTATAAGACCCCATGGGGAAAACGTCACGATAAGTTACATAAGTTACTTCGGCATCTGTTGAACCAAGGTCAAAGGTATCGTCAAAGGGGCACAACGGCAATCGAACCAGTGTTGTTTCTTTTCAGTCATGCAAGTCGTAAATACCGATTTGACTCTCTTGACTATAGCGGCGACCATTGAACATGGAGGAGCAGAAACTAACTTAATGCATTGGTACATACTACATAATATATCCCACATTTGTTTGAGTCCTGTCAAACGTTGCAGTGGTGTAGTCTAAATCTAAATCTAAGCTGCAAATATAATGTTTATCATTTGAGATTCATATTAAATGCATTCCCACAAGCAGACACGCATAATTTCGAAATAGTCAAACGAAATAAAGCCATTTTGTCCAAATCCATTTTTAGCGACGACACCCAATTTTAACACATGCCATAATGTTTTAAAATATGGCCTTTTTACTTTAAAATACGTCAATTTGAGTGATCACAATATTTATAACGCGAGTTATCTGTCAACTTCTAACTGTATTCGGGAATTTTCATTCGCAATAATTCCAGCTTCTAGAAACATTTGTACATTCACCCGAGTTTTTTTTTGTACACATGGGAATACAACTGTGAAGTTCTTTGTTCTCTTTCGTACTAATGACTATTTTCGTAAGTAAGTTGAAACAGATGTATATCAGGTGTAACAGGTGTAGAGGTGCCTACCTGTAAACTCTGTATGGATATCCATATAAAAATAGCATTGAGATTTCATCTGAAAAAATAAAATAATTATTTATTAAATTTGCCATTCCTTCACTTAAACATAATACCTATTAAGACCTGTTTTTTTATTTTGGTAAAACATAAAAAAACCAATTTTTATTTCTATGGAATTAATTTAAACCTAAATTGCATTTAAGAAAAACCAAAAAGCCACGTCTGAAGATTTCAAATGTAAAATAATATACTCGTAAATACACTAATTATTTTGCTGTTTTTTTTTATTAATAAAACAGATTTGTGAAGAAGAATGCAATTCACCAAACGATTTTGACTGGCCAGAAACAGATAATGTCAATTAATAATTCATTATTTCAATGAAATATAAATTTATATAAAATAATTCATAATTGAAAGGTGTTTAAATATTGCTTTATTACATTTTTATTGTTATTTTTTGAGTCGTTACAAACGTTTTCGGAAAACCTTCATCTTTGGTGAATAAATTATTACTAAAATTAAATACTATAAATAAAATTTTATATGATAAATTAAGTTAAATACTATAAATAAAATAAGATACTACAAATAAAATAAATACTGTAAATAAAATGTAATTCTTCAAATATTAAATACTATAAATAAAAGGAATATAACAAAGTTGTCTTTTTATTTTTTTAATTATAAAAAATAACACTTTTTAAAAATGGCTTTCCACAGAGTTTCAAAAAAATCTTTCAAAAATTCATAATTCATAATTCATTATAATAACAATGAAGGCTTCATGATTTCAATTAATTACTCATTAATTATAAACCAATGGCATCTGTTGAATTAGGGTCAAAGTTATTTTCGATAGGATACTTGCGCTTGTTTCAATAATAATTCAAATGCGACGCCTTATCCACTTGATCACACCAGCGACACATTTATTTGGTAAGCGCTGTTTTTGTGTGTACCACACCTCAAGAGCTCTCTGCATATTTGGTCATCGCTAGTTAGTGTCAATTTTATAAGCAAAACCCAGTTGCTTTAACGCTGGATGAATTTTTGTAACCGTTTTTGATAAAGGTTAAACAACATTTTAGAGTTTTTATCGATCTTATCGGCTGGATGACATCAAGCTGCATACAGCAGCCGATAGACAGAAATGGAGTGGATCGGATGAAGCCGACGTCCAGGGGCGGACTGGGAAAGATAAAGAAAGATGAAGAAGGAAGAATCGATGGCCATATGGAATGTTTGTGTCGAAATAAAAAACCTTGAAAGCGTTTTTACAAAATATATTTCACATCTTTGGTTACAGAGGTTAGTAGGGTGGATTGTCATTTGTCTTCAAATAAAACAGACCCAATCTGAAAGTAAAAAAAATATTGTTTAAAAGATTTTCAAATTGCTCAAAATCATCCCGGCCATCAATCGGTCCCGGCCTCCTTGATAACTGCAGCCACCACTGTTGGTTGTTCAACCCCTTTTCCTCCAGTCCCATACTCCTACCGCAAGGTAGACCAACACTATTCTGTCCAACCCTCTATATAAGACTCTAATCTGTTTGTTATAATTCCGTCATTACAACTATATTTTGCAGCTTCCGATGGTCGTTTTGCAGCCCCCGATGGTATTTCTGCAGCCTCCGATGGCCCTTTTGCTGCTTCCGATGGTCCTTTTGCTGGATATGACCCAGGCGATGTCCAGGACTTTTATTCACCGGACCACATCAACGTTTTTGGACAGTAAATGTTGTAAAATTTAGTTTAGTATCTCCTTCACCATAAGCTCCTATCCATTTTGTCTCAGAGTACCTAATTATTTGTAAACAATCACTCAAAAATACAAAGTTTTTTTCTTTACGAGTTGGTTTATTTTCTAGAGCGCTATTGGCGTGTTATCACACAACTAACCAGAGAACAATTTGTACAACTTGATAATAGTGTGATAACACAGTGAAAGCGCTCAAGAAAATAAACCGCTTCGTGAAGAAAAAACTTGTTTTTTTTTTGCTTTATAAATTTCTAATGAATATTCACAATATCAAAACACCCTTAAACTTTTAACTGTTAACAGATAAATACACACATGCATTTTTTTATTGTCCGACCCTATATTTGCGTTAAAATCTCCTTTGCACGTGGGCAGCATTGACATAGCGCAACGCTGTGCAGTCAAACATTTTTGTAATAACTTGCTCGACTGAAATATGAGGCGGACCAGATGGTCTGCACAAGAAATTTGTTACAGAATAAAGCGATGAAGGTTTCATTTGCGCTGTAGTTTTATTTCTTAGCCCATTCTTTTTTTCTTTTCCTTTGCTGGTCTTCCTTACCCCGCTTCATTTTCCTCTCCCCTCGTGTCGCCAATTGGTCACGCCCAGAGCTCACATATCCCTCTCAACTAAAATGTATTTGGAAATAATCCCTTATAAACAAAGCAACGGAACACGGTCAAGAAAATTTGGAGGAGAATCCGGCAGTGAAAACCTGAAAACAATAAATGTTGGATGTAGTTTGTACTCACGCAGGCTTTGTTTGTGTTCCTCCCATAGAAATTTTAGTCGAGCTCACACAAGTTCCCGTGTTTGCTTGAAAAAGATTCTGGCACTGAGTCCCCAAGAACTTTGGGTTGCCTATCGATTCAGCAAAGTAAAATATGGATCGGGTGTGAGAGCAAAGGGAATCGAGGCCATAACCCGGCATGAAGATGCCACCATTGGGATAAAAGTCATTGTGACCGACTGCATCTGCCAATCCGTAGATGTAACTGTTGGTGTGGATAGCTTCGACGTATTTTGCATCATTAGGACTCATACGAGGAGATGCAGCTGTCCAAAGAAAACCTCCAGGATCCAGTCCTAAGCAAACCAATAAATTGATTAAAGTCATAAATTTTTCATTTGGAGGCAGGGATATATTAATGTTGAGGTTTGAAAGCAACTTTTGATAATAATAATAACTGTCTAAATTACCAAACAAGATTGTCTATAAGTGATGACCTGGAACTGTAAGTTGGGATGGTAGATTTGACAAGACTGGACTCAGAAGATTGTTGAGAAAGTTGAGAGTTGAGAAAATGAGAAAGTTGTTGCACAAATGATTTTAAATGGATGATATATACAGTCTAAAGAATAAATAGTTCAGAAATTGTCCATTTGGCAATCGTTTTGTCAACTACGAGTGAGGTTTTTTCAAAAAATTCTGAAGATATAAAGCAAAGCAATTGGTGAAAAAAACTTCAGTCCAATGAACAATTTTTAGACCATCACTTATTCTATTTTTTCTTTGGGCTCTTCTGTAATGATTGGTAATCATAATGGTGATTTCAATTTTTAAAACCAATGATCGATATTATGTTTCTGTCTTTTGTTTGTGCATGCATGAGAAAATCTTGCTTGAAGATCTTCATAGATCTTCAAGCAAGATGATCTCCATAAGAGCTTTTCGTCCCATATTTTGTGTGTGATGAGATGCATGGGTCATTAGAACTTTTCAAGTTCATTGTGTGTTTTTAAACAAATAAAAAAGTAAGTAGACTCAAACAGTTTTTGTTTCATATTACATACGTTTTATCATGAGTTTGACTCTGGTGTTTGTTTCTACGAAAAAGATCAACATTTCTCAAAAGATAAACCTACCCATTAATTCAGATTCTACATTCAGTTCACAGAGCATCAATTGATTTAGTCAGATATTTAAAGAAGACAAAAGGGCATGCACCAACCTGTGATGTATTCAACCTTGCCTCGAGTTGTGTATTTGCCAACATTTCCAGCTAGATGGCCGCCAAGACTGTGACCGATCACGTGCATATTGATGAAGGACACACCTTGGACGTTAAGCCAATCTAGCAACCCAGCAATGCTGGCTCCTGTGCTCGGAACACTTAGGAAGGAAGGAATGTAAAATATGTTCCCCGAACCCTTACTCCAATCAACGGTAATCATGTTGCAGTCCTGATTGTCCAAGAAAGCTGAAATCGCAGAGTTTGAAATTATTTATTTTGGGACCAAAAACTTGCTTCACAATATTACAAGAGTGAACATTTTTTAAGTAAAAGATCAATGATCTACAAAAAGAATATAAGGAAACGGAAGAAATAAAATAATAATAATAAAACCTTCCTTTGTAAGTTTTCTTCTTCACTGCTGGCCATGTTCATTTACGATGTTTCCGTACTTTTACAAACTATCTTGGACATCTCACTTCCAATCATCTCAATTCCGCGGTAGGAACCAGTATTTCTGACTCAGTGAGTTAAGTATCGGGGATGAGACAAAAATTCAAGAAGAAACATGAATTTCTCCTGAAATTTCCTTAAGAGTGCTATACACCCTAATCCTGTCGTTTTTGTTTCTTAAACTTTATGATCTTAGTAAAAGAGGGACAGTAATGAAAAAATCAGGTATATAATATATTGATAACTTTGCTAAATAATAAGGCTTGAGAAAAATATGATTTAAAAAAGTTATCACAATATTAAAATTTGTTTCACATTTGTTCCTTTTTGTGTGTTCTATATTTTGGAAATATTTGTTATTGTTTAAATTACTGAATTATATACTTCTTCTACTCCCATTTGGAAATTTACTAAATTCTAAACTGCTAACGCAATCGCAATGCCATACATACATACATTTCTACAGCCAGTTGCGTAATGGTCATTACGCAACGGGTAACCGTGTTGAAATGAGAATGTGCGCATGCGCATTGTCAGAAATGAAACCATTTTTTTAATTTCAAATATCAACCTTGTAGGGGGCTATCCTTTTAAGCAATCAAAAATAAACTATTTTAGGATGCTTCTGTTAACACAGTTAAAGTAAACAAATGAAAATCCATCGTATTTTTTTTTTTAATTCAATAGAAAACACAAAGATTTAACTAACTTTTATTTATTTTTTGCTCAAACGTTTTTGCCTAATAAGGCATATTCAGGAGCATAAGGAGTACATTATTCTTCTGAAATGCCTTATTAGGCGAAAACAATTGAGCCAAAAATGAATAAAGGTGAATTAAAACCTTTTTTTCAATTGAAATAAAAAAAAAAATACAGCATATTACATTTTTTTTTCTTTGTTTATTCAACAAACAGAATAATGCAATAATGTATACGATACTTAAACTGTTTTTAATAATTGTTCAGTAGTTTCAGTTTTTTCATAACATTTCACATTAAGAAACAGGCTTCTTGTGAGACTTTATTATGTCTAATTCTTTAGTTAAAAAGATAACCAATATTTCCATCATATAGAATTCCTTGACTTATAGGTTGGTATGAGGCTGAGCACCCATACTGTAAAAATTGGTTCACTTGCCAATGCCACCCATTTTTCAGGGAAGGCAAGAGTTGCATGGCTTTTGTTCATTTGAATTTGGGTTTTTACATTGTAGGTCCACATGCGGCATGTGTGAGCGCAAAATCATGCGTGTCTGCTTGTGGGAATGCATTTTATATGAATCTCAAATGATTCATATCTTTGCAGCTTAGATTTAGATTAAGCATATAAAAACTATAAGAAATGTGTTTTTGTGACACATTTGTGACTTTTTTAAAGTTAGATTCTTTCCTAAGGACTTCTATAATTTAGCGAAATAATTAATAAACACGCTCGATTTTTCATTAATGTCACTCTTTTACTAAGAACATACAAGCTTAAGAAACAAAAACGACAAGATTAGGATATAAAATCTCTTAACGTTTTCTTAATGCGTCTATTTTTTTTAATTGTGGCTTTTTGGTTTTTAGCACTTAGACTTTTCTTTGTCTTTTTAACTATAATAAACATAATATACTAAATCTAATTTTACTAAAAAAACTTACCTTAAAATTAAAATTTTTTGGTGAAATGGTGTATTTTTTCTATTTGAAACATAAAAGTTGTGTCGGTTATAATTTTAAATAAAACGAAAAATGATAATATATTTACCTGTATTTAAAACCGTATTTACATAGTCATAGGGACCTCCCAACCATCCGTGAATTGTCAACTTCACTGGATTCGAAATGTTGAAGTTTGATGCAGTAAGACTGGCCTGGTTATTTTTGAAGATTCTTTGGGGAGTAGTTGGGTTTTTTCTGAAAAAAAAAATGAATCGTAAACTTCTGTAGGATAAAAAGTGAAACAAAAATGAAGAATGCATAATATAAAAAATATGCAAAAAAAATGAAATAAATAGTTACACTACCTCGTATATAATAAGTACTCCACATCAGTTTCAGGAACATATGCGCCAACAAATACGAAAACTAAAAGTTCAAACAATCTTTACAAATATCTGTCATACATGTTATGTACAACAATCAAAAAACTTTCATGATGGTAACAAAAAAAAAATTTTTTTGAACTTTTAAATATGAATAAAGAAATTTCATTTAAAAATTCACATGCTTAAGATAATAAAAGGTGTAAAAAAATATTCTACCTGTCCATAACGTCAAAATGCTAAAAGCATTTGCAGTTCTCCTCATTTTCTTGTCTTTTTGTGAAGCAATTGTTCTGATCATTCTTTTATATAAAAATACGTTATTTGATAAGCCTATATGTAGAATAATAAAAAAATATGGTTAAATTATGATTAAATAGTGAATGTAATTTTAGTTGTATAAATTTGATATAAATTGTACGCTTATGAAGATTTATAGCTCTATTGTTATCTTTATTATAATTATCTAGGTTGCCAGAACGGTTATTAAGAAAATAGTTCTAGAATTTAAAAAATGTAAAAAAAAATAACAAAATAAATGTCGAAAAAATATTTTCATGGATTTTTGTTAATATCACAAATCTTGAAAATTCCGTTCATAATTAATCAGTCTCTATTTGTTCTTCAAAGGATACAGACGTGGAATCTGTGTGGCTTTTTTGTCAAACCTCTCTATCCCACGTACTTTTCCCTCCAACACGCAAAGCATATGGGTTAAAGTTAGCGTGTATTATAAATCATCTTTTCATCTGCTAAGATTAGAGTTAAAAGAAATACAAAGATATAAAATAATGAAAGAAAACATTAAAATGAGGAAATAGCGAAACATAAACGGAAGTCGGAAAGTTTCTTTCTTTTTTTCAATTCTTTGTAAACGCATATAATTTATAATACACTTGTCTATAATCTAAGTTGTAAAGATATATTACATCAATGATTCATATTAAATGCATTCCCATAAGCAGACATGTATAAGTTCGCACTTACACATGCCGCATGTGGACTTACAATATAAAAACCCGATCTCAAATGAAAGTAAGCCCTGCAACTCTTCCTAAATTGATCCACCTCCAAAATTCCTTTCTACTGTCGTTGAAAGTTCTATTCATCTGTTCATCAATCTTTCTCAGTTCATTTGCCATCTAAATCTAAATTTAAGTTGCAAAGACGTGTATCATTCCTGTCATTCAGCCACTTTTCGTAACATTTTTTCTTTACTTTCACAGCCTCTTTCACTTTGCCATTCCACCAGAAATCTCCTTTCAATCCTCCACCTTTCGTTTCCCCACACACTTGTTTAGCTCATTCAATTATTCCTTCTTCCAGATTTTTCCACACACTTTTAACATTTCTTTCATGCACATTCTTTTCAAGTTCATTCACACTTAATTTTTTTTGGATTTCTGATGTATACTTCTCTTTCACATTTTCATCACTCAGACTTTCTACTTTTATTCTTGGCTTTCTTACTTTCTTCTTACGTTTCTTCTTTCTTACTTCCCCAATCATTATTTTAGCGCATATGGTCACTGCCTACTTCAGGCCCACGATAGTCACGGCTATCTCTTACGGCTCTTCTTAATATTTCATCCACACTAATGGAGTCAATGATTGTGCGAATTCCCACAATCTGCCTTGTGTACAGATGCACATCCTTATGTCGAAACTATGTGATTGATTCAAAAAGGCTGTACTCCGCATTCAAAGCTATCAGATTTCGCCCATTATCATTAACTACACCTCGTCCACCGGAACTAACACTTTTCAAACATTCATCTCTTTGCGTATCTATCCATCCATTTATATCACCTAAAATTATTATACTCGTATACCCATCCCTGTTACTTTCACGCACAGCTGCATTCAGCTCATTCCAAAAACTTATTTTCACATCCATACACTCCGTGCCTACTTTGAATCTACGGGAGCATAACAAGTAACTGAGAAAAATTGCTCATTTTGAATTATACCATCAAAATTCTTAGAGAGATTCTCCGGTAACTCGTTATGCATCCCTTCAAGCTTTCATTTACAATCCCACCCACACCCTGTCTTGCATTCCCATCTTCCACACCTGACCAAATATACAATTCACCATTCGCTAATTTTTACTTTCTTGCTATAGCCGAAGGCTATAAAGAAAGTTATGATTTGGTGTAAAAAAAAAATTTCGAGGTTTTCACGGAAATGAGTTGTCCTGGTGCAGGACATGCCAAAAAACACTATCTTTCAAAAACGTCCGTCTGTATGTATGTATGTATGTATGTATGTATGTATGTATGTATGTATGTATGTATGTATGTGTGTGTGTCACTTTCCAAAGTATAAGACCTAGAGATACCAAATTTTGGCTACATCAACTTTTTTGGACATGTATTAAGTATGAATAACATGGCATTACACCAACTTGAAAATTCAAGATGGCTGCCATACAAAAAAAACATAAAATTGCACTTTTCTCAAAAACGGCTCCAAGAATTTTTTTTAAATTTTCAGAGTTGCCATTTATTAGTTTTTAACTTAATAAATTAGTTATGGCAATACTCTTACTAATCTGTGTCTATGGGCTGCCATATGAAAAAAACAAACGATTGTGATTTTCTCGACAGTTAAGGGGTCAACAAAAATATAATGTTCTACAATATTACGGACAACATAAATTTCTACAAATTTACAAAAAAAATTTTTTGAAAAAATAAATATAAAGCACCGTTTACACGACCTGAAATTTTAAATCGAAAATATTACAAAAACCTATTAAAATGCAAGATATTTGAATTTGTTTTAGATTTGATAGAAAGAACAAGCTTATCACTTTAATTCGTAATCATTTTTTTTTTACTTTTTTGAAAATTCAAGATGGCTTCCGAAGAGCTGAAAATTTAAAATGCGATTTTCTCAAAAACGGCTCCGACGATTTTTCTGAAATTTTTTGTGAATCCATTTATATAATAGTGCTATCTAAAAATTATAATCATTTCTTCATCATAATCTCGATTTAGGGAGTTGCCATATAAAAGAAAAAAATAATGGAAAAATTCTCGGCAGTTAGAGGGTTAATAAAAAAATAATGTAGTACAAATGTAAAATAATAATAATAACCTATATATTGCCATCATTATTTTTTCCAAAAAGTGAATCAAAAGTATAGCCGCCATACAGAGTGAAAATTTTCCATACAAAATGTATTAGCAATTTTCTTGGTAGTCAAAGGGTTAAAAATAGATAAATGGCTGCGATTCTTAAAATTTTATAAATACCAATAATAATCAGTCGTTACTTTTTCAAAATATAACTAAAAAGTTTACCCACCATACAAAGTACTAGTTTGCATACAAAAGGGTTCAATGACCATCTATAATAATCTAGAATATAAGTTGCAATGAAATATAAACATTCAAAACTAATATGAAATGCATGCCCACAAACAGGTATGTGTAAGTTCGCGCTAACGAATGCTGAATTTGTACTTACAAATTAAACATAAAACTTGCAACTCTTGCCGACCTTCCTTGAAACAGGGGTGACATTGACAAAGTGAATTATTTTTTACACTTTGGGAGGACTGAGAAATGCGAGAAAATTGAGATAAAGACTGAATGAAAAAAGAGTGGAGGTCTATAATAATCTATAATCTATAATCTAAGTTGCAAGGATATATTCATTTAAAGCTCTCAGATGTATGCCCACAAACCAACAAGTGTAGTTCGCGCTTACAAATGCTGAAAGTGTACTTACAAATAAAATCCAAACCTCAAATGAACATAAGCCCCACAACTTTTGCCGACCTTCCCTGAAACAGGGGTGACATTGGCAAAGTGAACCATTTTTTACAGTATGGGTGGTCAGCCTCATACCAACCTATAAGTCAAGGAATGGAGGTCGTGAAAGAATTTGATTATCTGGGAAGCAAATTTGAGTCGAATGCGAAATTGACGAAATAATTGGAAAAGCGCGCTAGTAGAGGAAGAAGTGTAATGGAAACGATTGGAAGAATTGCAAGAAATAGGAAACTTACGAAGAATATGAGATCGGCGGTCCACAATGGCATATTGGTTGGTGGAAGTGAGGCTTAATGAATGTGAGCTGAGTAAAGTATGTAAGTACGGTTGAAATGGCTTACCTGAGAGCAATGGCTGGAAAGACACTGAGTGATAGAGTACGTAATGCTTGAGTGATGAACGAGTGTGGTATAAAAGAGAATATGAGAATGAAAGTACAAAAAAGTACGATGAGATGGTTCAGACATCTTGAAAGAAAGGATGATGAACAACTAACGAAGAAAGTGTACAAAGGAAATGTCAGAGGAAAGCGCAGAAGGGGAAGGCTGAGGAAAGAATGGTTAGACCAAATAGGTGAGATTGCGAAATAATGGATTCTGCAGAGTGAGAATAAGAGAAGAGTATGTATGAAAAAGGTGATGACAGCAAAAAGTGGAGGCGCATCTGCGGAGGTACCGGCCACCCCTAATGAAACGGTGGCAGGATACAGTACAGTACAGTACTGAGGTCAGCTTCATACCAACCTATGAGTCGAGGATCTTTCTTGTGTAATTGGTACTTTTTCAAATAAATCAACAAAATATTTATATTCATTTAAGTATTTATATGCCTATATCCATATTGTACGAGTATGCAGGTACACACCGCGGTGGAATAAAATTGATTTATTATTGATATATTACATTTTTATTGAAACGGCATAAGCTGGTAGATGATTCTAGCTTTACATACGTCATACAGTGGGTAAATTTTTGCAAGAAAGTCGAGTACAGATTCTGTGCAATTTATTTCTCACGATTTCTTTTCATTTTTGTCTCTGTCACACCCATCACTTTTATACTTTTTTCATACATTAGATTCACAATTTATTTCTTCTTGCAATCATTAATCTTCCTTACATTACATGTTTCATACACCTTTTTTTCTTTGTTTTTAAGTATGTCTGTAATTCAAATACTAAATATTTTGATTTTTAATTTAAATAAATACCTAAATTAAAATATTTTTAAGGGTTTGGTGGTGTACACAGTGAAAGTCCATTGTATATTAATTAAATAAACAAGATTGATAAGATTGATGATGCCTTGTAGGCAAAAGTGCTAGACAAAAATAAAAAAGATAAAAGTGAATTAAAACTTTGTTTATTTAATTAAAATACCTAAATAAAAACTTACCAGAAGTATTCACCGGCATACTTAATAACTATTTTTTAATTCACTGAAAAAAACTAGGTTACTTTTAGATACTGAAACAATATTTAAACAAATTTATTTTTATTCTGTTGTAGAAATTTTAATAATACAATTATTTTAACATACCCCGAATATCTACCGTCAGATATATAATATTTTGTTTTTTAATTTAACATTTAAAACACATTTATTCTTTTATTTTTTACCAACAGTTATTTCGGATGTTTATTAATTTTGGTAATATTGTGGATTTTATGTTTGAAAAATAAAACAAATATTTATAAAACTACACTTTTTTTTATTGATTGTAGAATTCAAAAAATAAACTGCATTTTTATTTGAGAACGTGTCAAAACAAGGTCATATCAACTTATGGTTTGCAGAATTTTTGACATTGCGAACTGGATGGAGCTAAAATTTTACCTCTTAAAAGAGAGGAATGGGGCAAAATAGTCAAAATTCATTTTTAGCTTTGAATTTAATCACATTATTTTTTCCTAGATGCATTTGTGTTAAAATAAATTAAAAAATCACAATTACAGTTATATTTTGACCAGTCCGTAGTCTAGTGGTAACGCTTTAGACTCGTTAATGGCCCTCCTTGTGGGTTCGAATCCCGGCAGGGCACTAAAAACATATGATTCGTATTTTCAAAAATTCTCTTCACTGGGTTGAAACATTCATACCTTTACCAAAGACCGGTCACCAAAGGTTCATCCAGCCTTACAGCAACTGGGTATTGCATGAGAATTAGCGTTTTCTTTAGCGACGACCAAGCTCGCAGAGGGCTATCGAGATGTGATTCACAAAAAACAGCTCTCACTAAATAAATCATCATAAAATGATTCGAATTCATTCTTTTTTAATTCACTTTGCCAATGTCACCCCTGTTTTAGGGCCGGTCTTATAAACATCCATCAGTTCAATGTTGGTCGGGATTTGGCGGGATTCTTAGGTCGCTGGTTTTTTGTGTATATTCTTCAATAAAACTCTTGCGGCCTTATTCATTAGATTGGTTGAACCCAAAACCAGAGGTAAACCAGCTTATTAGTATGGGAAAACTGACTTTATACTGGTTTAAAAATTAAAACCTTTTTATGAATAAGGGGGTTGAGGTTTTGGTTGCCGATTGGTTTTTATATTTTTGATAAATAATTTACAACAATGGATTGGAGAATTTTTACCGAATGACTTGGCAAAATTAAGAAACAGTTTGAGTAAATGAACTGTTCAAATTATAACAAGCAAAGGAACAGTCCGAGTAAATGAACTACTCAAATTATAACAAGAAAGGAACAATTTCTTAGTGTTACTAGTACAGTAAACCACATAAATCGTCATTATATTATTATTATTGCTCGGTGCTAAAAATACTCTGGTTCACACCATTATGTGTTATTTCATCAATAAATTTGTAGTACACATGTACCACGCTCTCCTCTAAACAAGTCTAAAAGACTTTAATTGTTTTCTCTAAACACGTTTATAACTGTCTCCTTAGTGAAGGCATACCTTCTCAAAGTGTGTTCCGCGCCCCTGTAGGTGCTCCGAGAGAGTACTGAAAAATAAATCCTACTTATCTTCCCCTTAGTGCGTGTTTCTCTTATGTCCATCAGAGTTAATTTCACATGAGCTATGTTTGTATGCGCATTGCGCACGGGACCAATGTGTCTTATGAATGCTGGAAATTATTTTGAAAATACTAAAAACAACTCCCACATTGTCGTGTTTCACGTTTTTTTCTTGGCTCAGATTGTGTAGAATGTGATTCATAATGCAATTTCATTGAAACGTCATCTTTGAATCAAATGGTAGATAAGCCAAACAAGCACTGTGGGGACGTTATACCTCCGTTCAGTCGTTAGCTCCGTTGGTGGAGTGCTTGCATGACAAGCGAAAGCTCGAGTTCGAATCCCACCGAGGGTCTCAGAAATGATTTCACGTTTCGGTGAAAAATTCACAAGACATAAAAATGGAAAACCACCACTGTAAGTGGTTGGCGTGAGGCCGGCCCCCTTACCCGTAAAAATAAATAGGTCCTGAAGCGCCACATGCAACCCCTTAGGCTCTATGTGTAGCTTAGTTGTGTTTGCGTAGTCGCGTTGCGCAGGGCTCCGACAATAATACTTTGTTTCTCAAAAGTGTCACAAAAAAAATTGAGAACCGCTACCTTAGTGTATATAATCAAGTAATATCTCAGCCATCGAGTAACAGGCTAAAATTCCAATAACTTTGAACTTTGATCATAATATAATACGTCAATGGCTTGAACGGCTACAACAGCGCCTCTTGCGAGTGTTGGAGTATTCCTACATTTTTTGTTAACGCTATTGTTGAGTATTTACCCAATGTTTTATACTCCGGGTACTGATTGTATACAAAATAAGGAAAACATCTCTCTTAATTTTCGCATCTGTTTTGATTTTATTTTGCAAATTTGTATGTGTATTAAATACAATTAACATTTAAATTGTTTACAATAATTATAACTACACAGTTAAATTTTTTGATGGGATATTACACGAACCGTTATAAGCCACAAGTTATACATTTTTCTTTTACATCGCTAACGAAACGTCGAGAATAATATAAGTTTTCTTATAACGGTTCCTGTAATATCCGATCAAAAAGTTTTAACTGTGTAGATCTTATTATTGTAAATATGTCAAACGACCGTAATTCCAACCTAAGCCTAACAACATTTAAATTACTTGATAATATAGAAATACCATTTTTGAACTACTCTAATTTGGAAAAAGAAAAATGTATAACTTGTGGCTTATAACGGTTCGTGTTATATCCCATCAAAAAAATTAACTGTGTAGTTATAATTATTGCAAACAATTTAAATGTTAATTTTATATAATAAACATACAAATTTGCAAAATAAAATCAAAACAGATGCGAAAATTAAGAGAGATATTTTCCTTACTACCAATACCAATAATAATCAGTCGTTACGTTTTCAAAATATAACTAAAAAGTTTACCCACCATACAAAGTCCTAGTTTGCATACAAAAGGGTTCAATGACCATCTATAATAATCACGATTCTAGATTCTAAAATCTAAGTTGCAAAAATATATTTAAATTAAAAACTCATATCAAATGCATGCCCACAATCAGACACGTGATAATTCGCGCTTAAAAACGCTGAATGTGTACTTACAAATTAAAACCAAATCTCAAATGAACATAAAACCTGCAACTCTTGCCGACCTTCCTTGAAACAGGGGTGACATTGACAAAGTGAATTATTTTTTTACACTATGGGTGGTCAGCTTTATACCAACCTATAAGTTAAGGATCTTTCTTGTGTAATTGGCGCTTTTTCCAGAGAAGACCAACCTCGCAGCCGGCTCTTGAGGTGTGATTCACACAAAACGGCGCTCAACAAATAAATCAACCAAATATTTATATTCATTTAAGTATTTATATGCCTATATCCATATTGTACGAGTATGCAGGTACACACCGCGGTGGAATAAAATTGATTTATTTATGTATATATTATATTTTTATTGAAACGGCATAAGCTGGTAGATGATCTAGCTTTACATACGTCATACAGTGGGTTAATTTTTGCAAAAAAGTCGAGTACAGATTCTGTGCAATTTATTTACATTTGAAAAAATCTCATTTTACATAAGTAATAATAAATAATAGTAAATAACAGTGACCGATCCGTAGCTCAGTGGTAACACTGCGGACTCTGAATGGGAAGGTTGTGGGTTCAATTCCCGGCGGAGCACAAAAATATACAATTTATATTTTCAAATTTGCTCTTCGCTGGGTTGAAAAATTCATAAAACCTTTACCAATGACCGGTCACCAAAGGTCCATCCAGCCTTACAACAACTGGGTCTTGCTTGAGAATTGGCGCTTTGTAGCGACGACGATCAAGCTTGTAAAAAGGTCGATAGCTCAATTGGTAGAATGCTTGCATTCCATGCTGAGAGCAAGGGTTCGATCTCAAAGGTTTACTCAGCCTTCACAAGAAATGAGAACCAGCCCCCCGGGAGCTGGGAAACCCCCACTTCAACTCAAAGTGGTTGGTGTGAGGCCGGCCCCTTTACCTGTAAAAATAAATAGGTCCCGAAGCGCCACATGCGACCCCTTCGGGGATAACGCTATTGTCTATGGCGCTGTCAAAGTGGTCTGACATAAGTTATAGTGTCTCCTGAAAAAAAAATGTTTTTGATATGATTTACTGTTGTTTTGTGGTCTGATGTTGTGTTTTTGAATGTTTATTTGTGATTGACATTAATTAATTCATAAAAGTTATTGTGACTTGGACAATCTGACAGAAAAAAGTTGAAAATGATATTGACTTGAACAACCTGACAGATAAAAGTTAAAATAGTATTGTGGTGATAATAATCTGTATAATATTATGATTACATATGACATTGCAACTATAAAGCAACTCAACACCAGGGCCTTGGAACCAAATAAAAGGGATGATTTACTACTATTGAGTAAACTACAAAGAGGCAAAAAGAGACGGAGGGGCTGCAGGGGGTCTGGCAGAAATGCATCAAGTGCAAATCGACAGCATGTAGTCCCACCCGCAATAGTAAAACTGGCTGTGTGGAATGCCAGGTCGATAGGGAACAAGGTTGATGATCTTGTAGAGTTGAAAAAGACGCACCAGCTGGATATCTTGATGCTGTGTGAAACCTGGCATCAAACGGATGGTCATAGCATTAGAGCCTTACGTGATGCAGGATTTATTGTTGTTGAGGCTGCCAGGGAGAATACATCCGATGGTGCTCACACTATTGGTGGGGGAGTGGCAATCATTGCAATGGGTGCATTTAAATTACAGAATATTAATATTAGCTATTCTTTCAAGACTTTTGAATGCATCGGCTGTCACATACTCTCACCTGGTGCCTCTCTATCATCGTGGAAGTCTACAGACCTGGATCAAAGGTACCGGAGACAGTGTTATTTGATGAGTTCAGAACCCTGATGGAGAAATGCACAAGCTACTCCTGTTCTTTTGTTGTGACAGGTGATGTAAATATACACACCGAAGATCTAAATTGTCATTATGCAAAAAAGTTCCACAAAATACTGAAAGATCTGGGATGTATACAATGTATCACATCTCCTACTCATGATGCTGGTGGCACTATTGATGTGGTAATCACAAGGAGTGAAACATTGCGATTGCTGGGCGTTATAAATGTCATTGACATTGGCCTGTCTGACCACAGAATGCTCACGATGAATGTTGACTTCTCGAAACCTAGGGCTGCATACCATGTGATTACCACTAGGACATGGAATTTTTTTAATCTGGATGGTTTTCTCATGGAACTACAGACTTCAGAACTCTTGGACTTACGGGTTCTAGAAACGATGCAGGTGGAAGAAATGGTGAATAAATATAACACCATTTTATCTAGCCTAATAAATAAAACAGCACCTGTAAGTACTAGGAGAATAAAAAGGAGGAAACCCGATGATAGGTGGTTCGATGATGAATGCCATGAAAAAAAAGATAAGTCTGAGGAAAAGTGAACGAATCTACAGGAAGACTAAATCAAGAGAGAGCAGGCAATTATGGATAGCAAGACAGGGTGATTACAGAAATTTCATACAGCTGAAAAAAGAGATACATTGGAAACAGAAAATTGAGGAAGAGCGTGGAAATCCGCGAAAGCTGTGGAACTGCCTCAAGGACCTGGGACACCTGACTGCAGCGAACACAAGTGTTTCATCACTTAGGGCTCAGGAACTGGCAGATTTCTTCAATAATAAAATAGAGGACTTATATTTAGGATTAACCTGTGATGGCTCATATAGTCTGGAGGCAGTGATCGGAAGTGTTTCTTTGTGTAATTTTGCCTGTGTTGAGGAGGATGAAGTGCGGAAGTGTATCCTTTCATTGCCCAGCAAGCAGTGTCGTTTGGATCCTATGCCTATGTGGCTACTAAGGGCATGCTTACCAGTAATGCTCCCTATTATCACTAGAATAGTGAATCTCTCAATAAAAAGTTCACATGTGCCAGTGGGCTTAAAAACGGCAACTGTAACACCGGTCATAAAGAAGCCGAACCTGGACTATGATGACCCTGGTAACTTTCGGCCAATATCAAATCTGCCCATTAATTCTTAAGTGCTTGAACGTGTTGTATCATCTCAGATCATGCAATATATAAAATCAAATAATCTCCTTTCTGTAACGCAGAGTGCATATCGAGCGAACCACTCCACGGAGACTGTTATGCTAAGAGTATTATCTGACTTGATTTCTGGTGTCGAAGGTGGAAAGGTGGCTTTACTATCCACACTCGATATGAGCGCTGCATTTGATACAGCGGAATATGCAATGCTGGTTGATAAGCTGTCCATAGAGTTTGGTTTTTGTAATGGTTCGCTTGACTGGCTGGTATCCTATTTGTCTGATCGCTGGCAGTCCGTATGTTATGGTGGAACAGAATCTTCACTCTATCCTGTCAAATATGGGGGGCCGCAGGGTTCCGTACTCGGACCTATATTATTTATCTTATATATAAATTCCATTGACAGGATAACAAATAAGTGGGGCTTCTTATCCCATGGATATGCGGATGACCGCATATTATACAGGTTTGCTGATCCTGATCAGAAACATCTGCTGGAAAATGACATAGAAGAATGTATAGGGGAAATTGCGCGATGGATGGCACATTGTAAGCTTAAACTTAATCCATCTAAGACAGAGATAATGTGGATCTCTTCCCCGCGCAGACAGCACCTTTGTGGGACTAACTCTATTCCTATTGAGGGTGTGAGTATCAAACCATCCTCAATCTTAAAATTTCTTGGAGTATATATAGATTCTGGACTTTCACTGGAAACCCAAATATCAAAAACAGTAAGTGCTGGAATGTTCCAGATTAGATTGATCAGGAGCATCAGGAGATGCTTGCCAGTCGATGAAACCAAGGCTCTTGTTGCTGCATTTGTGCTCTCCCGGCTTGATTACTGTAATGGGATATACAGTGGCTTGCCACTTGTACAGCTGGGCAGACTTCAATCTGTGCTTAATGCTGCGGCACGTTTGATCTGTAATTTAAAAATTACTGAGCACATCACACCCTCACTCAGGGATCAGCTTCATTGGCTGAAAATAAAGGAGAGGGTGGAGTACAAGGTCTGCTTAACTGTATTTAAGTCCTCGCAGAACATTGCGCCACTGTATATCTCAGAGCTATGTGTGGGAGACACAGTAGAGGGTAGGCGGGGTACCTGCATGGTCTGAGGTCTGCCTGAGGTCTGCATGCAATACTGCTGTGAATAGATTCAGGGTTCCCTGCAGAAGCAACATGGCCAATTATTTAGATCGTGCCTTTTGCATTGCTGGCCCTCTGCTGTGGAATGCCTTACCACACGAGCTGAGAGCTGTGGAGAGCCGAGTGCATTTAAGTCAGGATTGAAGACATGCTTGTTCAGGAGGGACTATGGCTCTGCAGTGCCCTTGCAGTGAATTCACAAAACGGCACTAAAAATATTGTCAATTTATTATTATTATTAACGCAGGCAAAAAGTTACACTATATGTGTAGTTTAGTTGCATTTTAATAATAAAACATAAATAAAATCACATTCTTGTTATTTAAATATAATCAACTTGCATTAATTATTTTATGTCTTCACACATCTTAGAAACTGTATTTTTTTTCCTTAAATAAAATCACATTCTTGTTATTTAAATATAATCAATTTGCATTAATTATTTTATGTCTTCACACATCTTAGAAACTGTATTTTTTTCCTTAATGAAATTATCCTCTGGCGTACGGTGCGTAGGCGTTGGTCCTCAAATGGAAAATTCCCAATCTGAAAGTTGTAAAATAAATTGAAGAAAAAATATACACAATACACCCTCTAGACTCTGGTACATTTTTGGTATATTTTGGTATATTTTTTGTGCTCCACCTGGATTCGAACGCACCACTTTCCATTTACGAGTCCAAAGTGTCAACCACTAGACATTTTTGGATTCGGAATTTATCAGATATTTTCCTACTTTCAACAACACTAGTAACAATTGTCGTTGCCATGGTGATTTCATGGGTTTCTATGGTGATATGTACATAAATTGAAGACGAAGTACAGACACGTTGCTTACATCAATGGTTTCCAAACTTTATGTTCCCATGCCTCCCAAAAACATTTTTTTTCGCGCCTCCCTACCTAGGTTTTGTTTTGGAAAATTGAAGATCATTACCAAAATATATCGTCGACGGGGGAGAGGGGGGGTAGGCACGCAATTTTAAAAAGTTCATTTTGTCCTTGTCAACGGGGGGGGGGGGTAATCACGTAATTTTTAAGTTAACACCTTTAAAAAACATTTTCGCACCTCCCTTTTTAGAGGCGCGCCCCCCAGTTTGGAAACCGCTGGCTTATATAGAAAATGACAAAAGCATTTCGTATGTTGTGAGCAAGACAGCACTATCAACAATGTATGGTGTCAAAGACGGTGCATTATGTCGATTGGTGTACTGGATACTCACGCAGGTTTGATGCTCGCTCCGCCCATATGGAGCTTGGTCGGGCTGGTGCAAGTCCCCGCAGTTGCAGTTACAACGCTCGTGCAGAAGCTCCCCTTGAAGTTCTGATTGCCTATGGATTCGGCCATGTAATAGATGCTCCTCATATGGGCGCATAATGGCTCGAAGAAGCAGCCAGGCATGGCGACTCCTCCGTTTGGATAGAAGTCGTTGTGGCCCAAAGCGTCCACCAAACCGTAGGAGTAAGAACTAGTGTGGATGATTTCCACGTACTTGGCATCTGTTTTGACGATGCGTGGGGAAATGCTCGTCCACAAGGGACCAGCTGGATCCAATCCTGAAAAAGAATGGATTTTTTTACATTTGAATCCCTTGACTTGTAGTCTGGTATGTGGCCGACCCCCATCTATAATCTTTAATCTAAGTTGCAAATACATATAACATTTAAGGTTTACATAAGAGAACAGGCGCAGGTAAGTTCGCGCTTACACATCTTGTATGTGTGCATACAAAATAAACCAAACCTCACATGACCATGAAACTGAGCTGACATTGGCAAAGTGAACCGTTTTTGCAGCGTTAGTGGTCAGTCTCCAACCTATAAGTCAAGTAATTTTACATAATGAATGGATAGAGTTAGGAATGAATGGGTAAAAAAAGAATGTAATTTGAAAGAGGATGTGAAAGTTAAGGTACAAAAGAATGTGATGAGATGGTTTGGACATGTGGAAAGAATGAATGATGATAGACTGACAAAGTATGTAAACAAAGAAAGTGTGAAAGGAAAAAGAGGGAAGGGACGACCGAGAAAAGTATGGAGTGATCAGATTGAGGAGATTGTGAAAGAATGGGATATACAAAGTGAGCGTAAAAGAAGAAAATGCATGAAAAAGGTGATGGATATGAATGAATTGAAAGAGGTATGTAAGGATAGGAAAAAATGGAGGCAACTCTGCAGAGGCTCTGGCCACCCCTAGCGGAATGGCGACAGAGTTACAGTTACAGTTACAGTAATGGCCTTGAAGAAAACAAATATATTATAAAGATATATTTTATCAGCTGTCAATGATAGAAATATAATTGATGCACAATTAGGCCAGGTGATTCAATTCACTTTTTTTCAATTTTCAAAATCAGCCAATAAATATCTAAAATCTAATCAAAATCTAAGCGGCAAAGATATGTATCATTTGAGATTAATATTAAATGCATTCCCACAAGCAGTCACGCATAATTTTGCGCTTACACGTGCCGCATGTGGGCCTACAATATAAAAAACCCAATCTCAAATGAACATAAGCCCTGCAACTCTTGCCGACCTTCCCTGAAGCAGGGGTGACATTGGCAAAGTGAACCATTTTTTACAGTATGGGTGGTCAGCCGCATACCAAAATATCAGTCAAGGAATCAAACAAACAAATTATTATAAATAATTATAAAAAATTATAAAAAACACAGAGTTTTATTTTCACAAATTGAGTTTTTATTTCCACCTCAAGTACTTTCGACTTATTCACGTCATTATCAAGAGGATACTCATCCTCTATCTCCTCTATCTATGAGTATCCTCTTGATAATGACGTGAATAAGTCGAAAGTACTTGAGGTGGAAATAAAAACTCAATTTGTGAAAATAAAACTCTGTGTTTTTTATAATTTTTTATAATTATTTATAAAAATGAATTTTCACTGTGTGAATACACAAACTTTAAAAAGTCTAAACAAATTATTTTTCTATGGTTAATCAACATTATTTTTACTTTCTTGCTATAGCTGTACCCTTAGTACGAGTCGCAAAACTTGAGTAATGTAAAGTTTACGGCAATTATTAAAGAGTGATTTTCCCCAAAAACTGCCGTTATTGTTTGTTTGAACTTGATTTTCTTCATCACTGTAACTCTTTTGCTAAGACCATAAAGTGTAAGAAACAAAAACGGCAGATTTTGGGAGAAATCACTCTTTAATATTTTCTGTAAACTTTACTTTTCTCAAGTTTTGCAACTCGTACTAAGGGTACTGAAGGCTATTAAGAAAGTATTGATTTGGTGTGAAAATTTGTTTTCGAGGTTTTCACGGAAATGAGTTGTCCTGGTGCAGGACATGCTAAAAAACACTATCTTTAAAAAACGTCCGTCTGTGTGTGTGTGTGTGTGTGTGTGTGTGTGTGTGTGTGTATGTATGTGTGTCACTTTCCAAAGCATTAGACCTAGAGATACCAAATTTTGGCTACTTCAACTTTTTTGGACATACATTTAGTATGAATAACACGGCATTACACCAACTTGAAAATTCAAGATGGCTGCCATACAAAAAAAACATAAAAATTCATTTTTTTCAAAAACGGCTCGAAGAATTTTTTTGAAATTTTCAGAGTTGCCACAAATTAGTGTTTAACTTAGGGCCGTTCTTATAAACGTTGGACTAAATATCCGTAAGTAAATCCTCATTTTACTAACGGATGGACGTTAATGGACTGATCTTACCGATGGTCGTCCTATAAAGCTTTTTTAACCGTTCGTTAGTTCTCAATAATGCACTCGTATTTTTGATGATTTTTTGCGTGCATTCATGAACATATGTCATCCGTTTGCTGTCAAAGAAGAAACATAACCTAAAGTTGCGTATGACAAACACGAAAACGAATGATACAGCCCTATTTTAATGAATTCTCTATCACTGTCGGAAGAAATTATCTTCAACAGGATAGAGCATAGAAGTCCAATGGCACGCTAAACTCACAGCAAAAAAAGAATACTTTGACAGCTGACCTAGCCTCAAACCTTAACAAACCGACCGGTATCTACCTGGAAACCGGGGGTCGGCTGTCGGTTAGATCCGTCGGTAAAATTAAACCGAAAATTTACGAACGAATTGTTATAATACTGTTACGAAATTAGGGTTCAATTGTCTTCAAATTAAAAATACACAGGTCTTCTTCAATAGTTATTTATTTTACACAGTTACAAAATTTATTTTCACACTACTTTCTCGATTATTCCATTGGTTTCGGTTCACTGATCAGATGGCTTCGATGTGTTTGTTAGTCGCTATGATACTGGCCCGCTCTGCAGGCCATTCGCACCTTTATACTCTTCAGAGCAGTATGATCCAGAACTAAAGTCGCCAGACGGTTCCAGAGTAATTATTACTTCTCGACGCTTCACGTACTACCTAGAGATACAACCAAAATCCTACCTACAAATGTAATACAGTATTCCTATAATTATAACAAATACCTACTTATTTCAATATTTATATTTACATAACACTATAACTACCCATACTTATTTCAATATTTATTATTTACATAACACTACCCCCCACCTAGACTGTTTCGTCCCGGAACAGTCTTGACTCTGTGTAGGTAGGGGCATGCTGATCCACGTCGACACCCTGTGGTCAGGAAGAAGTGGCAGTCCACGGATTTCTCCCCACTGGCTCTCGGCTGCGCTTGCTCGCAGCACACCATGACGCTGATGCCGACTCCCGAGAACACTGCTTCAATCATACTCCGGATTATCCGCCAGTCTCGATTAGCGCGGCCGCCACCCATCTTCGGTATTGCCAGACGCGCCTGCTGATCCTCCAACATGTAGTCACGCAGCTCAACAAGGCCGTCCCACAATGCCTTGTAGTCCTCTTCCAGGTTGCTGGAATCCGGGACAACCAGGCAGTATGCTTGTTGACGCCCCTTCGGTAGTCTCAGAGCTCTTCCTTGCGGGCTGCTCGAGGGTTGCGGTTCTCCGAATTTGTATCGGAAGACCCGTGCAATTCCTCTAGACATATCTAGATCTTCCGGTACACTGCATGCCAGTGTGTGGTCCCTAGTGACCTCAAATAAGTCCTTGTGGACTTCTGTGGTCACCCCATGGCGAATCTTCTGTCCCTCTTGCACCTTGCTCCAGAACGTCTCAAACAGGGGCGCTTCTTTGGATGCGACGCATTTTTGTACTCTCTGGGCGGGCTGATCATTGTTTGACCACTTTGCTCTTTGAGTTGGCCGGTGGTTATCCTTCATTCGAGCTCCCGCCTCCTTGGTGTTGCTGATCTTGGACTCCAGGTTGGCGATGGTGTCCTTCGTCCTGGGCCCCTGCCCAGCTTCCAGCTGCTGGAGCTTAGTCTTAAGCCCCTTGTTCTGTCTCTCCAGGCTCAGCACAGTCTCGTGCAACTCGTCCCTCTCGGCCTCCGCTGTTCGCCGGACCCTTTCACTGCTGGCCAAGTTCTTCGTCAGCTGCCTGTTCTCCGTCTCCATGACTTTGACCTTTCTCTCGGCATCCTGGAGCTGTTTCCTCAGCCGTTTGTTCATCTCCATGGTGGTCTCTACATCCTTGCGGTCGTCTTCCAATTTCTCCGGTCCTTGAGACTTTGGGCACCTCGCGCTCAGGTGTCCTTGCTGGCCACACGTCCAGCAGTGCGCCTTCTGTCTCGTTGGCTCAAGTTGCTGCAGCACTTTTTCTATTATTTCCTCGGTTGTAGGTAGTTTGACCTCCTCTGCCTTGATTGCACAAACCCTGGCGTGGCCCCTGATGGACTGTTTGACAGCCTCAAATTCGAGAGCTCGGCTTAGCGCCTCGTTCAACGTCTTCGGAAGAGCCAGCTTCACTGCTTGCTGCGTCTCCCATTCTCTCAATCCGTTCAGGAACTTGTCCACTGCCAAGCTCTCGCAGATGTCATCAGGGAATGTCGGGTAAGCGTCTCGTACCAGGCGGGCGATGTCCATTTCAAACTCCTGGAGGCTCTCGTTGGGCTTCTGCACCCTTGTGTTCAGCTGCGACTTGTACAGCTGCTCCAGGCACTTGTGGCCATAGCGCATATCCAAGCGCTGCTTCAGCTGCCCAAAGTCACCACGGTTGTCCAGGGGTATGGCCTGCAGAACCCTGAGAGCGTCTCCTCGGAGCGACAGGCTGAGAACCGAAGCCTTCTTCTGCTGGCTCCAGGCTCCCATCATGGCAGCCGTCTCAAAGAGGGTCAAGTATTCCTCCCACGACGTCTTCCCGTCGAAGGTTGGGAGGTTGTGCTTTGCTAGGGAAGGGTCATCATCCCCTCTTGTGACCCTGGTTGGAGTTGAGCATCCCTGGTCGGTCTCGTCGTGAAGGCCGCCTTTGGGGGAGATTCTGGTGGACTCCATCTGGCACTTGTCAGCCAGCTCGGCACGCAGACGGTCCTCCAGGCTTGCCACACGGGCCTCAATCTCTGACATTGCTCGCGAGCTTTCTGCCACTTTCTTCTCCAGCACGGTCAGGTTGCTGGTCATCTTCTCCTCCAGCCCAGTCATCTTCTCCTCTAGCCCGGTCAGGTTGCTGGTCATCTTCTCCTCCATGGTTGCCAGGTCCTCCTTCATAGTCTTGGCGTTGTCAGCCATCTCCACTTTCAGGGTCTTGGCGTTGTCAGCCATCTCCCCTTTCAGCTTTTCCTCCATGGAAGTGAAGTTTCCGGTGATGCTGAGGTTTAGCTCGTCCAAGGCGCGGTCCCCTCCAGACGCCATGACAAAATATGCCGGGTCTTCGCCTGACTGTTCTAAGGCCTCCATGAGGCGTGCCTGTAAGGCCGCCTTCCCTCCTGAGGTCTCCAGGTCCCTCTCCAGAAGCTCATTTTTAAGCTCAGTGACTTTGAGGTCCTTGATGTTCACTTTGGTTGCCATTTTTTTCAAAATTTACTTCAAAACGAAAATATTTTTAAATTTATTTAATACAAGTTTTGAGTTTTATATATATAGCTGTTTTGAATACGTACTTTAGCAAAATAATAATTTATCTGATTACACTGATTGGTAGGTACTGTCTTTTAATATTTATTTTTAATTCACCAATATTTTTAACATAATAATGTCTGATAGTACATAATTATTTATTTCGTCTCAAGTCTTTCAAACACACAGGTAGGTACTTAATGTACATTCACACACTTGTCAACAAAGGATAGTTATTCAAAAACTTTTTCTCGATGAATCTGGAACGTTCTTTTGTAATATTTTTCAAGATTTTTATTTATTTATTTTATTTTTTTAATCACACACAATAATAAAAAAAACTATGGTCCAATTTGATGACTTTCTCAATGCGGTAAAATAGTCATTATGTTATGTCCAGAATTATGTCCAGAATTATGTTCCATATGATGTTCCAGAATTTATAAGCAACTTGCTTTTGCGTCTTTTCTTTTCACAAAAATTTATTTAAACACTTGTTTTCACAAAAGTCAGTTCACACAAAGTTCAATTTGAATAAAGTTCATTTTAACACTATTTAATTTATTTTATTTATTTTTAGACAGAAGATCTTAATTTTTCTTGACAATTCCGCACCTGACGCCAATTGTTACGAAATTAGGGTTCAATTGTCTTCAAATTAAAAATACACAGGTCTTCTTCAATAGTTATTTATTTTACACAGTTACAAAATTTATTTTCACACTACTTTCTCGATTATTCCATTGGTTTCGGTTCACTGATCAGATGGCTTCGATGTGTTTGTTAGTCGCTATGATACTGGCCCGCTCTGCAGGCCATTCGCACCTTTATACTCTTCAGAGCAGTATGATCCAGAACTAAAGTCGCCAGACGGTTCCAGAGTAATTATTACTTCTCGACGCTTCACGTACTACCTAGAGATACAACCAAAATCCTACCTACAAATGTAATACAGTATTCCTATAATTATAACAAATACCTACTTATTTCAATATTTATATTTACATAACACTATAACTACCCATACTTATTTCAATATTTATATTTACATAACAATACAGAAAAACGAAATTTGTACCAAGTTTCGGTTTATTAGATTTGACATTTAACAAACAGATGTTTATAAGATCGGCCCTTAGGGCCGGTCTTATAGAGACCAAATATCCGTAAGTATCTTGGCAAGTTACTAACGGATGGACGTTAACCGACTGATCTTACCGATGGTCGTCCTATAAAGCTTTTTTAACCGTCCGTTAGTTCTCAATAATGCACTCGTATTTTCAATGATTTTTTCGTGCATTCATGAACATACGTCATCCCTTTGCTATCAAAGACGAAACATAACCTAAAGTTGCTTTTGACAAATACGAAAACGACTAAGACAGCGCAATTTTAATGCATTATCTATCACTTTCGGAAGAAATTATCTTCAACAGGATAGAGCGTAGTAGTCCAATGACACGCAAAACTCACCGCAAAGAAACAATTATTTGACAGCTGACCTAACCTCAAACCTTAACTAACCGGCCGGTATCTGACATTAATCGATGGGTCGGCTGTCGGTTAGATCTGTCGGTAACTTTTACGGAAATAAAACAAACGGATTCTTATAAGACGAAACATGTGACGTTTGTATTATATTTCGGTAAATTTGGTACGACATTGAACTAACGGATGTTTATAAGACCGGCCTTAAGGGCCGTTCTTATAAACGTTGGACTAAATATCCGTAAGTAAATACTCATTTAACTAACGGATGGACGTTAACGGACTGATCTTACCGATGGTCGTCTTATAAAGCTTTTTTAACCGTCCGTTAGTTCTCAATAATGCACTCGTATTTTTGATTATTTTTTGCGTGCATTCATGAACATATGTCATCCGTTTGCCGTCAGAGAAGAAACATAACCTAAAGTTGCGTATGACAAACACGAAAACGACTGATACAGCCCTATTTTAATGAATTCTCTATCACTGCCGGAAGAAATTATCTCCAACAGGATAGAGCGTAGAAGTCCAATGGCACGCCAAACTCACCGCAAAAAAATAATGCTTTGACAGCTGACCTAACCTCAAACCTTAACAAACCGAGCGGTATCTACCTGGAAACCGGGGGTCGGCTGTCTGTTAGATCGCCGGTAAAATTAAACCGAAAATTTACGAACGAATTGTTATAATACAGAAAAACGAAATTTGTACCAAGTTTCGGTTTATTAGATTTGACATTTAACAAACGGATGTTTATAAGAACGGCCCTAAATCAATTAGTTATGGCAATACTCTTGCTAATCTGTGTCTATGGGCTGCGATATGAAAAAAACCAACAATTGTGATTTTCTCGAAAGTCAAGGGGTTAACAAAAAAATAATGTTCCACAATATTATAAACAACATAAATTCACAAAATGAAAAAAAAAAATTTGAAAAAATTATAAAGCACCGTTTACACGACCTCAAATTTTCAATCGAAAATATAGCAAAAACACATTAAAATGTTAGATATTTAAATTTGTTTTAGATTTAATAGAAAGAACTAGTTTATCACTATAATTCATATGGAAAGATTTTTTCCTTTTTTGAAAATTCAAGATGGCTTCCGAAGAGCTAAAAATTTTAAATGCGATTTTCTCAAAAACGGCTCCAACGATTTTACTTAAATTTTCTGTGAATTTGTTTATAAACAAGTGCTATCTAGAAATAATACTCATTGCTTCATCATAATCTCGGTTTAGGGAGTTGCCATACAAAAGAAAAAAAAATGAAAAATTCAAAGAAAAAAAAAAGACGGAAAATAAAACTTGGGTAAGTTTTAATCTCTTCGGGACCAGTTTTAAGTTCTTTCGGTAAAATGCTTGCGATTCATAGAAGGCTAGGGTTCAATCTTTACCGAGGATGTCAGAAATGATTTAACTTGTTGGTGTTTATTTCAACCCCTAAATTAAAATATAGGCCGGGGCAAAAACACGGATGGAAGAACTCTTAATAAGAGTATAACCTATATTTCGTGAGCGTGCATTTGAAGTTGTTGGTTCTCTAGCCTGAAATCCCCTGCCTCATCATGTGAGAGAGATGGAGGGCCATGGGGAGTTCCGAAATGCACTGAAGATTAGCAAATTTCTGGCATCATATTCTTCCTTGACTCATAAGTTGGTATGCGGCTGACCATCCAAACTGTTAAAAAATGGTTCACTTTTCCAATGTCGCTCCTGTTTCAGGGAAGGTGGGCAATATTTGCAGGCTTATGTTCATTTGAGATTGGGTTTTTATATTGTAGGCCCCCCATGCAGCATGTTTAAGCGTGAACTTATACGTGTCTGCTAAGGGAAATGCATTTAATATTAATCTTAAATGTTACATATCTCTGCAACTTAGGGGCCGTCCATAAATTACGTCATCGATTTTGGCCGATTTTCGACCCCCCCCCCCCTTACAATCATCCTATAGTCATTATCTAATGACCCCTCCTCCCCCTCTTGCTGTAATAATGGATGAGCTAAATAATTAATAAGGTTATATTACTTACATAATATTTTGTATATTTTGTAGAAATTGGTATTTACAAGAGCGACGTCACTTTTGGTACTCGTACATCATTTGCCATCATCCGGAGACCAGACTCCCCCCCCCCTGAATGCGAATGACGTATTATATGGACAGCCCCTTAGATTAGATTAGATTATATTTGATTTGACTTTGTCAATGTCACCCCTGTTTCAGGGAAGAACGACAAGAGTGGCAGGGTGTATGTTCATTTGAAATTTGGGTTTTTATATTGTAAGTCTACATACGGCATGCTTAAACGCGAACTTATACGTGTATGCTTGTGAAAATGCATATAATGTGAATCTTTAATGTTACATATCTATGCAACTTAGATTAGATAAGATCAGATTACTTAGTCAGCTACTTTTTGTCCACTGCTGGACATAGGCCTCCCCCATATCTCTCCAGGCGTCTCTGTCCTGGGCTCTCTGCATCCAGTCACCAGCAACTCTTTTAATGTCATCTGGCCATCGTGTAAGAGGCCTTTTTCTAGTTCTTTTGTCTTTACGAGGTCTCCATTTTACCACTCTTTTCGTCCATCTTTGCTCGCTCAATCTGGCAACATGCCTTCCACACAACCACTTCTGTTTTGCCACTCTTTTAACTATGCAGATTACAAGCACTCACCTGTAATGTATTCAACCTTTCCAGCTGTCGCAAATCTGCCAGCTATTCCCGCTACGTGCGCGCCCAGACTGTGACCAATGAGGTGGAAGTTGGAGAAGGGAACGTTCTGGGTGCTGAGCCAGTCCATGAAGCTGCCCACGCTCTTCCCAGCTGGAAGACTGTTGGCCACTGAGGAGACGTACAGAGGATCACCAGCACCCTTGCTCCAATCCACGTTGATCATGTTTACATCCATTTTGTTCAGGAAAGCTGAAAAAGGAGAAATGTTTTTGTTTTGAATAAAATCGTCAAAAAATAATGTTGATGTGAGTTTTATCTTCCAACGTGGACGTTTGACTGGTCGTAGTCTAGTGGCTTACAATTCAGACTCTTAATTAGAAGGTGGTGGGTTCGAATATTAACATTTGACCCAAAAATCTTGTCAGAGGGGTGAGGAGAGATAGAATGGTATTTGACAAGATGAGTAAATTTTGTGTTGAAAAAATATGGGAGAGAGTGGTACCAATCTATTTTCAAATATTTTTTAGGTTAACCCTAACCAACAAATTCGTTTTTTTTTAAATCGAAACCACCGGTCGATGGCTCAGTTGGTAGAGTGCTTGCATTCAATGCCGAGACCTCGGGTTCAGATCCCATCGAGGGTGTCAGAAATGATTTCCCGTTTCGGTGTTTATTTCAAACCCAAAATAAAATACCGGCAAGGTTTACTCAGCCTTCACAATAAATGAGTACCAGCCCCCTCGGGAGCTGGGAAACCCCCACTTCAACTGAAGTGGTTGGCGTAAGGCCCTTACCTGTAAAAATAAATAGGTTCAACTCGCCACATGCGACCCCTTCGGGGATAACGCGGCAAGAAGTTACACTATATGTGTAGCTTAGTTGCGTTATAAATTTTTTTATAAGTTCTTGCTTTGCTGTTTTTTTTAATAATGGCTTATTGTAGGGCTTATGTTCATTTAAGATTGGGTTTTTATAATGTAGGCCCACATGCGGCATGTGTTAACACGAAATTATACATGTCTTCTTGTGGAAATGCATTTAATATAAATCTTAAATGATATATATCCTTGCAGCTTAGATTAGATTAGATTAGATTTAGATTATTACCTTCAAACCAGCACAAATAAAATAAGAACTTAACAAGTATTGGAAATTCTTCGGATTGGAAAGTTACATGTGCAACCCTTCGGGGATAACGCGGAAAGGAGTTGGCACTATATGTGTAGCTTAGTTGCGAAACCACATAAATTTGTGTCCCCTCAAATACACCTTGTGGACCACCATTTTTTTCACGCCAACTTAGACCTCCATTAAGTCTCTGCGGTGGACTCTGATGGTCCACTTTTTTTTTTATTCTTTATTCCACAATTTTAGGCATCATTGGTATTATCTCTACTTTCTTTTCATTATTAACTTATTCAAAACTAATCATTATTTCTTTTTATGCTCAAGTTATAATCACAAGATGAATATAAATATTTAAGAATATGAATGGTAAAACATTGTTTTAATTCACTTTATTTTATTTGTTTATGCTCGAATATTTTCGCCTAATGAGACATCTTCAAGAGCAGAATGGTTACAAATATATTTTTATAAAATAAATAAAATATTCGAGCATAAACAAATAAAATAAAGTGAATTAAAACAATGTTTTACCATTTATATTTTTAAATATTTATAAAAATGGACTTTCACTGTGTTAAAAGATCAACACTAAAAAATATTACAAGATGAATAGCTCACCTGAGTTCATAGCTGAATGGACAATAGCCCACGATCCTCCGAGCCATCCATGGATGGTGATTTTCACAGGTTTGGTAGCATCAAAGTTGGAATTGAGCAGACTAGAAGCATTGCCTTTCTGAATTTTTTGTGGGACGGTTGGGTTAGCTCTGTAATGATGAAATGTTTTTTTTATTATTTTTATCAAATAAATTTTAGTTTTGAACAAAGGCTCAAATTTTTTATCCTATTACTTTTTTTCAAGAAAATTCAATTTAAAAAATGTGCATTTCTTACTTTGTAAAGAGAAGGTATTCTATATCTTGTTCGGCGTTAAAAGCACTGCTAGGAGAAGCTGTCGAAAAAAAACAATGCTTTCATAATAACCTATGTCAGGAAAATAAGTTGAAAGTACTTCATTTTGATAACTTAAAGGTAAAACTGAATAATCTAAATATTAAGCTAACATAGGTTTCTCATATTAATGTACATTTTTTTTAAATACGAGAGAAAAAACTATAAAAGAGAGAAAATTCTGTAGTTTAGATGTTTGTAATGAGTATTTCCTTTTAGTTCACTAACTATGAGAAGTTAGAACCAATAAAATGTTTTATCGACGATTTCTCGAATCATTAAGTCAGCACTTTCAGTTTTACATTTAAGGTCTCGATTTTATAAGTAATGTTCATCTCACCAGCGCATATAACGAAGGGAAAAAATAAAAAGAGCTTCATGTCGGCTGTTGAGAAGAAATGACCCATCCAAAACACACATCCTTGCTTTTTGTACTAGCAATAAATAATCCAAATAAGCAAACAATTTTCAACTGATGGAAAACACTTATGTCAATAAAGAAACAAAAAATGAATAGATTGTACAGTGGACTGTACAGTGTACAGTGCACATGAATTTATGTCATAAAATTTGGTTGTTTTCAGGTAGTGTTCAATTAGCCTAACAAAATATTTAGTTTTAGTAATCATGAAGGTGATCTAATTAAGTAATTTTAATTTTGCACTTTTAATCATATTTAGGAAGTAAGTTTGAAAAAGATGGAAGAATGGCCGGTGAATTTGAAAGAAGAATAATGAAAGGCAGGTGTGTACTGGGTGCGACCGCTTGCATCGCCAGGAACCAAAATCTTTCAAAAAATGTTAGATTGGCGGCGCACGGTGGTATACTAGTGCCCACATTGATGTATGGAAGTAAAGCCTGGACGGTGAGTGAAAGGGAAATTAGTAAAGTCCATACAGTAGAAATGGACTATCTTAGAAGTATCATTGGGAAAAAACAAAGTGACAGGGTGAGGAATGATTTTGTAAGAGAAGAATGTGGTGTAAGTGAAAGTGTGAAAGTGAAGATTAAAAGAAGTATGTTAAGATGGTTCGGGCATATGAAGAGAATGAGTGATGAAAGATTGACGAAGAAAGTTTATGTTGCTAAAATAGATGGATGTCGTGGTAGAGGAAGACCGAGAAAAGTATGGATGGATCAAATCTCTGAAATAGCGAATGAATGGGATATCCAGAGTCATAATAAAAGGAGGACTTGTATGAAAAAGGTTATGGCTCTGGATGAAATGAAAGAAGTATGTAAGGGCAAAGCGGCTAATCTGCAATGTTGATTTCTAATGTTGGTTTATTAATTTGCTACATTTTTTGCATAGGATTTTTTTTAATTTTTTGTATAGATTTCTTTTTAAGGTTTTGTTATTTTTTTTATATTTAAATCTTATTTATTATTCGTATTCCTTGACTTATAGGTTGGTATGAGGCTGACCACCCATACTGTAAAAATGGTTCACTTTGCCAATGTCAACCCTGTGTCAGGGAAGCTCGGCAAAAGTTGTGGGGCTTATGTTCATTTGAGGTTTGGATTTTATTTGTAAGTACATATACTTCTCATTAATATTTTGGAAAAGTGATGATTGATTCATAGGGTTATTTATTGAATTATATAATTTTTGTTTACAAAAACATTTTAGTTTTTTATTGCGCAGCATATTGTAGAAAATTATATTTTAGAATTTTTTAAAGATCTTTGTGAAACCCTATGGAAAGCCATTATATGAAGGTTTTATGATTTAAAAAAAAAATCAATTTTCTTTTATTCCACTTTTATTGTGATTTTTAGAATCGTTACTAACGCGTTTTTTTCTGTAAATAAAAAATATTCAAGTTGGTTTTATTTCATATTTATTGTTATGTTTTGAGTTATTTCTTACGGCTCAAAGTGGAATAAAACATTATTTTTTTTTATAAAAATTAAAAACACTTCTTATATTCTTGTTAACCCGTCCATTTCCGGGATAATCACAATCGTTTTTTTTTTCAAATGGTAGCCCATAGATGCAGATTGAAATGGTAGCCCATAGAACAAAAGTGTTGGCATAATTTAAAGTAGCTAAATTGAAGCTCTGATGACATTGAAAATTTAAAGTAAATTGTTAGAGCAATGTTTGAGAAAAGTGAATTTCAATGTTTTTTTTTATAATTTTCAGGTTGGTGCCATCCAATCGGATCATCAAAATCTGTGATTGTCAATTCCTTAAATGCAGATATTGGTGCATCTGCGATCAGTAGTTTAACTGGGACATACATGCGGACGGACAGGTTTGACAAATTAGGTTTTTTACATGTCCTGGTACAAGACAACTCATTTCCATCGAAACCTTAATTTTTTATTGCCGCCCATTACCTTTACACTACGACGAAGACTTTATAGCAGTTCCTGTCAACTTCTATGAAGCAAAAATGTAAGTTTTTTTATAAGTCACTGTTTCTTTATTAAAATAAAGTACATTATATAATTAAAATTAAAGTACCTAATATGAGTTCTGTATATATTTTTTAACATTTTAAAAATTGTGCCTAGTGTAAATTTTATACAAAAATGTATAAATATAGATTTTTCACGTCATTTGTGATTGAATACAAGTATATTGAACTTTTTTTTAATATAGAACCTTAATTAATTAAAATATACTTTGAACAGTTCATAAATTATTTATGTGATACGGTGAGAAAGCATTAGTTTTCAAATGGAAAATTCCCAATCTGAAAATAGAAAAAAAATATATTCAGTCACACAAGATCAATAATTAAAGATTGTAAATTATGATCACGGTCGTTAGACATTTTATAAAATGAAAAAACAGATTTTACTGACCGTGCAAAAGAGAAGAACAATTTTCTCTACGACACGCTCCTGAGGACGTCGGATATGACTCCGACGAACGTAGAGAAAATCGTTCTTCTCTTTTGCACGGTCAGTAAAATCCGTTTTTTTTCATTCTATAAAAGATCAATAATGTCAAACCAACCTATAAGTTCTTTGAATCAAATGGGGCATAAACCAAACAAACACGGGTTGGACGATATAGATATTGTTACGAGCGTATGGTAGTATTAGTGCATATGTGATTTTAATCACGCTGGTAGAACAATCTGGCTCTAGTGTGATGGTGGCAGTAAGGAACATGGAATGGCGCTCTGGTATGAGCGAGAGATCAAATGATGATGATGATTTGTAGAGCGCCGTTTCGTTACTACTGTCTGTGGTGAAGAAATGGGTCTTCATTCCCTTCTTGAAGCTTTCGATGGCGAGCACTTCAGGGGGCAGCTGGTTCCAAGTGGACGGTCCCGCGACGGCTTCTTTTTCTGCATTGTGTATTGACAGAGGTAAGAACACGGTTTGTAGATCGCAGAATGAGCCCCCTATCACTCAGACTCCTCGATATTATCAACTCCTGCAAGTACTCTGGCGCCACTCCATGCAGCGCTTTATGTAACGTAAGACCAGCTTTAATTTGATATTTTTTGGGATCCTCAACCAGTGGAGCTTCTGCAGGAGTGGGGTGATATGGCAGTATTTGCTCTGAACATAAATCAAGCGGGCACTAGCGTTTATTATTGACTGCAGTCTGTTTAGCTGGCATTTCGGTTGTGCAGCATAAATGCCATTGCAGTAATCTACCTTTGAGATAACGAAGGCATTTACCAGCGCTTTCATGGCATCAGGTGGTAGGCAGTTTTTTGCTAGTTTCAGCTGCCTGAGATCATAAAAGCCCGAGCTGACAATGCTACTAATTTGTTTATCTAGTCAAAGGGAGCTGTCTAGGTAGACTCTTAATAATCTTAAATTGCTGAATGGATCTGGAATATGCAAAAATGATCTCTTTTGTGCCTATGTATACCGACTACAAATGACATCAGTAGATTAGTCTCTTCAAGCATTTTGCTGTTAAGACCAATAAGCAGTGATTGTCAATTGTTGTAAATAGTGAACCAAACCGTGTAAAACAAATTAATTTACCATAAATAATTGCAGTTTAATTAAAAGAGAACCCAGTTAAATCATAACAATAAAAGAAGCTCTTAATCGTGGACGATTTGGGCATGGAATTTTATGGAGTACTTACGCAGGCTTGATCTTCCTTGCACCTCCCATATGAAGCTTAGTGGAACTTGCACAAGAGCCAGAATGAGCCGCTGTCAAATTTGGGCAGAGCGTGGCCATAAACTTCTGGTTGTTTAAAGACTCTCCCATGTAGTAGACGGCTCTCATGTGACTGCAAACTCCTGAGTCCCACCACGGGCAGCCAGGCATAATGATGCCTCCATTGGGATAGAAATCGTTGTGACCCATGGCCATAGAGGTGCCATAAAGGATGTTGGTGGTGTGGATTATCTCGATGTATTTAGCGTCAGTTTTGAGGATGCGACCTGATGATTCGGATTCGTAGTGTATGAGGATCGGATCCAACCCTGGAATGTAAAACGTATTTAAATTAGGTTCCGTTTTGCAACATCATAGTGCCCTTAAAACATCACATGACTTTGTATATTTGGACCGGTCCGTAGTCCAGGTGGTAGCACATCGGACTCGTAACTGGAAGGTCGTGGGTTCGAATCCCGGCGGAGCACTAAAAATATACCATTTATATTTTTAAATTTGCTCTTCGCTGGGTTGAAAAATTCATAAAACCTTTACCAAAGACCGGTCATCAAAAGATCCATCCAGCCTTACAACAATTGGGTCTTGTTTGAGAATTGGCTTTCTACAGCGACGACCAAGCTCGCAGAGGGCTCTTGAGGTGTGATACACACGAAAACAGCGCTCACCAAATAAATCAGCCTAATTTAATTATTTTTTTTATGACTTTGTATCATACGAGTATGACGGAACAGAAATTCAAAGTTACACTTTTAAATAAATGGCACTCTCATCAGCAAACGCAAAGCTACTAATTTTATGAAGTTTGACCATGGGAAAAGGACCTCGTATGAGGGTTAACAAAGATTGATAAATTGTAAAAGAGGATGTGAAAATAACCATAAAAGATCTGAAGAATGGAAAAACGACGGGTTTTGATGGTGTAAATGCTGAGATGATGCTCTGGGAAATGTATGGTTGACTGAATGTATGAACTGTGCAAGATGTGTGTGACGGAGAGTGCAGTACCAATGGATTGGAAAAAAAGCAAGCATTGTCTCTTTCTACAACTAAGAAAAAGGTGACAAGAAGGACTGTCAAAATCTCAGGCCCATCAATCTTCTGAGTATAGCTGGTAAAGTATAGTTCAAGGCTCTCAAAAAAAGTAGGACTATGTACCTGTCACAAAGTTCATGATATCCAGACTGACTTAATGCCAGGAAGAGGGTGTGTATATCAAATCTTCACTCTCAGACAGGTTGTTGAAAAACATCTGGCTCTAGGTTAGAAGGTCTACACAGTCACAGTTTCGAGAAGGCTTTTGACTCAGTGGATAGAAGTATGATGTGGAATGTACTTATAAAGAACGATGTGAACGGCAAAATATTGAATGCGATACGTGCTATCTATGAAAATAGTTCGGCATGCGTAAGAGTGTATGATAAATTGAATTAATGTTTCGATGTGTATAATAGAGTTCAACAGGAATGGGTAATGAACCGACTGAGCTATCGACCAGACTAAGCTACGACGGAGCCCAAAAAAATAATCCAAAATTTAAAGTAAGCTCTCGTAAATAAATGACACATTCATCAGCAATACCTGTTATATGCTCCAATTGACCAAGTTTACACGTTCTTCCAATCAGTCCGGCAAGATGAACGCCCAAACTGTGGCCGAGCACATGCATGTTGGTGAATGGCACATTTTGTGTGCTGAGCCAGTCTAGGAAACCGGCAATGCTGGGAGCTGTCACCAAAGAGTTGATGTAGGCGATATCATATGTGGAGTCGGCGCCCTTATGCCAAATGGCTGAGATAACGTTGACATCCATATTTTCTATGAAGGCTGAAATTTAATAAAAAACATTATTGTTATGATTTTAGGACAAGAGTCCTGGTAGATTGTGGTGCGGAAAGCCCTGAGCCTTCAAGGCTTATGAGCCGTGGAAATTAAAAGTAAAGCATTTTAAGCGAGTTCGTTTCAAGTACAACTGCGGTGATTTATTTTACACAATTCATTTCAGATTCCGTTTCTGCAGCACTGGTGTGACAGTGGAATTCATACTCGTAAATAACGCGACATTTCAAGTTTTCCGTTTTTTTAATTAGTGACGCAAAGGAAAAAAAAATGAGAAACGAACAAATGAATCACAATTTTTAAAACAAAAATACATGAGTAAATAGCTGTATAAATTTTAAATTTGGAATTCGTAACCAAATAGGAGATGTTTGAGATCAAAGTGGCCAGTACGGGAAAACGCCAATTTCATATGTAAGGACCTTATGAATAACAACTTGACACTGGCGCCCCTGCTGAATGCGGGAATCCGCCACAAAGAAAAAGAAGAAGACCTTATGAAACAAGAGCATTTATTACCTTGTTTTTTCTTTCTTGTAAATACTTTATTTTTATTTTCCTTTTCATGCAAACGTTTCGGCTCGACGGCAGCAAAACAGCCCATATTTTTTTTTCAAAAACTGAAAATAAAACATTATGAACGTTACCTTGCCTTAGTTCTACATTTATGATGTTGAAAGTCCCACCGAGCCATCCATGCACGAGAACTTTAACTGGTTTTGTGACATCGAAGTTTGAAGCGGCAAGACTTTCGGCGTCTCCTTTTTTTATCACTTGTGGCGTAGTTGGGTTGCCCCTGAAAATCGTTAAGAAAACACAATTAGTTACGCCATGCTACCAAGCTACAGATATGGTTCACCTTCTTGCTTCTTCCGCCCTTGCATGGAGCGCGTGCAACTTATTTATTTTTTCTCTACAGGTAGAACCCTAGGTGGAAGCTCCTCTGCACCCGGCTCCGGTTGATAAAGTGGGTGCCTTTGATGGCAGGAAATCCACGGAGAAGAGGTGGAAGCTCCATTGTTATTCCGCCTTCCCGGCACAGCCACGTGCCACGTTGACATTGACGTCATATGATTCTGCTTCCCCCCTCAGCACTGTGTCGCGCCTTTGTTCACATCTCGCTCTACACTGGTGTCTCCGAATGCAGCTTCGGGAGACTTTGGGTTATGCCGAAGGAACAAAATAGAAATAAACATACTGGAAAAAAACATAAATTTTCGGGAAGCGCCTTCTTAACTCGTAATTGCGCATGCGGCATTAAAAAACGTGAACTTGCACATTTCTGCTTGTGTGCATGCATTTAATATGAATTTTAAATGTTTACATCTTTGCAACATATAATATAGAATACAGATTAAGTTTTATGAGAAATAATTCTTTCGACTTACTTTGTATAGAGAAGATACATTATGTCCAATTCTGGAATGTATGACGTTGCAGAGGAAACTGAAAATAATTTTGAAAAACATGAATTTTACGAAAACTATAGGTTTCTTTTCACAGTTTATTTGAGATAAGCGTTATCGGACTCTATTCGCTCATCTTCAGAGGCTGATTAAGTTAAAACAAAATTATGAACTTAAGGCAGGGAAGAGAAAGTAGGTGAGTTTCTTGGGGCAGGTACTGTTATTGTGACAGAAGGACTAGCTGGTATTTTTTTTTATTCGTAAATACATAGGGTTTCAAAAGCAATAAATTGTCTGCCTTTGCACTTTGACTGGAGGATCTGTACTCCTTAACTCATAAAAAGCTAGTTTTGATTAGTATTTAAAATTATTCTTTGTTTAAAAAAATGTACAAAGTTTAGAATATTTATTTTTTGTCAAAAAATTACATAAAAGGGAACAGATTCCATCTTTGGCTTGTAAACAAAAGAGCTCACTCAGTATAGCGCTAACACACTGAGGACGTGACAAATAGAAGGGAGGATGCTGAGAATCAACCTCAGAGACAGGGTTCCAAACAAGTAGATCCGTAGACGCACTGGTGTCACTGATGTCATACAGTGAGTGGCCTGCTAAAGTGGCGCTGGGCTGGTCACGTCACAAGGCAAGACTGTGATAGGTGGCAGAAAAAGATCGTCCAGTGGCGGCTAGGATGTTCAAGCGGGGAATTGGGAGACTCCAACTGAGGTGGCTGGCTGAACACAGCAGCTGATGGACAAACATGGAGAAGTTTGGAGGAGGTCTTTGTCCAGGAGTGGCCTAAGAAAGTCTGAGGAGGAAGAAGAAGAAGATTTTTTTAAATCTTACCCGCACTTAAGAAAACGACCAATGTGATGAACAAATCCATGTCGTTAGATTTATTACGTTTAGGAAAATTGCAAAAAAAAACGACGTGTCATCCTATTAATTTTTAGCGTCCAACTACCATAAATCCTGAAAAGTTTGCAAACTTGGTTACAAAACAATCACTTTTTTTTTAAATCTCAAAAACATATTGCATAATTATACGAGCTACAAGAGTGGTGCCTACCTTTCGAAAAATAAACTACAACTAACCGTTCCGGCATATCGTTTACATCAATTTTAAGTGCTGAAGTAGATTAATGCTTTTTCAGTATTTTAACTGTAATTCCCCTGTTTCAATTGTAAACTATTATCAAGCCTGATATAACTCTTCTTTACGCAAACAATTTGATTGACTTATTGAGGACGTCAACCTTACAAGAACGTGTTGCTTATATTTTTTTCGAATTTGGGCCTGACAGACTAACGAAAATACACGTATCTGAAGATCATAACATCTTTGTTAGGTTCATCTTTGACCTTGAATGATTCTGCTCATAAATCTATGACTAAAATTATTTTCAAAACTACCACAACAGGAGACCCCAATTTCTTCTTCCTGATCCTAATCCATCCACTTGACAATCTTGTTTCCCCTCCTTTGGCTTTTTAGTTTTTCGAATCGAAATTTTATGTTCGCTGGCATCCTGGGACGTCCGAGTGGTCTAACACCGGGGGGTGCACCATCCAATACAGTTCTGATGATCTTGGAGTCCTCTGCACGTGCTACATGTCCGGCCCACTGGAGTCTTCTTGATTTCACTATCGAAACTACATTTGGGTTTTGAAATATACATGGACCGGTCTCTAGTCCAGTGGTAACACTATGGACATGTAAAGGGAAGGTTGTGGGTTCAAATCCCGGCGGAGCACAAAAAAATACCATTTATATTTTCAAATATGCTCTTTGCTGGGTTGAAAAATTCATAAACCTTTACCAAAGACCGGTCATCAAAGGTCCACGCAGCCTTACAGCAACTGGGTCTTGCTTGAGAATGAGCGCTTTGTAGTGACGACCAAGCTCACAGGGGGCTCTTGAGGTGTGATTCACACAAAAACAGCGTTCACCAAAGAAATCATCATAAAAAAGTCACAAGCTTACTAACATTTTTGGTTATCACAAGCCTGATAAGGTTTATTTTTAATAAGGTTGTTCTTGACTGACACTGTAAAAAACTGTGTTAACTTTGCACTTGTCATCCCTGTTTCAGGGTAGCTCGACAAACAAATGTAGGGCTCGTGTTCATTTGAGATTTAGAATTTAAGTTGTAACGATACATCTAAGGGCACTTGTAAGCGCGATCCTACATGTGTCTGCTTGTGAGCATCGCATTTAATATGAGTCTTAAATATTAATACATATTTGCAACTTAGATTCAAGATTTATAACTCTTTATTCCTATTTGCAGTTTATCTAACCATTGGAATATTCCATCAGCACCAAATCTCAAATATTTTTGGCATATTTATGTTGTATTCATTTAATGCAATAAATTCCATGGAATTAATTTACGCAAAAATGCTGAGAGATAATTTGTCAAGTTTTCTTTCGCTTATCAGTTGTGCGGCTCTTTATGGGTTAAAAGACGTAGAACAAAAAGTGAAAGTCAAGTAGTCAATAAACAATAGACCCTTATCGTGTTTCAAGTATGATTTACTCACATGAGTAGCTAGTTGACTTTTGTGGAAATCCGCATTCTGGAAAATATTATTTCAGAATACATGCAAGTGCATGGATTTTTTAAATTTTTCATTTATTTATTTTATTGATGAGAAAAAACAGATACAGACAAAAAATTTGGTAATCTGTCACCCCAGTGCTTAATTGACTTATCTACCATTTGATTCAAAGATGACCATTCAATGAAATTGTTTTAAGAATCGCATTCTGCACAATCTGAGCTAAGAAAAAAGCGTAAAGCACGATAATGTGAGAGTTGATTTTGAATATTTTTAAAAATAATTTCCAGTTATCATCAGACGCATTGGTCCTGTATGCATACAAACATTGTTCATGTGAAATTACCTCTGATAGACATAAGACAAACAAGAGCTAAGAGGACGAAAGGTATCAACTTTTTATTATTAATTTAATTAACAATGAAACGTGTTATTTTTTTTATGTTTTTTATTTTTTGCTTTGAAATATAATCATTAAAAATCATCCATCATTATCCTTTGAAATAAGGTGCAGTCGCGTAAGTCTCCAACGCAAACAATCCCAATCTGAAAAAATAAAAGAATTGTAAATGTGAATTTTAGTCGGTGTTATGGCCGAGGGGCAGAGGCGCATGTTCGACTAGCGTAATTGGAACAGAACAATGTTGGTTCGAATCTGCGTCTGGCCCACTTGACCATAACTTTGACCCTGGTTCAACAGATGCCATTGCATGCACACAAGCTTCTGCTCTCGCATGAAGACAGCTGGCCAGGCCAAATAGATTGATGAATAGCATTCCTTTCCACAAATCTTACAACAACAAAAAAATATACACGGTTGATACTGGAGAGATACTGCTCCGGGGTCTTTAGACCGGTCCGTAGTCTAGAAGTTCACACTTCATACTCGTAATTGGAAGGTAGTGGGTTCGAGTCCCGGTGGCGTGTTCCCATTCCACGACCTAAAAGGAATCTTTACTCAGACAAGCACACGGAAAAAAATTAATTCATCAAGTAGTTTCAGTTTTTCCATATTTACTCAAAAACTATTGACATTATAAAAAAACGGTTTCGATACTACACTAGACAATGTATAGTTCTATAAATAGAATGAAAAAAAATATTTCCAAAACATAGCACACACGAGAAAGTAGCTACAGAAGTGAAAAAAACGTATTTTTTTTAAATATTTTTTTGTGGTCGCAATTTTTAAGTTATATATTTTGTTTAAACTTTATAATTAAGATAAAAAATTAATAAACATGCTTGATTTTTTTCATTACTGTCACTTTTTTGCTAAGACCATAAAGTGTAAGAAACAATAACGGCAGATTTAGGGTATGATACTTCCGTGTGCTGTCTGAGTAAAGATTCCTTTTAGGTCGTGGAATGGGAACACGCGTCCCGGTGAAGCACGAAAAAATATTTCATTTTTCGAATTTTCTCTGCGTTGGGTTGAAAATTAATCTGCTTTTACCAAAGACTGAGCACCATAGGCACATCCAGCCTTACCCCAACTGGTTCTTGCTGGAGAATTGTCACAAGTTTCATCAAAATCTTTACCGCCTTCACGCTGAAGAAGCCCATCACAGACATGGAAAAAATGGACGAAACGTCCGTAATCCCCAGCTCTCAAAGACCACGGCAACGATCCCGGAAAGCTACTCTCCCGTATTCAAAAATTATTCCCGTATTCAAAAATTAAAATACTCATATAATGTAACTTCTACTTGCGTTATCTCCTAATGGATCGCTTGTAATGATCTCGGACATATTTACATTTACAGGGAAGGGGGCCGTTCTTACTCCAACCACTTCAGCTGAAGTGGGCGGTAAAAGAGTCCAAAAAATAAAGATATTGTGTAAATACCTATGCGGCACTAAGCTTGCGCTATAGACGTCTAAAGTTTCTGAAATCTAGGGAAACTCCCGCACAGAATTCTTTAAAAAAACTACTTGCATCATGAAAAGTTACTTCGGCAGACAGGATTTAGAAACCTGGAAACGTGGCGCAAAAGGTCCCTTATGCTAGTGCTCTCTCATAAGGTCATAAACAGCTTAATTGACAGTCTCACACTGTTGGAGGGCTATAGGTTGTATGTGCCAGATGACTTCACCCGAGGGCGAGGACATGATCTATTTCATGTACTGATATCGTGGCGCAACACCCTGTAACTCGGAGTTTTTAATGTAATTTATTAAGTTTTTAAAATCTTGCAAAAGATTTCCTCACAGCATGTTGAGAGCTGTGAAGATGCACTGTAAGGGTGAACCACAGATTTATTCCGTTATCTATGGGGTGAACCCTAAGATAACCTGTTGTAGGCAAAAATAAAAGAATTCATCAAATCAACAAAACTTACACAGGCTTGATTTTGGATCCTCCCATATGAAGTGTTGTAGTACTGTTGCAAAGTCCACTGGTCGCTTGATCCAGGTTTTCACATAGAGTAGCCTTGTAACCTTGGTGGTCCAGAGAGTCAGCCATGTAGAGGAACGAGCGATCATGGGAGCAGCCGGTTTCAGTGATTGAGCATCCAGGCATAGTGACTCCACCATTTGGATAGAAGTCATTGTGACCAACGGGATCCTTCAGACCTAAGATTCCATCGTTCGTGTGGATGATTTCCACGTACTTTCCGTCTGTCGGGCGAATGCGCTGTGATCCTGCTCCCCATGTTGGGAAAGCTGGATCAAGTCCTGGAAGAAAAAATAAAGATTGTTTGGGATTTTAGAACAAAAATAAAATGTTGGATTAAATATGTAAATATGGTAGGTAAAATAACTATTTAGTTGGGAAATTTGATTTTGTCAACCTCAACATTTTTCTAGACTTCAACATTGATTTTTTATTGTCACATTATTATGTCGGTTGACTTTTGGATAGTATTTAAGCCAAAAACAGCAGATTTTTTCATTCAAACTTTCATTAAGCTGAGAATCTCCAGACTTTAAACAACAAAAAAGTGCATTCCCACTTTTTTGGTTAATTGAAATTAGTTACCGGATGAAATTTCTGAACGTACTTACCGGATATATATTCAACCTTTCCACGTGTCGCTGATCTTCCTGTGATGCCAGCCACGTGTCCTCCAAGGCTGTGACCCATCACGTGCACATTGGAGAAGGGCACACCCAGAGTGTTCAACCAGTCCAGGAATCCTCCCACGCTGTTGCCTGTAGGCGGAACATTCAGGACTCCAGCTGGATAGTTACCATTGGCTCCTTTAGCCCAATTAACGGTGATCATATTTACATCCATCACTTTCAAAAATGCTGCAAAAAGAAAAAAACGTTTGGTTCGTTTAATTTGTTTTCCTCTTCAGTCTTTGACTTTCGCGCGTATGCAACTAACGCAACTACGCAACTAAGCTACACATATCGTGTAACTTCTCGCCGCGTTATTCCCGAAGGGGTCGCATGTGACGAGTTGAACCTATTTATTTTAACAGGTAAGGGGGTACTTCAACCACTTCAGTTGAAGGGGGGGTTTTCCCAGTTCCCGAGAGGGCTGGTTCTCATTTCTTGTGAAGGCCGAGTAAACCTTGCCGGCATTTTATTTTATGGTTTGAAATAAACACCGAAACGGGAAATCATTTCTGACGCCCTCGGTGGGATTCGAAGCCGAGCTCGTATAGATTCAGTAAGATGTGATACTGAAGCAACCATTGAAGCTCGTTCTTATAATGAACTTAGCGCAATCAAAAAATTCTTCGTTAATACGACGTAGTTCATTTGAAATTAATTTCCGATGGTCAGAGATTTTTTCTTTTTTACAGCACTGCGAAACGTTTGCAGTAGGCGGTAATGTTAAATACAACACGATCTAAAGTGTTCAACAACAAAATCCCGTTGTTTTTAACAATATGTTTCTTATACTTTATGGCCTTAGTAAAAAAGTGACATTAATGAAAAAAAACACGCGTGTTAAATAGTTATTTATCTTAATTTAACTGTCAGTTTTTTATGTATAACTTAAAAAATGACGCCACAAAAAATATTTAAAAAAACTCGTTTTTTTACATTTTTTTACTCTCATTTTGTTGTTTTGTATTTTGGAAAGATTTTTGTTCTTCATTATTATAGAATAATACAAATTCTAGTATGTGGTGTGATTATTAATAGAATAATGTGAATATTTTTGGCGATAATAGGAAAAAACTGTTTTTTAGAATTAATTAAGTAAATTAGTTTCAGTTTTTTCATATTATCTCAAAAACTATTCACATTATTCTATTATTAATCACACCACATACTAGAATTTGTAACATTCTACAATTATGAAGAAAAAAAAAATTCAAAATACAAAACAATATTAAACAAACGAGTTTTTTTGAATATTTTTTTGTGACGTCATTTTTTAAGTTATATAAAAAAAACTAACTTTAAAATTAAGATAAAGAATCATTTAACATGCGTGATTTTTTTTATTAATGTCACTCTTTTACTAAGACCACAAAGTATAAGAAACATATTTTTAAAAACAACGGGATTTTTGTTATGAACGGAGTCGTAAGTGTCTCTTTAAACTACCTACCTTCATAATATTGTTACAAACGTACGGGTTGGTACGTAAGCCTAAGTATGCTGGTGTGTGTCGAACAATCTGGAAGTGTTTCGAAAAATCCATTATGGAAGTATGTGGCATATTCTCGAATACGCGAGAACCAACGGTATGAGCTATATGAATAGAGGCGGTGGTTGTGTGAGAGATAGAGTCGCTTTAAATATTGTAACGCGAAGACTGTAGGCAGAAAGTGAAGAGTGAACACTACATTGTTGTAACCACAGGTCACGGAATATAAAGCTGTAACCTATAAGGTGATAAATAAATCTTGTGAAATAAATTTAAATCGCAATTTAATAAAAAGAACCCCAAGTAAAATCATCCTTTATTATATTACTCCAGGCCGTCGTCATTCGCCTTGAGTTTCGATTTTCAAAATTAATGCCATCACAGCAGATGAAATACATTCGCGATGTATGGAAAATCAAATTTTGTATATATGCTGCAAAACAGTAATATTCGCGTATGTGTTTGAATCCCATACTAAAATACACTTATAAACCCCTTTTGTTTTTATAACGAAATACGTATGAAACTATATATATATATATTTTTTTTTTTAAGGAATCCTGTGCGGGAGGCTCCCCAATTCTTGTGAGTCTTGGGGGTCTATGTCACCCTGGAAGGGTGCCGCAGAGGTGTTGCTTGAGTTCTTGGTTCTGTCGTGAGGCGCTGCAAGGAAGTGGTGATTGATGTTGGTTTTGAATAAAACCGGATTAAATTGGGAAGGGAACACAGATACTGGTAGACCATTCCATATTGACATCTAGCGGCAAAATTAGAAAGTTTTTTATATTTCCTTTTATTTGATTCAAAATTAAAAAAAAAAACAAACGAAATAAAAATGGATTTAAATCTGTAATCTAAGTTGCAAAGATATATAACATTTAAGATTCATATTACATGCATTCCTACAAGCAGACATTTGTAAGTTCGCGCTTACACATAATGCATGTTGACTATTACAACATAAAAACCCAATCTCAAATGCAACTCTTGCCGACTTTCCTCAGAGATGAAATTTGCATGGTAAACCATTTTTTAAAGTATGGGTGGTCAGCCTCATACCAACCTATAAGTCAAGGAAATTATTTTGTGTATTTCTTTACAGAATCTGAGTTGCAAAGATACATACCATTAGAGATTCATATTAAATGCATTCCCACAAGAAGACAGGTTCGCGCTTACAAATGCTCCATGTGGACTTACAACATAAAAACCCAATCTCAAATGAACATAAGCCCTGCAACTCTTGCCAACCTTCCCTGAAACACAGCTGAAATCTGCAAAGTGAACCATTTTTTAAAGTATGGGTGGTCGATTTTCTTTTACTATTGCATGTTTTTATTTTACATGTTTTCCGAATTTTAATGCGAGGAAACTATGCGCAATATAGACATTCTACGAATATTAAGGGGTTGGGCTGCGTAGCAGCCAGGGGCAACGCCCCTAGTAATTATATAAGGTCCTAAGGTGGCACCAGTGCTGCAGAAACGGCTCGAAAGGTTAATAATGTGTATGGCGACGGTGTCGCAAAAGAAAACAGAGTGCGTTTTTGGTTTCAACGTTTTCGTTCTGGAAATTTCGACCTGCAGAACAAGCCTCGTGGACGGCCGGAGACCAAAGTTGATAATGAGGTATTGAAGGCAATTGTGGAAGCGGATTCATCGCAAACCACGTCTGAGTTAGCTGCAGGCTGCAAAGTTAGTGATAAAACTGTTTTCATGCACTTGAAGCAAATTGGTAAGGTGAAAAAGCTTGAAACGTGGGTACATCACGAATTGAGTGAAGAAAATCAACAAACGCGCGTCGACTGATGCGTTACATTCACAGTTTATTCCGTTATCTATGGTTACATTACTCAACCGGCACAATAATGAAGGAATTTGATATCGAATCACCTGTGCTTGTTCGTTTGTGTGCACCGTGCTTTTACATGATTTTAAGATAGCAGGCTGTTGCGTGTAGTTACAAGCTGTTACGTGCTGTCGTGAGCTGTTACGTGCTGTTACGTGCTGTCATGTGCTGTCACGTGCTGTTGCCTGGTGTCACGTGCTGTCACGTGCTTTCACGTATTGTTTTGTACTGTCGCGTGCTGTCGCGTGCTGTCGCGTGCTGTCACGTGCTGTTTCGTGCTTTCGCGTGCTGTCGCGTGCTTTCGCGTGCTGTCGCGTGCTGTTGCGCGCTGTCGCGTGCTGTCGCGTGTTGTTTCGGGCGTTTACATGCTGTTGCGTATTGTAACGTGCTGTAACATGCTTGAAACGTGATCGGCGAATAATAATAATTATTTATTCATAAAAGTTTTTTACAGAATATTTACAAAGAAATAAAATAATACCTACATATGCCTGAACTAGGAAAACCTGTGTCTCAGGCGTGGAAAGCTTCTAACATATCTTTCTAAAATATATTTAAAAAAAATGAATACAGTGGTCTTAGTGAACATTGTGTTCCCGACATTTTTTGGAAATTTACCTGGTGTGATGGCGGTGTTGACCCCACTTGAGGCCCCTCCGGTCCATCCGTGTATGGTCAACTTCACAGGCTTGTTGCGATCAAAATTGGAATTGGCCAGACCTTCGGAGTCTCCCTTGAAGATCCTTTGGGGGACCGTTGGATTTGCCCTTGAAAAAAACAAAATCAGGGATAATGTCACATGAGCAATATTTGTATGTGTACTGGACCAATAGATCTTATTAATACTACAAATTGATTTAAAAAATATTTCTTACATTCAAATTATCGTTTTTTTTTTTTTTGGTTTAGATTGTGAAGAGTGTGATTCTTAGGACAATTTCATTGAGAGCTCACCTTTGAATCAAATGGTAGATAATTCAAACAGAAACTGGAAGGACGATTATGGATAACTAAAACCTTTGATAACTTTACCTTGTGAAGAGAAGATACTCAATGTCTTCTTCGGGAACATATCTGGTGTCTGTGGGCTCTTCTTCTAGATCTATCAAATGTTGATCTCCGTCATCATCACGGAATAAGACAAATCTGGAATATTCTGGATCTAAGGGCACAGCTGAGCATACTGAAAATGAATGAGGCCATAGAAGTAAATTAATCTAATGTATGATATTTCACCAAGTCTTACACCTATTTGAAACAGATTGTTACGGATATGTAGTTGTGTGTTGTGTTTGTCTGCGTAAGTTAAAAATAAAGTCGGTGAAGTCTCTCTAGAAAAATAGATCTTATAATGATAATAATTTGTTCGAGATGGCTTGAGTGTTAGATAGCATGTTCTCGCTAAATCTAGCAAATAGCAATACTCCATATTTTGTGAATTATCTTTATTCTTATGTGTAAAAACATAACAGTTTATTGAAGTATATTTTTTTTACCTCGGTATGTTGACAAATTAAAAAAAAAAAACTTTTCCAATAAGATTGGACGCCAGCAAAACGTCCATAATAATGTAAGTTCTTCAGTAACGGTTCTGTAGATATCCGAAAAGTTAAACAAATTTTAACGATCATTTCAGTTGATAAAAACATTCTTACAATTAATTATTCAAAATTATACAGGTAATTTTTACAAATGTTTTTTACCTGCCCATAGTGCAAATGTGGAAACTAATAAAACCTTCATCTCGCTTGACTCAAAATATCTAAATAATGTAAATTAATTAATTTTTTTGATGTTAGTTATCATTTTAAATATTTAATCAGGATTGCTTTTATCTCATCTGGTCAGCTAACTTATCTTTTTAATATTATTACGTAAAAATATCTATAAAATGTTGTTTACGTGAAAAATACCTCAAAGATATGAAAATATAAATAAAAAAAAACGATCATCTTATCTGTATAAAAAACATCATCTACGTAAAAGATAAGAATTTATTTTTATTTTCAAACGCCCTTTTTTATATGTCATCCTATGAGGCTTATCACCCATACTGTCAGTAATGATTCACTTTGCCAATGTCAGCTCTTTTTCAGCAAAATTTCAGGGGGTATGTTCATTTGAGGTTTTTTTTAAAGAAAATAGATTTTTGAAGAGGAATGCAATTCTGCCTGGCCAGAAACAGGTATTAATATCATCAATTAATAATTCATTATTGTTTATTTTAATGAATTAATAATTTTATTACCCAATAACATCTGTTGAACCAGGGTCAAAGTTATCGTCAAATGACCCAGGCGGGGATCGAACCAACGTTGTTCTATTCCAAACGCGCTAGAAAGATCAGCCACTTGGCCCCCTCAGCCATAACACCGACAATGATTTTATGTTATGATTCCACATGCAGCATTTGCAACCCAGAACTTACACGACGTGTCTGTTTGTGAGCATGCAATTAAAATGAATATTGAATGTTAATATATCTTTGCAACTTAGATTATAGATCGTAAATGCAGGAAAACTCTGAAAAGAGGTGTATAGTTTGTATGAATTCGAATTTATCCTATCCTTGAGCCGTAAATTTTAAAAGGATGGTCTTGCTCTATAAGTTTTCTTACATTGGGAAGATTCAGCTTTTTAAATTGAAATAAAACACCTGTAGTTTAAGAGATCACACGGTATTTATTTATTTGTTAATTTTATACACACTAACAGGAAAATAAAGGGACTATTTGCTTGAGTAAAACCTCATAGAATACCATGATTATTCTTTATAGAAAGGAGCATTTGCATTGGTCTCTAGATGAAATAGTCCCAAACTGAAAACAAAAAGGCACAAAGTTAAAGATCCTGCAGTTAGAAAATATTATTGTAGATATATGTAGTAGATATTCCTTGACTTATAGTTTTGTATGAGGCTGACCACGCATACTGTAAAAAATGGTTCACTTGGTTCGCCTGGTTCGCTCAGGGAAGGTCGGCAAGAGTTGCAGGGCTTATGTTCATTTAAGATTTGGTTTTATAAGGTAGGCTTACATGCAGCATGTTTAAGCGCGAACATTAAACGTGTCCGCTGCTGGGAATATGTCTAATATAAATCTTAAATGAAATATATCTTTGCAACTTAGATTATAGATTATAGATGACAGAGTTCTAAAATGAAGATCGTGGTAACTGTAATTGGAACTCAGTCACCATTCTGCTTGAAGTGGCCAGAGCCTCTGCAGGTTTTTCTCCATTTTCTCCTATCCTTGCATGCAATCTTTCAATTCATCCGTTCCTTTCTTTTACATTATATTTGTATCTCCCATTCTTTCACAATTCCACCAATCTGACCAGTCCTACTTTTCCTTTCACATTACTTCTGTATGTACACTTTATAAGTCTTTCATAATCCATTCTTTCTACATGTCCAAATCATCTCATCACATTTTTTGTATCTTCTTTTTCACATCCTCTTTCAACTTGCATTTGTCTTTTACCCAATCGACTTTAATTATATCTTTTAGAGTTTTTACTTGGCATACTTCTCAAGTGTTTAATTTCCATCGTACCTACTTCTCATTTCGCTCTCACTCGTAGTTCATGCTTCACTTCCATATATCAATATTCTTTTGTGTACCGACATTCTCAAAATGGTAGAAGAAAAAACTACAAAATGAAGACTCCACACAGTTAAAGACATTACATCAGTCAAAAGTACAAGAGAGTTCCAACGCAATGATTTTTTTTGGATAGTTCCATACTCGTTAATAAGATAATGCAGTATATTCTGAAAGAAGGCTATCTAGAGGAAAATTGTAAGGAAAAACTACTTACGGTGCTTTGATTTTAGATCCTCCCATGTGCAGATTCGCAGAACCAGTGCACTGTCCATTAGTTGCTTCATCAACATTGGCACATTGTCTTGCTTGAAAGCCTTGATGGTCAATGGAATCAGCCATGTAAAAGATAGAACGAGCATGAGAACAAAAACCGTCTGTGATGGTACATCCTACCATACCGGCTCCTCCATTGGGATAGAAGTCATTGTGACCAATAGGTTCCTTCAGACCCAAGACGCCACTGTTTGTGTGGATGATTTCCACGTATTTGCCGTCTGATGGTCGAATGCGCTGAGAACCACTTCCCCATGATGGGAAAGCAGGATCTAGACCTAAAAAATAAATAAAAACTCACTATTTACTTTCTTATGAGTCATGTAGATTATGGTTACAACACTATGACGTAGACAAAAAAAAAATAAACGCAAAGACTCTTATTGTGTAGCAATATACCATGCCAGAGTTATCCTTTTGATTCTCCCTTTTACTAAAGGTGTTCTTGACATGTTTTGAAAAGTGGGTAATCTTTCGATGATTAAATCCAACTGTTCTTCCACCATTTTGGTTGTTATCTTGTTGCTGGGGTTTGCTATTTCATGCGATTCGGAATCTTTGCGTAATCCAAATGGTCATTATAGTCACTCATGTTCATCGTTCCAAATAGTTTGACCAAAAATATGACCTCTTCAGCTTACCAGTTATATATTCCACTTTTCCACGTGTCACTGATCTTCCTATGATACCAGCCACGTGTCCTCCAAGGCTGTGACCCATCACGTGCATATTGGAGAAGGGCACACCCAGGGTATTCAACCAGTCCAGAAATCCCCCCACACTGTTGCCTGTAGGTGGAACATATAGAACAGCTGCCGCATAGTTGGGAACTGCACCTTTGCCCCAGTCTACAGTGATCATGTTTACATCCATAGCCTTCAAAAATGCTGCAATAATAAAATATTACATCATATTTTTGCATTGTTCATAATTTTATTTAGTAGATTAATCAATCTTGTTTAAGGAGCTAAAAGCTTCTTATAAATACACCTTGATGATTCAATCGAAAATGACGACAATCCAAAAAATCTCAATCCACCCTTTGAAACAACCCGATAATCTTGGACCGTTTGCGTTCTCCGAAACATATATTGAATTCAGACTAAAGCCATTGCATTTTGATTGCTAAATTTAATGGAAAAAAAAACTTCTTTACAGTACTCACAAACTTTGTACAACTGGTTCTTATATGGAGGCTTCAAGAAAAACGAAGAAATCAGGAATCAAATACCTACATATCTTGACATTACAGATGTTAAAATAATACCAGCTGTAATGGCAGTGTTGACGTCACTTGATACATCTCCGCCCCATCCGTGTATGGTCAATTTCACAGGATTGTTACGATCAAAATTGGAATTGGCCAGACCCTCTGAGTCTCCTTTGAAGATCCTTTGAGGGACCGTCGGATTCTTTCTGGAAAAAATATCATTTAATTCAGACATTCATCTGTACTGTAGGTACTGTATACCTCCGCAGAGGCGTCTACACTTTTTTTTGTCGCATACATTTTTAATCTCTCCAACATTCATCACTTTCCTGATTTAATTCTTTTTTTCTCATAGTTTAAAATTTTTTGAGGAATTCAAAAACACTGTTTATTTTCACATGAATATATTTAAAAAGGTTACAATCTTTAGAGTAAGTTACTAACGTTTTCGACCTAGAAGGTCATCATCAGGTATATATATATACCTGATACCTGATGATGACCTTCTAGGTCGAAAACGTTAGTAACTTACTCTAAAGATTGTAATCTTTTTAAATATATTCATGTGAAAATAAACAGTGTTTTTGAATTCCTCAAAAAATTTTAAACTATAACAGTATGAATTTTCACAGTGTTAATACACAAACAATACAAAATATACTTTTTTTCTCACTTTGCAGGTTCCATTTTCTCAACTTATTTGGTTTATCCATTCCATCTTCGGTCTTCCCCTTCCACGCTTTCCTCTGATATTTTCTCTGTACACTTTTTTTGTAAGTCGTTCACGATCCATTCTTTCAAGATGTCCAAACCATCTCATCGTGCTTTTTATACTTTCATTTTAATTTTTATTTTAATATCACACTCGTTCATCACCCAATCATTGCAAACTCTAACGTTCAGTGTCTTTCCATTCATTGCTCTCATACTACCAAAACTATAATCAAAGGACCAAGTAGCAAAATGAAATAAACTTCAAACTATTTAGATTCACTAACATTCCATCATTGTTCCTTACCTTGTGTAAAGATAGTACTCGATATCTTCTTCTGGAGCATATTTGGTCTCTGTGGGCTCTTCTTCCAGATCTATCAAATGTTCTTCTCCGTTATCATCACTGAAGAAAACAAATCTAGAATATTCTGGATCTAAGGGTACAGATGAACATACTGAAAATGGAAATAAAATAATCAATTATTTTGAGATCAACAGCCGTTTCTTTCGGTCCTTGCATAGTTCTTTCTTGATATTCGTCGTTGGTACTGGTATGGTCAAGCGGATAAGGCGTCGTAACTAGAATTTGTGTTATTGAAACAATCGCAAGGTCTAACCCCGCTTGCACTGTGTCCTATTAAAAAATACTTTGACCATGATTCAACAAATGTCATTGAGAAACTGTTGGTTATTCATATTTCATTACAAAAATATACTATGAACTCTTAATTGATGATGTTAAATGGCCAAGAAAAATAGGTTGTGTTAATTCAATTCCTTTTCACAAATTTATGCAAAGAAAAAAAAACTTCATGTTTATTACCTGCCCACAGAGCAAATGCACAAACAATCAATACTTTCATATCGCTTGACAAGAAATATCTCAATATACTGAATCAATAAAAAATAAATTGTGATACTAACTCATTTTAAAGATGCTGTATACAGATTTTGTTTTATCTTATTTTGACTCTGATATCGATTTTCACATCAAAGTCATATCAGGAAGGTTATTTTAAGCCAAGATATTGTACTAAAACCTAATCTGAGCTGCACATCTTATATATAAAAAAGGAGAGGGTATTTGCGTCTGTTTTTTTCGAATTTGCAAAAATGTTTTTCTAACAAGTGTTTCTATTGACAAACTGAACTAACGCTACGTTCCAGAATTTTTGGTGTTTGTTTGTCCGTTTGTTTGTTTGTCCGTTTGTTTGTTTGTATATTTGTACCATTATAGGCGCCCAGACCGTTTGCAGCACGATGCTGAAATTTTGCACACCCCCATAAAGTGTCAGTGGCTAAACAACTGTCAGGGTCTGGATGACGTCACGTGCATATTTCGCATACCTGCCATACAGACTGAAAATTGCAATCTTGCCGCTGGCGGCCGTTTTAAATTTACAGGCTTGATATTCGAAACAGTCATGTCTCTTAGTAATTTTAACAACTTTTGGAAGAAATTTTTTCGCAAAAAGTAAATTCTTCAAACAAAATTTGTAAATACCTACATTGAAAAAAATAAAAAACAATAACTTTCAGGTGGCACATCGGGCGCATGCATAAAGTTGGAACATTGAAATTAGGCATGGTATCTGCACATAAACAGACTTAAATATTTTCAAAAGAACAACGAAATACATGAAGGATTAAGAGTAGCTGCCATACTTTTTTTTTGGTTTCTTCAATATTTAACATTCTCCTGGCGTTCATTTTAAAAGTCTGAAGGTTTTTTCTCAATGATCAATTTGGTTTTGCTTATGTCAACATTTTTTGAAAGAAAACTTTTTTCAATGACAATTTTTTTCCAACAAAGTTTTGAAAAACCTGATTTTCACAAAAAAGTCAAATTTATAAGTAAAAAAATCAACTGTTTTGATGCTACACAAACAATTATAATTTAGCGAAATGTAATGATATGTAATAGGACAATTCCGCCAAGTGTATATTTTACATACCCGCGATACAAACTAAAAAAATATATTGCTCTGCAGGCGGCCATTTTAAATTCATAGGCCTCATACTCGAATTTTGAATGCATTTTAGTAAACCCCATAAATGTTGGAAGAAACTTTTTTTTTACGGCAAATTTCTTTGAACAAATATTTAAAAAGTAAAATTTCATACAAAGTGTCTTATATATAAAAATGAAAAAAGTTAAAAAGTTTATTTTTTTTTAATTTTCAAAAGTCATTTTTTTCTTAGAGTTCTGTCGATGGGTCGAACGTTTTCCCATACTTAGATTTTTTGTAGATAGTGAGTTTAGGCATTTTGAGGTATCTTCAGGTACCAAGCAGTATCAGACACTAAAATATCGTGAAAAGTATCACAAGCAGTTTAAAGATATCAAAAGATAATTCAGAGCAGGACGAGCAGTTTGAAGGCATTTCATGACAATAAGAGCAGCTGGAACTATCTAAAAACAAAAGCACCAGTACCAACAAAACAATGCCGTATGGCAAACGCAGTCATGTTTCATGCCACTATAAGACAATTGCAAGCAACACAGGTACGCTTAAGATACTATTACCAGCAAAACGAAAAAGAGCAGAAAATACAAGTTATACACTTAATTGATAATGATCGTGTCGAGCATCATTATAAACCATCACCAGAAAAATAAAGAGCAGAAATAAAAAGCAGGATAAAGACTTCAGCACCTGCACAACAATAGGAAGTAGCACGATCAGGCCTGGGATTCTACCGTAAAACTGTCCACTTTTTGTTGTTGTTGTTGGTCAGTTCTCATGGATCTTTTAAAAATCAGAGCAGGGGTAAAGTGTGCTGGCGAAGCCGGACTTCAAACTGCCCGTAGGGCCTAGCAGCCAACCGTGCGAGAGCGCGGTTTGGTCTGCTAGTTTTTTATATTTTTCTTCTTCCTTAGTCTTTCTCATCCTACTCCTATGGCATGCTTTTGACGTTACGCACAATGCTTTATGCACTATGCTCTATGGACACTATGCTCTGTGTACTGTGCTCTATGCACTATTCTCTATGCACTATGCCTATTGTCTGTGTACTGTGCTCTATGCACTATGCTTTATGCACTATGCCATATGCACTATGCTCTGTGTACTGTGCTCTATGCACTATGCTCTGTGCACTATGCCATATGCACTATCCTCTGTGTACTGTGTTACATGCACTATGCCATATGCACTATGCTCTGTGTACTGTGCTCTATGCACTATGATCTATGCACTATGCCATATGCACTATGCTCTGTGTACTATATTCTATGCACTATGCTCTATGCATTATGCCATATGCACTATGCTCTGTGTACTGTGCTCTATGCACTACGCTCTATGCACTATGCTCTATTCACTATGCTCTATGCACTATGCCATATGCACTATACTCTGTGTACTATATTCTATGCACTATGCTCTATGCACTATGCCATATGCACTATGTTCTGTGTACTATATTCTATGCACTTTACTCTATGCATTATGCCATATGCACTATGCTCTGTGTACTGTGCTCTATGCACTACGCTTTATGCACTATGTGTTATGCACTATGCTCTATGGCATGCTGTTGACGTTACGCACAATGCTTTATGCACTATGATCTATGCACTATGCTCTATGCACTATGCTCTATGCACTATGCTCTATGCACTATTCTCTATAGTCTATGCACTATGCTCTGTGTACTATGCTCTTTACACTATGCTCTAAGGCATGCTGTTGTGGTTACGCACAATGCTTTATGCACTATGCTCTATGCACTATGCTCTATGCACTATTCTCTATAGTCTATGCACTATGCTCTGTGTACTATGCTCTTTACACTATGCTCTAAGGCATGCTGTTGTGGTTACGCACAATGCTTTATGCACTATGCTCTATGCACTATGCTCTATGCACTATTCTCTATGCACTATGCTCTATGCACAATGCTGTGTGTACTATGCTCTATGCACTATGCTCTATGTACTATGCTGTGTGCACTATGCTCAATGCACTATGCTGTGTGTTCTATGCTCTATGCACTATTCTCTTTGCACTATGCTCTATGTACTATGCTGTGTGTACTATGCTCTATGCACTATGCTCTATGCACTATGCTGTGTGTACTATGCTCTATGCACTATTCTCTATGCACTATGCTCTATGCACTATGCTCTATGCAAAATTGCTAGTTTTATGTTCATTTGAGGTATTGATTGTGTTTTGTGAGTACACATGCAGCATTTACAACCACTTTCTGTTTGTGGGCATGCATTTTATGTGATTTTTAACTGTTTTTATATCATTGCAACATAGATTATTGATCCTAAATGCAGGAAAACTCTTAAACTATTTTTATAGTTTGTATGATTGGCGGTACGCAGTGGCATACTTTTACCCACCTTGATGTATGGAAGCGAGGCCTGGACGGTGAATGAAAGTGAAATTAGTAAAGTCCATACTGTTGAAATGGACTTTCTAAGAAGTATGATTGGGAAAAAACGGAGTGACAGGGTGAGGAATGATTTTGTAAGAGAAGAATGTGGTGCAAGAGAAAGTGTGAAAGTGAAGATTAAAAGAAGTTTGTTAAGATGGTTTGGGCATATGGAGAGAATGAATGAGGAAAGACTGACGAAGAAAGTATATGTTGGTAGAATAGATGGATGTCGTGGTAGAGGAAGACCGAGAAAGGTATGGATGGACCAAATATCCGAAATTGCGAATGAATGGAATATCCAGAGTCATAATAAAAGAAGAGCTTGTATGAAGAAGGTTATGACTCTGGAGGAAATGAAAGAAGTATGTAAGGATAGAAAGAAATGGCGGTTGATCTGTGATGTTGGCGGCTAGGGTTTGTTAAAGTAAAATTGGTTTTTATGATTTAGTTTTTTATGTCCATGTATATATTATAATTTATTGATTTTAAAAATGTAATTTGTCATGTATGTTCCTTGACTTATAGGTTGTTATGTGGCTGACCACCCATACTGTAAAAAATTGGTTCACTTTGCCAATGTCACCCCTGTTTCAGGGAAGGACGGCAAGAGTTGCAAGGCTTATGTTCATTTGAGATTGGGTTTTTATATTGTAGGTCCACATGCGGCATGTGTTAGCGCGAAATTATACATGTCTGCTTGTGGGAATGCATTTAATATAAATCTTAAATGATATATATCTTTGCAGCTTAGATTAGATTAGATTAGATGAATTAGTGAGCCGTAAATTTCAAAAGGATGGACTTGTTTTGTAAGTTTTCTTACCTTGGGAAGATTCAGCTTTTTTAATTGAAATAAAACATCTGAAGTTTAAGAGATCATAGAGTATTTATTTATTTATTCTGTTTATACACACACACATACAATACACACATCATAAGAAAATAAGGGGACTATTTTCTTGAGAAGAACCTTATAGAATGATTATCCTTTGAAATAAGGGGCATTGGCATTAGTTTCCAGATGGAACAGTCCCAAACTGAAAACAAAAAGGCACAAATATTGTAGATAGATGACAGACTTCTAGAATGAAGATCGTGGTAACTGTTATTGGAACTCTGTCACCATTTCGCTTGAGGTGGCCAGAGCCTCTGCAGGTTTGTCTCCATTTTCTCCTATCCTTGTATACCTCTTTCAATTTATACATATCCATCACTTTTTTCATATATTTCTTTGTTTTTTTCACAAATCCGCCAATCTCATCTAGTCCTACTTATCTCGGTCTTATTTTCCTCTTTTCCCTTTCCCATTTTTTCAGTGAAAGCACTTTGTAAGTCTTTCATAATCCATTATGGCTACATGTCCACACTATCTCATCCCATTTTTTTACCTTTACTTCTAAATCTTCTTTTATCTTGCATTTTTCTTTTACCCATTCATCCCTAACTCTATTTTTTAGAATTTTTCTTGGCACACTTTTCAAGTATTTCTTTTTCACTGTATATACTCATTTCATTCTCACTTGTAGGCCATATAACCTATAAGAAGAGTTAAAACAATGTTTGGAGAGCGTGCATTTGCAGTTGCTGTTCCTCTGGCGTAGAACCACCTGCCACATCATGTGAGAGAGCTAGAGGACCATGGAAAGTTCCGGAATGCACTGAAGACAAGCAAATTTCTGACATCGTTTGCACCAGCGCTTTTGGAGTGAGTACATCACAAAACGGCGCTATAAAGAAATCATCAACTCATCATCATCATCATCATCATCCATGCTTCACATCCATACATCAATGTTGTTAACAATATGATATTGTGTACTAACATTCTAAAAATCGTAGAAAAAATAACTACAAAATGAAGACTACACAAAAATAAGTTAAAGACATTACATTAGACAAGAGAGTTCCAACGCAATGATATTTTTTGGAAAGTTGCATACTCGTAAATAAGAGAACGCGAGAACGAAAAAATTCGGGAAAAGGAGTTATCCAGAGGGAAATTGTAAGGAAAAACTACTTACGGTGCTTTGATCTTAGATCCTCCCATGTGCAGATTCGCAGAACCAGTGCACTGTCCATTAGTTGCTTCATCAACATTGGTGCATTGTCTTGCTTTGTAGCCTTGATGGTCAATGGAATCAGCCATGTACAAGTAAGCACGAGCATGAGAACAGAAACTGTCTGTGATGGTACATCCCACCATACCGACTCCTCCATTGGGATAGAAGTCATTGTGACCAACAGGCTCCTTCAGACCCAAGACGCCACTGTTTGTATGGATGATTTCCACGTATTTGGCGTCTGATGGTCGAATGCGCTGAGAGCCACTTCCCCATGATGGGAAAGCAGGATCAAGACCTGAAGAAGAATTAGAAATTTACTATTAACTTTCTTGGGAGTCATATAGATTATGGTTATAATACTGAACAAAATAAAAATAAATGGCAAAGACCCTTATTGTGTAGCAAAATATCATAGTAAATGCCAGAGTTTTTCTTCTAATCCTACCTTTTACTAGAGGTGTTTTTGACATGTTTTGAGAAGTGGATGGTCTATCGATGATTACCACCTTTTTGGTTGTTTTATTGATTATTTTGGTTGGTAACTTGTTGTTGGTGTTTTCTATTTCATGCGATTCGGAATATTTGCGTCATCCATATGGTCATTATAGTCACTCATGTTCATCGTTCCAAATAGGTTGACCAAAAAAATGACCTCTTCCGCTTACCAGTTATGTATTCCACTTTGCCACGTGTCACTGATCTTCCTGTGATGCCAGCCACGTGTCCTCCAAGGCTGTGACCCATCACGTGCATATTTGAGAAGGGCACACCCAGGGTGTTTAACCAGTCCAGAAATCCCCCCACACTGTTGCCTGTAGGTGGAACATATAGAACAGCTGCCGCATAGTTGGGAACTGCACCTTTGCCCCAGTCTACAGTGATCATGTTTACATCCATAGCCTTCAAAAATGCTGCAATAATAATATATAACATAATAAATCACACGATTTCTTCATATTTTTGCAAAGGCATAATTTAATTTGGTAGATTAATCATTTTTGTTTAAGGAACTGAAAAATTCAAAACACCTCAATGCTTCAATCGAAAATGACAAAATACCAAAAATCATCATTGACCCTTTGAAAACAACCCGATAATCTTTGATCGTTTGTTTTCTCCGATACCTACATTTATCAAAGTTAGACTGATGCCATTGCATCCCGTTTATAGAAATAATTTAATAGAAAAGAAAAACTTGTTTCCAGCACTCACAAACATGGTAAAACTGGTTCTTATTCGGAGGCTTCGAGAAAAACAAATAAATCAGGCATCAAATACCTTCATATCTTGGCATTTAATCGACCTCTAATCAATATTTGATTGACACAACAAATTTGATGCTTAATTCTGGTAAGGACCTTGGCTATATATTATATTTCTTAGAAGATGGTGGAATGTGATAGAGTTAGAACAGAAATATGATGTACATCAGCTGGCTTACGTAATTGCAACCAAATGTTTGATTTGAAAGAGAAAAATCACACTTAATTTAGATTTTTGTCTGATTGGAGTTTGGTGGACAAAATATGGAAAGACCGGGGTGTGAGTAACAGCACCAAGATTAAGCTTGTCAGGAGTCTGGTCCACTCTATTTTTCTCTATGCTGCTGAAACATGGACCATAAAAGCAGCAGAAAGAAGAAAAATTGACGCTTTTGAAATGTGGTGCTGGAGGCGCATGCTTCGAATCCCATGGACGGCTAGACACACCAATGAGTCCATTCGTCGGGAGCTGCGTTTAGATGGCTTGACTCTGGCCAACATGTGTACACGCCGTATTCTTCAGTTCTTCGGACACGTTGTCCGTGGCAATGAGGATAGCCTGGAACGACTGGTTGTGATCGGTAACTTGGAGGGGAAGAGAGGAAGAGGTAGATCCCCCACACGATGGACCGATCAAGTGAAGACAGCAGCAGGCACCTCGGTAGTTGGAGCGTTGCGGGCAGCGCAGTCGAGGGAGAGCTGGAGAAGATTGGTTGCTTCCACAAGGGTCACAACCCTCAGTAATGAGGAATAGGATTAAGAAGAGAGGAGTTTGGTGCAACAATCCCATAGATGTTGAAATAATACCAGCAGTAATAGCAGTGTTGATTCCACTTGTTACATCTCCATCCCATCCATGTATTGTCAATTTCACAGGTTTGCTACGATCAAAATTGGAATTGGCCAGACCCTCTGAGTCTCCTTTGAAGATCCTTTGAGGGACTGTTGGATTCTTCCTGGAAAAAAATATCATTGAATTCAGACATTCATCTGTACTGTACTGTATACCTCCGCAGATGCGTCTCCACTTTTTTCTGTCCTTGCATATATTTTTCATCTTATCAACATTCATCACTTTCTTAATGTAATTCTTCTCCTTTTCTCACTTTTTAAGTTCCATTTTCTCAACCTATTTGGTTTATCTTTTCCATCTGCGGTCTTCCCCTTCCACTTTTTCTTCTGATATTTCCTTTGTACACTTTCTTCGTTAGTCGTTCACCATCCATTCTTTCAAGATCTCCAAACCATCTCATGGTGCTTTTTTATTCTTCTATATTTCTTCTATATTCTTTTATATTTCATTCTCATATTCTCTATTATACCACACTCGTTCATCACCCAATCATTGCAAACTCTATCGTTCAGTGTCTTTCCATTCATTGCTCTCGTACTACTACAACTATAAGCAAAATACCAAGAAGCAAAACGAAATAAACTTCAAACTATTTAGATTCACTAATATTCCATCATTGTTCCTTACCTTGTGTAAAGATAGTACTCGATATCTTCTTCTGGAGCATATTTGGTCTCTGTGGGCTCTTCTTCCTGATCTATCAAATGTTCTTCTCCGTTATCATCACTGAAGAAAACAAATCTAGAATATTCTGGATCTAAGGGTACAGATGAACATACTGAAAACGGAAAAAAATTAATCAATTCTTTTTAGATCAACTGCCATTTCTGTCGCTGGTATTGTCGAGCGGATAAGGTGTCGGAACTCAAATTGGTGTTATTAAAGCAATCGCAAATTCAAACCCCGCTGTAACCATAACATATCTAAAAATGCTCGATTGGCGGTACGCAGTGGCATACTTTTACCCACCTTGATGTATGGAAGCGAGGCCTGGACGGTGAATGAAAGTGAAATTAGTAAAGTCCATACTGTTGAAATGGACTTTCTAAGAAGTATGATTGGGAAAAAACGGAGTGACAGGGTGAGGAATGATTTTGTAAGAAAAGAATGTGGTGCAAAAGAAAGTGTGAAAGTGAAGATTAAAAGAAGTTTGTTAAGATGGTTTGGGCATATGGAGAGAATGAATGAGGAAAGACTGACGAAGAAAGTATATGTTATAGGTAGAATAGATGGATGTCGTGGTAGAGCAAGACCGAGAAAGGTATGGATGGACCAAATATCCGAAATTGCGAATGAATGGAATATCCAGAGTCATAATAAAAGAAGAGCTTGTATGAAGAAGGTTATGACTCTGGAGGAAATGAAAGAAGTATGCAAGGATAGAAAGAAATGGCGATTGATCTGTGATGTTGGCGGCTAGGGTTTGTTAAAGTGAAATTGGTTTTATGATTTAGTTTTTTATGTCCATGTATATATTGTTATTTTTATTCTTTGATTTAAAAAATGTAATTTGTCATGTATGTTCCTTGACTTATAGGTTGTTATGCGGCTGGCCACCCATAATATAAAAATTGGTTCACTTTGCCAATGTCACCCCTGTTTCAGGGAAGGACGGCAAGAGTTGCAAGGCTTATGTTCATTTGAGATTAGGTTTTTATATTGTAGGTCCACATGCGGCATGTGTTAGCGCGAAATTATACATATCTGCTTGTGGGAATGCATTTAGTATAAATCTTAAATGATATATATCTTTGCAGCTTAGATTAGATTAGATTAGATTAGCTGCACCGTGTCCTATTAACAAATACTTTGACTCTACTTCAACAGATATCATTGGGTGATTGATAATTCATAATTCATTACAAAATTAAATTAAAAATTCTTAATTGATCATTTTAAATGTCAAAAAATAAATTTGTTGTGTAAATTTAATTCCTCTTTACAAATTTATTAAAATAAATTTAATAGCACTAAATTAATATGTATTACCTGCCCACAGAGCAAAAGCACAAATAATCAATACTTTCATATCGCTTGACTCGAAATATCTCAATATACTGAATCAATTAAAAATAAATTAGGACACTAATTCATTTTAAAGATGCTGTATCCGATTTTGTTTTATCTTATTTTTACTCTGATATCGATTTCCACATCAAAGTCTACAAAGTCATATCAGGAAGGTTATTTTTACCTTAGATTTGGTATTTCACTGTAATCTGAGCTGCACATTTTTTTTTCTTCTTCCTTAGTCTTTCTCATCCTACTCATTACGTATTTATGGGTTTTCATTAAATATGGTTCTTAAATGTTATCTATCTTTGCAACTTAGATTAAAGATTATAGCTCCTCACTGGGCTAAAAAACTAATCTGCTTTACCAAAAACCGGTCACTGTAGGTCCATCCAGCTTTACAGTAAACTAGTCTTGCTTGAAAGTTGTTACTTTCTACACCGATGATCAAGCTTAGTAGAGGGCTTTTGAGAGAATACAAACCGTCAAGCTAAATGGAGCTCTCTCGTTGCAGACATCATTGACATGTAGAATACCTCAAGGTTCTGTAGTAGAAACTCTACTCTATACAATATACACAAGAAAAATTGAGGATATTATTCATAAATGGGGCTTAAAGACCCACATATACGCAACCGACTGCCAAATCTTCTCCCACTGCAGACTTTCCGATATCAATGACCTCATGTTCACTTTAAACAGATGCATTGAAGACGTAAGCAAATAAATGCTCTCTCATCGACTAATGCTAAACCAAAGTAAAACGGAGCTTACATGGCTTGCCACTGAAAAACGAGCACACGTGATAGACACCCTCCAGTGCATATCTCTGGAACTGACTTTCTTCCATCAAAGTGTGTCAAGTTGTTAGAAAACCAGCTGGATATCTGTCTCAGTTTGAGAAAACAAATAAGCAAAACCATCAGTGCTGTTTTCTACGGCCTCAGACAGCTCAATCAAGTCAAGAGTTGCTTCCCACTAGAGGCTATGAAAGCGCTTGTCAATGCTTCAGTTGTGTCCAAGGTGGACTACTGCTATGGCATTTTTGCTGCAAAACCACTATGTCAGCTTAAGAGACATCATGTCACTTCTGCAAGGACTCTACTGGCTGAAAATTTCGCAAAAAAATCATTTTAATCAGAACCTCATGGTGTTCAAAGCTCTGCAAAGAATGGCGCCGGAGTGCTTGCAGGAACTAGTGCACCCAAAGGATATACAGGAGAGAAGACTGACGCTGCGCTCAGCAGAAAAGGGCTCCAAAACATTGGTGAGCGAGCCAACCAGGAGATTAATCACTGTCTTCAGCAATCGTTCGTTTGCTGTTGCGGGTCCCTCTTTGTGGAACCAGCTGCCACCGGATGTGCGAGCATCGAAATCCAGGGAAAACCTCAAAAAACTTTCAAGACACACTACTTCGCAGCGATAGCACAGCAAGCGCCCTTGAAGTGACACTCTTCACGAAACGGCGTTATATTAAATCATCATTATATCAAGTACAACTAATATTATTCAAAAATATCTTGTGGAATAAATTTTAATTTTTATTTTAAACACATATCTACTTTAAAACACAAAAACGGTATTTTATAAAATGATAAATGAATAAATATTTCATGAGAGAAGGAAGTCGTTATTGTGCTTGTTTTGTTTGCAATTAGTCATCGTCATTATCCCTTGTAGTATGGAACATTCACGTTGGTCTCCAAATGGAACAGCCCAATGCTGAAAATCAGAAAAGACATTTAAAGATTATTGGAAAGCAATCATACGTTAGTCTTCAATCCTTACTGATCTCCACGTCTACTCAACTTGGCGCCAATTATCGATGTAATTTTTCTGATTGTTAATAATGATCCAAAACGTGAAGAGTATTATGTACCTTCATAATGTGTGCCGGTATTCAAACAATAGCGTTAACTTTAAGCTATTTTTGTTGTTATTTTAAAACAAAACAACACTTTCAAAAGCATTCGATTTTATAAAAGAGTAAGTTATCAGATCTCCAATGTATGTAAGAGTTGTCCATTCTGTATCAAATGCCGGGGCTGAAGAAATCACCGAAACAAGAAATAATGTTTGACATCTTCGGATGCCGATTCAAATCATCCATGATGATCGTTCAGTTACACTATTTATAAATTTAAAAACAGTGAAAGAATACAAACGGTGTTTTGATCTTAGATCCTCCCATATGTAGTTTAGTAGAACCAGTGCACTGTCCATTTGTTGCCTGATCTTCATTTGCGCACTGCGTAGCTTTGAACCCTTGGTGGTCTATGGAATCTGCCATGTAGAGAAAAGCGCGGTTGTGAGAGCAAAAAGAGTCGCTGATGGTGCATCCCACCATGCTGACTCCGCCATTGGGATAGAAATCGTTGTGACCAACAGCTTCTTTCAGTCCCAAAACTCCACCGTTTGTGTGGATGATCTCCACGTATTTACCATCCGAGGGCCGAATGCGTTGAGAGCCGCTGCCCCAAGATGGGAAAGCAGGATCTAGTCCTGAAAACAAATTTTGGAACATTTGTTCATCAATTGGAGTTAAATTCATATTACATTAAACCGTTCTGAAATATAAAAATGACTATTCTTTTAAGTTAGGAAAGCATTTCAGGTAACTTTTTTGGATTCCGTTTTTTTTTATTTATTAAGATTCCATTAACATCAATTGTAAACACAGAACACTGACCAGAAGTGAGTGATCAAAAGTTCGTCCAAAACGGTCTTCAAGCTAGAAATTAAGCTCAAAAAGCTTCGTTCTTACTAAGAATCACATTGAACGTTAATTGTTCTGCGATTTTGATGATAAACATCTAAAAAGTGAAATCACCAAATTGTTGCAGCACCAATTTTGACTTCAACCATATTTGTTTTGTCAAACACACCACTTTTAATTTAAACGCCACTCATATTTGGTCTAAAAACAAACATGTCGTGCCATAAAGTAGGAACTTTTTGTTGATGAATTCAGCATTTGTACCTGTGATGTATTCAACCTTCCCACGTGTTGCTGATCTGCCTGCGATGCCGACCACGTGTCCTCCGAGGCTGTGACCCATCAAATGAAAGTTGGCGAAGGGCACTCCTTGGGTGTTGAGCCAGTCTAAGAATCCTCCCACACTGCTGCCTGTTGGTGGAACATTCAGAACAGCAGAAGGATAGTTGCCAGCTGCGCCAATGCTCCAATCGACAGTGATCATGTTCACATCCATGGCTTTCAGGAAAGCTTGAAACAACAAGAGAAACACATTGAGATGGGAAATATTCTGGTTATTCAAATCTTGTACTTGATTTCAGAAGTGGGCTGAAATTTCTATTTAAAAATAAAAAATCCCAATGAATTTTCAAGAAGTGCTAAATTTTAACTGAAAACTTTGTCACAAACTGAAGTGTTGTTTTTGATTGTTTAATGTGAATTGTAAATGTTAATATATTGTTATGTAAATAACAAAAGCATATAAATATTTAGGTAGGTAGATATATTATTTGTAGCTGATGGAAGTTGTATATAAGTAGGATTAATTATTATAAGTCCCTAGGGTAAAGAGATATTATAAATAAGTAACTAGAAATCATCATAGTTATGTACTCAAAGCTTTTGAAAGACCATTCGAGAAGATTCCAGCTAAATTGACCTCGACTTGCAACTTCTATCGCTGGAGTATAAAAAGCCGCGAACGGCTTGCAGGAGTTCAGTCATCATACGACACTCTACTTCTAAAAACAAAAGACAGTATAAGTGAACCTAATCCATCTGTAAAATAAATAAATGTGTATTGTAAAAAATAAATATAACTGTACAAATAAATCTAAGTGTGAAATAAATACTCTAAAAGAAGACCAGTTTTTAATTTGCAAAATAGTTGAACCCAAATCAAATAACATAACAATATCTTCGAGAGCATTGAGAGCATGAGACATTGAGAGCATAGTCGAGAAAAGGAGCCTAACTACACATGCATATGCAGATGACTGGCAGATTTACTCTCAGTGTCGACCACACATGGCAGGAGCTCTCAGTAATAGGGTGGCAGCTTGAATTGCGGAGATCGGTGAATGGATGACAAATAATGGCCTGATCCTTAACATGGGTAAGACGGAAATTATGTGGGCTGCTACGTCCAGGCGTGATCATCTCCTGACAACACGCGCACCACTCTCCATTGGGGGACAGCTGATTCAGCCGTCGGATTCAGTGAGACTTCTAGGAGTCACACTGGATCGGAACCTCACAATGGGAGAGCAGTTGAATAACACGGTATCCTCCCCGTTTTTTGAACTTCGCCAGATAAAGGCAATCAGGAGATGTTTACCATCAGGGGCGGTCAGGACTCTGGTAAACGCTTTTGTGATGTCTCGGGTTGACTATTGCTCAACGCTGTATATAGGTCAGCCGAAAAAACAGTTCAGCCGGCTTCAATCTGTGCTGAACTCTGCAGCAAGACTCATATTCGGGATATCTAAATTTAACCATATTACTCCATTGTTGAAAAAACTGCATTGGCTTCGTTTTCCGGAGAGGGTGGTCTACCGTGTTTGTCTGATGGTTTACAAAGCTGTCAATGGTATAGCTCCTTCATACTTGTCTGACATGTTCTCACGTGTTGAGATAGATTTGAGACGCCAAACTCTCAGATCTGCGGAGTGTGGGGTGGTTGACTTAGTCCAGCCGTCACGTCAGACACGCACTAATTTTGGGGACCGTGCTTTCCGGTTTGCGGGCCCAATGGAGTGGAACGGACTACCACCTAATGTGAGGAAGGCAGAAACTGTTGGTGTCTTAAAAGGAGCACTAAAGACGCATCTTTACAAAAAGTCTTATCCGTGATTTGAGAGGGCCCTTGAGGTGTGACACACACAAAAACGGCGCTGTTGTATTATGTGTACCTTATAAATAAATTATCCTTATATATATATAATATCTTTGCAACTTATACTATAGATTATTATAGATTATTTATGACTCCAGAGGAATTTGGAAACAAAGAGAAGAACAAGTTATGTACCTGCAGTTATGACTGTATTGACTTGGTTAGTTGGACCCTCTGTCCATCCATGGATCGTCATCTTCACGGGCTTGGAACTGTCAAAGTTGGAAGCAGTGAGACTGGCAGCGTTGCCCTTGATGATTCTCTGAGGAGTAGTTGGATTTTTCCTAAAAATAAGAATAACAATGTCTTAGAGTTTTACAATCATTTCACTTTCACGCTGAATAAGCTCGTTGTAGACAAGAACCTCCAGCTCCAAAAGACCACGGAAACAGATCCCGGAAAACATCCCTCCAGCATTGTAATATTGGTTTTACTGGAGGAGGAAAACTCAATTCAAATTATGTCTGACTGGCTGTTTAGGATAATAACGTAACTACACAACTTATCTACACATACAGTGTGACTTGTTGTCGCGTGTGACTTATTCCGCGAGAAAGAAAATGCTTCAAGCAATAAACTTCAGGCATAAAAGTAATATATGAGTTATAAAAGGCAGCAGCCGAGGATTTTTTTCAAAAATGAGATTCCTTTTCTTATAAGGTTGGTATGGTTCCTTGACTTATCGGTTGGTACGAGGCTGACCACCCATAGAGTACAAAATGGTACACTTTGTCAATGACAACTCTTTTCAGGGAAGATCGGCAAGAATTGCTAGTATTATGTTCATTTTTTAAAACTAATCTTCGCTTATTGTGTGACTTATGGCCACGTTATCCCCAAAAGTGTCACAAGTGACGAGTAAAATCTGTTTCTTCCTACAGGTAAATAAACCAGCCTTACGCCAATGGCTTTAGAAAGACCTTGGGGTTTTCCAGTGCTCGAAGGGGCTGGTACTCATTTTTTGTGAAGGCTGAGTAAGCTTTACCGGTATTTAAATTTTAGCTTAGGTTTAATCACGTGCAATATGTATTATCAAAGCTCATAAGTGGTGGACTACAGTTGTTTAAAGACGCAACGCAACTTAAAAACGCAACTAAGCTACACATATAGTGTAACTTCTTGCCTGCGTTATCCTCGAAGGGGTCGCATGTGGCGATTCGGGACCTATTTATTTGTACGGTTAAGGGGGCCGGCTTCACACCAACCACTTTCAATCGAAAGAGAGGTTTCCCAGCTTCCGGGGGGGCTGGTTCTCTTTGCCTATGCACAATTTTTTATGCACTATGCTATTTGCGTTCAGCACTATGCTTTATGCACTATGCTGTTGGCGTTATGCACTATGCTCTATGCTCTATGCACTATGTTCTATGCACTATACTCTATGCACTATGACTATGCTGTTGGCGTTATGCACTATGCTCTATGCTTTATCCACTATGCTCTATGCACTTTGCTCTTGCCGCGTTATCCCCTTCGGGGATAACGTGGCAAGTAGTTACACTATATGTGTAGCTTAGTTGCGTTTTTTTGCGTTTGCGTTTTCTATGCACTATGCTTTTGGCGCTATGCACTATGCTCTTTACGTTAAGCACTATGCTATATTCTTAAGGTACTATTCTGTTGTCACTATGCACAATGCTTTATGCATTTGCATAGAGTGGACGTGATTCCTGATAAGCTTTAGTTTGGTGTTGTTACTCATAACCAGGTCTTTCCTTATTTTGTCCAACTTCGACATAGCAATTTTGGCAAAAGCGATAGTGCCACTAAACAGCGCTATATAAAATTGGCCAACTCTTATTTTTACTATTATGAAATACTTCCATGAAAGTTCGAAATGAATGTGTGAAAAAATGTTTTTTTTGTACCTTGTGAAGAGCAAGTACTGAATGTCTTGTTCTGGAGCAAACTTGATACTGGAAGGTTCCTCTTTCAAGTCGATCAAATGCTCTTTTCCTTGGTCGTCGTGAAATGGGAAAAATCTGACGTTGTCAGGTTTTACTGGTATTGATGAGCATACTGAAAACAAAATGCTTATTAAAATTTAGGTGGTTTGTTTTTCAAAACATTATTTTTTTATTCAAACACTGTTTTTTAATTCACACATATTTAAAAAAAAAATTATACTACAAACGTTTTTGACTTAGTCAGTCATCTTTAGGTAGGATAATGTTAACAAAACGAAAACGTTTGTATTATAATTTAAAATTTTTAAATATATTATATGTGTGAATTAAAAAGCAGTGTTTGAATAATAGAAAAGTTTTTTGAAAAACCAACCAATAAAATTATCATGAATTTTCACAGTGTTAATACACAAACCATAAAAATTATAAAATTTAGGTATTTATAATCTATAGAACCTGCACGTGTCTGTGGACATGCATTTAATAAGAATTTGAAATGTTTATATATCTTTGCTTATATAACTTAGACTTTTGGTTCTAGAGACCTTTAAATCAGGAATACAAATAATAAATTACATTTTTAGTATTTCAAATAACAAGTTAACAAAAACACCATGTAATGTGTAAAAATTAGGACACTTTTTATACCTGCCCAGGTAGCCAAAACACAAATCAAAAACACTTTCATTTCGTCCAGATTTTGATGCCTAAGTAAATTATGTGAAAATTATTGTTATTTTTTAAGAATAATCCATATCTCTTTAAACAGATAAAGCTATATTTATACATACCTTTTTGTGATTGAGGAAGACTTGTTTATACCTTTATCTACTTATTAAGATCTATCAATCAAGTTTGTTTTATGCTATTGCAAATAGATTATCGTGATTTGTACTAATTGTTTAAAAAATTTGGGATTAAAATAATCACCTTAAAATGAAAATCAAAATCCTTTAATATGTTTATAATTTGGATGGAGCCAAAGGCAGTAATCTAAATTATTTTTAAAATGCGATAAATGCATGGAAACAGCGAGATTTTTTATTTATTTTATCAACGTATTGATATCAGTTTTTCAATACTCGCATTTCTTGTTTCTAGGAGGAGCGTCATTGTGAGAATTTGTTTTTTTTTCATTTTCAGCTTTTCGAATTTCCTGGAAAGCAAGCAAAATTTGCATGATCGTTCTTTTGAGAGATATGTAGGCGTGCATGACGTTCGATTGGTAAAATATACCCCCTCCCCTTCTACAAGGGATTAAATTCTGTCTTTATATTTTTTGTATTTCTATGTTAGTTTTAAGTTAGCAACTGCCGATGGTGGATACTGCTCTACCGAAACTATTCGTGTATTAAAAAATAAAAACTCACAGTGAATTTAGCCAAAAAAATATTTAAAAAAAAATTGTATGTGAATCAAGTTCTTTACGATATCGCTTAAATGTGGAATTTTTCCCTTCAATCGAAAGGTTGCCACCGTTCATTCCATCCCTAAAAAGGGGAACGCTCCTATTTGTCTATCTATTCCATCTTTAAAATTATCGCCCCATTGCAATTTCTTTCTCGTTATCCAAAGTAATGAAATGGATCATAAATGATAAGCTCATGAAGCATTTGGAGACCTAACCCATAAAATGCTCAGCGGCCATCAATACGGCTTGCATCGCAATCATTCTAGCGGTGACATACTCGTACTTACCTATGTGGCACACATCTGAGGTCAACGCCTTCATGATCTTATCTAATCTAATCTAAGTTGCAAAGATATGTTAAAATGGAGATTCATATTATGTGCATTCTCACAAGCAGACACGTACAAGTTCACGCTTGCACATGCCGCATGCGGACACAACACATAAACCAAAACTCAAATGGACATACACCCTGAAGCTCTTGCGTCCTTCCCTGAAACAGGGGGACATTGGCAATGTGAAATTTTTTTACAGCATGGGTGGTCAGCCGCATACCAACCTATAAGTCAAGGAACATACACGGCAAATAACATTTTTTTAAATCAATAAATCTGTACCTTAGAGCAGTGGTTCCCAAACTATGGTACGCGTACCACCAGTGGTACGCGACGCTTCTCAAGGTGGTACGCAAGCAGCCATAGCCATAGGAAATACATAGTAAATAATAAGATAAAACGTTTTTCAATTTCACGCTTAAAGTTAAGTACAACTGAGCCAAATATTTCCTCTTTTGTTTCGAACATGCAGCACCATTTTTCAGCCTAAGACAGGCCTGTCCTGCCACGATTACAAAAATACTAATGTTGGACACCCCTGCACTAAGAGTATTGTATTTTTTTTTTATATAATAAATAAATAAGCATAATGTTTTCATTAACAGTTGCAGTTTTTATTACTTTACCATTTGAATGATTTTTTTAACTGTTGCACTTCAGTGGTACGCCACTGATTTATAATTTCATTAGTGGTACGCGAAATTAAAAGTTTGGGAACCACTGCCTTAGAGCATAAACAACGGTAGTCACATTTAGTAAAATGTGCAGGAGACGAGTTTTAGTGATAATGTGCACTTTTATAAAACCATCATAACTTCTAAACTAGACGAGATATTTTTGATCTATAAAAACTGTTTATCTTCTTTTATTGATATTTATTTAATGTGAAGTAATGTGAACAACTTATGTGGAACTTCCGTGGTTTATGCTCGCATTTCTATGTGCATCCCAAATTTATTACACTTGATATCTCAGTAACTATGAGTCCGAGGACTCCAATATTTTTACCGCTTATAGAACAGCTAATTGAAATAATTTCTGCATCATTAACTCAAAAACACAAAAAAGTGGACTTCCGTTGTTTATGCTCTAAGGTACATATTAATAATAACACGTATGGACATCTATGAGCTGGGTAAAACGCAAGCTGTCACGCGTGATATATCCAAAGCCTTCGACAGGCTATGTCACTCCAGCCTCCAAACCAATGTTTTTTTACTTTTGTTATAATTAAGAACCTTCTGTATTTAATAACGATTCATGTAGAAAATGGAACTTAAAGGAATTGTATGAAAACAGTTATGTATGTAATTTTTTTTAAATATGTTTATGGTGTCAGTTTCAAATGAGTTTCCCACATCACATTAATCATTTAATAATGAAGAAGGTTCTTAATAGGTTACTCGCTAATTTAAAAGTAAAAAAAGTATCTCAAAAAAAGTGTAGGAATTTTATTCAAATAAAACTCATACTCATATTTTTTATTCATACAACTTATGTGTACAACTTATATAAGCTCATGTATTCTGACTGCTCTGCAATGTAGCGGTTAGTATTTCGGACTCGTGATTGAAAGGTAGTGAGTTCGAATCCCGGCGGAGCACGAAAAAAACTTTATCTTTTAAATTTGCTCCTTGCTGGGTTGAAAAATGTTACTGCCTTACCAAAGCCCGGTCACCATTGGTCCATCCAGCCTTACACCAACTGAGTCTTGCTTGAGAATTGGCACTTCCTACAGCAACGACCAAGCTCGTAGAGCGCTTATTCGAAGAGATCTTATGGAATGATATTGTTGCGTAATAGGGTAATTTCTGTGGTGGGGAAAACGGTTTAAATACTATGGTTGTGTAGAGTACATTTCAAGGATCACAACCATAAATTTTTAAGTAGTAAAAATAAAGATATCATTGATAATTTGAATCCCGCCAAAACGAAGCGCAGCCGGCTAGCGCCGCTGTGACGTCAAAATGACGTAGATGGATCCGACTACCTGGGCCCGTCTATACCTACACTCCAAAGATCCGAAGATCCATCGACGTCATATCCGCCTACATAAAAAATTACCTGTTTTACCGTAAATCGGAAATGCACAAATTGTAAAGAGCTATAATTTAAAAACCAGGCCAAATATTATTTTTTTTAAAACGCAGATCAATTTTAAAAATGTAGTCTATCATTTTATGAAATAAAAAAAAGTTAAATTACCCTATTGTATGTCTTTGTGAGTTGGTGTAAGTTGTGTCAAATAATTGTATTTGTATTTATTCGAGATTGTGTGAGTGTTGAATATTTTAAGTAGAATGTTCTGGCGAAATCTCGCATGTGTCAGTTCTCAATGTTTCGAGAATAACCCCCATTCTCACATATACGTAGAGACCTAGGTACTTTGAAGCAAGACTAGTACCTATGTAAGTCGTCCAACTATAAAGTTCAAAAGCAACTCTGTGTGCGAACTGAATCTGACTCGTATCTTAAATAAATTGTGCAAAATAAATAACCGCAATTTTTATTAAATTGAACCCAGTGAAATCACAAAAACATTTTTATTTAGTTTTAATCACATAAAACAAAACATTAAAACGGTATTCAATAAAATGATAAATGAGTTAATTCATGAGAGAAGAAAGTCGTCATTCACTTGTTCTATTTTCAATTGGTCATCAGTCATCACCACTATCCCTTGTAATATGGAGCATTCACGTTGGTCTCCAGATGGAACAGCCCAATGCTGAAAATCAGAAAAGACATTAAAAGATTATTGAAAAATGTTTTTGGGCTTTTACGGTCAGTTGCTTGGTATTGCTTTTCCGAGCTTAGACCGTCGTCCATAAAGTTCCTTCTTCTTCCTTCTTTTTTGTCTCCTTTTTTCTTTCTTCTAAGGTACGCTTTGTTACCACTGTGTGTAACATTTTCGGAGCTCTGCTACCTTCTGGTGATAGTTGCAAAATTCCCACCGAGGGTGTCAGAAATGATTTTCCGTTTCGGTGTTTATTTCAAACCCCAAAATAAAATACCGGCAAGGTTTACTCAGCCTTCACAAGAAATGAGTACCAGCACTCTCGGGAACTGGGAAACCTCCACTTCAACTGAAGTGGTTGGCGTAAGGCCGGCCCCCTTACCTGTAAAAATTAATAGGTTCAACTCGCCACATGCGACCCCTTGGGGGATAACGCGGCAAGAAGTTACACTATATGTGTAGCTTAGTTGCGTTTTTAGTTGCGTTTTCAAACATTTTGTAAAGCAATAAAACTTTTGCCTTCAACCTTTACTGTTCTCTACTTCTACTCAACTAAGCGGTTTGTCATTAACCTGATGGAAAACAAAGTTACGAATATTATATATTTGCCCAATGTGAGCATTCAAATAATATCTTTACAACAATTGTAGTTTGTATGTTGTTTTAAAACACGCCAATACTTTCAAAAGCATTCAATTTTAAACAAAAGTAGGTTGTGAGTTCTCCATTTTGTTTCGATTGTCTTAGTTGAAGAAGGCAGCTACTTCTTCTCCTTTTGGTGCCACTTATATCGAAGATCGGCGATCATGACCTTGGATGCTGTGGCTCAAAACAGGGCACCAAAACAGGAAATAATGTTTGACATCCTCGGATGCCTGCCGATTCAAACCATCCATGATGATCGTCCAGTTACCCTATTCATAAATTTGAAAACAGTGAAGGAATACTGACGGTGTTTTGATCTTGGATCCTCCCATGTGCAGTTTAGTAGAACCAGTGCACTGTCCATTTGTTGCCTGATCCACATTTGCGCACTGCGTGGCCTTGAACCCTTGGTGGTCTATGGAATCTGCCATGTAGAGGTAGGCGCGGCTGTGAGAGCAGTAAGAGTCGCTGATGGTGCATCCCACCATGCCGACTCCACCATTAGGATAGAAATCATTGTGACCAACAGCTTCCTTCAGTCCTAAAACTCCACCGTTTGTGTGGATGATTTCCACGTATTTACCATCCGAGGATCGAATGCGTTGAGAGCCGCTGCCCCATGATGGGAAAGCAGGATCCAGACCTGAAAATAAATTTTGGAATCTTTTTTCATCAATTGGAATGAAACTCATATTGCTTTAAGCCCTTTTGAAATGTAAGAAAGACTATTCTTCGGAAAGCATTTCATGCAACTTTTAGACATCCATTCTTTTGATGTATTATGATTCCATTGACACCGGTTGCTATCACAAAATACTAACCAGAAGTGAATGATCAAAGATTCGACCAGAATGGTCTTTAAATTAGAATTTGAGCGTGAAAAGCTTCGTTCTGACAAAGAAACACGTTAAACATTTATTTTTCTACAATTTTGAGGATAAAACATCTTAAAAATGCGATATCACCAAATTGCGGCAGCACCAGGATACCAACTCATATTTGTCATAAAGTAGGAAAGTTTTATTGATGAATTCAGAATTCGTACCTGTGATGTATTCAACCTTCCCACGTGTTGCTGATCTACCTGCGATGCCGACCACGTGTCCTCCGAGGCTGTGACCCATCAAGTGGAAGCTGGCGAAAGGCACTCCTTGGGTGTTGAGCCAGTCCAGGAATCCTCCCACACTGCTGCCTGTTGGTGGAACATTCAGAACAGCAGCGGGATAGTTGCCAGCTGCGCCAATGCCCCAGTCAACGGTTATCATGTTCACATCCATGGCTTTCAGGAAAGCTAGAAACAATGAGAGGAACACTTTGAGATGGGAAGTATTCTGGTGATCCACATAATGTACTTGATTTAGGGAGTAAATGCGTTGAAATTTCCATTTAAACACAAAAAAATCCCAAGGAATTAGCAAAAAGTGCACAATTCTGATTGAGAAGTTTAGCCTTGAACAATATTTTTCACAAAAGTTTCACAAACTGTTCTTTTTTACATCGGAAGTTTAGCTCGCAGAGAACTTTATAAATGATGACTCTCGCAAAATTAATATCCAAAATATTACTGAATTAGCATAACAATAACCAAAATGTACAAAATAAATTCCGGGTTCTTGCCGTAAGATTTTACAAAGCATTATGATGAAAGCTCATGCAAAACCCATTTCAGTCTTAGTCTAGTGTCAGCAGACTTTATTGGCTAGAACATGTTCAGTAAGCGAAGCATTTGAGCTTGGAGACGATACTTTTAGTTAAGAATGCCAAACAATTTGAAACAGTGTGAAGACTCAGATTCATGTTTTTGGGCAGAGTGGTGGCAGATTATTATACAATGGGAACGTAGGACAAGAAAGCAAGAGGGTAATGTCACATTTCTTTATTTCATAAAATGATTACTCCTTGACTGATAGGTTGGTATGAGGCTGACCCCCGTAACAATTTTAAATGTTTGTTAATGTTTTTAATTAATTGCTTCTTTTATATTAAATAAATTTGCTTGCACCCGTTCCCTTCTACATCTACAACAAATACAGGATAAACGACTGAAAAGGGAAAAGTAAGAGGTGAGGATGGAAAAGAAATACGGAGGAAAGAATGGATTGATCTAGTGAGCAAGATTGCAAAGGACTAGAATCTGCAGAGTGATTATATATATATAATCTAAGTTGCAAAGATATATTAACATTTAAATCTCATATCAATTGCATGACCACAAACAAACACGTGTAGTTCGCGCTGAGAGATGCAGAGTGAGAATGCATGTAATGTGAATCCCCAATTTACATATCTCTGCAACTTAATCTATAATCTAAGTTGCAAGGATATATTCATTTAAAGCTCTCAGATGTATGCCCACAAACAAACACGTGTAGTTCGCGCTTACAAATGCTGATTGTGTACTTATAAATAAAATCCAAACTCAAATGAACATATGCCCTGCAACTCCTGCCGACATTCCCTGAAACAGGGGTGACATTGGCAAAGTGAACCATTTTTTACAGTATGGGTGGTCAGCCTCATACCAACCTATAAGTCAAGGAATACGAGTAATAAATGACATTTAAGTTTACAAAAAAAAACAACAAAACCTTAAAAATAAATCTATACAAAAAAAGTCAAAAATTTCTTATGCAAAAAATGTAGCAAACTAAAAAACCAACATTGCAAATCAGCATTGCAGATTAGCCGCCACTTCTTCCTGTCCTTGCATACTTCTTTCATTTCATCCAGAGTCATAACCTTTTTCATACAAGCTCTCCTTTTATTATGACTCTGGATATCCCATCCACTCGCTATTTCGAAAATTTTCTCTCCATGTGCCCGAACCATCTTAACATACTTCTTTTAATCTTCACTTTCACACTTTCCCTTACACCACATTCTTCTCTTACAAAATCATTCCTCACCCTGTCACTTCGTTTTTTCCCAATCATACTTCTTAGATAGTCCATTTCTACTGTATGGACTTTACTAATTTCCCTTTCACTCACCGTCCAGGCTTCACTTCCATACATCAAGGTGGGCACTAGTATACCACCGTGCACCGCCAATCTAACATTTTTTGAGAGATTTTGGTTCCTGGCGATGCAAGCGGTCGCACCCAGTACACACCTGCCTTTCATTATTCTTCTTTCAAATTCACCGGACATTCTTCCATCTTTTTCAAACTTACTTCCCAGATATACAAACTCATTTACGACATCAACATTCATTCCATTAATTTTAAATTCATAATTCATACTTTCATCATCTCTTTCAAAAATCAATACTTTCGTCTTACTTGCATTCAACTTCAAATGGTTACCTAACAAAGCTTCATTCAATCTAGAGAGCATTGTTTGCAATTCTACTGCTGAATCAGATACAAGAACTGCATCATCTGCATACAGTAGAACACTCACTTTGCTCTCTCCTATCATCAATCCACAATCATTAAGACTAGCATTTCTGACACACTTGTCCATGACTATGTTATTACTTAGATTAGATTAAATTAGACCTCAGCAGACCCTCAGCTCAGAATGTAAAAATGAATTGATGATGATGATGATGATGGATGATTTCTTTCCTGTGGCGCCATTTAATGGTCCAGGACCATCTCAAGGACGCCATGGCTTCTGGAGAAAAGCAGTGTCTTCAGTCTCTTTCTGAAGGTGGTGGTAGGGTGGTTCGCGAGAACACCGACGGGCAAATTGTGCCAGGCAACCGGCCCGGCCACCGCAAAGCTTAAAAGAGGTATGCAAAGATAAGAAAAAAATAGAGGTAAATCTGCAGAAGCCAAGGCTACCCCAAACGGAATGGTGGAGTAACAGTTACATTTACAGCGTATTATATCAACCAGGAAAAGAACAAGTTACCGGCAGTTATGACTTTATTGACTTCGTTATTTGCATCTCCTGTCCATCCATGGATCGTCATCTTCACGGGCTTAGAACTGTCAAAGTTGGAAGCAGTGAGACTGGCAGTGTTGCCCTTGATGATCCTCTGAGGAGTTGTTGGATTTTTCCTAAAAATAAAAATAATTACTAATTAGTTAAAAATTCAAATGGGTAAAACATAGTTTTAATTCACTTATTTATTTCTTTTTTGTGCTCGAACATTTTCGCCTAATGAGGCATCTTCAGGAGTAGATTGGTTACCTATGAAGATGCCTGATTAGGCAAGAATGTTCAAACACAAAAAATAAGTAAATAAGTGAATTAAAACTATGTTTTACCCATTTGAATTTTTAACTAATTAAAAATGGACTTTCACTGCGTTAATAAATCCACCCAACAAAATATAAAAATAATTACTTTTTTTTTTACTAAGCTACACAAAAAATGAGTACCAGCCCCCCCGGAGCTGGGAAACCCCCACTTCAACTGAAGTGGTTGGTGTAAGGCCAGCCCTTTTACCTGTAAAATTGAATAGGTTCCACTCGCCACGTGTGAAACCCTTCGGAAATAATGGAACAAGAAGTTACACTTTGAATGTAGGTTAGTTACGTCAGTTGCGTTTTTACATCTTTCAATGTAACGTAGAAATGAATAAGTGAAAAAAAAAAATGTGTACCTCGTGAAGAGAAAGTACTGAATGTCCTGTTCTGGAGCAAACTTGATACTGGAAGGTTCCTCTTTCAAGTCGACCAAATGCTGCTTTCCTTGGTCATCGTGAAATAGGAAAAATCTGACATTGTCGGGTTTTACAGGTATTGATGAGCATACTAAAAACAAAGTGCAAATTAAAATGTAGGTATCTATAACCTAAGTTGCAAAGATATATACCTATTCACATTTGAGATTCAACCAAATGGATTCTCACAACCAGACACAGTATAAGTTCACGCTCACACATACCACATGTGAACTTACAATTTATACCTACACCCAAATCTTACATTACCTGATCACACCTTCCCTGAAGCCGGCATGATATTGGCATAGTGAACCAATTTTTACAGTATGAGTGATCAAACTCATACCAACTTCAATGAATGATCTGTAGTCCAGTAGTAAGGACATTGACACTCGTACTGGACACTCCGCATTGGAAGGTAGTGGGTTCAAAAAAAGTAATTGTACATATTATGCTCTTCGCTAGGTTGAAACTTTAATCTGCCAAAGACCGGCCACCACAGATCCATCCATCATTACAGCAACTAGGTCTTGCTTGAGAATTGTTAATTTCTACAGCGACAACGAAGAAAGCTAAGCAAAAGGTCTCTTGAGGTGTGATTCACACAAAAAAAGCACTTACCAAATGAATAATCCTAAAATTCTTCCTTAACATTCTTCGTTGAGTTATAGGTTGGTATGAGTCTGACCACCCATTCTGCAAAAAATGAGTCACTTTGCCTATGTCATCCCTGTGTTTCAGGGGGGGGGGGTTGGCAAAAGTTGCTAGGTGTATGTTCATTTGAGATTGGATTTTAATTTGTGAGTACACATGCGTGGACTTGCATTTAATATTTACTGTAAAAGTTAATATATCTTTGTAGCTTAGAATATAGATTATATGTGAAAACCCTCAAGTTAAGGAACTCAAATAATAAATTACATTCTAAAAGTATATAAAACAAGTATACGAAAACATAATGTAATGTATTAAATGTAAAACACTTTTTTTACCTGCCCAGGTAGCCAAAACACAAATCATAAACACTTTCATTTTGTCCAAATTTTGATACTTAAGTAAATTGTGTGATTTTTTGTTATTTTTAAGAATAACTCATATCTACATATTTAAACAGATAAAACTATAAATATATTTTCTGATTGAAGGTGACTTGTTTGTATCTTTACCCACTAATTAAAATCTATCAATCAAATTTGTATCCATGGAGTGAACAGTGATGCTATTGTAAATAGATTATCGTGATTTGTACGAATTGTTTTTAAAATTTGGGATTAAATAATTACCTTGAAATGTAAATCAAAATCCTGTAAAAATATATATGAATCGGATGGATTCAAAGGCTGTAATCCATGTTATTTTAAGAATGCGATAAACATATGGAAGCGCAAAGATTTCTTTTTAATATTCGCATATCTTGTTTCTGGGAGGAGCGTCAAAACAAGAATTATTTTTTCTTTCCTCGTTTTCAGTTTTCGGATTTCATGGAAATGCGGCAAGAGTTGAATAATCATTTTGTTGCAGGTTTGTAGACGTGCATGACGTTTGATTGTCAAATGTGATACAAGGTCTTTGCGCTATCGCTTAAATGTGAAATTGTTTCCTTCAATTGTAAGACTGTAACCCGTTTATCCTATCGCTAAAAAAAGGAAACGCTGCGACCTTTCCAATAACCACCCGATTGCAGGAAAACCCGGTCAGTTACTTTCTTACTAACCAAGGTTATAATGGAAAAGGTTGTCAAAGACAAGCTCTTAAAGTATTTAGAGGCCCAAAAATTGCTCAGCGTCCATCAATAGGGCTTTCATCGCAATCATCCGTGATCAGCTGGCGAAGTGCAAACTGTCACGTTTGACATATCCTTATAGTCTTCAATAGAGTTTGTCACTCCAGCCTCCTAAACAAACTGTCAGCTTTCGGACTTTCACTTTTACTAATTAAAGGGATGTCTAGCTTTCTGAAATACAGATCAATTCAAACGGTCTGTAACGGTCTGTCGGGTAAGCTATCGATCAACTCCGGTGTCCCTCAAGGTTTCGTCCTGACTCCTACACCCTTTCTTTTGTACATCAATGACCCACTGCATCAATTCCCTGCTACGCATTGAACCATTTATGCTGGCTTCATTTTTGACAAGCTCCACAACACTTTAACACTTTCCGATGCCCGCAAACTATTAACATCAAAGATCAACACTGACTTCAAAGCGGTCGACAATCTTATTGATTTGAATGAGAAAGAAATGCAGGCCTGTCTGATATTCTTGAAACGACTCAATTTTTCAACTTTTGACAACGTCTCAACCCAACCAAAACCACGTACATCTACTCGGTGTCTGTTTTTCATCAGAATTTAGATGTCAAGATGCCATCGAATCTTGCACTACTTCGGCCTTTCGGTGACTGGGCGTACCATACAGAGTCCGCAGATTTTTATGTACGTTTACAAATTTACAGAGTTCGTGTTTTTCATGGCATTTTATTCACATGCGTTTTACATCATTATATTTCATGATTGTTTTATGTACTCAGGCACCGACACATCTACTTTATGATAACTCTATCTGGGCACATTGTTAAAGAGTGAAACTAGCAGTGATATATAAATGATACAAAAGATTAAATAAATCAATTATTACATTCAGTATTTAGTCAAAACAGGGCATGTGTCAATGCACACATTTATAAAGCACAAAAAATATTTGAATAATAAATGAAAAATTTACTGCTTATCACACCTGTCCAGTCGATAGCTTAGTTGGTTGAACGCTAGTGCTTACTGTCTGATGGCTAGGCTTCGATCCTTACCAAGGGCGTCTAAAATGATTTCCCGTTTTTCTGTGTTTATTTCAAGCTAAATTATTAGTAGTTACCGGCAAAAAATACTCAGCTTTCACAAGAAATGAGAACTTGTCACCCTCGCGGGATAAAAGAGCCCCCATATATATATTTTTAGATTCTTTTACCTGGGAAAAGAAACATGTTCCACTGTCTACATGCGATCTCTTTGGGGAAAATGCGGTAAGAAGTTGTAGTATATGCGGAGCTTTGTTGCGTTTTTTACATTTTAATAAGTCACTGCATCCGTACCTAATTCTTCAAATATAAACAGTTTCTTTAACAACAAAATATGTTTTTATATAATTAAACTAGAATATTTTATTATATAAAATCGGTGTTATAGCCGCGGGGATCAAGACAGGTTATTTGGAACCGGATAACGCTGGTTCGAATCCCGTGACGATAACTTCGACCCTGGTTCAACAGATGCCGTTGCATGCACACAAGCTTCTGCTTTCGCATGAAGACAACTGGCCAGGTAAAATAGGTTGGTGGATTGCATTCCTTTTCACAAATCTTTTTTTTTTTTTTTTAAATATTATAGTGTCTTAGGAATTCATTAATTATATGAAAACAGTCTATTCATTCGAGTTCTCAAGGATTTTTATTGCTTATAAAAAATGTTTTAGAATAAAAAAGTACAAAAATACAAAATTTTACTTATATACAATACATAATTATCTAATAGATAATATTATACAATGTCTTTCAACAATATTTAATATAAATATTTTTTCCGTGGACAGTCAGCTGTTGTTATGTCAAATTTTATGAGGAAATGTAGAAGGTCTTATGCCATCCAGAAAGGCTCCACCTTGGTCGTCTTCAGATGGAATATTCCAATACTGAAACAAAAAACAGAGTATATAGATATGAATGAATGAATATATTGTAACAAATGCAAGGTGAAACAGGATGTCAAAATAAAAATACAAAACGATGAAATGAAATGATTTGAAAGGATGAAAAGGATGGATTGTTAAAGACTGCTACGTGTAAAAAGTAAATAACTTATAGGAAGATTGATGTATCAAATTGGGGAAATTGTGAAATAATGGTGGAAAATAAGAAAAGTTGATGGTTATTGTAGAACTGAGAGAAGTATGCTAGGAGATGGTTTAAAAGAGTGAGAAGGGTGGATTGTTAAAGACTCAGCTGAGACTTTTCTCAACTGGAGACCCCAACTGAGGTGGCTTGACGACATCAAGAGAACTGCAGGCAAATGGCTAAACACAACAGCTGATAGACAGGAATGGAGAGGATTGGAGGAGGCCTACGTTCAGGAGTGGACTGGAAAAGGCTGAGGAAGAAGAAGAAGATGCTAGGTGAAGAAGAAGTGGAGGCAATTCTCCGCAACAAGGATTGACAAGATGTAGTAAAATAAAGACTTTCGTGTCTGAGGAGAATTCGGGACTGGAAAGGTATGAGGTCTGTAAAGGAGCTGCCAGAAGACTTCTCTTAAATGATTGTCGAAGTTGATAGGACCTGACAGGACACAAAAAGACAACAAGATGATTCTGCAGTTATGACTCTTTGTGACATGACTTTCACTTTTATGGTCGGTGTTAAATGATTTTTTGAGGGGTACAGCAGCAAGCCAGTTGACAAAAGCAAACGGAGGATAAAGGTGCCCCGTCACTTTGAGCCTTGAAAATGTTCCCCGCTCGAGGGAATGAAACTTCGGGAGACAAAATTACTGCAAATAGAACATGGTGTAACCCGAGAAAAACTACCTCATTCAAGTAACAGGTTCGTAAATACTCACGCAGTCTTAGGAGTGGAGCCTCCCATATGCAGTTTAACTGCTCCAGTGCACTTTTCTCTTTGGGCCTCTTTCAAGGTCAAGCATTCCACACCCATGAAGTTTCTGTTGTCGATGGAAGCAGCGAAGAACTTGTAGGACCTCGCGTGAGAGCAGGAGTTCACCAGGCAACCTGGCTGGTCGGTTCCTCCGTTGGGGTAGAAGTCGTTGTGACCGAGGTTCTCAGTCAGGCCGAGGGACGCGGTGTTGGTGTGGATCATTTCGACGTATGCGGCGTCGGTGGCGGTTACTCTGCCGCTTCCACTTCCCCAAAAAGGTGCAGCGGGATCAAGAGCTGGAAAAAATAAATCAATTGAATTTCCAATACTTGTTAAGTTCTCATTTTATTTGTACTGGTTTGAAGGTAATAAAAATTTTATTTAAGTAAACAGAAAATCAAGAACTTATAAAAAAATAAATAACGCAACTAAGTTACACATGTAATGTATCTTCTTGCCGCGTTATGCCCAAAGGGGTCGCATGTGACGAGTTGAACCTATTTATTTTTACAGGTAAGGGGACCGGCTTTACGCCAACCACTTCAGTTGAAATGGAGGTTTTCCAGCTCCCGAAAAGGCTGGTATTTATTCCTTGTGAAGTAAATTCCTTGCTGAATAAACCTTGCCGATATTTTATTTCGGAGTTTAAAATAAAAACCGAAACGGGAAATCATTTCTGACACCCGCGGTGGGATTCGAACCCGAGCTCACGGCATAAAATGCAAGAACTCTACCAACTGAGCTATCGACCAAACTATGTTTTAAATTAATTAAATTGAAACACAGGCGTTTTGCCCAAAATTTTTATGGTAAATCTTGATTAAAAATCAAAGAAAAATGGCTTGATGAAAAGAAACTTTGATAATAGACATAAATAAGTTATTGGCAATTGATCAAGATAATTTGGACATATTGTACCAAAAAATGCCCTATTCGCGGATCCCCAAACGCATCATAAAAGTATTGATAAGAGCTGAGGGGCCATTAAAAAAGAACGGCTCTAGAAAAATAGCTTAAGGCCAAAAGTTCAAAGAGTAATGACAAGCTTCTCGGGCGAAATTTTATTTTTCGTATTTCAAATAATTTGAAGAGATGAATACAAAAATTAAAATTACGTGTGATTTTTGCAATCAAATAAAATAATTGGTTGCATACACGTAAATCAGCTGATACACATCATCTTTCCTGTTCAAATTCCATCATATTATTACCCACTACCAAGGCATATTAAACCGAGGTCCTTACCAGAATTTACCATTGAAATTTGATGTGTGAATCAAATATTGATTGGAGGTTGGTGCAACAGGCCAAATGTCATAAAATTTTGACCGAATTGAGTTTTTTATGTAGAAGGATCTCAAAATTTATTTCCGATTGAAATGTTTTTTTTAAGGAATCCTATGTGGAAGGCTCCTCAATTCTTGAAAGTCTTGGGGGTCTATGTCACCCTGGAAGGGTGCCGCTTGAATTGTAGCTTCTGTCGTGAGGCGCTGCAAGGAAGTGGCGATTGGTGTTGGTTTTGAATGAAACCGGATTAAATTGGAAAAAAAACACAGATACTGATAGATAATTCCATAAATGGGCAGTTAGGCAAAGGAATGAGTCATGAAAACGCAAAGTTCTCATAGTTTTGAGATTGACTGCAAAGGGTTGAATGAGAGTCGTACTACGAGTTTCCCTTTCTGAAATGCGAGGGGGGGGGGGGGGATTCATACTTACTTTACTTTACTTTGCGTATGGCCGGCAAGCACAGCAAATCACTTGGCCGTTTGACCGCGTCAGAGGCGAAGATCCAAGCCCTCCATCCATTTCACTGCTCCTGGCGTGGCTTCGTGGAGGTTTTTCAGGCCAGGAAGGTGTCTTCTGATGGGGCACTCCTCCACTATGTGCCGGACAGTCTGGTTCTCCGCCCCACAGTTACATCCTGGAGATGGAGCTAATCCTCATGGGGGATTAATGAATGAAGTTCATTAGAATATTAGTTTACCGGTGACGTAGGGGAACTTTCCACTGGTGATGGACCTGGCGCTGATGCCGGCAATATGGGCTCCCAGGCTGTGTCCAATGCTGTGGAAGCTGGCTAGTGGAACTCCACTCCTCACCAGCCAGTCAATGAGGGCAGCGAGGCGCGCCGCTACCAGGGGCACGTTGCTGACGGCTGAGCCATACACCACCTTGGCTCCCTTCTCCCAGTTTACGACGATCACGTTCACGTCCATCTTGTCCAGGTAAGCTGGAAAAAGTCATGGTTATTTATCAGTACTAATACTGTTTTAGGCATGTGATGTTTTGATATTTGATCTTGTGATATACTTTTCTGTGATGTTTTGACATAGTGACATTTTGTCATGTAGTGTACTGTCATTGTGATGTTCTGTCATATGCTGTTCTATCATGTGACGTTCTATCATAGCAATAATGAAAATGTTTATTTATTCTTACCTTTGGTGATGATTTCGTTGATCTCGCTATCCAAGTCACTGATCCATCCATGGATGACGACCTTCACCGCCTTTTTCTTGTCCAGTTTTGAGGCAGTTAGACTGTTGGCATCGCCGGGGATCAATTTGGCCGGAACTGTAGGACTCAATCTGTGAAATTATAGCAAAGTGTAATAAATAAAAAAGCAAATGAAACACCTGGTATTTTTCCCATTAAATTTTAACTTTGCACAAGATTTAAAAGGATTATTTAGATCTAACCTGGTGAAGAGGTTGAACTCCATGTCCTTGACTGGATCAAAGTTCTTCTCAGTCTCGACTTCCTGAGCGTCCACATATCTCAGCTGGCCCTCTCCGTCTGGGTAATAGAAGAACCGCTGCCCCTCCCTGTACTCATACAAGGAGTAACAACTGGCGCCTGAAGAGATCAAAACCATACATCATTGAGTAATAACACAGAGGAAAAGAGTAAATAAACTAACTTGATACATACTATCTACCACTTTTGTCTCAGTCCTGTCAAACGTTGCAGTTATGAAGTCAAAACAAAACATTTTTTCACGTTTAAAATTTAATGTTTTCTTGCTTTCTCCATTTTGTGTTTTGACACCCAATTACAACACATGCCACAATATCTTAAAGTAATGCCTTTTTCCTTTAAAATTCGTCAATTTTATCGGTCACAAGCATGGATTTAACTCCATGGTCACAAGATTTATACCGCATATCGCAAAATGCGGCACAATTTTCATGTTTTTTCAACATGTTACAGATTTTCTAATAAGTGTCAAGTGCAACACATGACCAAATTTTCAATAGACTCAAATCATCAATTTTCATTAGTGAATATTGTAATATGAAATTGAATATTAAAAAATGTAATTTGTCGTTTATATTCCTTGGGTGAATGCCCATTTGAGATTTGGTTTTAATGTTGTAGGTTCGCATGCGGTATGTGCAAGCGCGAACTTGTACGTGTCTGCTTGTGAGAATGCATATAATGTGAATCTCCAATGTAACATATCTTTGCAACTTAGATTAGATTAGATTAGAATATTTCTTACCTGCGACGGCCAGAAGGAGAATGAAGAACTTCATATTGTCACTCTGTAGCCGGATGTGTGACATGCATAGTTTTCCTCCCATTTATATAATATCGCAGTATCTTATCCCAAACTATGGAAGTCGTATCGGAGAGTAATCAGTAACCTGTGTTAAGGCGAAACGAAGCACCTAAGATCAGGCGCGTGCATAGCGTACCTATAGGCAAATACATTTCAGAATAAATATTTTCTCCCATTCCTCACACTCATTTGAAATTACTGAAGTGAACGATGGCTCCAATCGAACTTAAATTTAATCTGAATATCAAGCTTAGAATAAAGATCATTTTCGAAACACCAAATAAATCATCCTAATTATTTTTTTAATGGGATTGCATCATATTCCTTATTTACATACATTCAAGTCGTTGTGGAAGTGAGAAGTGAAGTCAGCGAGGCGTGTGTGTAAACGCGTATAATCATGATACGGCGAATAGCGAGTATTGTTTATAGTTTAAGCGCCAAGATAAGTGACGTTCGAGAAATATGTATGCGAAAGAAACACCATTGTAATGAACAAGTAGTTGTGTGTTGTGTTTGTCTGTGTGAATTAATAATAAAGTCTGTGAAGTCTCTCTGAACAAGTCTGTGAACACTCAAGCAATCTCGAACAATTTATTATCCTTATAAGTACGTATCATTTATTTATTTCTAGAGAGACTACACAGACTTTATTATTAACTCACACAGATAAACACAACACACAACTACTTATTCATAACAATGTTGTTTCTTTCACATACATATTTCTCGAACGTCACTTATCTTGGCGCTTAAACCATAACCAATACTCGCTATTCGCCGTATCATGATTATACGCGTTAACACACACGCCTTGCTGACTTCACTTCTCACTTCCGCTACGACTTGAATGTATGTAAATGGGGAATATGATGCAATCCCATTAAAAAAATAATTAGGCTGATTTATTTGGTGATCGCTGTTTTTGTGTGGGTTTTTGTGATCACACCTCAAGAGCCCTCTGCGAGCTTGATCATCGCTGTAGAAAGCGCCAATTCTCAAGTAAGACCCAGTTGCTGGAAGGTTGGATGGACCTTTTGATGACCGGTCTTTGGTAAAGGTTTATGATTTTTTCAACCCAGCGAAGAGCAAATTTGAAAATATAAATGTTTTTTTTTGCTCCGCCGGGATTCTAACCCACAACCTTCCATTTACGAGTCCGAAGTGTTACCACTGGACTACGGACCGGTCGGGCTTTATTTTCAGAAAAAATATCTTACATGAATCGTTTCACATAAACATTATCTAAAAATGGCATCGACTTTGTTGAAAGATGGACCCAAGATAGGGACAAAAAAGAGGATTGTTTGGGGGCTTTTCTCTTTTATCTTATTGTTTTCAGATCAAATCTGACTAATTAATGTCTACACAAAAAATACTGCGTCCAAATTGATTTTGTTCATTTAAAAATATCACGTTTTGATTGTGATTTTACGTAAATTGTGGCTGATCAGAGGATAAGGTAAATTCTTCATCAAATGTTGGGTCAAACTGGTTGTGCCCCTTGTTTATCGCAAAATGGGCGGGATCTGCTAATTTTGCAAATTTTATCTCCGAGTATTTTTGTACTAATACTTCTTTTTCTTCGTTAGTTTACTTTGGTAGGTATAAGTGATAAACAAAATCATTGACTTATATAACTTTTATTCGTGAATCATTTTGTAATTATTTATTAATGAGGATTTGGTATGCGGCTAACCACCCATGCTATAGAAAATGGTTCACTTTGCCAATTTCACCGTTTCAGGGAAGGTTGGCAGGAGTTGCAGAATGTATGTCCATTTGAAATTTGGTTTTTATGTTGTAGGTTCACATGCGGCATGCGCAAGCGCGAACTTGTGAGAATGCATGTAATGTAAATCCCCAATGTTACATATCGTTGCTTTAGATTAGATTAGGAAATAATTATGACGTCATGGCCAAATAGACAAGACGGAGTAATTTGACAAGCATATGCTTGAAATATAACATTGATGGTTTGAATCCTTGGCGATAGTTTGACCCTCTGTAAAAGATGTCATTGAATGATTATGTTGATTATGAATATATATTTCTGGGCAGCAAAAATTGGTCTGAAATAGTTATTTATGCCACTGCCAAGTAATGATAGTCTTTTTAACACGAGTGCTAGAAAGCACGAGTGTTACAAAGACTAATTACGTGCAGTGGCATACAATACTTTTTCTACGACCATGAGAGAATTAACAAAATAGTGAATAATAGTCTGATACCCTCTCTTCAAAAAAAAAAGGAAGACTTGGTTGAAGGTTTTTCTTTACTTTCGTTTTTATTCTCTTTTTCTCTTTTCAGTACAAGTTACAAACAGAACCGGTCTTCGGGCCAACAGGCCGACAACCTTGTGACAAATTATTCCCTTTTTATTACAATAAAACACATAAATTTTGTTACAGTAAATTCGGCTCGGCCGGTGTCTTGCCGAACGCCGGCCAATCAGCGTGTAGGGTTAAGTTTTGTCAAGGAGTTCGACGGATGGCGAAATTCAGGGCCTACACAAAAAAAGTGTGCCGTATCAAGTCATTATAATGTACTCGTCCATTTGAAGTAATTAAAACCTTACCTTTGTCAAAACGTGTGATTTATCATTCCCTTCGATTATCTAATCTAACCTAAGTTGTAAAAATAAATTATATTTAGGTTTCATATTGAATTCATGCCCACAAGCCGACACATATGTATAAGGTCGCGCTTTTACATCCTGCATATAAGCTTAAACATTCAAACCCAAAACTCAAATAAACATATGCCCTGCAGTTGTATTGGCAGGTGAACCAAATTTGTACAGCATAGGTGATCAACCTCATACTCACCTATTAACCAAGTAACTTTTTGAGTTTGTTTATTTTTTGCGGTGAAATTTTTTGTATTGTTTTCCTTTCAAGCCTTTTATTTTCCATTGAAAAAAGGAAAGCTTTATTTGGAGCAATCCGATAAATAAATTCGATAAACTTTAGCACTATTAACAATTTTTATTTGACTCTACACATAAAATATACTTATTTATTTTCATCTGAACAGGGCTGAAAGTCTCATCACCACGGTAATTCCTACCTACCGAATATCACTAATATTGTATGAAACCTAATCAGCTGATCGCTTGCGGCCATCTTGGATTGACAGGTCTTCATACCCCCATACAAGGTTGACATTTGAAATTAAAAAATGGTTCCAATTCTGACAATGCGCATGCGCACATGTTCATTTTAACACGGTTACCGGTTGCATAATGTAACATTATGCAACGGGTGTAGAAATGTATGGCATTGTGATTGCGTTAGCCGTTTTGTAATTAGTAAATTACCAAATGGGAGTAGAAAAAATCGTATTCTGTAATCTATGTTTACTCTAAGTTGCAAAGATATTACATTTAAGATTCATATAAAATGTAATATCTTTGCAACTTAGAGTAAACATAGATTACAGAATACGATTTTTTCTACTCCCATTTGGTAATTTACTAATTACAAAACGGCTAACGCAATCACAATGCCATACATTTCTACACCCGTTGCATAATGTTACTTAAGATTCATATTAAATGCATTTCCGTAAGCAGACACGTATAAGTTCACACTTACACATACCGCATATGGACTTATAATAAAAAAAACAATCTCAAATTAACAAAAGCTCCGCAACTTTTGCCGACCTTCCCTGAAACACATCGGCATAGTGAACCGTTTTTTTACAGTATGGGTGGTTAGCCTCATATCTAATTAGCTTTTTTTTGGTATTCCTTTGTACAAATTAGTTTATTGGAATGGTTAATTAACTAACAATTAATAAAATGAACCCACGAAAAATAGTTTACAATGCGAAGTTTAATTCTCATAACATTGTCGATCAACCACCATTTATTCGGTCATCAGTCATCATTCATCATCATCATTTTGTGTTAAAATTATCAACAGCGGATTATGATTCTCAAGATAGTCAACGACTTAAGGAGGTACCCAAGTCTCACCTTTGCTCAGTTACCCATAACCTTTGGACTGAGTACGCTTTTTACACAATTTAACAAAATAAAATATCGATTCCCTCTATATTTAGCACCTGTAAACATTTTAAGCATTTCATTAAAAATCAAGGAAAAAAACAACCAGAATTATTTATAATGCTTAAATTAATTTTTCGTCTTGGTAATTAGCCAATCACATAGATAATCAAATATTGGCTGCTATTTGCTTGTGAAAATAGATTTTTTTCAGAGACGCCATCTGTCTTTTTTATTACAATTTTTTGTGAAAAATTGTGTGGTACTTAAGTTACAAAATAGCTAAAATCTGATTGATTTTTATACATTTTTCTTAAGAATGGCGCTATAGTTTATACTTAGTTATGGCCAATGGTTATGGCCTTGAAGTAAGGCAGTGTTACGAATATGCAATATGTTAGTAGTTGTGTTTGGTTTGTCTGTGTTAGTTTATAATAAGTCTATTTATTTGTTTTTATAAATGCGTAAAAGCATTAGGTAGATACCTTATAATAATTTGTATTTATTCGAGATTAATGAAGTGTTGAATCGAATATTCTGTAGAAATCCAGCTAGGTGATATGTGACCATGTTTCTAGAATGATCTTAATAATATGTTTAAACTAGGACCAACATCAATTGGAAGATCAAAATATATCAACCAACTGTGGTACTGTTCACACATAAAACTCTATCGAAACCCGAAGGGAATAAATAAATTGAGTAAAATAAATAAACCGCAGTTTGATTCGATAGAACTCTCTTAAAACAAAACAATACACTATTTATTTTATCTATCCAACTTTACACGGCTAAATACGGCTGATAGCACCATTTCTTTTTTTATTTTTTTCTTTTGCAAATCTAATCTTATCTAAGTTGCAAATATATGTAACATTAAGATTCGCATTATATGCATTTTCACAAGCAGACACGTATAAGTTTGCGCTTAAACATGCCGCATGTGGACCTACAATATAAAAACCCGAATTTCAAATGAACGTACACACTGCACCCAAATCATTGCAAATCATACACCAAAAATTACAATCATACATCCAAAATTACAATCATACACCCAAATTATTTCCATATTTACCTACCTGGAAATTCTACGCATCTTTCTACTTTAATCTTTCCATATATGACAGCAGAAAAAGATTATGACTCTGAATGAAATGAAAGAAGTATGTAAGGACCGAAAGGAATGGCGGTTGATTTGCAACAATGGCGGCTAGGGCATTAATTTTAAGTGTAATATTAAGTTTAATTTTAATTTGTAATGTGTCTCATTATGAATTTCTGTAAATCATTTATAATTTTTTGTGCTCCTTGACTGATAGGTTGGTACGAGGCTGACCACCCGTGCTGTAAAAATCGGTTCACTTTTGCCAATGCCACCACGGTTCAGGGAACGGCGGCAGGAGTTGCAAGGTTTATGTCCATGTGAGGTTTTCTTTATTTGTATGCACACATGCAGAATGTGTAGGCGCGAACCTACATGTGCCTGTCTGTGGGCATGCATTTCATATTTTCCATTAATCGTCAGAAAACGTAGCAGAGACCGTTGTAAGTCAATTTTCATAGATCGTCACAGTTTTCTGACTTCGTGCATTTGTGGAGGCTAGCCCAGTCCTTGGAATCATCAGCCGCTGGATATCCAAGATTAAAAATCTGATGAAGACCCGAAGTGGAAAAGAAGGCTTACTCCACGACCACACAATTGAGTTTGGAACGAATGGATAAATGAAAATGCAGGCGTAAAGAGGATGTGAAAATAAAGGAACAGAATAATGTAACAAGATTGCTTAGATTCGCAAAAAGAATGGATCATGAAAAATTAACAAGTGTTCACAGGGAATGGTTAAAGAAAAAGAGAAAAGAAAGACCTAAGATAAAAAGTTAAATCAGATTTTTTAAATTTTACAACAATCGGTGTACAAAGTGAATTGAAAAAGGACTTGTTTGGAAAAATATGTCTATGAATCAATTGAAAGAGTGAAAGTGGTGTGATAACACCGAAACCCCTCTAGACTTCCCTATTGTATTTTTTAGTGTTGATCTATTTTCTTCATTATTATTTTTACAGTTTTAATTAAAAATAAATCTTCACAATTTCAATACACAAACTCTTAAAAAAAATTGAAATAGGACTGCATAGATAGGAAGAAATGAGAAGCAAACCGTTAATTTATAAAAAAAATACTTTATTTTAGTATGTACACATTTATATGAACAATTTATTTACATTATGTATCACATTTTTATTCTAATCAATAAATTATTACACTAACAATCGTTTTACATTTTACTATGATCTACCCCTTCCAGTAGGGTTCCTTGGAGTTGGTTTTGAGATGGAAGAGTCCAAGCCTGGAAAAATTTATTAAAATTAAAAACTTGCTTCTGTGCAAAGGAGCAGTGAGGTTGATCAATGATTCTTCTCTAACATCCAATTTGCAGCCGTTCCGGCACAGAAAAAAGGTTGGAATGCTCAGTCTTTTGTACCGATACTACCACGGAGCTTGCTCTAATGAGCTTCATTCATTAATCTCTCCCCCTTGGATTTCAGAAAGGCTAACTCGTAGTACAAATCTCATGCATCACTTTGCAGTCGATCTCAAAACTGTGAGAACTTTGCGTTTTCATGAGTCATTCCTTTGCCAAAATGCCTGTTTATGCCAGTATTGGTGTTCCTTTCCCAATTTAATTTGGTTTTATTCAAAATCAACATAAATCGCCACTTCCTTTCAGTGACTCACGACAGAAGCAACAATTAAAGCAACACCTCTACGGCACCCTCCCAGGTTGGCATAGACCCCCAAAACTTTCCAAGAGGAGCCTCTTACACAGAGTTTGTAAAAAAAAATCAATTGTTATACTTACGCAGGTTTGACCTTCGATCCTCCCATGTGAAGCTTCACAGTGCTGACGCAATTTCCACTCAAAGCAGCGTCCACATTACCGCATTGCATGGCCATGAAACCCTGGTGATCTAAGGAGTCAGCCATGTAGTAGATGGCCCTGTTGTGAGAGCACACCAAGTTGACACTGCAGCCAGCCATGTTCTCGCCACCATTGGGGAAGAAGTCGTTGTGACCTTCGATCTCAGTCATGCCAAAGTTGTCCATGTTGGTGTGGATGATTTCCACGTATTTGCCATCGGTTTTGTGGATGCGCTCTGTCTCGTTGTTCCTGGTGTCTTTGCCGGGATCCAAACCTGGAGTAGAGCAATTGACTTGAATTAATACCTGTCTTAATACGGAAATTCAGTACCAGCCACTCCTATCGGAACGGTGGCAGGATACTAAACAGTGCAGTATAAACGTATGCGAACCTTGCTTCACATATTGCACAATTGCACAATTTGAGATAAAAAAAAACATAGAACACGATAATATGAGAGTTGCTTTAAATATTTTTAAAATCAGTTTCCAGTTTTTAAAATAATCCAATACACATCCAAAAATTGCTCATATGAAATTACCTCTGATGAACATAAGACAAATAAGCACTAAGGGGATGGTACGCACGTTTGTATTTGATGTGATCTGAGGTTGGGGAAAAAATCTAGCAAAAGTCAAATGGTAGGAGAAGTTCGTAAAAACCATCGACCATTCAATGAAAGGCTACTAAACTTTTCAGGGATTCATTTATTCAATTGACCGGCTGGAAGTGTAATCCCCACGATAATTCTCACCTACCAAATATCGGATAGTTTACATAAACACAAAAAAAAAGCAACTAAGCTACACATATACTGTAACTTCTTGCTGCGTTATCCCCGTAGGGCTTAAGCCCCGAAACGGAAAGTCATTTTTGAGACCCTCGATGAGATTCAAACCCTGACTCACGGCATGGAATGCAAGCACTCTGCCAACTGAAGTATCAACCGGATCTGAGGTTGGAAAAAAATCTAGCAATAGATAAATGGTAGGAGAAGTTCGTCAAACTATCAAACCATTCAATGAAAGGCTACTAAACTTTTCAGGAGCATCAATCATTAAATTGACCTCTGATAGTTTACATACCCGTTATGTATTCAACCTTTCCGCGCTGCGTGCATCTGCCGGTCCATCCAGCCACGTGTCCTCCAAGACTGTGCCCCATCACATGGAAGTTGGCGAATGGAACTCCCAGGCTGTTGAGCCAGTCCAGGAAGCGGGCGACGCTGCAGCCGGTGGAGGGAACGTTGTCGATGGCGAGGCGGCTAAGACCGTTGGCTCCCTTGCCCCAATCCACAGTGATCACGTTCACGTCCAGAGCGTTCAAGTAAGCTGAAAGGATATGCAGCATTTTTGAAGAAGATCAGACCGTCTTACAGCAACTGGGTCTTGCTTGAGAATTGTCACTTTGTAGCAACAACCAAGCTCGTAAAAAGTCCAGTCGATAGCTCAGTTGGTAGAATGCTTGCATTCTATGCCAAGAGCAAGAGTTCGACCCCCACCAAGGGTATTAGAAATGATTTCCTGTTTCGGTGTGTATTTCAAATCCAAAATAAATACCGGCAAGGTGTACTCAGCTTTCACAAAAAATGAAAAGCAGCCCCCCCGGGAGCCCTCTGCAAGCTTGGTCGTCGCTATATAAAGCGACAATTCTGAACCAAGACCCAGTTGGTGTAAGGCTGGATAGAACCATGGTGACCGGTCATTAGTAAAAGCAGATTCATTTTCCATCGCAGCGAAGAGCAAACTGGAAAAACGAAATAATTTTTCGTTCTTTTCTGGAATTCGAACTCACTAACTTCCAATCACGAGTCTAAAATGAAATTTTCCTCGAAAAGACCTTTATCATGTCTCAGTTACATGAAAAAATTATTGTATTTTTTGACGAAATTTTTATTTTCAGCTTACATCTGAGTAAAGGTTAAGTTACCTGGAGTAATAACATTGTTCACCAGACTGTCCCAATTACCCAACCAACCGTGGATGGTTAATTTCACTGGCTTAGTCCTGTCAAAGTTTGAATTGGCCAGTCCTTCAGAATCACCAGAAAAGATTCTCTGGGGGACATCGGGATTTTTTCTGAAAATTGAAAAATATACAAATTGAAACAAAAAAGCAATTTAAGATCACGACTCACTTAAATTTTAAATTGCTTTTTTGGTTCCATTTTTTTTCAAAATATATTTTTTTGTACGAATTTTTTTTTTTCTGTAGGTATATTTATTTTATTTTATTGAAAGAAATGGCACTGAATCTGTAAGGAAGTTGACTTATTTTTTCAAAATTATTAATTAAATGTAAACCTTGTGACTCTTTTGTATAGATTTCATTTTAAGGTTCTGTTATTTTATATTCTTAGATGCTATTGATTATTTTTATTCCTCAAATTATAGGTTTCTATCAGGCTAACCTGTGCTGTAAAAATTGGTATACCTTGCCAACGCCACCCCTGTTTCTAGGAAGAACCGCAAAAGATACAGGGCGTATGTTCATTCAAGGTTATCATTAGTTATTTTAAAAAAAAACACATTTCTTTAAATATGATGATAGGAAAACACATCTGAGGTTTTAAATATTTTTTGCTGTGAATATGATGTGCATCTGTTCAGTGGTTCTTGAGTTTTATCTGTATTAACCAACATTTATTTTTTATGGCGAGGCTCTCTCTTTTTATCTATCTATAATATATAATCTAAGCTGCAATGATATGTTAACATTTAAGGCTCATATGAATAGCATGCCTACAGACAGGCACATGTAGGTTCGCGCCTACACATTCTGCATGTGTGCATACAAATAAAGAAAACCTCACATGGACATAAACCTTGCAACTCCTGCCGCCGTTCCCTGAACCGGGGTGGCATTGGCAAAAGTGAACCGACGACCGACGATTTTTACAGCACGGGTGGTCAGCCTCGTACCAATAAATATAATAGTTGAAATAGAAATGTATGAAATTACCTGGTATAGAGCAAATATTCGATATCTGTATCTGGATCGTATTTTCTTGTACCCGCTGATTCTTCAACTGGCAAAGCTGTGCAAACTAAAATAGAAACAATTTATAATTACTATAATATATTTAATGCTTTGTGTATGTGCACTGTGAAAAATAAATATTACTTCAAGGAGATTTGCAGAGACAAACAATTTACTGTTTACTCATAACACTGTTTTTTATCATAATTTAAAAAAATATCTGTAATTTTTTCCTTAGAAAATAGTAAAAATAAAAAGTTAAAAAAAATCTAATAAAAATGATATTTTGCTGAATTCATACACAAATTCAAAGTTTTAAATAAACAGTGTTAACCAGTATTCTTTTTTTAATCTCTTGAATATATTATTGAATGATTTAAAAAACACAGTTATTTTTTTACAAATCGAGAATTGATTTCACCTCAAGTACTTTTGACCTGCTTACGTCCAGTGACCTCTTGAAAATGACAAAAATGACTTGAGTTGAAATAAATGCTCAATTTGTGAAAATAAAACTGTTTTTTTTTCAATAATACTTTCTCATAAAAATGATTTTTTACTATGTAAGTACACAAACTCTAAAAAATTTATATTTTTAATTGAAAATTATTTTTCATATTATTTGTTTACTGACCAGCCAAAATGCCAAAAGCCGCAAAAAAAATCAAAAACTTCATTTTGCCTTTGCTCGTGAACCAGTTAATGCACAAATGAATTGTTCCCCTGTTATTTATTACCCACAATATCTTATCCACTACCCTTTGAAAACATCTTAATGAGCCAATTTATCTCATTCACCATCGTTCCATTAAGATTAAACTAGCATTCATATGATTGATACAACCCGAAGCAATAGCTTAAAGGAATTTCTCCTTTGTTTTGCGTTATTTTTTTGCGATAGCGCCATAGATAAGGATCCTTGTAGGCTAATTTATAATACACATATGCAAATAATAATGGAAATAGAATTTTATTTTCTGCAGATGTTGGTTTTCATAACAACTTTATCAGTAAACAATTATCAGGTAGACGGTGTTTTGATTGTTGAAAAAGGAAGAATTCATAAATGGGTCAATTTTTGAGCAAGATCATGAATTATTGATTGATTAATTATTTTAAATATGTTTGTTCTTGTATCCAGCTGTCATTCCATTGGAGGTGACCAATACCTCCGAACATTTGTCTCTATTTTTTCTGACCTTGCATTCTTTTTTCATCTCCTAAACATTCATCACTCTCTTTGTGAATACTCTTCTCATATTCTCACTCAGAAAATTCCAATCATTTATAATCTCATTTGCTTTATACACTTTCCTTTGCAATCCTCTTTTACACTCTTTTTCACTATCGTTCATTAACCATTTTTTCTACATGCCTCAAACCATCTATCTCATTGAACTCTTTTTTACTTTCATTCCCGTATAAAATTGACTTTCATACCTATATTCATTGCGGACCCTAAAATTTAGTGTCCCACCAAGATTCTTCGTAAGTAAGTCATTTCTACAATTAATAACAAACTTGTATTGAACTTTCAACCAATACAAAACATTGAAAAAGATGGCAAACGTATGGATAGTCATTATTATTGTTTTTATTAAGCCCTTCATATCTGAGAAGGTTCAGTTTTCTGTACTTTTATATCGGTAGTTATCTGATAACACCTACATATTATATCAATACCATGTCCCTAAGTTGTCTGACCCAGCAAAGGTTTCATCATTTCATGATTTTAATATATTTACTCACTTAATCCAGCTTATAAGCCTTGAAATGCTCAGGGCCTCCTGCAACACAATTTTCCAGGACTATCTCTCTTGTGCCGCTTCCCTCCATGATATCCTTACTCCCAGGACTTCCGCGTCATTCTTGAAATTTGTCTGCTCATCGTATTCCAGGAATTAAAAAACTGTCTGCGAACTTAGTCGTCGCTATGGAAAATGCCAACTCTCAAGGAAGACCCAGTTGTTGGAAGTCTGGATAAACTTTTTGGTGACCAGTCATTTGTAAAAGTTTATGAATTTTTCAACCCAGCGAAGAGCGTATGTGAAAAAATAAGTGATATATTTTTTGTGCTCATCCAGGATTTGAACCCACGACTTTCTATTTACGAATCCGAAGCGCTAACCACTAGATGTTGGAACGGTAAAGTAGGAGTAGGTTTAAAAACCGTGAATAAATAAATAAAATATTCACTGTTTCTAAAAATCAGTGCATTTGTACGAATTTTCGACTGTTCCCCGTTACTATATTTTATTATAAGATTTTTCTACGGATAAAAATAGCTATCCATCATTCCAATCAATTGTTTTTTGACCACTAAGCGGTTTTTTCCAAGTTATACAATTGTAGCACGCTTATGTTCATTTCTAAATGTGGCAGTTTCAAAAGAAAACGTTACTATCTAATCAAAGTTGCATTTTACCATAAATTTAAGCTGCCAATCCGAAGGCTGTTGATATGTAGAACAGATTTAATTACACAGGTCAGGGGTAGAAGCTTTTTCCATAACGTCCGAGTAAAGGATCTTCGTTTTATAAAATCTAAACAAAAAAATTGCCGGTATTTAGACAGTGGTAAGAAAAAAACCTTCAAAATTTTAAATCATGTCTAACCCCCTTAAAGATCTAAGTTTTGATTTTTGTAAAAACTTTGTTTTTCTTGATGAAATGCTGATGGTTTTTTTGAAGCGCTACTTTTTTATCGTTTTTTTTAACAAATGCAGTGCCTTTCAAAAATTTCCATGTTCTTTTAATTCTTTCATACGATGAGGCAGGTGGTTCTAGGCCAGAGGACTAGCAACTGTAAAAGCACGCTCTTTAAGCACAGTTTTCACACTCTCAGTGGCTCTTCAATCCGTGTGATTTTTAGTAGATTCCATCTTTGGTGAGATTTGCATTTTTTTTTCAGCTACTTAAAAAGTTTCATGAAAAAAATGTATCGTAAAAAATAATGAAAAACTTTATCAATGCAAAACAATTTTTATTAATGTTATTTGACACATATTTATAATATTGTATTTTATACTACTCAATTTGTTCCAGATTGATAATAAGGCACCTTTTTGTTTGTTTCCAGATAGAAAATTCCAACCCTGTAATAAAAAATGTTTGGTTGTGAAGATTTTACATGTAAAAGTTTAAGGGTAAGTGTATTGGTACTTTATATTCCGTGATCTGTGATTGGTACTGTGAAGATTAATTTTAAATTAATAATTTTAAAGTAAAAAATGTTTTTTTTATAAATTGAATAGAAAAAACAAAGATATTTGATAAATTTAACCAATATTTGTCAAAATATTTGTAACAATTACGAAATCTTTTTTTTTTCTATTCAACTTATAAAAAATACAATACACTTTCACTGTTTTAACGGTGGTGACGCACAATTGAGCGTCATCTGTTTTATTTTTTAATTAATTAGTCTAAGAAGCGAATTGTCATTTGGTCTGTTGCAAACTGAAATAAAAGTGCAAATAAATCGCAAGATGGCAATATCAACTTTTTTTGACTGAGCGACGTGAAACTAGGAATGGATTGGTGACTTCCATTTCCGTCGTGTTCGCAAGTAGACACGTTTTTATATGTCTCTCGACCGATTTGAAATTTACCGTTAAAATCTGTGAGTGAGTGTGATTATTTTACATATAACTTGCAAGTGTGGCAGTTTGTGAACAGAGCTCAGCACCACAGGATCCTGAGAAAACGAGCATCATCTTGGACCAGCAGAGCACAATTTGAGGTGAGTGGCGGTCCTTTTGATTTTCGCTTCTTTGGTACGGGAAAGTCGTCCAAAATTGAAAGCCACCTATTGAAGGTTGGCTTTTGTTTGAGAGAGAAAATACCATAGGCATTAGATCTGTGTATTTTATATCTCGCATTGGAAAATACGTTGCAGTTTCTCCATTTGTTGTTTTTTTGTATTTATATTCTCCCTGAGGGGCAAAACTTACACCTTGCCCCTCCAAACGGAAAAATCTTTAATAATAAAACATAAATTGTTGTATTATTGTATCTTCATAATGGTGTTAATGACTACATCGAAAGCGCTCGATTAAATAAATTAACCATTAAAGAAAAAAAAATCGTTTTTTTATCCTTTTAACACGTATTAAAATATTAATTAGTTTTTTATGTCTTAGGTAAATGGCGTGTTTAATCTTTTTTTTAACTTCTCACACTCTTCCCTCTCCCCCATAGACAATTTTATTTTTTGAAAATTTTAAGACTTCAGTCTTTTGTTGATCTGAACTAAGTATGTGCATAAGAGATTATGAGTGACCCGCAATATTAAAGTTTGAAGTAATCAGATTGAAAATGTTGTGAAAAAATGCGGCTTACAATGTCTAATCTAATCTAATCTAATCTAAGCTGCAAGGATATACATATATCATTTAAGATTTATATTTAATGCATTCCCACATGCATACATGTATAATTTTGCGCTAACACATGCCGCATGTGGACCTACGTTATAAAAACCCAATCTCAAATGAACATAAGCCCTGCAACTCTTGCCGTCCTTCCCTGAAACAGGGGTGACATTGGCAAAGTGAACCATTTTTTACATTATGGGTGGTCAGCCGTATACAACGTGAATGTAAAATAAGAAAAATTATAAAAAAGGTGAGGTCGATGAATAAATTGAAAGAGGTATGTAAGGGTAGGAAGAAATAGAGGCAGCTCTGCAGAGGCTCTGACCACCCCTAGCGGAATGAAGACAGAGTAACAGTTACAGTTTTTTCTCTGTGAAAAATAGTTACTTACACTGGTTTAGGGCTGGCGCCTCCCATATGCAGTTCACTGACCCCAGTGCACTTTCCCTTTTGGGCCTCTTCCAGAGTCAAGCATTCCTTTGCCATGAAACCTTTGTGGTCAATAGAGTCAGCGAAGAACTCGTAAGATCTGGAGTGGGAGCACGCTATCTTAAAGGTGCAGCCAGGTTGGCCTGTACCGCCGTTGGGGTAGAAATCATTGTGGCCAAGAAGTTCAGTCAGGCCGAGAGTTGCTGTGTTAGTGTGGATGACTTCTACGTAGTCAGCGTCGTTCGAGGTCACACGGTCGGATTCGCTGCCCCATGATGGAGCGGCAGGGTCAAAAGCTGGAAAAAATATATTGTTGTGTTTTTAGGGTTTAAAAAGTCTTCAAATTAAAAAAAAACTGGCTTTATTATAGGATAGTTTTTTTACACTTAGATTTATTTAACAATTTTATTTATTTTTAACAATTATTCACATTTATGGCTTAGCAATTTACATTTATTTCAGCGTTGGTTCACTTTCACTTACAATGTCTTTCTTGTTCAAAAGCAGAGGATCGTATGTAGACTGACTCTTGCAAGCTGCTTGCAGCTTTTTATACTCCAAAGATGGAAGTTACTAGAAGCCAATTTTGCTGGAACCTTCCAGACCATAAAGCTTCCAGTGCATAAATTTGAATACCTCTTTACTCTAGGTACTTATAATATTTACGCCACCTCTCATCAGCTATAACTAATACACTTACCTACTTAACATTTATATGTATTTGTTACATATTTCCATAACAATATATGGTTACAAACTTTGAGTATCTACGTGCGACTGTATACCTATGCATATTATGCATACATAGAACAAACTGCCACTAGTATGATGGTGATACGTGTTACGAGCTACGAACTTCGAAGTACCTGCGTACGCCTGTACAGGTACAATAGTGTGTGTAAAACCGTCTGGTATGATCCATCATGGTAGTGGAACAGCTGTCTGGTATGATCTTTTGTCATGTATGTTCCTTGACTTATAGGTTGGTATGCGGCTGACCACCCATACTGTGAAAAAATGGTTCACTTTGCCAATGTCACCCCTGTCTCAGGAAAGGACGGCAAGAGTTGAAGGGCTTATGTTCATTTGAGATGGGTTCTTATAATGTAGGTCCACATGCGGCATGTGTTAGCGCGAAATTATACATGTCTGCTTGTGGGAATGCACTTAATATAAATCTTAAATGATAGATATCCTTGCAGTTTAGATTAGATTAGATTAGATCTAGAACAGAAATCGAATATCTTGGAATATGCAAGAAAGATCTCGGTTGTACGAGTACATATATAATTTGAACGGTCCGTAGTCCAGTGGTACCACTTCGGACTCGTAAATGGAATGGTTCTAATCCCGGCGGAGCACAAAAAAATAAACAATTTATATTTTCAAATATGCTCTTTGTTTGCTGAAAAAATTATACACCTTTACCAAAGACCGGTCACTAAAGGTCCATCCAGCCTTACAGCAACTGGATCTTGCTTGAGTATTGGCTCTTACTACAGCAATGACCAAGCTCGCAGATGGCTCTTGAGGTGTGATACACACAAAAACAGCGCATTTTTTACAGTAATTCGTAAAAAAAAATTCGAAAATTTTTGCTACCTATCTACTCGTGTGCGAAATAACTTCACACGTTTCTTTTATTGGTAAAAAACATTTGAACAATTCAGTTTGTTATCATATTTCTCCTCCCTCAATAATTTTATCTTATAATACATTATTGTTTACAAGTTTTTGTGATTTTATCAAATTGACGTATTTTCTCATCCAAATAATTGTAAAAAATACCCCGATAAGCATCTAGAGATATCATTGAAAAAATATTTTAGATGATACGGTTATGTACCTTGTGATGATCCAAGCTTTTCACCAAATATAAAATAAAATAATTGAAATTCCTATGTCCTTATGTGGGCGTCTCACACATGGTAGGAAGGATTTATTTTTGTCCATACGTTTTTTCCTATGAGCGAATTGAAGTTCTGGGAGGGGGTGCAACTCAAATCGAGACAGTCAGCTCTGGACCACCGAGGGAAAGGGAACTAAAGGGAGGTCTACTCGGGAGCGTGGGGGTGAAGGGACCTCCTTGTCGGGACTAAACGAATTTGAAACAAATATATATATAAAATCTTAAATTGGTTATGAAAGGAACTGTTAAACGGAACCTTGGGGAAAGTGGCGAGAAATCAACTTCGGGTTTTGATTCGAAAGAAATTTTAAATAATAATAAAAGTTTTATCTCAATATCAATAAAAACGGACGTGGAAAGATTACTACGTCTTCTTCGGGACTTAAGGGAGAATAATTAGTATTTACGTGGTTTTAATAATAATAAAATATTTGTCGACATAATATTCCGGGAGTGCATTTTCCATGTCTTTTGTCTAAAAATTAAAAGTACGCTGTATATAATTTCCGTACAGCGATCGTCAGTGTTCTCAAACGTTCAAACATAAAAATAAATTCCTATTGAAATACTTGCATAAAATAAAATTAAACCAGTGGTTGCTGAACGAAAGGCGCATTTAAGTATTTAATAATAAAATCCATTAATTCGCGTAAACACATAGTTTGCTTTGCAGAAGGATAAGAGATTTCAAATTATCTTCTAACACACTAAACTAATCAAATTAACTTGCGCTTTAAAATGTATTCACTTTTCTCGTTTTAATAATGATTTATTGCCTATTTTTCAGTCCAAGGGACTGCTGTTGCCGAGTACTCCTATCTTAAAAATTACATTTCGTATTGTAAATAAAATGTTTGTCTTCCAGGTCAAAAGGGGTGAATTCAACATAGCTTTCAAACAAGTGACACAAATGTCCTGAAATGCTTATAAATTTTTGTCTTTATTCCACAGCCTTGCAGTTACTAACAAACACACCTTCTCTCACACAGAACACCTGTGTCATGAAGAATTGAACGCTGTTTGCTAATATCTGAACCTAAGGGTTCTTTGCTGCTATGAAAGGGATCGCATTGTGTTGGAAGTGAAAGCTTTCGGCTTCCAAAACTTTCCATCGAAACTATAAAACCAATGTTGATTGACAAAGAGCCATGCTCCGGAGCACGTCCTAAGTTTCCTTTGGTTCTTAGCTTGACTTTCCTCCGGCCATGGTTATCTGCGTCATCAGCATCATCACTGAACGAGAGACGAGGCTACTACCAGACTTGTATCATGACTTGGATATAGCTTCCATTGTTCCTCTGTTATGGGCTGGAGTTCAACTGACGTCATTCCAACATCACAACACCTAGTTCTTGCTGGATCCTGACACCAAAATACAGTGCGAGCCTTGACATGGGGTTCGAGTTTTAAAAAGTCTCCATTCATTGTTTTTGGCATTCGATTATTTCATGACGCGGAGTAAGGTTAGGGCCAGTCCCTTCTAAACATCCTTCCCGTGGTCTGAAAGGACCAGTCCGTGGGGTCAACCTGTTAAATTCTTGGAGGAAAGAGGAAGATGAGCTTTTTTCGATTTGGGGTCCCTCTTGCTTATCAGCTAACGAGGAATCCCATTTATAAGGAAACTGGGGAGAAGGGAGTCATCTTCTACTGGGCTTGTTTGTCGTACCAGTTATTAAAACCAATCCCTTCCTAAAACACACTAATGAAATTACCTCTACGGCAAAGAGAATCCACAAAAGGTAAGTGATCTTGAAACGAGAAAACACAATGTCCACGGACAAAATACCCACGCGACAAAATGTCCACGCGACAAAATGTCCACCGACAAAATGTCCACCTACAGAATGTGCACCGACATAATGTCCACCGATAGAATGTCCACGGACAAAATGGCCACCCGACAAAATGTCCACGCGACAAAATGTCCACCGACAGCATGTCCACCGACAAAATGTCCACCGACAGAATGTCCACCGATAAAATGTCCACCGACAGCATGTCCACCGACAAAATGTCCACCGACAGAATGTCCACCGACAAAATGTCCACCGACAGAATGTTCACCGACAAAATGTCCACCGACAGAATGTCCACCGACAAAATTTCCACCGACAGAATGTCCATCGACAGAATGTCCACCGACAAAATGTCCACCGACAGAATATCCACGGACAAAATGTCCACCGACAAAATTTCCAACAGCAAAATATCCACTAGATTAATCGTACAATGACGAATTGTGATATAAATGATAATAATATTCATTTCAGTTAAATTTTAATATCTTATGAGTAGGTAGGGATTAGAAATTTTAGCGATCGCGATAAATATAGTTTTTTCGCGAAATTTGAGGTTTTACTCTAATAACGCAAATTTTCGTACTTTTAGCAGAAATTGTGCGTAAAAGTTGTCATGTGTCGCTTTTGCAACGCAGAATTTCATGGGAGGGAAAATATTCCTACGAAAAACCTTTGCAAGGTGCAAAGCACAAGAAAATTGGTCGGTGTTATGGCCGAGGGGGCCAAGTGAGCTGATCTTTCTAGCGTGTTTGGAATAAAACAACGTTGTTTCGATCCCCGTCCGGGTCATTTGACCATAACTTTGACCCTGGTTCAACTGAATTATTAATTATAATCTATAATCTAAGTTGCAAGGATATATTCATTCAAAGCTCTCAGATGTATGCCCACAAACAAACACGTGTAGTTCGCGCTTACAAATGCTGATTGTGTACTTACAAATAAAATCCAAACTCAAATGAACATAAGCCCTGCAACTCTTGCACACATTCCCTGAAACAGGGATGACATTGGCAAAGTGAACCATTTTTTACAGTATGGGTGGTCAGCTTCATCCCAACCTATAAGTCAAGGAATACGAGTAATAAATAACATTTAAGTTTACAAAAAAAACAACAAAACCTTAAAAACAAATTAATAGAAAAAAAGTCAAAAATTTATTATGCAAAAAATGTAGCAAACTAATAAACCAACATTACAAATCAGCATTGCAGATTAGCCGCCACTTCTTCCTGTCCTTGCATAGTTCTTTCATTTCATCCAGAGTCATAACCTTTTTCATACAAGCTCTCCTTTTATTATGAATCTGGATATCCCATTCACTCGCTATTTCGAAAATTTGGTCTATCCATACCTTTCTCGGTCTTCCTCTTCCACGACATCCATCTATTCTAGCAACATATACTTTATTCGTCAATCTTTCATCACTCATTCTCTCCATGTGCCCAAACCATCTTAACAAACTTCTTTTAATCTTCACTTTCCCTTACACCACATTCTTCTCTTACAAAATCATTCCTCACCCTGTCACTTCGTTTTTTCCCAATCATACTAAGAAAGTATATGTTGCTAGAATAGATGAATGTCGTGGTAGAGGAAGACCGAGAAAAGTATGGAAGGATCAAATCTCTGAAATAGCGAATGAATGGGATATCCAGAGTCATAATAAAAGGAGGACTTGTATAAAAAAGGTTATGACTCTGGATGAAATGAAAGAAGTATGCAAGGACAGGAAGAAGTGGCGGCTAATCTGCAATGTTGATTTCTAATGTTGGTGTATTCATTTGCTACATTTTTTGCATAGGAAATTTTTGACTTTTTTTGTATAGATTTCTTTGTAAGGTTTTGTTCTTTTTTATATTTAAATGTAATTTATTATTCATATTCCTTGACTTATAGGTTGGTATGAGGCTGACCACCCATACTGTAAAAAATGGTTCACTTTGCCAATGTCACCCCTGTTTCAGGGAAGGTCGGCAAAAGTTGTGGGGCTTATGTTCATTTGAGGTTTGGATTTTATTTGTAAGTACACATTCAGCATTTGTAAGCGCGAACTACACTTGTTGGTTTGTGGGCATACATCTGAGAGCTTTAAATGAATATATCCTTGCAACTTAGATTATAGATTATACTTCTTAGATAGTCCATTTCTACTGTATGGACTTTATTAATTTCCCTTTCACTCACCGTCCAGGCTTCACTTCCATACATACTAGTATACCACCGTGCACCGCCAATCTAACATTTTTTGAGAGATTTTGGTTCCTGGCGATGCAAGCGGTCACACCCAGTACACACCTGCCTTTCATTATTCTTCTTTCAAATTCACCGGACATTCTTCCATCTTTTTCAAACTTACTTCCCAGATATACAAACTCATTTACGACATCAACATTCATTCCATTAATTTTAAATTCATAATTCATATTTTCATCATCTCTTTCAAAAATTAATACGCAAAAAAAACGCAACTAAGCTACACATATAGTGTAACTTCTTGCCGCGTTATCCCCGAAGGGGTCGCATGTGGCGAGTTGAACCTATTTATTTTTACAGGTAAGGGGGTCGGCCTTACGCCAACTACTTCAGTTGAAGTGGAGGTTTCCCAGCTCTCGAGAGTGCTGGTACTCATTTCTTGTGAAGGCTGAGTAAGCCTTGCCGGTTTTTTATTTTGGGGTTTGAAATAAACACCGAAACGGGAAATCATTTCTGACATCCTCGGTGGGATTCGAACCCGAGCTTTCGGCATGGAATGCAAGCACTCTACAACCTGAGCTATCGACCGGACAATATTTATTAATAATAACAATACTTATTAATTGATTATAATAATACCTGTTTCTGGCCAGGCAGAATTAGTTGGTAAATTGCATTCCTCTTCACAAATCTATTTAAAAAAAAAAAATAATATAAGTAAGAAATCTAGGTGAGAAGTAATAATTATTCTTTAAGTCAGTTTTTTTACGAGACTTTTGCTACCTTGATATACTACTTTGAAACACTTGCAGAGATAGTTACTTTTCTTCATTTTTTATATTAAATTTAATAATGACTTATTTCTTGACTACTAAGTTGGTATGAGGTTGACCACCTATACTACAAAAAATAGTTCACTTCGCTTATGTCACCCTTGTTCCAGGAAGGTCGGCAATAGTTGCAGGGCTTATGTTCATTTGTGAATAGGTTTTATATTGTAGGTTCACATGCAGCATGTTTCAGCGCGAACTTAAACGTGTCAGCTTGTGGGAATACTGTTATGTTATTTTAAATAACATATTATAAAAAAACAATCCTGAAGTGTGCAGTGTGTGTTTTTGGGCCGAGCGGAGCCGAACGGTCACGGAAGCGGCCGAACTGCACCGTATGAACTAATCAGGCCGTCGTTCGTTAGTTCCCGGCAAGATGTCAACCGACTAAGACGTCAGCGACCAAGCACCAAGCGGTGCAAGAGGGGGCACTACAATGGAGCTCCCTCCCCCCCCATCTACTTGGATTTCCTGCCAGCAAGGCACCCGCCTTGTGGACCAGAGGCATAGGAGCGCCCACCCAGGGGCTTCCACGTGTGGAGGCGTCCGCCTCGTGAACCGCCGCTAGCCTGGGGCGCTGCCCCAGGCCTTCCGTTTAGAACTCCAGCCAACGGAATAGGAAGTGTTCTGGTGACAACCTGTAGGTCTGGCCAATCCCTTATTTCCCCTTTTCCCCCCCATTTTAGTACAGTAATAAATCCTTATTTGTTCATGTTAACTTTATCTTTTAATTATAAAACCCTTCCCAAAGTACAAGTGAGCAACCGAAAGAAAGACCCCCACGCCCTGAGAGTGATGCTGATGAGAGCTAGCCGGATGTAAGTATCCTGGAAGATACCTTTCTATCAAAACATAACAATACATCATATAAATTTTAAATGTAATATATCGTGGCAAGCTTGCAACTAAGATTAAAGATACCTACTGCAGATTTTGCATGTTACATACAACATTCTGTCTTTCATTTTAATTTGTCCTAAAAATTTGCGTAAAAAATTGTCACATATATTTTTTTCTGGATGTTAAGTAATATAAAACTATATAAAAGTTTTGTTTGATTAAATATATTTCTTATTGAAGTTGATAGTCGCACAAACTAATGGCTATCTAAATCTAAATCTAAATCTAAGCTGCAAGGATATGTATCATTTGAGATTCATATTCAATGCATTCCCACAAGCAGACACGCATAATTTTGCGCTAACACATGCCGCATGTGGACCTACAGTATAAAAACTCAATTCTCAAATGAACATAAGCCCTGCAACTATTACCGACCTTCCCTGAAACAGGGGTAACATTGGCAAAGTGAACCATTTTTTACAGTATGGGTGGTCAGCCGCATTCCAACCTATAAGTCAAGGAATATATCGTGATGGGAATCGCACATTTGACGGATGTAAAAAGATTCTTCCAGCAGCAAGTGAGTAGAGCATGTTTCTATAAATAATCTATAATCTACTAGCTGTCCCGGCAAACTTTGTTTTGCCTCTATTTATATAAATTAGATACAATCGTTTTGAGAATTTGTAAATTGAAACGATGAAAAGAAAACTTATGAAAAGCTTTTTGAAAGGGTAATTAAGACAAAATAAACTTTTTAAAAAAAAAACTCAATGCATAAATTAAAAAGGAGGTAAGTACAAATATAAATTACTAATGGATTTTTGCAAAAAGGATAACAATTTTTTTTATGCTGTTGTTGACTTCTCAAAAATGTATGTCAATTTATATTGATCTAAAAAATTGTATCTTAACTATTTAATCGTCCAAAGAACATCTATACAAATCATAGAATGCAAAAATCAACTCAGCAAGCAAATATATTGTCAGATACAGATGGACAGAAATACTAAATGTTAAAGAAAAAAGATGAAATTTGGAATAAAAAATGTAAAAAAAGACGACATTTCTTAGCAAATGATAAAGGATTTTATGTTTCATTTCTCAGGCTTCTCAAAGATTGCATGTCAATTTATATTGATTTAAAAATTGTATCATAATTTTTCATCTTCAAAAAGACATTACAGCAAAATGCAAAAGCAATTCAAATAAAACAATCCATTCTAAAATCAATTTGGTAGGGAAACATTTGACGTCATAACGAAAACAAAAAAAAAAATTGACAAAAAAACAGAACTACTCAAAACAATTCCCAAGAAAAAGTTCGCAACATCGAAAGAATCCCAGTTGAATGCGCGAGTGTTAGGTTTTAAATGGAAAGTACCTACAGGATACTCACTCCGGCTAGCTTCCTCGGCATCACTCTCAGGGCGTGGGGTTCTTTCTTTGTGTTGCTCACTTTATACTTTGGGAAGGGTTGTATATTGATAAGACGCTAGCGTTGAGAAGAGCTAATGTTAACAAAAGAGATTTAATCAGTTAAAGTTTAATCCATAAAAAAGGAAAGGGTGGAGAATGAAATGGCCAGACCTGTACTAATGCACTCGAAGACAATCACAGTTCTGGCGGCGCATTTTCACATAAAATCGAAGCACTGATCTGTAGGCTGGAGTCCAAGTACCAATACATATATACTTTTATACATGTTCACTATTTTACTTCATTTTTCATATTATAAACATATAATTAATATTTTCTTATTAATTAATTTCATATATTGTTTTTTTTCTATTACCACACTTATTTTACTGTCTTACAACTGTACCTTCTTATTAAAACTGTTTTAAAATAAAGATAAAAAAAAATACTTTGACCCTGGTTCAACAGATGTAATTGAGTACATATTAATTAATAATTCATTAAAATAATGAATAATTCATTTTTAATTGATGATATTAATACCTCTTTTCAGTTTCCTATTTTGTACAACTTCTCGACTTACCTGTCACTAATGTGTGAGTTACTTCATTATAGTCCAAGAGCCCACCGTATGAAACCTTACCTCATCCACTACCAGGCATAGACATGTTCAGGCAGGTAGACTGCATCGAGTACATGATTTTTCACAGGTCTGCCTTTTCTTATCCTGGAGCGTTAGCTGATGACTGGGTTTTTTATTTGTTATCAAGGATAAAAAACAAGCCTCGAACATTAGCAATTTCAAGGTTTGGCAGGTTCAAGGTTTCAAAATTTGAGTTACAGGTTTGACAATAAATGCTTCCTTTTTGTACAACTTACCCGTAACGAAGGGGAATTTCCCAGATGTAACCAATCTGGCAGCGATGCCGGCCATGTGCGCTCCAAGGCTGTGCCCCATGAGGTGGAAGTTGGTCAGAGGCGTGCCCTTCTCCACCAGGTAGTCTATCAGAGCTGCCACCTGCTTGGCGGCCAAGGGGGCGTTCTCCACAGCTGATCCATACCAGACCTTGGCTCCCATCTCCCAGTCCACACAGATCACGTTCACGTCCATGTTCTTCAAGAAAGCTGTAAGGAGTGGTTTTTTTATACTCGTAATATGTAAGTTTTTGACCGGTCCGTAGTCTAGTGGTAAACACTTCTGACTCGTAAATGGAAGGTTGCGGGTTCGGACCCCGGCGGAGCACAAAAAAAATATATACATACAAAAAATAAATATATACAAAAATATATATAAAAATATATATCAAATGTGCTCTTCGCTAAGTGTAAAATTCATAAACCTTTACCAAAGACTGGTCACTAAATGTCCACTCAGCCTTACAGCAACTGGAACTTGCTTGAGAATTGACGCTTTTTACAGCGACGACCAAGCTCGTACAGGGCTTTTGATGACACACACAAAAACAGCGCTCACGAAATAAATCATTCTAATATTATTATTATTAAGTGTGTTCTTGTCTTGTCATGTCTTGTATCCTGCCGCCATTTCTCTAGGGGTGGCCGGTACCCCCACACAAGTGCCTCCACTTGACTCTGTCCTTGCATACTTATTTTATCTCATCTAGTTTCATTACTCTTTTCATGCACGCTCTTCTCTTGTTTCCACTCTGTAAATTCCATTCATTCGCAATGTCACTTATCTGGTCAATTCATTTTTCCTAGGTCTTCCCCTTCCACGCTTACCTATTACATTCCCTTTGTACACCTTTTTTGTCAGTCGGTCTTCATTCATCCTCAATATGTCCAAACTATCGCATCACACTTCTTTGAACTTTCACTTTCACGCTTTCTCTTACTCCGCATTCATTCAGAACCCATTCGTTACTCACTCTATTTTTCAGTGTTTTTCCTGTCATACTTCTCAAATGAGCCATTTATACGGTGCATACCTTATTTACATCTCTTTCATTCACCGTCCACGACTCGCTTCCATACATCAGGGTCGGCAACAATATACAATTGTGTAACGAGATTATCATTTTCTTCAGGATCCTTTTATTTTTCGCTATTCTACCAAAACAATGTACAATGTAAGAAAAACAAAAAATTAGTTTCATTTGTATTTTTCATGGCGATCTTTAGGCGGGTAAAGAAAGAATGTAATTTGAAAGAGGATGTGAAAGTTTTAAGGTACAAAAGAATATGATGAGATGGTTTGGGCATGTGGAAAGAATGAATGATGATAAACTGACAAAGTATATATTATATATACAAAGAAAGTGTGAAAGGAAAAAGAGACAAGGGACGACCGAGAAAAGTATAGGGTGATCAGTTTGAGGATATTGTGAAAGAATGGGATATACAAAGTGAGCGTAAAAGAAGAAATGCACGAAAAAGGTGATGAATATGAATGAATTGAAAGATGTATGCAAGGATAGGAAAAAATGGAGGCAGCTCTGCAGAGGTTTTGGCCACCCCTAGCGGAATGGTGACAGAGCTACAGTTACAGTTACAGTATATTTGAGTTGTAAAACTAAGCTGCTGTTTCATGGACATTCTGTATTCGTATTGTTATGACTTGCGCACGCAGAAGTGGCCGTTCTCTGATAATAATAATAATCATTATAAGTACTTAGACGTAATTAGAGTAAATGATATTTGTATAAATTTTGATTTTAATGCTTTATGTAATTTTGTAAATCCTGACTGTGCACTAGACTATTTTTATAATGTTTTATTTTAATTTATTTGTCTTTGTGCACCAAAAAAGAGAACTAATTATCAAAGTAGGGCTTACCCAGCTTGGTTTACCCGTGGTATTATCGAAGATATCAAATGCGAGGAGCGACTTCATCAGAAATATTGTAAAAACCGTATTAGTATCAACATTTGCTAAAATATTTGAAAGTTTGATTCATAAGAATCTACTAGAAAATATTAAATTCCGTATCGCCATAAATCAACAAGGCTTCTTGCCAAAGAGATCTGCTGCCTCTAATCTTCTTATTATTAGTACAGACGTAGCTTATAATCTGGATTCTCAGCTCCAGACAGATGTAGTGTATACAGATTTCTCGAAAGCATTTGATCAGGTAGATCATGATATCCTTATTGAAAAAATGCATATTCTTGAGTTTTCTAAATCCCTCTTATTTTTCTTTGCCTTATTTGAGGAACAGGCGACAGTACGTCGAGATAAATGGCTTTACTTCTAATACCTTTCAGCCATTTTTTGGCGTTCCTCAAGGATCAAATTTAAGTCCATTGGCCTTTATCATATTCATTAATGATATAGTAGAAAATTGATTATTTTTCAATAAAAAATTAAAAAATAAAAGAAATTAAAAACTTTGTTTTATTCCACTTTTATTGTTTTTGAGTATGTTACAAACGTTTTCGGAATACCTTCCATCATCGGGTAACAACAATTACTAAAATCAAACTTAAAAATTAAGACATGGGTGTGGGATCTATTGGTGGTAAGGGAGGGGGTAGCAAGGTAGGTAAGTGGGAGGGAGATGGTGAGTTTTGGGGCGGAGCTAATATTGTTAGGAGAGGAGACGTAATGGCGGGAAGTTGAATATTTAGCATATTACTTTTATTTCTATGTTTATTTATCTCTAATATTTCTAATATGTCCAACTTTCTCCCTTTTTGGCAGCTATTTATTAATTCTAAATTATCTATATTAAAACTGTGTCCTTTTTCTCTCGCGTGTTAGAATTAATAAATAGCTGCCAAAAAGGGAGAAAGTTGGACATATTAGAAATATTAGAGATAAATAAACATAGAAATAAAAGTAATATGCTAAATATTCAACTTCCCGCCATTACGTCTCCTCTCCTAACAATATTAGCTCCGCCCCAAAACTCACCATCTCCCTCCCACATACCTACCTTGCTACCCCCTCCCTTACCACCAATAGATCCCACACCCATGTCTTAATTTTTAAGTTTGATTTTAGTAATTGTTGTTACCCGATGATGGAAGGTATTCCGAAAACGTTTGTAACATACTCAAAAACAATAAAAGTGGAATAAAACAAAGTTTTTAATTTCTTTTATTTTTTAATTTTTTATTGAAAAATAATCAATTTTTTAAAATGAATTTCCACAGTGTTTCACAAAAATCTTTTCAAAATTTGATATAGTAGATATCATTAAGTACAGCTCTTGTCTTCTTTATGCAGACGATTTGAAGGTTTACACGAAAGTCGTAGATATTCACAACTGCATAAATCTACAAGATGATTGAGATGCATTAATCTCCATATATTCATAAAAGAGAGTTCTTTCCTCCTCTCCTCCCTGACACTGAAAATAGACGACGCACACGAAGATGGAGGAATGATTTTTAACAATCTTTATCCACAAGTGCTCTCCGTCCGTTTCCAGGTCAGGCATCCTTTTTGACACCAGCACATTTCTGACCGCAGGGGGGACACCGCCCCCTCCCGAGTGCCACGGACACGCCTATGCACTGTGTATCGATTGTCGAATAGCTCAGATGATAGAACAGAGGTATTCAACCAGGTTTCTGTGAGGGCAACTATGTCTGAGTTTTGAAGATAGATATTGGTTTTAAAATCATCTACCTTCGTATTCAGACCTCTCACATTCTGGTATATCGCACTAAAAGCCATCTTTATTATGGTAGTATTTGGCGATATACACGCCCTTTGGCCACATGACCGGGTTGAACACTCGGTCCCATCCGTCCTCTGGCAAACTTATTTTAAACGAGCCATAATTGCTCTTAGTTTTTAAAACTTCCACCGTAGCCCCTACACTGGTGGCTTCCTTTACAAATTCTTGGACCTGCTCGGTAGAAGTGTCTTTTTTTAACCTCCAGGCATGCAGCGTCCGTTTTCTTGTTACCACCGTCAGTTTTGTACTGGAAGCGGTTTCCAGCAGCTTGATCTGTCTACGTGGGCGTCTTGGCCCCTGTGTCTTCCATTGCCCTCTTGTGGGCATCGCACTGCACTGAATTTCAAAATTTTTAGCGGAACTTTACGACACACAACATTTCTCGTCAATGTGTTGATATTATATTTTATATATTATATTATATATACTGTTAGGTTTTAAATGCAAAGGTTCCTTTTGATATACCTAAAGGATACTCACTTTGGCTAGCTCCATCTGCATCACTCTCAGGGCGTGGGGTTCTTTTTTTGTTTTGCTTATTTTATACTTGCGAAGGGTTGTATACTGAAACATGATTTCAAGGAAACCACAATAGGTTTATTTAGCACATAATAAGGGACTGGAAATGGGAAACAGTTAATGGCCAGACCTGATTCAGAAAACCCACACGTCACTTCACATAACTCTCCTGTCGACTGCAGTTCCGAACTATGAGCCTGAGGCAGCGCTCCAGCCAGCAACGACTCACGAGGCTGACGCCTCCACACCTTTGAGCCCCTGAGTGGGCGTTCCTTTGCACTCGCCTTTGGTGCATAAGGCGGATTTTTTTGCTGGCAGGAAATTCAAATAGAAGGGGGGGGCTCCATTGAAATGCCCCCCTTGCACTGCTTGGTGCTTGGTCGCCGACGTCTGACCCTGCTCACCGGTCGCCGAGAACTGCCGAGAGACAATCGACGGCCCGACAAGATCGCACGGCGCAGTTTGGTTGCTTCCGTGACCGTTTGGCTCTGTTCGGCTCACGATACATGCACTGCACACACTTCTGATATTTTAAAAGTTATTTTAAAGATAACATACATGACTTTTTATACATATCATCACCCTTTGTATTATTGGTCTTCTTCCGTTTTTCGTCCCAGCGTTTTGATTTTCTTTGGGCCAACTGAACATTGGAGTGAGGAGAGTGGTTTTCTAGCCCACAGTTGTCAATGTTTGCTACATAATTCATGTTTAGACACGGATTTAAGGGCTTGATTGTACAGCGACGTAGAGCTGGATTCCACACTTTGTCGATTCTTGTCGTTTCCTCCTTCCTATTAAAATTGTTCTTGTGTTTGACAATCTCGATTTCTTCTTTGGTCATTCTCGTGTGATAATGCCGGGTAGAATGTAGAAAGCTGGTTTCGGCAAAACAAATATCATGCCCATCTTTTAGATCATGCTCTGCAACCAGCGATTTCTCTACTTGTCCCAGGTGGCAGTTCCTGTTATGTTCCTTCAGGCGTGTATTCAAACTCCTTAGGGTAGTACCAAAATATACCTCTTCGCCAGAGCATGAAATTTTGTAGACACTCAGATTGGAGAGGTTATCCTTAGGGTCCTTGGCAGATCGCAAGCATGCCGACAACTACCTTGTAGGTTTAAAAGCAGTATTTATCGCGTGCTTTTTCAATATTTTCCCTATATTGTCCGTAACTGCGTGTAGATAAGGAAGATATGCTGTACCAAGAAGGATCGTCTGTGAATCAGTGTGGTAGGTATTCAATCTTCTCGGTCTGGCTGCTTTGATAATATCCTGTTTCTTATAACCATTGGCTTGAAGGACGTGCACAAGGTGTTTTTCTGCCCTAAGTAGTGTCGGTTCACAGATCTTTTCCGCCCGTTGGGTGAGGGGCTTAAGGACTAATCTCTTTTGACTGGGGACATGATTTAAAGTGGCATGCAGATATCTATCCGTGTGTTTTAGTTTTCTGTAAACCGTGTGTCCCAGTTGTCCATTGGGTCTCTTGGTAACCAACACATCCAGAAACGGTAAGCGGTCGTCTTTTTCTATTTCGACAGTCAACTGGATCTTTGGATGGATACTATTGAGGTGTTCGAGGAAGCACTCAAAAACCTCTCTTCCATGAGGCTAAACAACAAAAGTATCATCCACATAGCGTAGCCAAATGGGGCGAAGTTGAGCTGTCTCAATTGTTTTCTGTTCAGATGCCCCATAAATATGTTGGCTACCGGGAGGCTAAGTGGGCTTCCGATGGCCACTCCATCTAGCTGTTTATAAAAACATTTATTTTACTTAAAGTAAATCGTTGTGAGTACCTGTGCGAACAATTCTACAATATTATCCGTGAATAGACCTTTAATAATATCCAATGCTTCTAATATAGGCACGTTTGTCAAAAAAAATACTATATCTAAACTTAACAGAAGCTCACGTGGTTGATCCTTTGTTAATTTTAGTTTCTCTACAAAGTCGTAAGAGTCTTTAACAAAAGAGTTTGAATGCGCAGTGTTTATTTTTAGAAGCGACGTTAAATACTTAGCTAGAGAGTACGTTGGCGAATCAATTGTGCTTACTATGGGTCGTAGAGGTGTGCCGGCCTTATGTATTTTAGGTAGTCGACAAAGTCGGGGTGGCAATGTTTCAGACCTCGTCAGTGTGCGCTTGATTGTATCGTCGAGTGAAGATTGCTTCATCAGTGTATTTGTCTTATTCAGAAAACGTATTGTTGGGTCAGATCTGAGCAGACAGTAGGTACGAGTAGTTGGTTCTACGAGGTCCGTCACTTTATTGAAATATGCAGACGTGTCCATTATTTCTGTTGCATTTCCCTTATCCGCAGAAATAACAATGATATCCGTGTTATTGTTCAATGCTTTAAGTGCAGATTTTTCCCCCTTGCTTAAGTTTTGTTTCTGTGGTTTTGCATATTGTAGAATTCTTGCAGTTTCCCTTCCCACTTCTTCAGCCGATTCCGTCGGTAGTTGGCGAATGCTAGCTTCAACTTTGGCCACAATATCTTTGACAGATATAGTGGACGGAGTGACAGCAAAATCACCCCTTCTTGACAGTAAGGAAGTTTCTGACGGTGACAAGTTGTATTGCGATAAATTAACCACTGTGCGGGATGCGTCTAGCGTAGCTGTTACGTCAATGGTTTTTCTGTGGTAAACCAGGTTCAGGAACTTCTTTTTCTGTCTATTAGATGCAATTTCCTTGGTAGTAAGGGCAGATAGAGACGTAATACGAAAAACAGAAGAAGACCAATAATACAGGGGCCGATGATATGTAGAAAAAGTCATATATGTAATTTATCTTATATTCATAGTTTCGCAATGCAGTTCATAGATGGTGCTTTTAAAACGACAAACACATACTGTAGAAGCAAGATGATTTGCTGATAGACCCCATTGTTTCACATGCGAAAATACACAGATGTCGCTGCTGAATTACAAACTGGCATTCAAATTGTGTTTAGTTTGCACATATAAACCCTCAGTGTACACACACTTGCATCACAGCTCTCATCAAGATCATCTCCATCATCATACTTCACGCTGAAGAAGCCCATCGCAAAAATGAGCGAAACGTCCGGAAGCTCCAGCTCCCACAGGCCACGGCAACAGATTACGGAAAACATCACTCCAGCAATAAATGTATTGTTTCACTCGTGGGGGCCAGAACCTCGGTAAAAACAATTCGTATTCTATTATTTATAATATTTTCTAATGATTCTTGAGTTTGAGAGACAAAACACGGGCTCAATATGGAACCCTGTCTTACTCTTTTTTTTTTTGGAATTTGGAATTTTCCACATACCTTCGGTAGTCAAAGTGTTGACCCTGCTCTCCAAATTACTGTTCCAACCGTGAATCACAATTTTGACGGGCTTAGTTTTATCAAAACTCGATGTGTCAATGCTACCGCTGTTACCTGGTACCAGGACGTTTGGAATGGTAGGATTAGTTCTGGAAACAAATAAAAATGGGAAAGAAAGTATGTGAAGGAGACTCTCTGAGCCACAAAAATGACACAGTCTAAAAAACATAATTATATCTGGTCGAGGAAAAAGCCTTTTCGCATATAGTATGTTGATACCCTCTCTTCAAAATCAAAAAGACTGGAAGACTTGGTTGAATGTTTTACTTTCGTTTCTTTTTATTTTTCTCTTTTCAGTACAAGTTGTTACAGACAGAATCGGTCTTCGGGCCAACAGGCCGACAACCTTGTGACAAATTATTCCCTTTTTATTACAACTAAACACATAAATTTTGTTACAGTAAATTCGGCTCGGCCGGTGTCCTGCCGAACGCCGGCCAATCAGCGTGTAGGGTTAAGTTTTGTCAAGGAGTTCGACGGATGGCGAAATTCAGGGCCTACACAAAAAGTGTGCCGTATCAATTCCCACCATCTTCTGTTGACAAAACTTAACCCTCCTTACGCTCTCAACCCTTGCCACAGAATTTTCACCCCTGGCCACGGTTCCTTCATCCTTTTCCTTCTCTTCCGATGTTCGTGGAGAGGTGGTGCGCGCTGAAGGCGAGGAGTCGTATCCGGCGGCCTCGTGTACTGCTCGATCGGATCCTCCTCCTGCTTGTCGGGCGGTAACCTAAGCTGATCTGGGTGCACGTCTCTGCTGGTGCGGGGTGGCTGTTTCCTGGCCATCCCATGGCTCTGATTACTCTTCGAGACGGAATCCTCTAGCACGAGTTGTCGTCCACTCTGCACCTCCATGCTGACTGGTTTCAAGTTCCTCTTGATCGTGTCAAACGTCGAGTCTTCCACTTCGCACGCTTGCGGGTGGGATTCGCGTTGAAAGTACAGCTCTCTCTCCAAAGGGTCATCTTCCATGTCTCTTGGCAGCACGTCTGCCTCAGGCTGTACAGGCCTCTCATCCTGGCTAGGGCAGACGTGGCTGGATTCTGAAACTTCTGGAGCCAGTGTCTCTTCCACACGTTGAAACTCCTCGACTGCTCTCAGAGTGTCCTCAGGAACTTCCGCGTTCCTCAGCATGCTGACACTTGCATGCTCCGGTTCACCTTCATCCTGGCTTGATTCCGGTTGCGAAGGCTTCCCCTCACGGTCGGGGCAAGACCGGTCGAGATGTGGCCCTGAACAGTGCCAATATGACCGTGCGGTCTCTTGCTCGCTACCTGGCCGTGGCTGCCATGCCATTGGACGATTTTTCTGGCCTGGTGACTGCCTTTCGGTCTGATGGTGATAGGCTGCTGGCTGCCAATCCCCTTGTTGCTGTTCCTGGGCTGGCCATCGCCCTCCTTGCTGATGAGATCCGACGAGTGGATGGTGGTCATCGCTGCTGCCCCTGCTTTCACAGCCTGCCGCAGCTGCGAGAAGCTTGCTCCAGGAGGCGCTGGCGCTCTGAAGTCTCGCCTGGCACTGCGGCAACAGGAGGTCCATGGTGTGCTGGATGACCTCCTGCTCAGAGTGCGTGCTGCAGAAGCGCTTGGCCAGCGCTCTCTTCCTCAAGATGAATCCCATTGCCTCCTCCCTGAGCTCCTGCCGTCCATAGAGGTACAGGAAGTGGCCTCTCTCCCTCCTTGACTTGCTGTTGAATCTTCCCTCCAGGGCACATTCAACCTCCAGCCAGTCTGTCACTGGGAGCTCCGCCATCCAGGCAGCCGCTTCCCCCTGCAGCCAATCCATTGCCCACATCACCCATTCGCTCTCTGGGGTTGCGTTCTCCTTGAAGTACGCCAGGGCTGACTCCAAAAATAGCCCTGGGTCTTCCTCCGGCTTCCCCGAAAATGGCATGGGGAGCCGTGCCACTGGCGTCCTGTATTCATTGACTGAAGCTCCCTGCTCCATCAAGTCATCACAGGGCCGCGCAGTCTTCATTGTCTTGCTTCTGGTTCTTTGTTGGGCGCCACAAGTCAGTCCTCCGGTACTTGGGTTGTCACTTTCCAAGTGACTTGGCCCCACGTTCGCGGCGTCAATTGATACCCTCTCTTCAAAATCAAAAAGACTGGAAGACTTGGTTGAATGTTTTACTTTCGTTTCTTTTTATTTTTCTCTTTTCAGTACAAGTTGTTACAGACAGAATCGGTCTTCGGGCCAACAGGCCGACAACCTTGTGACAAATTATTCCCTTTTTATTACAACTAAACACATAAATTTTGTTACAGTAAATTCGGCTCGGCCGGTGTCCTGCCGAACGCCGCGCCGGCCAATCAGCGTGTAGGGTTAAGTTTTGTCAAGGAGTTCGACGGATGGCGAAATTCAGGGCCTACACAAAAAGTGTGCCGTATCAATGTATATACTTGTAGGAGTCCTTAAAAAGGAGGCATTTCAAAAAAAGAATCTAATTGGGAAAATTTTGTGTCCCGATATTTTTTATTTGTTTTTTTTCTGTCAAAATGAGGGAATCGAATGAAGAAATTAGATAAATTTCATAACAAAATAAATTGCACAGAATCTGCACTCGACTTTCTTGCAAAAATTAACCCACTGTATGACGTATGTAAAGCTATAATCATCTACCAGCTTATGCAGTTTTCAATGAAAATATAATATAACAATAATAGATCAATTTTATTCCACCGCTGCGCTGTGTGTACCTGCATACTCGTACAATATGGAAATATCCATATAAATTCTTAAGTCAATAAAAAATATTTGAATATTTGATGAGCGCCGTTTTGTGTGAATCACACCTCAAGAGTCCTCTGCGAGGTTGGTCTTCTCTGGAAAAAGCTCCAATTACACAAGAAAGATCCTTGACTTATAGGTTGGTATGAAGCTGACCTCTATACTGTACTATACTGTATCCTGCGACCGTTCCACTAAGGGTGGCCGATACCTCCGCAGATGCGCCTCCACTTTTTTTCTGTCATCACCTTTTTTATACATACTCTTCTCTTATTCTCACTCTGCAGATTCCATTCTTTTGCAATCTCACCTATTTAGTCTAACCATTCTTTCCTCAGCCTTCCCCTTCCGCGTTTTCCTCTGACATTTCTTTTATACACTTTCTTCGTTAGTTGTTCATCATCCATTCTTTCAAGATGTCCGAACCATCTCATCGTACTTTTTTGTACTTTCATTCTCATATTCTCTTTTATACCACACTCGTTCATCACCCAATCATTACGTACTCTATCACTCAGTGTCTTTCCAGCCATTGCTCTCAGGTAAGCCATTTCAACCGTACGTTCTTTACTCAGCTCACATTCATTAAGCCTCACTTCCACCAACCAATATGCCATTGTAGACCGCCGATCTCATATTCTTTGTAAGTTTCCTATTTCTTGCAATTTCTCCAATCGTTCCCATTACACTTCTTCCTCTACTAGCGCGCTTTTCCAATTCTTTCGTCAATTTCGCATTCGACTCAAACTTGCTTCCCAGATAATCAAATTCTTTCACGACCTCCACTCTTGTTTCATTCAGTCTTATCTCAATTTCCTGACATTTCTCAGTCCTCCCAAAGTGTAAAAAATAAATCTCTTTGTCAATGTCACTCCTGTTTCAAGGAAGGTCGGCAAGAGTTGCAGGTTTTATGTTCATTTGAGATTTGGTTTTAATTTGTAGGTACACATTCAGCATTCGTAAGCGCGACCTTACACGTACCTGTTTGTGGGCATGCATTTGATATGAGTTTTGAATGTTTATATTTCATTGCAACTTATATTCTAGATTATTGTAGATAGTCATTGAACCCTTCTGTATGCAAACTAGGACTTTGTAATGTGGGTAAACTTTTTAGTTACATTTTGAAAAAGTAACGACTGATTATTATTGATATTTATAAAATTTTAAGAATCACAGCCTTTTTTCTAATTTTAACCCTTTGACTACCAAGAAAATTACGAAAACATTTTGTATGGAAATTTTTTCACTTTGTATGGTGGCTATACTTTTGATTCAATTTTTGGAAAAGATAATGATGGCAATATATAGGTTACTATAATTATTTTACATTTGTGATACATTATTTTTTTATTAACCCTTTAACTGCCGAGAATTTTTCCATTATTTTTTTCTTTTATATGGCAACTCCCTAAACCGAGATTATGATGAAAAATTAATTATTTTCATTAGATAGCCCTATTTTATAAACGGATTCACAGAAAATTTAAGAAAAATCGTCGTAGCCGTTTTTGAGAAAATCGCATTTAAAATTTTCAGCTCTTCGGAAGCCATCTTGAATTTTCAAAAAAGTACAAAATCTTTGATTACAAATTAAAGCAATAAACTTTTTTTTTCTACCAAATCTAAAACAAATTTAAATATCTTGCATTTTAATAGGTTTTTGTAATATTTTCGATTTAAAATTTCAGGTCGTGTGAACGGTGCTTTATATTTATTTTTTCAAAAAAAAATTTTTTTAATTTTGTAGAAATTTATGTTGGGTATAATATTGTAGAACATTATATTTTTGTTGACCCCTTAACTTTCGAGAAAATCCCAACCGTTTGATTTTTTCATATCGCAACCCATAGACACAGATTAGTAAGAGTGTTGTCATAACTAATTTATTAAGTTAAAAACTAATTAGTGGCAATTCTGAAAATTTAAGAAAAATTCTTGGAGCCGTTTTTGAGAAAAGTGCAATTTTATGTTTTTTTTGTATGGCAGCCATCTTGAATTTTCAAGTTGGTGTAATGTCATGTTATTCATACTTAATATCTTATCTAATCTAATCTAAGCTGCAAAGATATATATCATTTAAGATTTATATTAAATGCATTCCCACAAGCAGATATGTATTATTTCGCGCTAACTCATGCCGCCTGTGGACCTACAATATAAAAACCCAATCTTAAATGAACATAAGCCTTGCAACTCTTGCCGTCTTTCCCTGAAACAGGGGTGACATTGGCAAAGTGAACCAATTTTTTACAGTATGAGTGGTCAGCCGCATAACAACCTATAAGTCAAGGAACATACATGACAAATTACATTTTTTTAAATCAATAAATAACAATATATACATGGACATAAAAAACTAAATCATAAAACCAATTTTACTTTAACAAACCCCAGCCGCCAACATCACAGATCAACCGCCATTTCTTTCTATCCTTACATACTTCTTTCATTTCCTCCAGAGTCATAACCTTCTTCATACAAGCTCTTCTTTTATTATGACTCTGGATATTCCATTCATTCGCAATTTCGGATATTTGGTCCATCCATACCTTTCTCGGTCTTCCTCTACCACGACATCCATCTATTCTACCAACATATACTTTCTTCGTCAGTCTTTCCTCATTCATTCTCTCCATATGCCCAAACCATCTTAACAAACTTCTTTCACACTTTCTCTTGCACCACATTCTTCTCTTACAAAATTATTCCTTACCCTGTCACTCCGTTTTTTCCCAATCATACATGAAAGTCCATTTCAACAGTATGGACTTTACTAATTTCACTTCCATTCACCGTCCAGGCCTCCTCGCTTCTATACATCAAGGTGGGTAAAAGTATGCCACTGCGTACCGCCAATCGAGCATTTTTAGACATGTTTTGATTTTTGGCGATACAAGCTGTGGCACCCAGTACACACCTGCCCTTCATTACTCTTCTTTCAAGTTCACCGGTCGTTCTTCCATCTTTTTCAAACTTACTTCCCAGGTATACAAACTCATTTACGACATCAACATTCATTCCATTAATTTTAAATTCATACTTTCATCATCTCTTTCAAAAATCAATACTTTCGTCTTACTTGCATTCAACTTCAGATGGTTACCTAACAAAGCTTCATTCAATCTAGAGAGCATTGTTTGCAATTCTACTGCTGAATCAGAAACAAGAACTGCATCATCTGCATACAGTAAAACACTCACTTTGCTCTCTCCTATCGTCAATCCACAATCATTAAATCGAGCATCTCTGACACACTTGTCCATGACTATGTTAAATAGCCATGGACTCATCACACATCCTTGCCTCACACCCTTATAAACTTCAAACCACTCACTATACTCACCATCAATACGAACACATGCCTTACTATTTTCATAGTTTGCATGCACCGCACCTAGGAGAGCCCCATTCACTCCGTATGCTTTCAAAACATCCCATAACATACCTCTGTCTACTGAGTCAAAAGCCTTTTCCAGATCTACAAAGGTCCAAAGGTTAATACATGTCCAAAAAAGTTGATGTAGCCAAAATTTGGTATCTCTAGGTCTTATACTTTGGAAAGTGACACACACACACACACATACACACACACACATACACACACACACACATACACACACACACACACACACACACACACACACACACACACACACACACACACACACACACACATACAGACGGACGTTTTTGAAGAGATTCATAAGTGGTGATAAAAAGTGGATGACGTATGACAAGAACGTGCGAAAAATGTTATGATCAAAGGACGGTTAGGCTCACAGAGTGTGGCAAAACCTGGGTTAACTCGTAATAAGGTGATGATGTGTCTATGGTGGGATTGGAAGGGCATTGTTCAATTTGAGCTTTTACCGCCGGGCAGAACCATCGATTCGGATCTCTACTGCCAAATACTGATGACATTAAAGCAAGAAGTGAAGAAAAAGCGGATGGAATTGATTAATAGAAAGGGTGTGGTCTTTCATCACCATAACGCTAGACCACATACATCTTTAGCAAAAATGAAGAGTTTGTCTGAGAGGTGCTAATGCATCCATCATGCGAACCGCTTAGGCAGTTCAGCGGTTTATGGCGATTTTAGTGCGTACGATCACCAGCGGTTGCATTCTGAATTGTCAAAAGCGGTAGGCCGAGCGGCTAACCGCTCAGCCTGCCACCTCGGTTAACCGCAAGTGCGTAAGGGAGCATATAGTCCTGACTTTGCACCATCAGATTTCCCTCCTATTTTGGTCTCTTCAGAATTTTTTAGGCAGTTTCAGGCTAACATCAAAAGAGGACTACCACAACTAAGTTCCAAAAATTCTACAGCAACGGGATCATGCCTTTACCTACAAGATGACAAATAGTCTACGAATAAAATGGCACATTTGTACTGTAATCGAATGTAAATTAACTTTGAAAAAAAAAGACCTGAATTTTCATATAAAATGCGAATAAACTTTTTCCCCGACCTATTATATTAAAAGTGCACTGTATTCAAGGTCCATTCCAGTACGGGTGACTAGTAGATCCATACATGCGCCTTAATTATTTTTTTATTCTTGCACACTTCCTTCATCTCCTCGACATTCCAGTCATTGACTACAAATGTCTTGTTTTCTTTACCAATCCATTCTTCTTGATTTTTTTGCCAACTCTTTATTATCCACAGTCCATAGAAATATCTAGACGTCCAAACCATCTCAAGAAATCGCATTTAAATATTATAAACTATGAAATTACTTAGGGGAGAATATCTCACCTTGTATATAAGTTGAAAATGACGTCAGTTATGGGATCAAACTTCTGTTCCGTTTCTTTTTTTTCTATATCCACAAAATGCAGTTTCCCTTCTCCATCAGGAAACAAGAAGAACCTCTGCCCTTCTTCATAGCGAAGCAGCGAGTATGAAAAACTGTTAGCTCCTAGAACGAAAAATAATATTAAAAGTTACATAACTTTAATTTTATGCACATTCTTAGACAACATCAAGAGAACTGCAGGCAGAAGATGGCTGAATACAGGAAGATGGCTGAATACAGAAGAAGATGGCTGAATAATTACGTGCAGTGGCATACAATACTTTTTCTACGACCATGAAATAAATAACAAAATAGTAAATAATAGTTATTATAATGTACTCATCCATTTGAAGTAAATACAACCTTACTTTTGTCAAAACGTGTAATTTATTATTCCCTTCGATTATCTAATCTTATCTAAGTTGCAAAGATATATGACATTTAGGATTAATATTAAGTTCATGCCCACAAGCAGACACATATAAGGTTGCGCTTATACATACCGCATATAAGCTTAAACATTCAAACCCAAAACTCAAATAAACATATGCCCTGAACTGTATTGGCAAAGTCAACCAAGTTTGTACAGCATAGGTGGTCAACCTCATACCGACTTATAAGCCAAGTAACTGAGTTTGTTTATTGTTTGCGGTAAAAATATATTTAATTATTTTTCTTTCAAGCCTTTTGTTTTCTTTCGAAAAAAGGAAAGCTATAATTTGGAGTGTATCGATAATAAATTTGATGAATTTTAGCACTATTAACAATTTTTATTTGACTCTACACATAAAATATATTTATTTTAGTCTGAACAGGGCTGGAAGTCTCATCCCCACGGTAATTCCTACTTAACGAATATCGATAATATTTGTATGAAAACTAATCAGCTGTTCGCTTACGGCTATCTTGGATTGACAGGTCTTCATACCCCCCATACAAGGTTTATATTTGAAATTAAAAAATGGTTCCATTTCTGACAATGCGTACTTCTCATTTCAACACGGTTACCCGTTGCGTAATGACCATTACGCAACGGGTTGTAGAAATGTATGGCATTGTGATTGTGATTGCGTTAGCCGTTTTGTATTTAGAAAATATATTGGGGGAGTAGAAAAAATATATTACTTACCTGATATCACGGCCAAAGCCACCGCAAAAATTAACGACTTCATTTCTGCACAACTTGTTATTCGCAAATGCAATAATACTGTACCTTTTATTGATTACTTTATCAAACTCTGTAATAAGATTTATCATTTACATAGCGACTGATTTTGGTGATTTTTCAATAAGATGTTGAAATACATATTTAGTATGCCTTTTCTTTGTACTCGTATTTGATCGCAAAAATAATCTTGACCGATAAGGATCTTTAATGATAAAGATTTTCAATGGCATTTATTTTGATTGCGTTACTTTATAATTTTAATATTAAAAAAGTACCTGCATATTTCTGAATAACAAAGCATTTTTTTCATCGTTTTTGTTGCTAATCTTCAAGATCTTTTTATGTCAAAAAAATTGTCATGTTTTTATTTTAAATAACATTTATAATATGCATGAAGTCAGCGCAATGATGGCTGCATTGACGTCAACGAGGCGGTAGCCGAGCCACGACCGACTTCTGCTGAAGACTCTCGAGTGACTCGGAAACCCGAGACGTCAGTCTGGAAGTACTCGCGCACGAAGGAGGTCGGACACAGCGCTGTGAAGCGGCAATTACTGCCTGGGTTTCCCTGTTGGGGCCGCTGTGGACTTAGCTGCGAGACTTCCACGTGGGGACATATACATGGAGCATTCATCATCATTGTCCGGTCGATAGCTCAGGTGGTAGAGTGCTTGCATTCTATAATAATAATAAATTGACAATATTTTTAGTGCCGTTTTGTGAATTCACTGCAAGGGCACTGCAGAGCCATAGCCCCTCCTGAACAAGCATGTCTTTAATCCCGATTTAAATGCATTTGTACTCTCCACAGCTCTCAGCTCGTGTGGTAAGACATTCCACAGCAGAGGGCCAGCAATGCAAAAGGCACGATCTAAATAATTGGCCATGTTGCTTCTGCAGGGAACCCTGAATCTATTCACAGCAGAACTGCATGCAGATCTTAGAGTACCCCGCCTACCCTCTACTGTGTCCCCCACACATATCTCTGAGACATACAGTGGCGCAATGTTCTGCGAGGACTTAAATACAGTTAAGCAGACCTTGTACTCCACCCTCTCCTTTATTTTCAGCCAATGAAGCTGATCCCTGAGTGAGGGTGTGATGTGCTCAGTAATTTTTAAATTACAGATCAAACGTGCCGCAGCATTAAGCACAGATTGAAGTCTGTCCAGCTGTGCAAGTGGCAAGCCACTGTATATCCCATTACAGTAATCAAGCCGGGAGAGCACAAATGCAGCAACAAGAACCTTGGTTTCCTCGACTGGCAAGCATCTCCTAATGCTCCTGATCAATCTAATCTGGAACATTCCAGCACTTACTGTTTTTGATATTTGGGTTTCCAGTGAAAGTCCAGAATCTATATATACTCCAAGAAATTTTAAGATTGAGGATGGTTTGATACTCACACCCTCAATAGGAATAGAGTTAGTCCCACAAAGGTGCTTTCTGCGCGGGGAAGAGATCCACATTATCTCTGTCTTAGATGGATTAAGTTTAAGCTTACAATGTGCCATCCATCGCGCAATTTCCCCTATACATCCTACTATGTCATTTTCCAGCAGATGTTTCTGATCAAGATCAGCAAACCTGTATAATATGCGGTCATCCGCATATTCATGGGATAAGAAGCCCCACTTATTTGTTATCCTGTCAATGGAATTTATATATAAGATAAATAATTTAGGTCCGAGTACGAACCCTGCGGCACCCCATATTTGACAGGATAGAGTGAAGATTCTGTTCCACCATAACATACGGACTGCCAGCAATCAGACAAATAGGATACCAGCCAGTCAAGCGAACCATTACAAAAACCAAACTCTATGGACAGCTTATCAACCAGCATTGCATGATCCACTGTATCAAATGCAGCGCTCATATCGAGTGTGGATGTAAAGCCACCTTGCCACCTTCAACACCAGAAATTAAGTCAGATAATACTCTTAGCATAACAGTCTCCGTGGAGTGGTAACAGTTCGAGCTATGCCGAAAGCTCGGGTTCGAATCCCACCGAGGGTGTCAGAAATGATTTCCCGTTTCGGTGTTTATTTCAAACCCCAAAATAAAATACCGGCAAGGTTTACTCAGCCTTCACAAGAAATGAGTACCAGCACTCTTGGGAGCTAGGAAACCTCCACTTGAACTGAAGGGGTTGGCGTACCTGTAAAAATAAATAGGTTCAACTCGCCACATGCGACCCCTTCGGGGATAACGCGGCAAGAAGTTACACTGTATGTGTAGCTTAGTTGTGTTTTTTTTTATTTATCCGCCATCCAAGGCACCCGCCTTATGGACCGGAGCCTGGTGCAGAGGAGCCTCCACCCTGGAGCTCCCCGTGTTGAGGCATCCGCCTCACGGACTGCGGCTCTCGGGAAGCAAAGCCCCGAGCCGTGAACATCACCTCCCGAGCTTAATGTAAGCTCAATTAGGACTCCAGCCTACAGATCAGTGCTTGGAGTTTATGTGTAAGTAAGCCGCCAGAACTGTGGTTGTGTTTGAGTGCATTAGGATAGGTCTGGCCATTTCCTTATCCATACTTCCCTTTTAATGGATTTGACTTTAACTGATTAAATCTCTTTTGTTAACATCACCTTATGTTTCAATATACAACCCTCCCCAGAGTAAAAGTAAGCAACATCAATAAAGAACCCCACGCCTGAGAGTGATGCCGATGATAGCTAGCCGGAGTGAGTATCCTGAGGTACATCCTGGAGATACCTTTCCATTCTAAACATAACAAAATGTATATCCCAATTATCCCATGATGCTGCTTATTATCAGGTCCGAAGATGTTGGTATATAGCTGATCAGCTGTACTGTAAGCATTGGTTCACTTTTGCAAATGTCATCTCTGTTTCAAGGAAGGGTGGCCGGAAGCGCCGTGTTTTACATGTGTCTGCTTACAGGCATGCATGCAAATATGAATCTTAAATGCCAATAGATCAATTAATTATAAAATCATCTTTTCTCACCTACATACATATAGGTATTAGCCAAAATTTCATTATTTTGAATCTCATAAATCTCACAATCTTTAAATTAACGTAATTTGTACACGGCTATAACATTTAATCCTTAACTCATCCATGCATCATCGTTCTTTGTATGGAAAATTGTGCTTAGGTGGAGAAGGAGCCATGGATTGTGGATAGCACCGTTAGAGACAAATTGTACTAAATTATATCTGAGACGTTTTTTGAAAATAACTATTTTGTGCAAGCCATAACTTTCTTTTTTAATAAACAAGTACAAAAAAGACAGCCTTCAGGCATACGACTTATAGATTTCAACGGCACTGCGTTTAAAAGGTTATGATAAAACAAAATTATTTTCTTCAAAATTATTAACTTTCATAAAGCATAAAAATGGGGTAGGTTTGTGATTATAGATTTCAAAGACAAGACCAAGACGTCATGGGTCGATAAGAAGTCCGACGAAAAGGTATTTCAGTACATGGAAAATATAAATAGCTCATCAATCATCAGTTGGCTAGCCGCTGTGATCTTCTTACAGATCCTGTAAGAAGATCACAGCGACTAGCCAACCGCTGATAATGCCCATCGGAGCAATGGGCGAATCTGTCCGGAAAGAATCAACCAGACTACGGCTACATAGCCCGAATAAAGTGATTGTTGTATCAAAAAATGATTTTATTTTTGCTTTATTAGATTGAAATGAATCTTCAAAATGTCAATACGCAAACCCTTAATTTTTAACATAACAATTAAATTCTCTTTTTTGAAAAGTTGTAGCGGAAACATTGTAGAACTCCATTTTAATTATTAACAAATGATAACAAACTTTGTTTAGTTCTACTTTATTTATTTTTATTTAGTTACAAACAAAAATAACGAGTTGTGACCGGTTTCGGCCTCTTGGCCATCCTCAGAGAAACTGAAATCTTAAAATAATGGGAGACTATATAAAGCAAAATGAATATTATACACACAGTAGAATTAGGAGAAATATGAAAAATTATAAAGAATAGCTTTGTTTATTTATCAAGTTGTATACTAAGAACAGTATGGACAAAAACAAATAGTTAAGTGAAGAGCAGGAAATTTACTAAGAATAAATTTAAGTAAATTTAACCCGTAACAACGAACAATACAAAATTATGAACAATTATAAAGTAACTTTATTTACCAATACTAGAAAAATGACAAGTGTAAGATAATGTTTTGAGAAATGAACCATTAAGAGGATTAAACAAACAAGAAGGAATGTATGTTTTATGTAAATTTCCAAAGAGAGCTAAAGTGAGTGTACCAAATCAAATACAAAGAGAGAAAAAAAACAACAAAAAATCAATAAATCAATCCAAGTGTATCTGTCAGAAACAAATTAAATATAAATAATCAGAATAATCCATTAGTTTATTTACTCGAATTGAAGACAGGTAAAGTGTTGATCAATGGAGTGAATGGAGGGATTTGGTTATTTATAATGTTAACACCCAATTTTTTTGCTTTTAGAATTTCGATAGCTTCTAATCTATTTAGGGTATAGCCATTATTTGACAAATGCAGAAAAGCGGTGTCTTCACTGACAAAAGTGTGGTCATGTTCTAAACAATGGTTTGCCATTTCTGAGAAGATGGTTCTGTTTTTGAACGACTGCTATCAACTTAAGCTGGTTTAATGTTGGCTGGCAAGATGCTTTTGATGAGTGTGGAAATTCCATCCAAATGAAGAAACCTTCTCCACTTGATTTCATCAGACGGTGCTTGCGAGAAGACATGAGTAGAGATAGCATGTTTCCTCTGTTTGCTAGCCAAGAGTCTGTCTATCAACCCTACTTCGTAGCCATTATTTGTTGCGATTTGCTTAATGATAAGAATAATTAAAATCTGTCATAGGGATGGAAATGGCTCGATGGATCATGGAACGGAAAGCTGCAAGTTTGTGGTTTATTGGGTGTTGGGAAAGAGCGTGAATTGTAGTGTCAGTATGGGTAGGTTTCCTGTATATTCTAAAATCTAATTTGTTATCTATAATGGTAATAGTTAAATCTAAAAAAATCAGGCTTCTATTAGATTCTAATTCAGTAGTAAACTTGATATTGTTGTGAAGTGAATTTAAAATTTTCTGAAAAGAAGTTAACTGCCTCTCTGTACCCACCCAAATGCAAAAGATATCATCGACGTATCTGAAATATGTGAGTAATTTTTTTGTCTGTACTTTAAAGGTATCAAACAATATATTTTCCAGATGGTCTAAGAATACATCTGCTAGGATAGGAGACAGAGGGGAACCCATAGCCAGACCACAATGTTGTTGATAGACAATATTGTTAAATGTGAAGTAATTATGATTGACACAAGTGGTTAACAATAACATAAAATCTTTTATTAATGAATCCTCCAACTGTGAGTTTGATAAAATATTTTTTACCAAAATTAATGTTTCACTAGTGGGGACGCTCGGGAACAGATTACTCACATCAAAAGATACGAGTTTGGCATTGTCAGGAATTATGGTATTTTTTAGTTTTTTGATTAACTCAAATGATTTTTTTATTGTATATGCTGGTGTAAAATTACTCAGAGAAATGAATTTACGAACTAAAAATTGGGACAGCTTATATGTGGGAGATTGGGTGAACGCCACAACCGATCGAATCGGGATGTCTTGTTTGTGAATCTTCGGTAAACCATATAATCTTGGAGTGCTGGGGTTCATCTCCACTAAGTATTTTCGGTCCTTGTCTGTTAGTAGAGCACTGCAAGTCTTGAGGTGTGATTTCATAGACTCTTGAATTTTTTGAGTTGGGTTTTTATTCAGCACTGAAAATTTATCCGAGTTTAAAAACTGTGTCACTTTTTCATCATAATCTTGTTTACTTATAATCACAATCGTATTGCCTTTATCCGCTTTTGTTAACACTAGTTTATGTGTATCAATTCTTATGAATCACCGAAACAAATGGAGCAATTAGTGGCTGATCTGGATTATAACCTAAATACGAGTCAAATGAAATATGATTGCTCCAATAAAATTTCTAAATTCTTAAGCAAAAACAATAAAAGTGTTAGCAATAATTATTGGCGAATTGTTTAACATTTAAAGAGTTTGTTATCATTTGTTAATAATTAAAATGGAGTTCTACAATGTTTCCGCTACAACTTTTCAAAAAAGAGAATTTAATTGTTATGTTTGTTATTTCGCACCCTTCCAGATTTGATGGCCCTAGCCGCAAATCCCATAACATGCGCTCCCAGACTGTGCCCCATGAGATGGAGGTTGGTAAGGGAGCCCATTCACATCGGTTGATGCTAAACTAAGAAAAAACTGAAGTTATGTGGATCACTTCTCCAAAGAGAGCACAGATTATAGACAACAACACCCCTATAAAATTGTCTAATGTTGACATTTTGCCTTCTTCTTGTATCAAACACCTAGGAGTTCACTTCAAACGTTGTCTGACTATGAAAGCTCAAATAAATAAGACTGTCAGTTCGAGTTTCTACGGATTGTGACGGAAGTGTGACCACTGAACTACGGACCGGTCAAGTTTTGATTTCTCTAATAGTTTTGTTTTTCTTGATGAAATGCTGAAGGTTTCTTCAAAGTGCTACTTTTTTATCGTTTTATTTTTAAACGAATGCAGTGCCTTTCAAAAAATTCCATGTTCTTTTAATTCTCTCATATGATGAGGCAGCTGGTTTTAGGCCAGAGGACCAGCAACTGCAAAAGCACGCTCTCCAAACACAGCTTTCACACTCTCAGTGGCTTTTCAATTTGTGTGATTTTTGGTAGATTCCATCTTTGGTAATATTTGCATTTATTTATAGCTACTTATCAAGTTTCAGGAAAAAATGCATCGTAAAAAATAATGAAAAACTTCATCAATGCAAAACAATCTTTATTAATGTTATAGGACACATATTTATAGTATAATATTTAATATGATTCAATATATTTCAGATTGATAATAAGGCACCTTTTTGTTTGTTTCCAGATAGAAAATTCCAACCCTGTAAAAAAAATTTACATTATATATTATTTTACAAGTAAAAGTTTTAGGGTTAGTAAATTGATACTGTGGAGATTAATTCTAAATTAATAATGTAAAGATATTACATATTTTTTCATAATTTCAATAGAAAAAACACAGGTAGGTATTTGATATACTCGTATGTAACCAATATTTGTCAAAATATTTGTAACAATTATGCTTCGAAAGATGAAAAATATAAGTGCTTAAAACATTGTTTTTTTTCTATTCAACAACAAAAATACAATAAAATTTCACTGCTTTAACGAAAAAATATTATTATATCTTTTTAATTACTGTAACTACGTATTTTGCTTAGACCATAAAGTGTAAGAAACAAAAACGGCAGATTTAGGGTATGAAGGCGCCTTAATCATTTTTTTTATTTCTCACTTCTTAAATAAATCAACAAATAAAGAAAAAGTTTTCGTTTTTTTACCCTTTTAACACGTGTATTAAATTATTAAATTATTATTTTTTATGTCTTAGGTAAATAGCGTGTTTAATCCTTTTTTTTTAATTTCTCACCGTCCTCCCTCTCCGCCATAGACCGTTTTTATTTTTTGAAAATGTTTAGCCTTCAGACTTTTGTGGCTCTTAACTTAGTACAAGCAAGATCATGTGACCCACAATATTAAAGTTTAGAAAGATCAGATTGAAAATGCTGTGAAAGAATGCGGCTTACGAAGTGAATGTAAAATAAGAAAATTTATAAAAATGATTATGTTAATGAATTAATTTAAAGAGGTAACTAAGGGTTTGAATAAATAGAGGCAGCTCTTCAGAGGCTCTGACCACCCCTAGCGGAATGATAACAGAGTATTTTTTCCCCCTGAAAAATAGGTACTTACGCTGGTTTAGGGCTGGCGCCTCCCATATGCAGTTCACTGACCCCAGTGCACTTTCCCTTCTGAGCCTCTTTCAGAGTCAAGCACTCCTTTGCCAAGAAACCTTTGTGGTCAATGGAGTCAGCGAAAAACTCGTAAGATCTTGAGTGGGAGCACGCCATGTTGAGGGTGCAGCCAGGTTGGCCTGTACCGCCGTTGGGGTAGAAGTCATTGTGGCCAAGATTCTCAGTTAGGCCGAGAGATGCTGTGTTAGTGTGAATGACTTCCACGTAGTCAGCGTCATCCAAGGTCACACGGTCGGATTTGCTGCCCCATGATGGAGCGGCAGGGTCAAAAGCTAAAAAAAAAAAAATTGTTACGAACTTGGAGTACCTACGTGCGACTGTACATGCATACATAGAACAGTCTGGCACTAGTATGATGGACATAGTGTTACAAACTACGAACTTCAAAGTACCTACGTACAGGTATAAAAGTGTGTGTCAAACCGTCTGGTATGGTAGCAGAACAGGTGTCTAGTATTATCTAGAACAGAGATCGAATAATTTGGAATATGCAAAAAAGATCTCTGTTGTACATAAATAAAGAGACTGCAATGGGGCAGTGGGAGAGTAGTCGCTTACACCATTTTGCCGTGAAAGACCAATAAGCAGTGATTGTTAATTGTTGTAGATTGTGAATCAATCTAATCTAATCTTATCTAATCTAAGCTCCAAGGATATAAATCATTTAAGATTTATATTAAGTGCATTCCCACAAGCAGACATTTATAATTTCGTGCCAACACATGCTGCATGTGGACCTACATTATAAGAACCCATCTAAAATAGGCCCCGCAACTCTTGCCGTCCTTCCCTGAGACAGGGGTGACATTGGCAAAGTGAACCATTTTTTCACAGTATGGGTGGTCAGCCGCATACCAACCTATAAGTCAAGGAACATACATGACAAATTACATTTTTAAAATCACTAAATTATAATATGTATGGACATCAATAAATAACAGAAAACAAATTTTAATTTGAAAAACCCTAGCAGCCAACATCAACAACCAAACCTTCTAAAATTCTGTTAAAATACATAATTGCAGTTGAATTGATGAAAGATTGTCGAAGAAAGTATACGTTGCTAGAATAGATGGATGTCGTGGTAGAGGAAGACCGAGAAAAGTATGGATGGATCAAATCTCTGAAATAGCGAATAAATGGGATATCCAGAGTCATAATAAAAGGAGGACTTGTATGAAAAAGGTTATGACTTTGGATGAAATGAAAGAAGTATGCAAGGACAGGAAGAAATGGCGGCTAATCTGCAATGTTGGTTTATTAATTTGCTACATTTTTTTGCATAGGAAATTTTTGACTGTTTTTGGATAGATTTATTTTTAAGGTTTTGTTCTTTTCTATATTTAATTGTAATTTATTATGCGTATTCCTTGACTTATAGGTTGGTTGAGGCTGACCACCCATACTGTACAAAATGGTTCCCTTTGCCAATGTCACCCCTGTGTCAGGGAAGGTCGGCAAAAGTTGTAGGGCTTATGTTCATTTGAGGTTTGGATTTTATTTGTAAGTACACATTCAGCATTTATAAGCGCAAACTACACGTGTTGGTTTGTGGGTATACATCTGAGAGCTTTAAATGGATATATCCTTGCAACTTAGAATATTAATATTATTATTAGGCTATAAAAAAAGTTTTGATTTGGTGTGAAAATTTTTTTTCGAGGTTTTCACGGAACTGAGTTGTCCTGGTAAAAACACTATCTTTCAAAAACGTCGTGTGTGTGTGTGTGTGTGTATGTGTGTGTGTATGTGCGTCACTTTCCAAAGTATTAGACCTAGAGATACCAAATTTTGGCTACATCAATTTTTTTGGACATGTATTAAGTACGAATAACACGGCATTACACCATCTTGAACATCTGACATAAAACTGAACTTTTCTCAAAAACGGCTTCAAGAATTATTCTTAAATTTTCAGAATTGCCACTAATTATTTTTAATTTAATAAATTAGTTATGGCAATACTCTTACTAATCTGTGTCTATGGGTTGTCATATAAAAAAAAAAAACAATTGTGAATTTCTGGAAAGTTAAAGGGTTAACAAAAATATAATGTTTAACAATATTGTATCAAACATAAATTTCTACAAAATTAAAAAAAAAATTCAAAAAAATATTATAAAGCCCCGTTTACACGACCTCAAATTTGAAAACGAAAACATAGCAAAAGACCATTAAAATGCATGATATTTAAATTTGTTTTAAACTTGACAGCAAGAACCACTTTATCACTTTAATTCGTCCTCAAAGATTTTTTACTTTTTTGGAAACTCAAGATGGCTTCCGAAGAGCTGAAAATTTAAAATGCGATTTTCTCAAAAACGGCTGCAACGATTTTTCTTAATTTTTTTGTGTCTCACATATTTGGTCTAACCTAATCTAATCTAAGTTGCAAAGATATGTTACATTGGAGATTCACATTACATGCATTCCCACAACCAGACACGTACAAGTTCACGCTTGCACATGCCTCATGTGAACCTACAACATAAAAACCAAATCTAAAATGGACATACACCCTGCAACTCTTGCCGTTCTTCCCTGTGACAGGGGTGACATTGGCAAAGTGAACCATTTTTACAGCATGGGTGGTCAGCCCCATACCAACCTATAAGTCAAGGAACATACACAACAAATTACATTTTATAAATCATTAAATAATAATATTATCAAAACTAAACAGAAAACAAATTACTATTTAACAAACCCTAGCCGCCAACATTACAGATCAACCGCCATTTCTTTCTGTCCTTGCATACTTCTTTCATTTCCTCCAGAGTCCGGAAACAAAACTCGGAATAAAATACTAGCAAGGCTTACTCAGCCTTCACAAGAAATTAGTACCAGCCACCTTGGAAACTGGGAAGCTCCCACTTCAGCTTAAGTGGTTGACGTAAGGCTGGCCTCCTTACCTGTAAAAATAAATTGAATCCACTCTATACATGCAAAGCCCTTCGGGGATAACGAGGCAAGAAGTTACACTAAATATTTGTCACTTGTCCGGTGTTATGGCCGAGGAGTAGAGGCGTATGTTCAAATAGCGTATTTGGAACCGAATAACGTTGGTTCGAATTTTGCGTCTATCCCACTTGACCATAACTTCGACCTTGGTTCAACAGATGGCATTTTATGCGCGTTTTCTTTTTTTATTTTGTTTTCGCGTGAAGATAACTGACCAGGCAAAATAGGTTGATGGATTGCATTCTTCCTCAAATCTATTTTTTTTAAATGTACCTATTTTTCACGGTATTTCGTAAAATAAAGATTAGAATTTTTTTCGAAAATTTTAACTACCTGCCTACTCATGTGAGAAACAAATTCACACGTTACTTTTATTTGTAGAAAAAAATGGAGCAATTCAGTTGGTTATCATAACTTAAGTAGCTTGTGTAATTTTATCTAAAAATACACTATTTTTACAAGATTATTTTTTATTTTATTAAATTGACGTATTTTCTCATACAAATAATTGTAAAAAATACCCCGATAAGCATCTAGAGATATAATTGCAAAAATATTTCAGATAAGGTTTTGTACCTACCTTACTTATATATTTTTACAATAACCTTATCTGAGTAAATCACGCTATGGTTAACTTTCGCAAACTGTCGTGAATACGCAAAGCTTGAAATCTGAACCCTTAGTATAAATCATTCACACAAGCCCCCATCGATACACAACGCCACGCAACTAAGCTACACATATAGCGTAACTTCTTGCCGCGCTATCCTCGAAGGGGTCGCATGTGGCGAGTTGAACCTATTTATTTTTACAGGTAAGAGGGCCGGCCTGACGTCAACCACTTCAGTTGAAGTGGGGGTTTCCCAGCTCCCGAAAGGGCTGGTACTCATTTCTTGTGAGGCTGAGTTAACCTTGTCGGTATTTTATTTTGGGGTTTGAAATAAACACCGAAACAGGAAATCATTTCTGACACCCTCGTTGGGATTCGAACCCGAGCTCACGGCATGGAATGCAAGCACTCTACCAACTGAGCTATCAAGTATAGAAATAAAGATGGTTGTAGTATATATTTTATATTTTAATAAAGGTGTTTCCCAGGTCCCGAAAGGGCTGGTACTCATTTCTTGTGAGGCTGAGTAAACCTTGCCGGTATTTTATTTTGGGGTTTGAAATAAACACCGAAACGAGAAATCATTTCTGACACCCTCGTTGGGATTCGAACCCGAACTCACGGAATGGAATGCAAGCACTACCAACTGAGCTATCGACCGACTAATAAAAATTATATATATGAAAACTAAAACACTCAATAGGGCTGCTGTTGTGTCTTTCCGTTTTTTTGTATATTCAAGCAATCGATGGGAGTTTACGTAAATGTTTTAATACTCGGGGTACTGCTGTAATTTTACAGCACTTCATGAAATATCTCATTCATGATCTGTTTGAAGCGCCGTTTTTGTGTGTAGCACATCTCAAGGGCCCTCAATATAAAATATAATAAATGAAGAATGAGAAAATGTGAAGGGAAAAATAGAATATAGATAATGGCGTATGTATGTATACATTTATGTAAATACACATACCTACATAACATTCTTAGATGTTGGTACATAATAAGCTCGTATTATTATACATAGAAACAGTGAAATAAACTGTCCAACTAGTTCGCATACGAAACACTAAAGCAGCTGAGTGTTGAGTTTTTTTTTATGTAGACTCTGGGCTTGCGGTCTTGACATCCAGAGGAAGTCCATTCCACACTGCAGGTGCACCATTGTGAAAGGCTCGGTCGCCGAAGCATGTTCGGCTTGGACGATGAGACTCGTTGAGTCTTATCCCTCCTGATAAAGAGGATCTTAGCACCAGATCACTCCTGTTGGACTGCTGGGATTGAAGCACAGCCAGGAATGTTTTAACTTAACATGAGACACAGGCAAAAGAACGATTTTTTGCAATGTATAAAATTTAAATAAATTACCTTCATGTTGTATGTATGATATATTTTTTTTTATAATTAAGGTGCTTTATCTATAAACTTGAGTGATTATTTTTTTTTTTTTTTCAATAACACCATCTACACAAAAGCTTTTGAATTATTAAGGTATATCGTTAAAAAAATTATAAAAGATGATAAATTTCCCTGTATTTTCGTGTTACTTGAAACGTAGAAAACAAAGATCCTATTTTCATCCAAAGGAGATAATGAAGACGGGAAAAATTATTAAACACGCAGTTTCTTTTTTTTTCTCTTGTTGGCAGGTTGACTCATGGTTCGTAAATGGAGTGGACTATGAAAATTCACTGAAACATATTGCAAAACTATACTGAGGCTACTCTTTTTTTATTCATTATCAATGGCAAGGAGCAATCCCTGTACATTGTTGGCAAAAGGAAGAGGTGATCTTAAAATCTATTGAAATCTGCGCTCGCCAGTAAATACTTCCTATTTCTCAACTTACCCGTGACTAATACGTGAGTTACATACTTCATTATAGTCCAAGAGCCAGTCGTATGAAACCTTACCTCATCCACTACCAGGCAGAGACATGTGCAGGCAGGTAGTCTGCATTGAGTACATGTTTTTTTCACAGGTCTGCCTTTTCCTATCCTGGAGCGTTTTGGATGCGGCCTCTTCAAAGAGGCCCAAATAATGAAAAAAATATCGTCATCCACTACCAGGCAGAGACTAGTAGGAGGTGATGCTCCACATTATTTACCTGCTTTCTGCATAAAAAAAATATTCCAAGCCTCGAGCGTTTTGAATGGTGTCATTTTTTGTCAAATATAAAAATTACTTTTGAAGTAAGTTATATGAGCTATGGGAATAAAGGAAAATATGATACGACATACATTACTAGTAATTAGAAGATTAACATACAGGTGTTATAAATTTGTGTTCACAACCCTTCTCCTGCAGGAGAGAATGTAAAAAGGTTTTAAATAACTCAGAAACAACATACAAAATATGATATTGTTGTACATACAAAATAAGGACATTAATTGTAAAACAATAATGATCTCACATATTCTTTCTATTTGCTACAGTTTCAGAGAAAATTAATCTTGAAGTCAAAAAAATTCCAAAAAACTTTATGGCGGGTCCCGTTTTTTGGTCATAATCTGGTTTGAACGCCTTAGTATTTTATTATATAAATATGTAAAAAATACTCACCTAGTATATAATCACCTAAAAGATTAAATTTATTCTTAAACTGTATGGATATTTACTACATTGGCAGGACAAGGAAAACGTGACTTTAAAATTTGAGTTACAGGTTTGCACATAAATGCTTCCTTTTTATACAACTTACCCGTAACGAAGGGGAATTTCCCAGCTGTCACCGATCTGGCAGCGATGCCGGCCATATGCGCTCCAAGGCTATGCCCCATGAGGTGAAAGTTGGTCAGAGGCGTGCCCTTCTCCACCAGGTAGTCTATCAGAGCTGCCACCTGCTTGGCTGCCAAGGGGACGTTCTTCACAGCAGATCCATACAAGACGTTCGCTCCCTTCTCCCAGTCTACGCAGATCACGTTCACGTCCATGTTCTTCAAGAAAGCTGTAAGGCAGATCAAAGGATAAGTGTGTACAATGTAAGAAAAACATAAAAACCCAGTCTCATTTGTATTTTTTGTGGCGAGCTATTAAGTTGTCAAACTAAGCTGCTGTCTTTGTATGGACATTCTGTATTCGTATTGTTCATTATGTACATTCTGTATAGACTTGACTTGGTGTTCTTTTAATTAAATTGAGGTTTATTAATATTTATGTATCACAATATAGGTTACAATATACTGTTCCCTCTTCACTTGTATACAATAATTCTTGAGTTTATTGACAAAACACGGGCTCAATATGGAATCTTGTCGTACTTCGTCATACAAATTGAATAGGAATTTGCCACATACCTTCGGTAGTCAAAGTGTTGATCCTGCTGTCTAAATCACTGTTCCAACCGTGAATCACAATTTTAACGGGCTTAGTTTTATCAAAAGTCGATGTGCCAATGCTACCGCTGTTTCCTGGTACCAAGATATTTGGGATGGTAGGATTAGTTCTGCAAACAAATAAAAAATTATGTTTACCAAAGTCTTGTAGTTTTTTTATGGCAATCTAGTGCATACAAGCACACTTTTTTTTTACGGACAAAATGGGAAACAACACATGTGAAGCAGACCCTCTGAGCTACAAAAATGACACATTTAAAGAAGCTTCTTAGACTAATAAACATAATTATATATTAAAAGTACTGCACTGCATTCAGGGGCTATTCCACTAGAGGTTGCCAGTACCTTCGCACATGCGTTTTTGCTTTTTTGTCCTTGCACACTTCCTTCTTCTCCTCGACATTCCTCACTCTCTTCATGCGTGCTCTTCTCTTTTACTCTGCAGATTCAATGTCTTGTTTACTTAACCAATCCATTCTTCTTGGGTTTTTTACTTTATATTTTTCTTTGTACCTTTTTTTTGACCATTCTTTATAATCCACAGTCTATGGAAAGATCTAGACGTCCAAACCATCTCAAGTAATGGCATTTTAATAAACTATCAAAATGAAATCGATATAGAAAGGGGAGAATATCTCACCTTGTATATAAATTGAAAATGACGTCAGTTATGGGATCAAATTTCCGTTCCGTTTCTTCTTTTTCTACATCAACAAAATGCATCTTCCCTTCTCCATCGGGAAACAAGAAGAACCTCTGCCCTTCTTCATAGCGAAGCAGAGAGTATGAAGAACTGTTAGCTCCTGGAACGAAATATACCATTTAAAGAGTTACATGAATTTAATGCTATATGAATATTGTTTGACGACATCAAGAGAACTGCAGGCAGAAGACGGCTGAACACAGCAGCCGATAGACAGAAATGTAGAAGATTGGAGGAGGTCTACGTCCAGGTGTGGACGGAGAAAAGCTGAGGAAGATGAATAAGTATATTCTTTTAATGGGACTGATAGATAATTCGTTAATAGGTATAATTAATGTAAGTTGATAATAATTAGACACCTAAATTATTAGTTTTTTTAATATGTCAAACGACTGTAATTCCAAATTAAAGAGTACCAGGGTAAAAAATATCGTAACAAAAAAAATAGAAAAAATATATTAGTTACCTGATATCACGGCCAAAGCCACCGCAAAAATTAGCAACTTCATTTCTGCACAACTTGTTATTCGCAAATGCAAAAATACTGTAACTTTTATTGATTACTTTATCAAGCTCTCTGATAAAATCTATCATTTACACAACTACTGATTTCGGTGATTTTTCAATAAGATGTTGAAATACATAGTTATGATAATTTTTCTTTGTTTTTGATCGCAAAAATAATCTTGACCGATAAGGATTGTTGAGTGATAAAGGTTTTCAATGACATTTTTTTTAAGGCATCATTGCTGAATTTTAATTTTAAATAGGTAAGTAACTGCATATTAGTGAATAAAAAACAATTATCAAAAACAGTATTTTTGTCAAAAAAAAAATGTAAATCCCATGAAGCTAGAAAACTCTTTGAATAATATGTTGGTTAGAGGCTTATCATCCATACTGTAAGCATTGATTCACTTTTGCAAATGTCATCTCTGTTTCATGGAAGGGTGGGGGGAACTGCAGTGTCTTGTGTCTATTTGTGGGCATGCATGCAAATTATAATCTAAATGCCAATATGTCTTTTCAGTTCAGATTATAGATATTAGATGAATATAGAATTAGGTGAATAAAAGAGAAGTAAATAAGGTATGCACCGTAGAAATGGCTCATTTGAGAAGTATGACAGAAAAAATACTGAAAGATAGAGTGAGAAACGAATGGGTTCTGAATGAATGCGGAGTAAAAGAAAGCGTGAAAGTGAAAGTTCAACGAAGTGTGATGCGATGGTTGGGACATATTGAAAGGATGAATGAAGACCGACTGAGAAAAAGAGTGTAATATAAAGGGAATGTAATAGGAAAGCGTGGAAGGGGAAGACCTAGGTAAGAATGGATTGATCAGATAAGTGAGATTGCGAATGAATGGAATTTACAAAGTGGAAACAAGAGAAGAGCATGCATGAAAAGAGTGATGAAATTAGTTAATGAAAGAAGTATGCAAGGACAGAGTTAAGTGGAGGCACTTGTGTGGAGGTACCGGCCACCCCTAGAGGAATGGCAGCAGGATACAAGACAATACAAGACAAGATGCTTTAATAATCAAATCATCTTTTTCCACCTATGTTTGCAAAAATCTCCATCTTTTGAATTTTATATCGTCTTCAAATTCACTAAATTTTTACATGGCTATAACATTTAATCCTTAGCTCATCCATGCATCATTGTTTTTTGTATCTAAAATTGTGCTTAGGTGGAAGATGAGCCATGGATTTGTTGTGTGTAGATAGCACCGGTAGAGACAAATTGTACTAAATTATATCTGAGACGTTTTTTGAAAATAATTAGTTTGTGCAAGCCATAACTTTATTTTTAAATTAACAAGTACAAAAAAGACCGCCTTTAGGCAAACGACCTATAGATTTCAAAGGCACTATCTTTAATAGATTATGATAAAACAAAATTATTTTCTTCAAAATTATTAACTTTCAAAAAGTATAAAAATGGGGTAAGTTGGTGATTTTAAAGACAAGACCAAGATGTCATGGGTCGATAGGAAATCCGACAAAAAGGTATTTCAGAACATGGAAGATATAAATAGCTGATCAATCACATTAGGAAGAGGAAAACTAAACTAATAGGACCCTAGTCTCTATACCACCTTTCTTAGTAATATTTTTAAAGGGAAAATCTTGAGAAGACAAACAACACGTACCGAAGAACTTAATACTTCCAGGATTTGAAGCGGCTCATGGATGTCTCGCAACTCAAGACTACGCACTACGCTCTGCCCTCACTGCTGTCAACAAGGTCATAGTGCCCAAAAGAGCGAACACATCAAATGTTGCAGACAGGAACTTTGCGGTGGCCGGGCCGGTTGCCTGGAACAATTTGCCCGTCGATGTTCGCGCGAACCAGCGTACCACCACCTTCAGAAAGGGACTGAAGACAATGCTTTTCTCCAGAAGCCATGGCGCCCTTGAGATGGTCCTGGACCATTAAATGGCGCCACACGAAAGAAATTCATCATCATCATCATCAAGAAGATGACAACCACCAAAGATAAATTGCTATCACAACGAGGCACTGCATTTGAAAGGTGATTATTAAACAAAACTATCTTAGATTTAAATACAAAATGAACTGAGTTTTTAACTTTTAAAAACAATGAATATTTTCATCAAATCATCAATTGAATTACAATTTTTTGACCGTTGCTAGACATCAGTAGGTTTAATTTTTATTTTTCTCTTTGGTGCTTTTACATTACACCATTTCATAAACGACGTAAAATAAAAATAATCATTTGTTGCAGGTAATGGAAACAATTTTTATTAAGTACAATGATACAAAAATTATTTATTTAAAAACATTATTCTAATGAGCATTAAAAAGTCAACAGTCAACAATGAAACAATATTTTTTTTATAACATTTTTTGTTGTTAAGTATTTCAACCCTGGTAGTAAGGCTTCTTGGCGTTAGTCTTCACAAGAAACACCCCAGTTCTGAAAAAAAAAATAACAGTAATAATTTATAGTCGCGTTTATTAAAGAAGTCATATTTAACTGCATAGTAAAAAATATTTCAATAAGTCATAATCCACTTTTTGCGAAGGCATCAGTGGATTAGTTGCATCCAATATTTGGACTTGAATACCATATACGCAGAGATTATCAATTATTGTAAATTGTGAACTAAACCATGTAAAATAAATTATGTTAAAATAGATTATTGCAATTTTATTGATTGTAGAGGCATTAACTTTGTAATCGTTCATCATTAAGGATAAAAGAAAAACAGCTTTGTTTTCGATTATCGTCAGGTGGTTACATTAATACTAATATTAATTTAACCACCTGACGATGCAAACGGATGTTTGCGAAACCGGTTGTGGTATAAAAACAATATATATACTCACGTAATCGAAAACAAAGCTGTTTTTCTTAGATTATTGCAGTTTAATTAAAAGAGAACACCAGAAAAATCATAACAATATGTTAAAAAAGCTTCGAAGAAAAGTGACGCAGAGAAGTAACAAAAAGAGAAAGAATACGCTGTGAACTGCAGTCAAACCCGAAACAAAAATAACATGAAAGGGAATAATATTAGAGGGCTCTAAAGGTGTGATACACACAAAAACAGCGCTCACCAAATAAATCATCGTAGTATTATTATTATTATTATTAAAATAAATCTTACGCCTTTTTGGTCTTGCTTCCCCCCATATGGAGCCTGCTCAGGTCAGCGCACTTTCCCTTGTCCAGCTCTGTGTAGTCGGTGCACTGCATCCCCACGAATTTTGTGTGGTCAAGAGAGTCAGCGAAGAACTCATAAGACCTTCCGTGGGAGCATCCCACATCAACCACACCACATCCTGGCTGACCGCTTCCTCCGTTGGGGTAGAAGTCGTTGTGACCCACAGCGTCCACTATTCCAAGGTTTCCAGCGTTTGTGTGGATGATCTCTACATAATTGGCGTCGGCAGCGACCAGACGTTCGCTTCCTCTTCCCCAAAGAGGTGCTGCGGGATCGAACCCTGGAAAAAAATAGTCAATTTTATATCTTAAAGAATCCTGTGCTCTCCAATTCTTGAAAGTCTTGGGGGGCTATGTCACCCTGGAAGGGTGCCGCAGAGTTGTTGCTTGGATTGTTGCTTCTGTCGTGGGGCGCTGCAAGGAAGGGGCGATCGATGTTGGTTTTGAATAAAACCGGATTAAATTGGGAAGGGAACACAAGTACTGGTAGGCCATTCCATCTGGGTAAGAAGTAAAGTCTATGTTATGTCAAGCAATGGACGAATGATGCTATTGATTATTTTTGATGTACAAAATAGTTAATTGATAATAGACTCCGAATATTTAAAATGTTGTAGTGTTATTTGACGTTTGGATGGCTTGACTAGCCAATATATGCACACACCGTATTCTTCAGTTCTTCGGATACATTGTCAGTAGCACTGACAATGTCCTGAAATGACTGGTTGTTATCGGTGGCTTGGAGGGAAAGAGAGAAAGAAGAAGATCTCCCAAACGTTGGACCATTCAAGTGAAGATAGCAGCAGGCATCTCGGTTGTTGGAGCGCTACGGGCAGCGCAGTCAAGAGAGAACTGAAGAAGAGTGGTCGCTTCCACAAGGGTCACAACCCTCAGTAATTACAAAGAAACATTGTTCAGAAGAAAAATGCTATTTTATAATTATTTTATAATAAGGTTATCACAAATAGTTTAAAATATTAAATAAGAAAAAAGAAGGCAGTGCAGTGAAGTGCCTGCGCCGCGCAGTCACGACCGGCTTCGTTTTGTCTCGCCCGCCAGCTAGTTGTCAGTCGTTCTCTTGAAAATTGACACTCCGAAAGCGCTCAAGATTTTGAACTCTCGTGTTATATAAAAATCTCGTGGACAAAAAATATATTTTATTTTTGCTCTATTACTTTGAAATGAATCTTCACAATGCCAATAACATTTACATGAAAATAAAATTCTCTTACCGGTGACATATGGCACCCTTCCAGATTTAATGGCCCTAGCCGCAAATCCCATCACATGCGCTCCTAGACTGTGCCCCATGAGATGGAGGTTAGTGAGAGATCCTCCTTGGGAGATCAGCCAGTCTACGAAGTTGCCCACGAAGGTGCCAGTTCCAGCAACGTTTCCTGATGCAGCAGGGTAGAGGATTCCATTGGCTCCCTTGTTCCAGTCCACGCAGAAGACGTTCACGTCAAGGACAGCGAGGAAAGCTGAAAGATGAAAATGTTGTGGGTGAATGGTTGGAAAATACGCTGCATAGAGGCTGAAATATAAACGTATTGTTATGATTTCACTGGGTTCTCTTTTAATTTAACTGCAAATATTTATTTTAACAGAATTTATTTTGCACAATTTAGTTCACAATTTACAACAATTGATGTTATCGACACTGTGTTTATGACACTATATAAATGCACGCGATTTTTTAACGATTACAAAAGTACTAAATCCGGCCCAACACGATTTTGAGTTGGACAGGCCTGATCTAAACCGTTGAGCTATACAGTTCAAAAGCAACTCAATGTGGCCCGTATCTGAAATAAATTGTGCGTAATAAATTACCACAATTTTTATTAAATTGAACCCGGTAAAATCATAACTTTAGTCAATAACTCTTCAGTGTTACTTCGAGCATACAAGTGTGAGATTACCTGAGGCGATTTCCTTGTTGATGGGGCTTGCGATTTCATTGTTCCATCCATGAGACACGACCTTGATGCCAGCTTTGGGGTTGAAGTTGGACGCCTTCAGGCCATCCACATCTCCATACTTTATCAACTGGGGCACGTCAGGGTTTTTACTGAAATAATACGAACCATTGATGTGAACTAGCAAAGTCATGGCTTTGATTAAAAATATACACTCATCTAATCTAACCTAATCTAAGTTGCAAAGATATGCAACATTGGGGATTCACATTATATGCATTTTTACAAGCAGACACGTATAAGTTCACGCTTGCACATACCGCATGCGAACCTACGATATAAAAACCTAAATCTCAAATGAACATACACCCTGCAACTCTTGCCGACCTTCCCTTAAATAGAGGTGAGACTGGCAAAGTGAACCATTTTCTACAGCATGGGTAGTCAACCGCACACCAACCTTTAAGTGAAGGAACATTATCCTCAACTAATAATAATCAATATAAATATCAAAACAATTAAAAATCCCAACTTTTCATTTTACAATTATTTAAAAACCCTAGCCCTAGCCGCCGACATTACAGATCGACCACCATTTCTTTCTGTCCTTACATACTTCTTTACTTTCTTCTAAATATTAATGTATTTCTACAATTCACATTTAGAGCGACAAACAATACTTCAAGATTTCTTCCTATGACTTACCGGGTGTACAAGTAAAATTTCACGTCAGTTTCCGGCTTGTATCTCAGCGCGTTGGGGTCTTCCTCTTCCAGGTCGACGAAGTGGAGCTTCCCGTCGGCATCAGATGTGCTGAAGAATCTATCGCCTTCGTTGTACTTCAAGAATGACGCGTCAATGTAGGAACATTCTGGAAAAAACATATCCAAATCAAGGTTAAAGTTGATTGTTTTGCAAGAGCCCTCTTGTCTACCATTTTTTCAAAATTTTCAAAAAAATATGTAGGTAGTAAAAAATAATGCGTGTGTCATGTTACACGAGTTTTAATTTTTTTTTATAAAGTTTCATTTTCGTTATGGTTATTTTTCTTTTGATTCGAATAAAAACTTCAGTTTTTATCTATATCTATCTATAATCTATAATCTAAGTTGCAAGGATATATTCATTTAAAGCTCTCAGATGTAAGCCCATATTGTTAAAATACAACTTTTTTTTTTAAGCATTATAAAATCATCTTTAAATCGGTGTGAATCGCATCTCAAGAGCCCTCTGTGAGTTTGGTCGTCGCTATAGAAAGCACAAATTCACAAACAAGACTCAGTTGCTGTAAGGCTGGATGGACCTTTGGTGACCGGTCTTTGGTAAAGGTTTATGAATTTTGCAACCCAGCGAAGAGCATATTTGAAAATAGAAATCGCATTTTTTGTGCTCTGCCGGGATTTCAACTAACAACCTTTTCATTTACGAGTCTGAAGCGTTACCACTAGACTACGAACCGGTCATAATTATAACAATATTTTCAATGGTGGGACAATAAACAAGTAAACTAACAGGTGAAAAATTTTAGGGCCGACCAAATGATAAAATCATTTACAGATTGGAAGTCAGAAATGAAAGCAGTGAAAAGATGTGCTGACGACCAAAAGCGAGGTCCTTTGTGTATCCAATGATGAAAGCAGGCTTTCGATAAAACGGTTATAGATAAATCTATCAACAGATTTTATTTAAATGACTTACGTGAATAATTAAAAAAGAAAATCAAAAACAAAACACTGCTAAGGAACTTCATGGCTGAATTTTCCAACTAAGATGAAATAAAGTCAATTTAATTTGGATGATGTTTTGATTATCGCTCCCTATATATACTGATACATTATCTTATGGACTTAAACGTGTTGAGGACTTTCATTCAAACGCTCGTTGATAACACTCTCAGATAAGATATTCAAGTGCAAGTCGTCACAGACTTTTTCCCAAAAAACAATATTTCCTTGAAGCGAACCGCGTGATTTTTGCAAAAACACATGACTAACGGTACTTCCTTCAATTTGTCAAAAATTGGCATTGTTCTAAATTAAGATTTGATTTTTATCAAATTAAAAAAAAAAATGGTTGTGTCTTATCTGAGATGGTCCAAAAATAGCAGCATCCATTTCAAAAAATATTGATTTATTATTTTTTGTTGCCTGGCGTGTTAAAAACGACAAAAATAATGCTCAATTTTATTTAGCATAAGCTCCAAGCGAAACTCACTTCTAACTGTGTATTAAATCGATCAACTTACAAGATATAAATTCAGCATCCGAGTTTTTTGTGTCCCAAAAAGTGCGTCCTAGGGCGCAAACGAGGTTGTATTATAATCAGTTTCCAGGCAACCGGCATGTTTATATCTTTTCATAAAAGGTATGACGTTAATATCTTAGGTCTCATTTTTTTTCTTTTTATCTATTTGTGTGTGCTCATGGTACATTCGTTACCATGGTAATAAATAGACGTACGCCATCTGTCTTTTATATTCATCGATTGTTTCAGTTTCCAGAGCCCGTCTCCTTTTAACGTATGATGTTAACATCTTTTTCGCTGCTTACCTAGTATTGTGTTTTCACGGTACATTTGTTAATATGGTAAGAAACAAAGTACGCTTTCTCAGAGTACCCAGTCTAGGGGTCTGACTGGGTACTCTGAGATTGGCAGACCACTGCATAGAAAATGACCATTCTGCTGATACAACAGGAGTAAAGGTCCTCACTCCTCAACTCAGTGTGCAAAGACAGACAACTCATTACCATTGAAATTCTTGAAATTTAAAACAATTTGGAAAATAAATATTGTTATTATTAATAAGCAAATACCTAGTCCTTCTCCCCTACTTACAATAGTTGCCCCAAAAATACTACCCACTTTCTCTTTCCTCCCTTTAATTTTTACCCTTTTGTGTTTTACTTCAGTTAGCCTCTGAAGATGGACGGATAGAGTCTAATAGCGCTTAGGCAATATTGTTATGTAAATATGAAATATAAATATTTAAAATAAGTAGGTATTAGTTATAGGAATTCTGTATTGTATTGTGTGGGTAGGAATCATTGAATAAAATACGTGAAGCATCGAGAAATAATAATTACTATGCCTTTCTGGAACTGTCTAGCAAATATAGGTCTAGATTGTACTGTTTTAAAGAGTATAAGAAGGGTGCGAGTGGCTTGGAGGGCCAGCAGTATCATACGAGATTTACAAACACATAGAACTAACTTGATCAGAGAACAGAAACCAAGTGGAATAGTCGAGAAAGCTTTGTGAAAATAAATTATCTAAAAGTGTAAAATAAACAACTGTATAAGAAGACCTGTGTATTTTAATTTGAAAGACTTTTGAACCCTAATTTCGTAACAATATAATTCAATAAAAAAATGTGTGCTATAAAAATGTATTTATTATCTTTTACAATGTGCATGCTTGTTTTGCTCTTGCTTTCTTCGTGCAGAAGACTCCAGGATAATCTGAATGGTGTTGGATGGCTGACACAAGATTGGTCTAGTGTCAGATCACTTGGAAGTTCCACGATACGTCGACAGACAATTTCAAAGCTGATGCAGAAGTTCTGGTAGTGAAGGAACCATGGAGGAAAACAGAACAAGACAGGGAGTCCTGGAGGATTGAGGTGCTTCAGGCCCTGAGCTTCTTCCTCTTGGCGTGATCGAGTCACCAATGAATAAATCCTCCAACAAATGGGCACTACAAAGGAGCTCCTGCCAACCATTAAGCAGAGAAAGCTTATGTACTTCGGTCACATTTTGAGATATGAGAAGTACCGTCTCCTTCATCTTATCATACAGGGTAAGATCTCAGGGACGCCGAAGGACATCGTGGCTGAAAAACCTGCGACAGTGGATCGGCAGAAGTACCAAGTCCCTGTTTCGAGCCGTAGCATCTAAAGTCAAAATAGTCATGATGAGCGCCGATCTTAGATAGAAGTGGCACAAAAAGAAGAAGAAGTCGGCCCTGAGCCTTCATGGCTTGTGTGCCAAGGCTACAAATGGTGCTTTAGTACTGAAATCATTTCATTGACAGTGAAATAAATAGAATATTTTTTCATATCGGAAATGTTTTTATTGAATAAAATGAGACAATGTGTGTGTTCATAATATACTACATCAATATTTTTCTAATAAGCATTTAAAAAAGAAAACTATAAATTTGCGAATACAAGAAGCTAAATATTTCAACCCTTATAGAAAGGCTTCTCGGCGTTGGTCTCCAGATAAAACACCCCAACTCTGCAAAAACACATTTATTTTACTTTTGGATATGTTATGGTAGAATGCGAATTAAAAAAATAAACAGAATTCATATGTTTCGCTTTTTTATCTTTAAGGTGCATGTACTACTACATAGACAACTATTTTAAGCCCACTCTGTAAAATGAACCGATAGACTAGATATCCTAAATACTTGTTTTCGTGCTTTTTCGGTGAACATTAGTGATTATCATGGCAATATGCACCTTCAGTGCGGAAAAGGTTTTCTTATGTTTCTGCTTAATCAATCTGTTTGGGATTTTAGAATAGAGAAAATAATGTTCAATCCATGGAGATATAATTCATTGGAGGGGCTGTGAATGTGATATAGTACCAACCAACGTCCAACATGATGCACCGTCTTTGACATCATACATTGTTTATAATGCTGTCTCGCTCACGACATATGAAATGTTTTTCTCATTTTCTATGTAAACTAATGTGTCTCTACTTCATCTTCAATATATTTACATATCACGATGGAAACCATAAAATCACCATGGCAACGTATTTTGTTACTAGTGTTGTTGAAAGTATGAAAATATCTGATAAATTCCGAATTCAAAAATGTTCCGAACTTACATATTGTGTACGGGATGATTTTCACAAATATCTATTACGGCGAGCATAGAAGTAACATATTTGAATAAGTAAGTACCTACATACTTAAACATCACTAGTTCTAAAAATGTCTGTCACTTTCGCGAGCAAAATACATATTTCGACAAATCAATTTTTTTTTTTTAAACGTTTTCATATAAAATAGTTTTTTAAGTGAAATATTATTCCACATTTTTTTTGTTGTTGGCACATTTAGAAAAAAACCAGGTTGGCATTTAAATGAATTTTTTCCCAATTAGGTAACACACCTGTCAACAGTTGGAGGGTTACCGATAGACTGAATTTGGATTTTTGTATGATGAGTGGGTTAGCGGATTTCTAATTCTCAAAGAATTGATTTCTTAGCCCATCCAGTTCTTATATATCGATGGTTAAATCAAACATTTAGGGCCTGTTGCACCAACCTCCAATCAATATTTGATTGAAACATCAAATTTGATTGCTTAGTTCTGGTAAGGACCTCGGTTAAATATTTCTCGAAAGTTGGTAAAAATGTGATGGAATTTGAACAGGAAATATGATTCACATCAGCTGACTTACGTATATGCAATCAATGGTTTGATTTGAAAGGGAGAAATCACACTTAATTTTGATTTTCGTATGATTGGAGTTTGGTGCAACAGGCCCTAATTAAAATGGTAGGTACATTTAATACTTCAATAATATATGTAGGGGAATTCGAATTAGTCAACCTTAACTCTAGTTAGGGCCTGTTGCACCAAACTCCAAACAATTGATTGCATATACGTAAGTCAGCTGATGTGAATCATATTTCCTGTTCAAATTCCATCACATTTTTACCAACTTTCGAGAAATATTTAACCGAGGTCCTTACCAGAACTAAGCAATCAAATTTGATGTTTCAATCAAATATTGATTGGAGGTTGGTGCAACAGGCCCGTGTCTATGGCGTTGTTGTTGCATTTCTTTTGATGCGTAGAATGTCATAATATAAAAATGCGAGTGAACAAGCGAATTCGTTCTCTTACTAAATCAAATTCCTCTCTAGTAGATTGATTCAATAGTATGTTACTTTCAGAAATAAAAGTGCTACGTCATCAACCAAGAAACAAGTCTTTATAATTGAAGCCCAATCCGCAATCACCAGTGACCATAAGAATCCTGTACACACTCTTGGGTCCTTCAACCAAATATTCTCCTTTGTCACAGAGCCCATCGTCTCCTAATTCTATCCTGTATGGTGTAAGAGCAAACATTTATCAGTCCTTGTCATCGTTAACATGGCATATTTCAGCCGCATAATTAAACGTTCCTAATATATTTATTGAATTGATGGATCCAATAACATTGCCGTCACTTCACTCTACTTAGATAAATTTTAGTCATCTATTTAGTGTTTTAAATTTGAAACAGTGAATCAACAGAATATCTTACGGCTTTTTGGGTTTGGTTCCACCCATATAGAGCCTGCTCAGGTCAGCGCACTCTCCTTTCATCATCTCTGTGTAATTGGTGCACTGCATTCCCATGTACCCTTTGTGGTCAATGGACTCGGCGAAGAACTCAAAGGACCTTCCGTGAGAGCATCCAAAATCTTTACATCCTGGCTGACCGCTTCCTCCGTTGGGATAGAAGTCGTTGTGACCCACAGCATCTACTATCCCATAGAATGGAGTGCCTGTGTGGATGATCTCTACATAATTGGCATCGGCAGCAACAAGACGTTTGCTTTCTATCCCCCAAAGAGGTGCTGCGGGATCTAAACCTGAAAACAGGTCGATATTGTATCTGGGAAAGAAGTGAAATCTATATCGAATAGTTGACAAGCAAGATTGGAGATGACGATGATGCTGTTTGTTTGCTTTTTTCTTTTCTTTCTTCGGCTCAGAAACCTTGAAGGCTCAAGACCTCCAGCACCACAACTGGTGCTACTTCCCTCCATATTTTCCTCACTCCCAAAACTTCCGCGTCGGCTTCGACGTTGTCTGTCTATCGCATTAACGTTTAACACCGGAGGGAGAACCATCCAAGTCAGTTCTCATGAAGTTTGACCCACTGGAGTCTTTTTGATTTCATTACCGACACTATGTTAAGTCTTGAAACACAGATTTCAGCTCCGCGTTGGTTCAGATACGCCACCTCGCTGTCTTAGTTCTTGTTTACCGTATACACACCATTGAGAAAATTTTACATGAACAATGTTTGCATGTGTACTGGACCAATGCGTCTTATGAAAACAAGAAATTTATTTTAAAAAATATTTTTAAAAACTCTCACATTATCGAGTTTTACGGTTTTTCTTAACTCAGATTGTGTAGAATTTGATTCTTAAGACAACTGCATGAAAAAGTCATATATGACAAGATTGGCGTATACGGTAAACATGAACTGGGGGAGCGATCTGTCATCTTCAAATACAGGTCCGAGAATGCGACGAAGAATTTTGTTCTCAAAGACCAGGAGAGATTTCTCTTGCTTCTTCATCCGTATAACACAACTGGCCAAGCAATGGAAGTGTATATCTAGAATTTTGTGAAGTGGGATAGCAATTTTGAGCATAATAGACCTCTAAGGCCAAAAAAATCATTTGTGCTGGAATGAATTCGAGTTTGCAATGCCGAAGATAGGGTATTCTTGTCATTTATGTTTGTGATGATCAAAATTAACAATGGTCTTACCAGTTACGTACGGCACCCTTCCAGATCTGATGGCCCTAGCCGCAAACCCCATCACATGCGCTCCCAGACTGTGCCCCATGAGATGGAGGTTGGGGAGGGAGCCTCCTTGGGAGATCAGCCAGTCTGTGAAGTTGCCCACAAAGGTGCCAGTTCTAGCGACATTTCCTGATGCAAAATTGTATATCACTGCACTGGCTCCTTCGCTCCAGTCCACACAGAAGATGTTCACGTCAAGGACGCTGAGGAAAGCTGGAAGATGCAAGTTTTTTGGCTTAGAATATTTCACATTGAAGCTACTTGACGTATAGTCAATAAGAAATCTATAGTAAAATACCTTACCTGTCTTGGCTGTTTTACTGATACCACTTTATTTTTTTTAGAATTTTGTTAGGTATTTTATCTATCAACGTGTGAACCTTTATCGTGTCTCAATTTTGTAAAAATAAAAAACTTATATTTTCCGTGTTTTTCTTCTTTTTCATATTTGATTATGATAGTTTGTCCTGTTTCTTCATAAAACTGATCTTTTTGCGCTGCTCAGCTGTCTTTTCACTTTTTGAGAGGTTTTCCAAGTGGATGGGTTACATGAGGCTGGTTATTTTATGTTATGTTATGGTTATGACTATGTTATGTTTTTTTAATGCCCTCAGAGCAGTTGACCCATCGTACTTGTGAGAATTGTGCAGAGTCAACCAAATAAATGGCAGACGACGCATTCTTCGTTCTGCACTGGGTAAAATGGGCTTCAACTACCGTTTCAACGGAACAAAACGGGGTTTCGGGGACAAGGCGTTTAGTTCAGCTGGCCTATTTTGCTGGAACAGTTTGCCGAGTTGAACCTTCGAAAGCTCACGAACTCTTGCATCGCAATCCTTTAGGACTGTCTGTTTGTGCCACTTCCATTCATACTCTTCTTTAGTCCAAAGACTAATTTAAGACTAATCTATTACCTGAAGCGATTTCCTTGTTGATGGGGCTTGATATATCGTTCAACCATCCATGGCAAATGACTTTAATGGCAGCTTTGGGGTTGAAGTTGGAAGCCTTCAGGCTATCAACATCTCCATACTTTATCAACTGGGGTACGTCAGGGTTTTTCCTGAAATGATATGAATCATTGATGTACACAATCAAAGACTTGGTTTCTATAGAAAACTCTTTACCGCAACTATGCTACACATATAACTTCTTGCCCGTTATCAAGAGTACATATTCAGTAGATTTAAGTAATAATTTTTTGCACAACTATGAGATATAAGAAGATATTTTTTTATTTTATTTATTGTCAAAATACATTTCATAGCCACAAAAGAACCTTTAAGTAATTTTTTCCAGAAAATTCCACACCTGCGGTACTTTTTACAACCGGTGTCATACCGGCAATGTTTACTCAACTTGTACAAGAAATGAGTACCAGCCCTCTCGAGAGCTGGGAAACCCCCACTTCAACTGAAGTGGTTGGCGTAAGGCCGGCCTCCTTACCTGTAAAAATACATATGTTTAACTCGCCACATGCGACCCCTTCGAGAATAACGCGGCATGAAGTTACACTATATGTCTGGCTTAGTTGCGTTGTGTAACTATGTATGTAAGACGTTGGCATGATTTTGATGAATCCACGACAAATCGGTCACAGAAAACACTTCAACTGAAGTTCAATTGCCTATAAATATAAATTTGCCTCATGCGACCCCTTCGAGGAACACACGGTAAAAACTTTTCCTATTTGTGCAGCTTAGTCACGTTTTTTGACTTACCGGGTGTACAAGTAAAATTTCACATCAGTTTCTGGTTCGTATGGCCAAAGAAAGCGATTTTTTTTTTCCAAGTCTACCAATTGGAGTTTACCATCAGCATCTGACGTAAACAAGGATCTGTCGCCTTCTTTGTACTTCAATAGTGATGCGTCAATGTGGGAGTACTCTAAAAAAAAAAATCAAGGTCATACTAGTTTCTTGGCAAGATTATTACTTTCAATGAATGATGAATTCCTTGACTTATAGGTTGGTATGAGGCTGACCACCCATACTGTAAAAAATGGTTCACTTTGCCAATGTCCCCCCTGTGTCAGGGAGGTCGGCAAAAGCTGTAGGGCTTATGTTCGTTTGAGGTTTGGATTTTTTTTGTAAGTACACATTCAGCATTTGTAAGCGCGAACTACACGTGTTTGTTTGTGGGCATGCATTTGAGAACTTTAAATTAAAATATGCTTGCAACTTAGATTACACAGGCCAACAAAAAGGCAATTTTTTTTTTGGTGCCGGAAATGTAAAAACTGATTTTTAATGTGTTAAACGTGCTGATTCCAAAAATGTCACCAGATTGCCATGAGCTCTAGTTTTTGAGATACACGTTAAGTGGTGTTAGTTCTGATGTAAAAGAATTAAATATATCTTAAATGGTCAAAATTTCTTACTTGAAATGAGAATCAGAGTAGCCAAACATTATACATACCTGGAATTAAAGCTGAAACAACCTTCTTCTACAAAATCTCAGGTAAGTATTTAATCACCCCAGTACTTGGAATCGCCCATGTCCTGACCCTCCCATTCGTGCTTACTCCCCACTACTTTTATAAGCCAGGAACATGGTACCTTGGTCAATTTTGATTTAATATATTATTGAGTTTTCACATGTGAAGTTGCGCTATCATTTTGAGTAAATTTTAATTGCATTATAGTATCAAAAAGTAAAAAGTTTCTCAAATAAGGCAATTTGTAAAAGATCCAAAATTCACCACATCAATGAACGAGACTGAATTTAACTCTCGGTTTTCATTTGTTTAAGTAATACAAAATTCTCTTGGGAAACGTAAAGCAGAGATTTACGTAGAATTAGTGAAAACAATGCTTTCAAATTTTAATATCCTCGGTTGTACCATGAATAGCCACCTCGTTCGCTTTCCGGATAACTTAGGTGATCGTGGTGAAGAACAGGGGGTAAGGTTATATCAGAACATAAAAAACTATGGAAATTGATATCAAGAACGATGTGATAGTTACATGACAGCTGACTACTGTTGGAGCCTTCAGCGAGCCTACCCTACTAAACTTTATGCTCGAAAGTCATATAAAATATTTTTAAAGTGATAAGTGAGTGATGTATTTAAATCGACTCTTTAAAATAAATACTAAAATCATGTGCTTTTCCTTTTTTTAACTGGGGATGGCAACAGGATATACAAAATGATAAATACAGCCTATCTCAAAAAATTGATCTGATAGACAAAATCTGATGATGCTGTTTTAGATTCCGCACCTACAAATTAATAAGGAACAGTTGAAAAATCGCGGGCACCAAAATGTGTGTTGGCCTGTGTTATAGATTATAGATGCAAAATGATCGGACCCAATTTTTTGCACTGTATTTTTGAAAATTATAAAATAAAATCTTAAATTTTATTAACTAAAAAATATATGGTTGTGATCGTTGAAATATGAAAAATAATAGTAATTCAACAATATCTCCCACCACTTCAATAACCCTATTATAAAACAGGATTTCTATAAAAAGTTGGAATGGGCCGAATGGGGTTTGAACCGAATGCGAACTTCGGCCGAACGTTCGGTTAAAATAAAAAAAATCGGCCGAAGTTAGGCCGAACTTCGGTTCAGTAAAACAAAGTTACGCATTATAGTTTTTAGTTACTGTTATTTGTTAGAAGAAGCCAAAAATTATTTAATTTTTGTTTTAATTTGATATCTACATATGTATCGGAGTTGAAGGAGATTTAAATTTCATAAATTTGTAAGTTAATGTTCGGTAATAAAGTTAAAGACCGGTCCGTAGCTTAGTGGTAACACTGCGGACTCTGAATGGGAAGGTTGTGGGTTCAATTCCCGGCGGAGTACAAAAAATATACCATTTATATTTTCAAATTTGCTCTTCGCCGGGTTGAAAAATTCATAAAACCTTTACCAATGACCGGTCACCAAAGGTCCATCCAGCCTTACAGCAATTGGGTCTCGCTTGAGAATTGGCGTTTTGTAGCGACGACGATCTATAATCTAAGTTGCAAGGATATATTCATTCAAAGCTCTCAGATGTATGCCCACAAACAAACACGTGTAGTTCGCGCTTACAAATGCTGATTGTGTACTTACAAATAAAATCCAAACCTCAAATGAACATAAACCCTGCAACTCTTGCCGACATTCCCTAAAACAGGGGTGAAATTGGCAAAGTGAACCATTTTTTACAGTATGGGTGGTCAGCCTCATACCAACCTATAAGTCAAGGAATCAAGACGATCAAACTCGTAAAAAGGTCGATAGCTCAATTGGTAGGAATGCTTGCGTTCCATGCCGAGAGCAAGGTTTCGATCTCAAAGGTTTACTTAGCCTTCACAAGAAATGAGAACCAGCCCTTCCCGGGAGCTGGGAAACCCCCACTTCAACTGAAAGTGGTTGGTGTGAGGCCGGTAAAATATGTAAAACGAATTTCGGCCCATCCCTAATAAAAAGATAAACAAGATGTTTATATCTGCAGGGTTACTAAAAATCAACTTACGTGAATAATTATAAACAAAAATGAAAAACAAAACACTGCCAAAGAACTTCATGTCTGAATTTTCAAACTGGGATGAAATCAAAACAATTTAATTTAAATGATAGTTATTTGACGATCTTTCCTTTTATATACTGATCCATTATTTTATGAGGTTAAATATTGTAAAGACTTTCAGTCATTCAAACATTAGTTGATAACACTCACTGATAAGGTCTTCATTTCCAAAGGGGTCGCAGTTGGCGTGTGAAATCTATTATCAAAGAGCACTCCGTAGTCTAGTGGTTATCGCTTTGGACTCGTAAATGAAAGGTCATGGGTTTGTATCTCGGCGGAGCTCAAAAAATATACCATTTTGTTTTCAAATATGCCCTTTGTTGGGTTGAACAATTCATATACCTTTACCAAAGACCATCCAGTTTTAAAAAGACTGGAGTTTGCTTGAGAATTGGCGCTTTCTATAGCGGCAACCAAGCTTGCAGATAGCTCTTGAAGTGTACTTCACACAAAAAAAAAGCGGTCACCAAATAAATCATCCTTATTTATTATTATCGTTGTTTATTTTTATTATTCATTTTTATAGGTAGTATCCCTTGACTTATAGGTTGGTATGAGGTTGACCTCCTATGCTGTAAAAAAATGTTTACTTTGCCAATGTCACGCCTGTTGCAGGGAACGACGGTAAAAGTGGCTGGAGTTCACTTGAGTTTTGGTTTTTGAATTGTAAGTTTACATGCAGCATTTGTAAACGAGAACTCACACGTGTTTGTCTATGAGCACGCATTTAATATGAACTTTAACTGTTAATATATTTTGCACCTTCACTAGATTAGATAAGTAAGGAAGCCGGACTTGTACTCATTTCTTGTAGAAGCTTAGTAAACCTTGCCTGTATTTTATTTTGTGTTGAAAACAAACACCGAAACGGCAAATTATTGCTGACACACTCGGTGGGAATCTAAACCTAACCCTCAGCATGCAATTCAAGCATTCTATCATCGAAGCTATCGACCGGATTTTCTGCGTGCTTGGTCGCCACTGTAAAGCGCCGATTCTCAAGCAAAACCAAATTGCTGTAAGGCTGGATGGACCTTTTGTGAACGTTCTTTGGTAAAGGCCATGAATTTATTCTACTCGGTGAGGAGCATTTTGAACTTTTTTTTGTGGAAGGTATCACTAAAATCACGACCTTCCAATTATTATCCGTCCGTGTCGATAATCATGGATGGACAAATAAATGGTTTCTTGATTCTTTCTGGGTGATAAATTTGTATTTTTCTCTACTAAATTTTGTAGAATCAAAGAAATTAATCACTGTTCTATTTTTACTCAATTTATAATTTTATCTTAATGAATACACACGAATGTTTTCGATCCCTCGATCATTTTCAGGTACAATAAAATTAAAAAAATGACATGTAGGTACCTATATATTTTTTTTAAATTCAAATTATAATCTGCAGTGCTGATTTGTAATGTTGGTTTATTAGTTTGCTACATTTTTTGCATAAGAAATTTTTGACGTTTTTTGTATAGATTTCTTTTTAAGGTTTTGGTGTTTTTTTATACTTCAATGGAATTTATTACTCGTATTCCTTGACTTATAGGTTGGTATGAGGCTGACCACCCATACTGTAAAAAATGGTTCACTTTGCCAATGTCACCCCTGTTTCAGGGAATGTCGGCAAGAGTTGCAGGGCTTATGTTCATTTGAGGTTTGGATTTTATTTGTAAGTACACAATCAGCATTTGTAAGCGCGAACTACACGTGTTTGTTTGTGGGCATACATCTGAGAGCTTTGAATGAATATATCCTTGCAACTTAGATTATAGATAGATAATCATTTCAGTGAGGGGAGGGTTCTTTCAGGAATGTATTTCATGAGAACAACAAATGAAGGGAGGATGAAGAGAGAATGGTAATTATTCAAACAACAACAACAAAACATCAAGAAAACAGTTTTTATTTATTTATGGCAACAATATTTACAGAGTATTTTCAGCATTTAATAACAAAGAATTTTTGGTGTATCCATTTTCAGCACTGAAAAATCAACCCTTGTAGTAAGGCTTGTTAGCGTTGGTTGTCAGATGGAATGGACCGCGTCTGAAAAAAATTAACAAAAAAAATTACAAAAACTAAAAAAACCAGCAAGGTTAACTCAGCCTTCACAATAGATGAGAAACAGCCCCCTCGGGAGCTGGGGGAACACCTACTTCAAATTGAGTGGTTGGCGCAAGGCCAACCACTTGCAAAAATAAAAATATTCCACTCGCCACATGCGAACCCCTTCGGGGATAGCGCAGCGAGAAGTTGCACTATATGTGGACCTCAGTTGCATTATGTCAACGATGTAAAAAAAAAAGTTTTTTTTTAATTTATGTAAGTGCCTAGCTCAGAAATTTTAATCCATGAAAAAAGTAATAACACAAAAAAAAAACGGTTGTTTTTTTATAAAAATATAGATATATAGTAACTAGATAGGTGTGTTCATATTGGTGTAACTACGTAATTTAAAAAAAAAACAAATAATTATATTGGTTTTTGATCAATCATAACAATAACATATAACAATGTATAAATTGTTATCTTCACATTTTAATTAAAATCATAACTAATCTATTCTCAAACAGTCGTAATATTTTGTTCGTTTATAATTTGCCTTGAAATTTTATAATTATAATAATTACTAATATAATTATAATAACTACAAGTGATAATATCTAGCTTTTTTGTTAGTTAACATAGGGGGAATTAAGAAATATCTTGAAAATTAATTAAATTACTGATGTAATTAATTATTCGTGATATTTCTTGACAGGAGATAAACATTTGTAAACAAACATGACAAAGTATTTTATGAACTGATGATCGTCACAATGTTAGGTAGGTTTTTGATAATTTTTTATTTTTTATGATTATTGAATGGCCAATCATAATTATAACCTTCGATCAAGAGTGCATTTGAAATATTTTGTGACGTTTGAAAATCAGTTCATCCTCAATCGTCGTACAAGGCGGAGACCTCCTGAAGACGTTGGCTACGTCGCGAACAAAAGAGATCTCCCATAACGGTTCATATAATATCCGGAAAGAGTAGTTAATCTTGAGATTTCAATAAAATAATGTCAATCAGTTTTTAATAACAATCTTGGTTTCAACTCTCTACCATTTATTCAAGCTTAAGTAGTTTTTTCTGTATATAGTAAGTACGTAGAGCGACTTGAACCAGGTGTGTGTCTTCCGGTAGTCGGAAGTTTTAATCACCATACAATGACTAAATTTAACATGGGTTTTTGAATTTGACTATTATTTTCATAGGAACAGGGACCAATTTTACACCATACAATTCTTTGTATTGTGAAAATTTCCTAGCACCCGAAAAAATCAGCTCTGATGAAACCTTGTCGGTAGCATGATTTGTGTTTGATGAAAATTGGAATCAATCTGTCTCTTATTATGAAGGGAAGAATTGAGGGAATACGAGCTCCAGGTCGAAGAAGGATGTCATGGTTGAAAAACCTGAGACGATGGTTTGGCAGAACCACACAAGATACCTTTTTTGTGCCGTAGTATTGAAGATGCAAATCGTTATTATGATCGCCAATCTTCATTGAAAAGGCACGGGATGAAGAAATAGAACGAAATTATGCTTAACGCCGTTGGTGGAATCGATTTTTAACCCTTTGTCTTTGAATGTAAACGTTCCAGTAACTGAGCTTTTGACCAGACTGTCCAGTTATACAGATTTGAGATCCAAATCAAAAAGAGGAAAAAAGTCGGTGACAATAAGAAAATGTGGTAACTTACGCAGCCTTGGGTGAAGCGCCTCCCATATGCAGTTTGCTGAGGTTGGAGCACTGGTTGTTGAGGGCTTCGTTGTAATCTCTGCACTGGTTGGACTGGAAGCGAGTGTGGTCCAAGGAGTCAGCGAAGTACTGGTAAGACCTTCCGTGAGAGCAGCCCACGTCGACGACACTGCATCCTGGCATGCCAGTTCCACCGTTGGGGTAGAAGTCGTTGTGACCAACTGGGTCGGCGAGACCAAGGTTTCCAGAGTTGGTGTGGATGATTTCGACGTAGTTGCCATCGCTTGGGCGGATGCGGTCAGTTCCGGATCCCCACAGAGGCATGGCGGGGTCAAATCCTGCAAACAATGACATTTATGCTTTCAAAATTTGTTTTCACAACCGGTTTTGTGAACAAAGCTTTGAAAATGGATGTGTTAGATAGTTGCAAAGGTGCTTAAGGTATCACATCAAATTACTGATACATATATCTGTTGATAATCTTTATCGTTTTCATGTTTTTGGCGTGGCAAATTCCAAGGCAGAAAATCGTTTACTTCAAATGCCGTTCAAATTTTCTTACAAACTCAGCAACTAATGTTTTGATTCCGCTGTGTCCTGAATGAAGACTTATTTAGTGTACATATGACTTGATGAGCTCATAAAAATATTCAAACGTTCTTCCATTCAACCTTTTAGGAGTTGTACATTAAAACTTTCACGGCCGGTAGTTCACATAATAATAACATTTTCGGGCTATGTGTCCGTGGTCTGGTTGTTTTTTCCGAACAGTTTTGCCCATAGGCTTCAATGGGCATTATCAACAGTTAGCCAGGCGCTACAATCTTCTCAGAAATTCTGGTGTACTCGAAACGGCGCCGACTTTTGAGTTAGTGTTGTTGTGTTTTTTTTTTGTTTTGACAGTAAGAAATCAAACCACCATTGCTTTGCGTAGGCCCAGTTGCGTGAATTGTCACACACGTCTCAAAGGTGAAACAGAGTGAAGGTGACGTTGATATCAATTATATTCTTTTTCTCATGGAATTGCGTACCTGTGACGTAGGGAATCTTTCCCCTGGTGACGCTCCTAGCTGTGATTCCGGCCACATGTCCTCCCAGACTGTGTCCCATGACGTGGAAGTTTCCGATGGAGGCGCCTTGGCTGATCAGCCAGTCGATGAATCCTCCGAGGAACTTGCCGACCAATCTGACGTTACCGACAGCAGTGGGGTAGCCCACATTGGCACCCACTCCCCAGTCCACGCAGATGACGTTCACATCAGCGGTAGCCAGGAAAGCTGCAAAATAAATTACAATGAAAAAAATGTTATCAAAAAAGTAATGCTTCTACTGACGTATGTTGGGTTTGTTGGTTCGACTTTCTAATTAGGAGTTGAAAATCAGCAACTGGAAGCTCATGTCAAAGGTTACATCTGGTTAATTATTTGGTTCGATTTCAAGTTTTGTTTTTGGTCACATTGAGTGGAGACAAAACCACCATTTTTTTTAAAAAAAATCCTGTGCGGGAGACTCCCTAGATTACAGATACTCTAGGGATCTATGACACTTGTTGTAGTGCCATAGAGGTGTTGTTTACGAGCTTGGCCGTCGCTACAAAGCACCAATACTCAAGAAAGACCCAGTTGCAGTAAGGCTGGATTGGCCTTTAGAGATCGGTCGTTGGTAAAGGAAGATGAATTTTTCACCCAGCGAAGAGCATAATTGAAAATATAAATTGTATATTTTTGTTTGTGCTCCGCCGGGATTCAAACCTACAACCTTCCATTTATGAGTCAGAAGAGTTAACCACTAGACTACGACCGGTCAAATTTCTCTATTTAATAAAGATCAAGATTGAACACAAACCAGGAGTAGGCAAAGGACAATGTCATGGCTGACAACAGTTTTTTGTCTATCATGGACCGGAGTACAACAGTCTTGTGAGCGGTTCCGAGCTGGGCTGGACAAAAGACTTTTCTTGATACGACACTTGTAGTAAAATATATTTAACTTCTGAGGTATTTAAATAACATCAAAAAAGAAATCTTCTCTACAAATCTGTATCTTAGAAAGATCCATAAAATTTTATGGATCTTTATTTGGCTTACATTATATAGTCAGAAGGAATACTGAATCAAGGAATACTGAATCAAGGAATACTGAATGCTCACCATCCCTGACCATTGACATGATCTCGCTGTTTCCGTCATTGTTCCATCCATGAGCGACGATCTTGACTCCCTTGCTCTTGTCGAAGTTGCCAAGAGTTCCAGCATTGCCGCTGGTGATGACCTGAGCGTTGGTGGGGTTTCTCCTGAAGATCAATAAACAAGCTCGTGTGAACATTTTCTACCAACTAACTAAGCACCACATATAGTTTTTTTTTAAATAGATTTGTGAAGAGGAATACAATTCACCAACCTATTCAGCATGACCTCAAACAGGTATTAATATTATCAATCAATAGTTCATCATTGTTTATTTAATTAATTATTATTAATAATAACCCAATAGCACATGTTGAACCAAGGTCAGTTTTGGTCAAAAGACTGGGATCGAACCAACGTTATTCTGTTCCAAATACGCTAGAAAAATCAGCCTAATCACCTGATGCTCTTTTCAGTCCGTATACATAGGTACAAAAGAGATCTTTCTTGCATATTCCAGATCATTCGATCTCTCGCTCATACCAGACCACCGTTCTATGTATCTTACCGCTACTATCATAGACTACTCCCAGACTGTTCTACCCACATTATAGTACATGTATAGGTGCGCATAGGTACTTTTATTGCATAGTTCTTAACAGTATGATAAATAATAATGGTACCTTGTGAACAGCCTCAGTTTGACGTCTTGTTCGGGGGTGAACCTATAGTCGGGATCCACGGGTTCCTCCAGATCGACAATGATGGGGTTTCCATCCTTATCGGAGGCCAGGAAGTACCTGTCTCCTTCCCTGTATTGTGGGTGCTTGAGGGTCACTGAAAACAACAATCCATTGCGTGTTGAAATTGGGATGGGTCATTGAAATATTGAGTTATAACTTATATATAATAGTTCGGGGAAAATGTTTCTTCGCATTTTATATGAAAATGCAGGTCTTTTTTTTCAAAGTTAATTTACATTTAATTACAGTACATACAGGCCATGTAATATGTGCCATCTCGTTCGTAGACTATCAGCCATCTTGTAGCTAGAGACCTGATCCCGTTACTATAGAAATTTTGGGACTTCTGATAAAAAAACACAAAAAGTAAGCTCGATATTTGGGTGCCATACGAGCTCACTGAAAGAAACCTAATGAACCGTGTACTCATGTGTTTTATGAAAACTGTGTTTTTTTTTAAATATTGAAAACAACTCTCACCTTATCGTGTTTGACGTTATTTTCTTAGTTTATAATGTGTATAATTTGATTCTTAAGACAATTTCATTGAAAAGTCATCTTTGAATCAATTGGTGGATAAGCCAAAAAAGATCGTAGAGGACTAAATGCTGATTTTATTAATCCTTTTTGTAAGAAAAGCAGCAAGATCTGTAAGATTCACATAAGTTGGTTGTTCAAAAGTATGCAACTTGTACACATTGCATTTGTATGGAAAGTGGATCTCAAACTTATTCAAGTTTGAGATCCATATATACCTATTCAGGTATATTTTTGCAACTTAGATTATAGGTTGTTTGCACCCACCTGCGGCTGACGCCAGACCCACGCACAGAAACGCTGCACAAACAAGAAAACGCATTGTCGTCTTCACTACTAGGTACATCGAGATGTCCAAACCTTTTATTGGAAAATATTATCTCTCTTATCATATTATCTTAAAAATTGCGTGATTTTTTTTGAGCAAAAATCACACTTTTTCTGATATGCTCCTTATCAGCTTGGAAACAATATACAATAACAGATTGTTTCGTGTACAGAAATAATCTGAGATTTTCGGATTACTTTAAGCTTGCTATTTTAAGATTGGGCAGAACCTTGGTACTCTCAATGCCTTTAGCACTTTTTTCGAATCAAATATTTGGTATGGCAATGTTTTTCAACCGTTTGATGGTTCCCTTGAGAATTGATTTTTTTAAAGGGATCCAAGTTCAGTTGATAGCTCAGTTGGTAGAGTGCTTGCATTCCATGCTGTGAGCTCGGGTTCGAATTTTAGCGGGAGTGTCAGAAATGATTTCCTGTTCGGTGTTTATTTCAAATTCATAATAAAATACCAGAAAGGCTTACTCAGCCTTCACATGAATGAGTACCAGCCCTCTCGGGAGCTGGGAAATCCCCACTTCAAACAAAGTGGTTGGCAAAAGGCCGGACTCCTTATTACTGAAAATAAATAGTTTCCACCCGCGACATGCGATCCCTTCGGGGATAACGCGGCAAGAAGTTTTACTACATGTGTAGCTTAGTTGCATGTGCAAGAGACTACCTAGATTTTAGAGACTCTAGGGGTCTATGAAACTTATTGTAGTACCCTAGAGGTGTTTGTGATGTGGTGGTTGAAGTGCTGATCCTTTCTACCGGGGCTGTTAGCTACGTAGTGTTGTGTTGTGTGATGCGTTGGCTTTGTTTTGAGATATTGAAAGGAAGTGGTGATTGATATTGGTTTTGAATACGACAGGGTTAAATTGAGGTGAGAACACAGATACCGGTAACTCGTTCCATAAGCGGGCAGTTTGGCAAAGGAATGAGTCGTGAAAACACAAAGTTCTCATAGTTTTGATATCGACTGCAAATGGTGGAATGTAAGCCGTTCTGCCAAATGCGAGAACAACACTGAAAAAAGTTTCACTAAGTGTGTAGCTTACTTACGTCTTTTTGCATATTCAAAAGGATTTTCTTATTGTTGTTAACATAGAGCATGTCGCTGGTATGGTCGAGCTTATAAGGTGTCGGCACTCGAATCTGCGTTATTGAAACAATCACGAGTTCGAACCCCGCCTGCGCCGTGTACTTTTGACACTCACTTTGACTATGCTTCAACAGAAGTCATTGGGAATTATTAACAAATGAATTATTAAGTTTTAATACCTGTGTCTGGCCAGGTAAAATAGATTAGTGAAGTGCATTCTTTTTCACCAATATTTTAAAAAAGTATATAGACCGGCATAGATTTTCCAAAACAATCCCAAATTCCAAACTGGTCAAGAGTTTTTTTGATGACTGTTCATAACATTTTTTTTTTCTTTTTTTTCTGGCCAAACGATGAGGGTGCTATCAAAAGAAAAGGATACAAACATTTTGAAAATCTTATATTATTATGAATGTTATAAAATTCCATGCTCAAAGATTCTTCTATACATAATTAAGGTATTGCTTATCTTTTTTTTTAGTTATTTCTTTAATACATATAAATTAGTTTCCATCAAAGATTTTTAAGCACAATCATCGCAACAAGATAAAAATTATCATGACATTTATCTTGCAAAAATGATTATTTCATAATAGAGTGTGGTCAACCTTGATTTTATAGATTTCAATTGTTTGCCAAAATTATTAATCACTCATCAGAAAATTACATGAATATTTATTTTAAGTGTATACGCCCCTTTTTATCTAAAAATATGCGTCGGGAATAAAACGTTTTTACAAGCTTTATACATTAATAATTCTAATCAATTGAAAATTTGGAAAATCTGCTGACGTCAGTATCTACGCATTTTTTACAAAAAAATGGTTTTCCCAAAAATTAAGTAGAAAAACATTATTTATTAAATGAAGAAAAGTACATAATCCAGCTTTAGGTTTTGATGAATTTTAATACAAAAATTAATCACTTCCTTCTCTTAGTGCTTGTTCGTCTAATGTCCATCAGATGTAATTTCACATTGAACAATGCTAATATGTGTACTGGACAAATGTGTCTTATAAAAACTGGAAGTTGATTTTAAAAATATTATCGTGTTTTACATTTTTTTCTTAGCTCAGATTGTGTAAACTGTGATTCTTAAGACAACTTCATTGACAGGTCGTCTTTGAATCAAATAGTAAAAAAGCAAAACAAGCACTGGAACGACGAGTTGTCACACAGTGGCTGTGATGATTGTAAAATATTTTATTCAAATTGCTAGGCAATTTAATATTGTTCAAAAAAAGGCCACACTTACTTTAAAAAAATATATTTACTGTAATTATTTACATTGTAACACACCCTATAATAACTAGTTTTGATAAAAAATATTGTCTAAAATATTTTTATTTTTCAAATAATAATAAGGATTATAAGCAAAGATCAATTATTACTCAATGATTCGTATACTTTATTTTTTTAAAGTAATAATTACAACATATTATACTTGTTAACACTATAATAATAATCTTTAATCTAAGATGCAAGGATATATTCAAATGCAAACACACGTAAGTTCGCGCTTACAAATGCTGAATGTGTACTTACAATTAAAATCCAAATCTTAAATGAACATGTACCCTGCAACTTCTGCCAACCTTCCCTGAAACAGGGGGGACATTGGAAAATTGAATTATTTTTTACAATATGGGTGGTCAGCCTCATGGCTCATACCTACCTTAAAGTCAAGGAATACAAATAGTAAATAACATTAATGTATACAAAAACAGCAAAACCTTAAAAACAAATATATACGACAAAAAGTCGGAAGGTAAACACGCTTAAAAATAAAATACAAATTGACCACACATTAATAAAACAGGATCTCATGTTTTCAGGCCCCTACAGGACAGTTGTTCTGGTTTGTCCTCACCAAGAATCGTCTGTCCAGATTGTTTCTGGCCAAAGCATCGTAGGCTTTCTGTAAAACATCAGCAGGGGGAGTGCGAGACCGAGTGTAGATCCAAATATGTCCTGAAAATAATGTCAAAATACCTGTATTCTTCACCATATTGCCACCATTCACTGATGTGAGAAAAAAATTAAATCGCACTCATTCATAACTAACATCATTTCTAACACTATCTTGTAAAGTTTTCCTGTCATTCTTTTTAGGTTTCTCATCCCCACTGAGCATACTTCCATCATTTCCCTTTATTTGCTTTTTTAATATGTTACAATAATATTAGAGTGATTTATCTAGTGAGCTCTGTTTTTGTCTGAATCACGTATCAAAGTCTCTATGAGCTTTGTCGTCGCTGATTTGAAAATATAAATTGTATATTTTTTGTGCTCCTCCGATATTTGAGCCCACGACCTTACATTTACGAGTCCAAAGCGATACCACTAGGCTACAGATGGACCGGCGTATCTAACAGTATTCACAAAAGACTTATCATATTGTTAGGAATTTAGGGTTCAAAAGTCTTTCAATTAAAAATACTGGTCTTCTGTGATGAATGATTCCTACCCACACAATACAATACAGAATTCCTATAACTATAACTAATACCTACTTATTTTAAATATTTATATTTCATATTTACATAACAATATCATCAATGTTCTTACTTGTATGGAACCTTCCATAATCATTGCAGGAAAAGACGACAGCAAAGTTGGTATAGTCTGTATCAAGCACCCAGAAAGGCATGGGGTGTGGAACGTCTGTGAAGGTTGCTATGAACTTGCTATCCGTCCATGGAATCAGGGGCGTTGCAATGCCATCCCTTACAGTGGGGTCATTTGTGCTGAAAAATAAATAATAATAATGATAGCGACAATATTTATAGTGCCGTTTTGTGATAAATTATTGCAAGGGCACTGTTTAACTGTAGCATATCCGAAACAAACATGTCTTTATAGTCTTTTTAGTGGAATATTTTCCTACCTGATGATGACTGAATAGTCGAAAACGTTAGTAGTATAATTTAATATTTATAAATATATTATATTTGTGAAATTAAAAACAGTGTTAAAAATTTTAAAGTGTCATTTATTGAATAACAAACTAAAAAACATGTTTAATACGAACCATCCAAAATATTAAAAAACATGTCTTTAATCCCGACATAAACGCACTTGCGCTCTCTACGGCTCTACGCTCATGGGGTAGTGCATTGCACAGCACAGGGTTGATCATGCAAAAGGCACAATCCAATTGTATTATTAGATCGTTTTGGAACAATCAATTTGTGTGCATCAAACATAATGGATTTTTTTTCTGGACTTAAAACATAGTTTAGGTATAGTTTCTTTCTCCTTTTTCGCACTTAGCAATACCTTACATCTAGTTATAAAGTTCCTCCCAGCGTGTTGATAATGTAAATAAATAAATGTCTTACTATTTGTTGTTGTAATTGTGAAGAAAGCCGAGAACTCCGCCATTCTTGTGGACAACTGCAAGACTGTCGCATTTGCCAGCCAACTGCCATAGGGTAAAGTACCTCTCATACTCTATCCATTTCCCAGTAAACTGAAAGAGTAATTTGTAATTGAGTTTCCATTCATACTGCAGATTGTAATAATAAGATTAGTATGACTTATTTGGTGAGCGCTATTTTTGTGTGAATCACATCTCAAAAGCTCTCTGCGAGCTTGGTCGTTGCTATGGAAAGCGCCAATTCTCAAGCAAGACCCAATTACTGTAAGGCCGGATAAACCTTTGGTGATCTGTCACTGGCAAAGGTGTTTGAATTTTTCAACCCATATAGCAAGAAGCATATTTGAAAATATAAATGTTCTTGTGTAAAATATAAATATTCTTGTGCTTTGCCGGGATTCGAACCCACAGCCTTCTATATACGAGTCCAAACCGCTAACCACAAGACTACGGACTGGTCAATGGAGTATTTTTTTTAGTACCACAAATAGACCGTTTCTCAATTCATGTGATGAATTCCTTGACTTGTAGGTTGGTATGATGTTCTGATGTAAAGTCATGTGACATTAAGTCATGTGTTGTTTTGTAACTGTGCTGTTATGTCCTGTCACCAATGCTATGACAGTGGGAAGTTTAGGGTTTTTAGTTGAACTAGTTGTAAAAAAACACAAATAATAAATCGTACCTTTGCTACATCAAAAACTTGAACAACAGTTACTGGGGGGCAGTTTCCCATAAAAGGTATTTGGGAAAAACTCCCCCTCAATAATGTGAGAAAAATTAGAATAACCGAATGATCCATTTCAATAGCAATTCTCAATTGTTTACAAATAAGTTCTTCTATTGTAACTTACTGTACTTTTATACTTACAAAACTAATGATATTCATTTAAAGAGCATGTTTCTTCATGTATTTGATAAGAAAAACTATTCAATTAACGACAAATCCTCTACGAAATTACAAACATCCGTTTTTTAAGTGTTTATTTAATTTTAGTCGGATGCATTTTATTTTAATAAGTATGAAATGCTTCTAGAAAAAAGAAAATGTATTTTTTTGGATAATAAAATCAATTATGTTGGTATTTAAACAGTGCATGTTTTATTTATTATTGTCATAATAATATATTCGGTTATAAACTAGTTTGTTTCAACACTTTCCTTTATTTGGTCACCTACTTTTTAAATACGGTATCAAGTCACCTTTTTCTGTGTCTCAATTAACTGCATGATTAACAGAATTTACAGTTTTATTTATTTATTAATGGCATTTCGTGCATCTTAATTTATGTATTTTAATTTTACTGTTAAAAATACTACAAAATACATTCCCTGCTATTCCTAGATTAATTTTAAATTAATAATGGAACAATAAATTTACCCCTTCACTCCCCTCCACAGCGCCACCACCTAAAACTTTCTCCGGAATTTACATTTGTAATTTTAGATATTATGTTAGTTCTTGTCTTGAAAATGATGTTATAGCATCGAAAACGCTCGAGGAACTAAATCAACTCGTTAAGATTTTTTTCAAGTTTTTTCACAATTTTTCACAAATACACAATTAATTTGAATCTAAAATGTTAATATAATTTCTTTGCAACTAAGACTAAAGTGTTATTTTTATTTATTTTGTTCTGGAAAAAAACAACAAATTTCTTGGGGTAATTACAATAACATCAGTAAATTAATTAATAATTGATAAAATTGTCTTTACATTTTCCGTTAATAAAAATAACAAATATTTGGCAAAATTTGAGTATCGCAACGCAAAAACGCAACTAAGCGACACATATAGTGTAACTTCTTGCCGCGTTATTCCCGAAGGGGTCGCATGTGGCGAGTTGAACCTATTTATTTTCACAGGTAAGGGGGCCGGCCTTACGCCAACCACTTCAGTTGAAGTGGGGGTTTCCCAGCTCCGATGGGGCTGGTACTCATTTCTTGTGAAGGCTGAGTAAACCTTGCCGGTATTTTTATTATTATTTTTATCAAGCCAACTTATTAAAAGGTGACCTTGACATTATAAAAAAAAAATCATAAATTACAGTATAATATTTGTACACAAATCATATTAATAACGCAAAAAAAACATTATATATTGTAAGAAAATCATGTATAAAAGTATATTGTAAAAAGTAAAGATTTCATAGTGAGTAAGAAGATAGCCGAAATATTTTTTTTAAAATCAAGAAATTTTCTCAGGTACTTCGTATGGCTTTAAAAAAAATAACGCTGTTCTTACATAATATCAAGTGTTGTAATCCTTGTATTAAACATTATCTGCATATTACCTATACGATACTATATTATCTAATATACTTATACCATATTACCTGCATGTCCGCAACAAAATATGAATTTCTTCACAGTCTACAAAAAGTGACCAGAAATTTCAGTCAGTGAAAACAGATGTCGTTATTCACTTTTACAAAGCTATAAACATTATATTTTGTATTGTTATAATTTTATTACGTCCTGACGAAGATTGTAAATCGAAAACGTTTGTATTTTTATTTTTTTTAATATATTATAAAAGTGAAAATAAAACAGTGTTTGATTCTAATCTTAGAAATGAACAAATTATTAAGCTATATAAACATTATTGTAAAAAACGTGGTTTTTAAATAGTTATAATTTACTACGCATTTTAATACGATAAAAAATATTCTGTCTCATTTTCTTTTATGTAAGACTCTTCGATTATTATATAATTCTTGAAAATATTTAGATACTTTAGTAATAACTAAGGTTTTTATTCTATTTCTTATGTATTTATTATAATTTGTACAATCATTACAAAATCATGAAAAAACACGTTAGCTCATTACTGATTAATATAGTTTTGTTTTGATATTCATTAATAAATATTATCAATAGTATGATCTATTTGGTGAGCGCTGTTTTCGTATGTATCACACCTCAAGAGCCCTGCGCCGCTATAGAAAGCGCCTATTCTCAAGCAAGACCCACTTGCTGTAAGGTTGGATGGACCTTTGCTGACCGCTCTTTGGTAAAGGTGTATGAATTTGTTCAACACAGCGAAGAACATATTTGAAAATATAAATGGTACCTATATATTTTTTTTGTGGTACGCTGGGATTCGAACGCATGACCTTGCATTTACGAGTCCGAAGCGTTACCACTTGTAGGCTAATGATCGTCTTAGTTTTGATATTCTTTCGTTTATTTATTTTTAGCTCATGAAAAGTAAAATATGCAATATTGCAGTGTGATTGCAGTTACTTTACTTAGGTATAAATAAATAAAACTACATAAGCAAATGATGTTTAATTTTTTTTATTTCATAACATTTTAATGTACAACACTACACTACTTAAGTTAAATAAATTATGTATATTTCTTATTCATTTAAATATATTTATTCATTTTCATATTGTTCTAGAATTATATTCAGCTTTTTTTCAAATAATATACCTACTTTAAATTTAATGTAGACCTTTTTTTATTTTTGAAAATTAAATTCTTCAAATTTATTGTACAATATAAAAAGTAAATAATTGTACCATAAAAAAAAAATTCTTCATTTTCTACCTCATTTTTTGCCAATGATTTTTGATCAATTTGATGTAATTCATTTATCTTATCATTAATATTTGTAATTAAATTTTTAAAAACATTCTGGAAATAAAATAAATAAATCAATAAATATTCTACAATATTTTTTGTTATTCATAGTCGTATTTGATCTCGGTATAATCTTAGTATTAGTTGTCGGCCGGGCACTTAGTCTGGTCAGTTCTCAACAGGAATGCTCGGCTTATTCCAAATCTATCCAATACTGAGTAGGCACTCTGCATAACACTCACTTCTGGGTTTCTACTCCTCGTCAAAATCCAAGTGAATTCTGAAAATGAAAACAAAAAAAAACATGAAAAATTAAGTAGGTACTTTAAAAAAATCATGGGCTCGAATCCCACCGAGCGCGAAGGTGTCAGAAATGATTTCCCGTTTCGGTGTTTATTTCAAACCCCAAAGTAAAATACCGGCAAGGTTTACTCAGCCTTCACAAGAAATGAGTACCAGCCCCCTCGGGAGTTGGAAAACCCCCACTTGAACTGAAGTGATTGGCGTAAGGCCGGCCCCCTTAACTGTAAAAATAAATAGGTTCAACTCGCCACATGCGACCCCTTCGGGGATAACGCGGCAAGAAGTTACACTATATGTGTAGCTTGTTGCGTTTTTTATGAGCTCTTCTTCAATGTAAGAAAGGTTATGGGATGTGAACTCTTTAAGTTTTGCCACCTTACTCTGATACAGGAGTGGAAAATATCCAATTGTTGAACTCGACGGGGCTCTTTTTAGACATTTTAGTCGTCGGTTAAGCCCACGCTTTGACAAATCAATGGTGCCTGCGCAGAAAGCTTCATCAGCACGGTCATTCTTACCTACCGAATTTTGTAATTTTTGTATGAAAACAAATCAGCTGTTCACTTGCGGCCATCTTGGATTGACAGGTCTTCATACAAATGCATCATTAGTTTGTCAAAGCGTGGGCTCAACCGAGGACTAAAATGTCTAAGAATAGCCCCGTACAATCGGTAGTGTTTAAATTTTGATGAGAATTTTCTTATAGCAGTTTCTTTTGAATGGATATTTTGAGACACAAAAAGAAAAGATATAAAGTTATTCGTGAATAACTATCATTGACAGTCATTTTTGTTTTTAATATCATCCTTGACTTATAGGTTGATATGAGGCTGACCACCCTTACTATACATTCATACCTTTAAGTTTATGTGTACGGGATATGGATCTCATTTATTAAAAAAAAACTCTTAAGTAAATTGTATATCTCTGCTTTTATCATTTAAGTAAATAGAACAAATTAAATTTTAAAAATTGCTTAATTATTTGCAAAAAAAAAAAACGTTCAAATAATAATTATATTGCTTTTATGAACAAAAATAAACATTACATAACTTCTCATTTAATTTTTGCTAAGAGCGATGACTTGGCCATTCGTAATTTCTTGTCAATTTTTTTTTAATTATTCACTCAAACAAACTTGAACTTTACATTTAATTATCTCATTTCTTAGCACCGCAGTACGAAATATTTCCAAGGAAACTTGAAAAAGTTATGTAAGACACATCATCATATAGACCTGTCAACACTTTGCAAAACAGTTAACATAATAATAAAAAATGTGATTATGAATAAAATTGGTAAATATGCATAGAGTACCTCGTTATATGAAACATAAGCGTTTTTTTAATGAAAAGTACTTTAAAAAAATAAATCACAGGTAAATATTAAAATGTCCAGTTAACAGTACACAGGTAAACAATAATCTAAGTTCCAAACATGTACAACATTTAAGATTCATATTACATATATTCACCCCGTAGCCACGGACAAATTGATTAGAATTTTTCATTTCTTTAAAATGAAGGTTTCCTTGACAATTGCGGCTTACATTTAAATATGTACGTTCAGTCGGACGTTTTTCAACTGTTCTCGATTTCTCGAACATAGTGGATGATTCCAATGCCACAGCGTTGTTCCACAAGCGTGATAAAGATGACGTATGCACTAATACTACCATGCGCTTGTTACAATATATTGCTTTGTAAATCGGTGTTATGGCCGAGGGGGTCAAGTGGGCGGATTTTTCTAGCGTGTTTGGAATATAACAACGTTGGTTCGATCCCCGCTTGGGTCATTTGACCATAACTTTGACCTTGGTTCAACAGATGTTATTGGGTAATTATTATTTATTAATTCATTAAAATAAACAATAATGAATAATTAATTGATAATAAAAATACCTGTTTCTGGCCAGGCAAAATAGGTTGGTAAATTGCATTCCTCTTCACAAATCTATTAAAAAAAAAAACACGTTTTAACTTACTGATGTTGAAGAATGTGAAGTCATTGCAGGCGTAGACTACAGCATAGTTTGTATAGTCAGTGTCCAGGACCCAGTATGGGGCTGGATTAGGGACCGAGGGGAAGCTGACCTCTAGACGGCCTTCAGTGGGAGGACCCTTGAAGACAGCTGTTCCTTGGATGACCGTCGGAGAACCAGTACTGAAAAACAAATTATAATACATCGTTAACATTGAATAGGAGACGACCGGCGGTTAACGCTAGAGAGTTGCTTTCCAGGATATTTTTCCTTGGTTTATTGGAGCTGGAGCATTCGAATGTTTCGTCCATGTCTGCGATGAGCTTCTTCAGCGTGCTGATGATGTAATGTGATGTTGATGTACACCTTTATTTACAAACTGTCATTTATATTGTAAAATATTATCTTAGAATGTGATCTGTGGCTGATCCCCCCCCCCTTCCCCTCATTTTATTTATTATCGAATACTTACCCTTTTTATATTATTCTAAGTAAATACGAACACTAAGCGCAACACTATCCTCACACCTTTAATTGAATAGCTAGTAAATTAGTAAATATATAGAAGGTCAAATTGCTACAGTATTTTGAATTTTATTTTATCTACCTACATTTACAGTCGGTGAGCATCGCGTTTCCTGTAACGAATTTAATAGGTTAAAATAATATGCTCATTTTTTCATACAAAATGGTAATATTCTTTTTAATGCCTCTTCTATAGTCTATCTGTAATCTAAATTCTAAGTTGTAAAGATATTTGACATTTAAAATTCATATTACATACATGTGTAACCACGCGTTTACACATGCCGCATGTGAACCAACAACATAAAACCCAATCTCAAATGAACATAAGCCTTGCAACTCTTGCCGACATTCCCAGCTACAGGGGTGACATTTGCAAATTGAACCATTTTTACAGTATGAGTGGTCCGCCTCATACCAACCTAAATAAGCTTGCATTAAAAATATGTAGCCAAACTCTTCATCGAACGGTAGTGGGGTTGAATCTTCGTAGAGCACAAAACATGGTTGTATTAAAAATATACATATTATGTAAGGTCCTTTCGAAAACTATTTTACAATTAGCAATTCAAAAGTCTGGAAAATTTCAACCTCTGCGGAGCTATTTTTTCGAAAAAAATACATAGGTACCTTTTGTAACAGTAATACATGTAATATATTATTGTTACAAATGTAATATAAGTAGTATTGTTACAAATGTAATATAGTATTGTTACAAATGCAATATAGTATTGTTACAAATGTAATATAGTATTGTTACAAATGTAATATAGTATTGTTACAAATGTAATATAGTATTGTTACAAATGTAATATATCAACGACGTTAGCCATGTTGAAAGCACCGGTTCCCATAGATCACCGAAGTTAAGCAACATTGGGCGTGGTCAGTGCTTGGATGGGTAACCGCTCAGGTACACCCCGTGTCGTTGGCATCTTGGACCGGTCCGTAGTCCGTAGTGACAACACTTCGGACTCTATATTATTATGTATGTATTGTTACAAATGTAATATAGTATCGTTACTAATGTAATATAGTATTGTTACTAATGTAATATAGTATTGTTACTAATGTAATTTAGTATTGTTACTAATGTAATATAATATTGTTACTAATGTAATTTAGTATTGTTACTATTGTAATATAATATTGTTACTAATGTAATATAGTATTGTTACTAATGTAATATAGTATTGTTACTAATGTAATTTAGTATTGTTACTAATGTAATATAATATTGTTACTAATGTAATATAGTATTGTTACAAATGTAATATAGATAGATAAAACTGAATAAGTGAAGTATTAAGCTAACATGGAATTGTCAGATAAATGCACCTTTTTCCTATTTTCTACGAGAGAAAACACTACAAAACGTGTAGTTTAGAGGATTTTTACGAGCACTGCCCTATAATTAGTTCACTTGCTACGAGTAATTACACACAATAAAATGTTTAATCCACGGTTTCTCAAATCACTGAGTATGTAGGTAGTTATCGATGTATATATTTATTATTCATTTTACTTACAATATATTGAGTTGCTTGTTCAACACCCCGACGCCGTTTGGTATGCTAGTGTATGTCGCAGTTGTACATTTCCCTCCCAGTTGGAAAATCGCGAAGTACTTTTCTTGCTCGTACCATTTTCCTAAGTACTGAAAAAAATGACATCAGATTTATTAAAGGAAGACGTCATTTATCTAAAGTATAAGGATAAAAAAGTATTACTTAAAGAGGGTTACCAAAAAAAAAAAAAAAACGTTTTTTTTCTCATTTTTATCGTTTTTTCATGTGCTTTCAGGTTTTGGAAGTATGTTTTTCCTTTTTAATTACAGAATTATGCATTATTTCGTCTCGCAACAAGCCGATTTTTGATAATGTGAAATGTTTTTGATAAAATATGAAAAAAAACTATTACTAATGTATTAATTAAATTTCTTGTAAACAGTTTTTCGATGTATTTTTTGTAACTATAATCTACAATCTATAATCTAAGTTGCAAGGATATATTCATTTAAAGCTCTCAGATGTATGCCCACAAACAAACACGTGTAGTTCGCGCTTACAAATGCTGATTGTGTACTTACAAATAAAATCCAAACTCAAATGAACATAAGCCCTGTAACTCCTGCCGACATTCCCTGAAACAGGGGTGACATTGGCAAAGTGAACCATTTTTTACAGTATGGGTGGTCAGCCTCATACCAACCTATAAGTCAAGGAAATTTTAATTAATATAATTAATGTAAGAAATTTATAAACACTCTTAAAATTAAAAAATCTATTAACACATTTTTATCATTTCTGTCACTCTTTTACTGAGACCATAAAGATTAAAAAAAACGACAGTTTTAAGGTACATAGAACTCTTTTCTCACTCAATTTTTATACTTAAAATGTTTACAATTCTATGTTTTGTGATCACAAAACTGATGTCAATACCTTTGATTTTTTTTAATAATCAACACCGGTAGCATACGTGTTATTGTTCAAAATGAATACAACGGATTTCACGGTTTTTAGTCATCGCGGCATTCGAACCATGTACCTTTGTGTGTTATTTCGGGTAAACACATACATCTACTTAAACTGACATTGAAACAGACTATTTACCTTTTGGTTATTCACTTTTTCAATGCAAACATTACCCAGTAATATTAGGTTCTGGTGAATATTTAAACTGTGGACCACGTGGGGCCGAATTATGTTATTGTTGTTCCTAAACTTATATGTTGGTATGATGCTGACCTCCCATACTTTAAAAAATATTTTCTTTCGTTGCAAGCAAGATTGGCAAAAGTTGCAGGGCTCATTCAAGATTTGGGTGTTAAATGTCCGATCACTAGCTCAGTTGGAAGAGTACTTTTATTCCATGCCGAGAGCTCGGGTTTGAATCCCACCGAGCGTGTCAGAAATCATTTTCCGTTTCGGTGTGCATTAATAACTCAAAAAGAAACTACCGGCAAGGCTTAATCAGCCCTCAGAATAAATGAGTACCAACACCCTCGGGAACTGGGAAACCTCTACTTTAATTGAAGTGGTTGGCATAAGGCGTGCCTTATAAAAGGCGATAAAAATAAATATAATTCACTAGCCACATGCAACTTCTTTGGGGATAATGTGGCAAAAGTCACACTATACGTGTAGTTTCTTCGTTTTACCTTAAAGGTAAAACTAAATAAGTGACATTTTATGCATACACTGGTATCTCAGATAAATTCACGTTTTTCCTATTTTCTACAAGAGATAAAACTACAATATGTAGTTTGCAAATCCTGTAGCTTAAAATTTTTTCAGGAGCATTTCCTTATTTCTCAAATCAGTGATTTAGTTTTATTTTATTAAGTTATTAATTAGTTTTGTAGCTTCTTTGTTAGACTATATGTATAGCTTCTTTGCGTTTTTAATGCTAAAATACATATTTAAAAAATGGCAAAGAAATATCCACTAATTAATAAAATTTCGCTGCATAATTCTTACCTGTGTTCCATCAAAGTTAGTTTTGGGGGTCACATTGGCGGGACACCTTCCCAAAAAGGGAACCTGGGCCTGGCACAAAGCAGCAAGGGTCAATACAAGGAAGCTCAGAGAATACATTGTGATGTCTGAAAAATATTAGGCAACAATATTAATAAATACTCAATTTATGAAACTAAAACCCTGTGATTTAAAAAAAAAACTCTTACTGTTTGATTATTTTACTGTTTGAATGCACAAACTCTTATGAAATCATGAAATATTACAACTACAAATACTGCAACTGCAATTTAAATTATTTCAATAATTTTACAATTAATACAGCTTTTAAATAAACTGCGAGCTTGGTCGTTGCTATAGGAAGCGAAAATTCTCAAGCAAGTCCCAAATGCTGTAAGGCCGGATGGACCTTTGTTTACCGGTCTTTGCTAAAACTACCTATTTGAATTTTTCAACCCAGCGAAATACATGTTTGAAAATATACGGTATATTTTTGTGGTCCGCCGGGATTCGAACCCACAACCTTCCATTTTCGAGTCCAAAGCATTAACCACTAGACTACGGACCGGTCAAATACGAAATGGAAAATATGCATATTCATATGATATCATATTTGAATCACATATTTTCAATGCAAAGCTAAATAAAACGATAATTATTATATTTTTGGACACATTTAAATAATTGAATAAATAATGATACTATTTTTTTATATTTCTAATGTATCAAACACTTTTTTTTCATTTAATGAAATATTTATTTCTTTATAAAGTTAATTACACTTTTTTATTTTGATATTTCGGCAATACGTACATATGAAATGGCTGTTAATTGTTTACTAATATACAATGAACTGTTTTTCAGTGTTTTATATTTATTACTACCTGGTATAGCAGTAAAATTATAACGCAGACTGTAATCATTGTACTGGGAAACATGTCTTATCACAAAAATTACATATTTGCCCAATTTATATGTGTGTGATAAAACACAATTATACCTTTAAAAAGTTCCAAATATAAGGATGACTAGGATTTTACAACCACTTGCTGTAAATGTTATTGTCTGCTATTACATCAATAAATTATTCATAAGAATTACAGTATTTGTCCATTATAAAATTCACTATTAGGTTTGTAGCGAATAAATAAATAAATGTCAAGGTGATTCAATATTCTGGATGATTTCTTGACGTATTGATAGGTAGTCAGCTGACTACCCATAGTGTAAAAAATGGTTAACTTTGCCAATGTCACTCCTGTTTCAGGTTGCTGGATTTATGATCATCTGAGGCTTAGATTTTATTTTTTAAGTACACGTGCAGCATTTGTAAGCGCGAACTTTCACGAGCCTGTTTGTGGGTATGCAGTTAATAATGATTTGAAATTTTAATATATTTATATGCAACTTAGATTATAGATTCAATATAGAACGCGGAAAAAGTTACACTATATGTGTAAGACTGATCATTGAGCCTTTAAAGCCCTTAATTGTAAGAAAATATATTATGTGTATTTGTATATTATGGGTACAAAATATATTATGGGTACTCATTAAATGTGTCTTCGGGCTCTGAAGATGTATGTAAAAAAATATGTATTAGTAATAAGTGACACAATCTATGGGCACTTCCAAATTGAGAAATTTTACAATTGCATGTCGTAGGTTCTAATGGTTTTATTCTCAATCGAAAAGCAAAGCCATGGCTCATCCGCAGCCTACAGTGATTTTCTATACAAAAAATTGATGGTCCGTAAATCAGCTGTGAATCAAGCGTTTTGTGAATAGCACTCTAATAAGTGTTTTTTAAACGTTTTATGTGCAATAGATAAAAGCATTCTTATGTTCTACAATGCTTCACTATTTAAGTTGAGTAATCATTCATGTTTAAACAAAGTTTTCACTGATTAGATATGAAAGTACGCATTTCATAGATTTCCTTGAATTTTCCTATTTTTCCACTACGTAAATAGAGCAATGAAAAAGTAAAAAATTTTGTATTTTTTTGTTAAATCTGTACACACAAGAAATAATATTTTATAGGAATATTTTGTTTTTTGTTTTTGATGTTGAATAATAAGTTAGTAGTGCTGAGAACATTGAGAAGAAAATACGTGGTTCGATCCCCGGTATTACGAAATGAAAAATATATACTTTAAATTTCAAATACTGTGCGTTGAATATTCATTTCAAAATCCAGTACCCTTATTACGAGTTGCAAAACTTGAGTTTTGTTGGTTTGAACTTGATTTTCTTCATCACTGTACCTAACTCTTTTTCTAAGACCACAAAGTGTAAGAAACAAAAACGGCAGATTTTGGGAGAAATCACGCTTTAATATTTTCCGTATACTAAGGGTACAGTACAATGATTTTTTTGAGATCACTCAGAAAGGTTCTTCCAGCTTTACATCATCAATACTGTTTTATCCTCTCATAATTTATTAATAATAATTTTTCATTGGTCAGTTTTTATAACAAACGGTTTTTAAATCTATATTCAACATGTACATTGTCATTATTACAAAACTTATCTATGTCTGCAATCGAACCGCAAATTTTGTAACAGTAGCCAATAATGTTAATCATCTCTTTTTTATGTTTGCTCTGTATATAATACATTCCAAATAATTATTTACTTATAATTAAATATGGTGGTATAAAAATAAACATCATTAAAAAAGGGCATTTTTATCATTGTTTACTTGATTAAAAAAACGGTACACTTGTCCTGCAAGTTATAAATTAAAAACTCGAAACACAATTACCTTCTTGTCTCATTTAATAAAACACACTTCACAAAACAGTTATTTCAAATAAACCAGTTATTTATCTTTGATATTTTCTCGATAATATATTTTATTATTCTACAGTTACTTTTATTAATTCATTTAGGCAATTTACAGATTGTGTGTTTTGTTTTTTTATTATTCAGTCGCTTGATCGGTTAAAATATATTTATATTATTTCACTGCAATGAAAAAATCCGTTATTTCATCGCTTAACCGATAATAATATACATATATTTTTGGAATTCAACCGTTTTCCCGAATAGGTATTTCGTTACTTCTTGTTAATAAATATTTTGTTATTTGTTTGACAATACGATTTTTGTTATTCGCTCAATTTAATATTTTGTTATTTACTGTTAAAACACAAAATCTCGACTGGATGGTTTGTTTATTCTGCGATGACTGATTATGAAGCATGAACGTTGAACAGGCTACATATCGTCCCCCCAGTGCTTGTTTGGCTTATCTACCATTTAATTCAAAGATGACCTTTACATCACACTGTCTTAAGAATCAAATTCTACACAATCTGAGCTAATAACAAAACGTAAAACACGATAATGTGAAAGTTGTTTTTAATATTTTTTAAATGCATTTCCAGTTTTTATAAGACCGGTCCGTAGTTCAGAGCTAACACTTCGGACTCTGAATGGGAAGGTTGCGGGTTCGATTCCCGGCGGAGCACAAAAATATACCATTTATATTTTCAAATTTGCTCTTCAATGGGTTGAAAAATTCATAAAACCTTTACCAATGACCGGTCACCAAAGGTCCATCCAGCCTTAGGTACAGCAACTGGGTCTTGCTTGAGAATTGGCGCTTTGTAGCGACGACGATCAAGCTCGTAAAAAGGTCGATAGCTCAATTGGTAGAATGCTTGTATTCCATGCCGAGAGCAAGGGTTCGATCTCAAAGGTTTACTCAGCCTTCACAAGAAATGAGAGCTAGCCCTCCCGGGAGCTGGGAAACCCCCACTTTAACTGAAAGTGGTTGGTGTGAGGCCGGCCCCCTTTCCAGTAAAAGTAAATAGGTCCCAAAGCGCCACATGCGACCCCTTTGGGGAAACGCAAGCAAGAAGTTGCACTATATGTGAAGCTTAGTTGCGTTCATAAGACAAATTGGTCCAGGACACATACAAACATTTCTCATGTGAAATTACTTCTGTTGGAGATAAAACAAACAAGCACTAAGGTGTAGTGAACAAAATCCAAGGCCTCTTTTGTGTGAAATATTATATAATAGTTACGTACGACAACTTTTAGGTAAATATGCCGGGAATAGCTGTAAAATCTACGAGGAATTCCATTATGCAGCTATGGACGTCTGGTAAGATTATGCAAATAACTGCGTTATAATATCTTGGTTGTAAGAAATAACTGTAACTTAAAGAAAAAAGGCTTTGTATGGGAGAAAGCAGATGAAGGCAGTTCGTTTTTTCCACTAACTGTAGCTCTGCCACCATTCCTCTAGAAGTGGCCAGAGCCTCTGCAGATTTGCATCCATTTTTTCCTATCCTTGCATACATCTTTACATCCATTCATATCCATCACCTTTTTCATACATTTTCTTCTTTGGCATTCACGTTGTACATCCCATTCTTTCACAATCTCCTCAATATGATGATTCCATACTTTTCTCGAGCGCCCTTTCCTCTTTTTCTTACACATTCTCTGTATGTATACGTTATCAGTCTATCATCATTCATAATTTCCACATGCCCAAACCATCTCATCACATTATTTTGTACCATAACTTTTACATCTACTTTAAATTTACATTCATTATTTACCCATTCATTCCTAACTCTATCCTTCAGAGTTTTTCCTGTCATGCTTCTCAAATCCTTCATTTCCACCATGTTGTACCACCATTCTCAGATCCATCGTCAACCGCTTGTTCTTTGCTATTCCTAACTTCGATATAACGAAGTAAAATACAAAAAAAGTGCAATCATTATTGTTTTCTTCAGCTTTGCATTGAAAATATGGGATTCAAATGATCAATTCATATGACTAAGCATATTTTCCATTTCATCTTTGACCGCTCTGTAGTCTAGTGGTGAACGCTTTTGACTCGGAAATGGAATGTTGGGGGTTCGAATCCCGGCGGAGCACAAAACGTACACCATTTATATTTTCAAATATGCTCTTTGCTGGATAAAAAAATCACATATCTTTACCAAAGACCGGTCAATAAAGGTCCATCCAGCCTTACAGTAACTGGGTCTTGCTTGAGAATTGACGCTTTCTACAGCGACTACCAAGCTTGCAGAGGGCTCTTGAGGTGGGATGCACACAAAAACAACGCTCGCCAAATAAATCATCCTAATATTATTTAAAGGAGATGAAGGCAGTTCATTTTTGATCCATTCATTTTCTGATTAATTTTTTTGGCAGCTCGTTTTAAGATTGCATCTTTGCAATATGCATTTTTATTCCATTTAAATGGTGATTTAATTTGAGGCCAACTTCACGGTGAACTACTAGTCTAGTAATTAGAGGCAGGCAAATCATAATAAAGATGTGAAAAAATGTTAATATATTGCAACAAAATAAGATGAAGCGTACTGTTAGTAGGCGCTAATCGAGTATATAAGCACTCCTGTTTGGTGTTTCCATGAAACAACGACACAGTGACAAAACGACACAGTGACAAAACGACACAGTGACAAAACGACACAGTGACAAAACGACACAGTGACAAAACGACACAGTGACAAAACGACACGTGACATAACGACACATGTCAGAACATCACAATGAAAGTACATATGTACATCACATGAAAAAACGTCACATACCTTGACAAGACAACAAAAACATCTTGTCTTATGATTTTTGTCATTATGGTGTACTTTTCTGTGTTACTTTGTCATGGTGATTTTTAGTCATGTGATATCCTGTCATGGTGATGCTCTGTCATATGTTGTTTTGTCATGTGTCGTTTTGTCATGTGTTGTTCAGTCATGTGTTGTTCTGTTATGTGTTGTTCTGTCATGTGTCGTTCTGTCATGTGGTATTTTGTCACTGTGCTGACATATCCTGTCACCTTGTTTTGTATACGTTTTCAGTTTTCTTTTACGTTGTCTTTCTGTAACCAATGGTATGTAATGATAATATAATAATTATTTATTTGGTGAGCGCTGTTTTTTGTGTAAATCACACCTCAAGAGCCCTCTGCAAGCTTGGTCGTCACTAACAGAGAGCGCCAATTCTCCAGCAAGACCCAGTTAGTTATTGAATTTTTAAAACCATCCGGTCGATAGTTCGAAGTCCGGAGTCGAAGTCCGGTCGATAGCTCAGGTGGTAGAGTGCTTGCATTCCATGCCGAAAGCTCGGGTTCGAATCCCACCGAGGGTGTCAGGAATGATTTCCCGTTTCGGTGTTTATTTCAAACCCCAAAATAAAATACCGGCAAGGTTTACTCAGCCTTCACAAGAAATGAGTACCAGCACTCTCGAGAACTGGGAAACCTCCACTTCAACTGAAGTGGTTGGCGTAAGGCCGGCCCCCTTACCTGTAAAAATAAATAGGTTCAACTCGCCACATGCGACCCCTACGGGGATAACGCGGTAAGAAGTTACACTATATGTGTAGCTTAGTTGCGTTGCGTTTATCCAAGAGCATATTTAAAAATAATTGGAAATGAATTGCCTTTGTTTTAAATTCAACATGTTCTTAAGGATTTAAAATAAACATTTTTTTTTGTATAATTCTCGTATCAAATTTACTTCACATAACTTAATTTATTGCAATAAATACATAATAGAATATAATACGTAAAAAAATACATTTCAACTGTCATTTTTTGTACATAATTAATGCATTACTAAAATATTTCCACTAAGTGTAGGCTGGGCAGTTGACCTGGTCAGTTTTGATGAGGAAACTTCTGCAAAGTCCATTTCTGTCAATAACTGCATAAGCTTTCTGCAAAGTACTTGCATCAGGCCTGCTCTGTCTTGTCAAGATCCATAGGAATCCTGGAATAAAAAAAACAGTATGGAATATAGATGTTTTTTATGAATTTACGCGAGTTCTATTTGATAACAGCTGCGGTCATTATTTTATACAATTCACATCAGATTCGGTTCGGATACCGATTCTCTTCACACTTTCACAATCCAATGGTCGGTAGATTTCTAAGCTACAATGTGCTTTGATCCTTCTTTTTGTATACTTGACACCGGCGCCCCTGCTCTCCGCGGGATTCGCCATACAGAAGAAAAAGAAGAAGAAGATCCTTATTTTATAGTAAGAACAAAGATCGTTCTCGAAACATTGGGAATCGTTACATGCGAGTCTTCACTAGAGCATCCAACATTAGCAATCTCGAACAATACAAATCAACATTAAATACAAATTACATAAAAACCTAATATTTATCGATTTTTAGATTATAGATTTATTTGGGGAAAAAGTATACATTTTAACATACTTATATTCCTTGACTGATAGGTTGGTATGCGGCTGACCACCCATACTGTAAAAAATGGTTCACTTTGCAAATGTCACCCCTGCTTCAGGAAAGGTCGGCAAGAGTTGCAGGGCTTATGTTCATTTGAGATTGGGTTTTTTTTTATTGTGGGTCCACATGCGGCATGTGTAAGCGCGAAATTATGCGTGTCTGCTTGTAAGAATTAATTTAATATGACTCTCAAATTATACATATCTTTGCAGCTTCGATTTAGATTTAGATACGAGTATAATCTATAATCTTAGTTGCAAAGATGTTTTTACATTTAGAACTCATATCAAAAACATGCCAACAAACAGACACGTGTAAGTTCGCGCTTACAAATGCTGAATGTGTACTTACAAATTAAAATCTAAACCTTAAATTAACATAAACTGTGCAACTTTTGCCGACCTACCCTGAAACAGGGGTGACATTGGCAAAGTAAAAAAGGTTTGCTGGTTTTTTAATTATTTCAATTATGCTTTTTGTACCAAGATGTATCATGTTAAAACTGTTTGTTTGCTATTTAAATAAAATAAAATAAAATAAAATGCATATCGAAAAAAAAAAAAAAAAAAAAAAAGTAAACCTTTCTGTACAGCATGGGTAGTCAGCCGCATACCAACCTATAAGTCAAGGAATAAAAAATAAAAATAAAAAATATGCAATTCACTTACTGGTGTTGAATAAGCATTGGTTATCGCAGGCGTATACTACAGCGTAGCTGGTGTAGTCTGTGTCCAGGACCCAATATGGTGCTGGTTTAGCAAGGCTCGAATAAAAGCTGACCTGCAGGCGCGCCTCTGTGGGAGAACCCGTGAAAACAGCTGATCCAAAAATAGCGGTGGAAGCACCAGTCCTGAAAGAGAAGCACTAATGAAAATCAAAGCTCAAAAATTACAATGAATGATGTATTTGGGGCAAAAGTTTGTGTGTACCATGAAAAAAAATCATATATCTTACAAGGAAAGTTCAAATTACTTCCAAAATGTTAAAAAACGTAATTATATTAGATCCCCAGTCTAGTGGTTAACAAGATTGTAAAGGTAGTGGATTCGAATCCTGGTGGAGCACGAAAATGATTTATGTTTTAAAATTTCGTCTTCACTGGGTAGAAAATTTAATCTGCCTTTACCAAAGGTCGCTCCCCATAGGTTCATCCAGCTGCATAATAACTGGGTATTGCTTGAGGATTAGCGTTTTCTATAGCGAGGACCAAGCTCGCAGAGGGCTTTTGAGATGTGATTCATACAAAAACAGCGCTCAACAAATAAATCAGCATATTATTATTATTATCATTGGCTGTAACTTCTGATAGTAAGTAAACTAATAATATAAAAGTGCTCATGAAGTTCTTCCAAACTATACAGGATTGGCATGTCAGGAGTGGAGCCTATTTATTTTTACAGATAAGGGAGCTGGCATTAGGCAACCACTTCACTTCGAGTGAAAGTTTCTCAGCTACCGAGGGGGATAGTATCTACTCATTTCTTGTGAAGGCTAAGTAAACCTGGCCGGTATTTTATTTTGGATTTGTAATAAAAACCGAAACGAAAAATCATTTCGACTGCTCCAAGGAAGAAGGAAGTAACTCCGAAATTGAAGTTTTTGACTTATTTCCATTTCTGAAGTTAACAAATCATTATCTTCATTCCAAGATGACAGCCGTGTCTCTATGTCTTTTAAATTCGTTAATAAATTAATGTAAAAAATAGTTTATGCATTGTTCTCCATAGAAAAAATAACATTCAATTGGCTTTTCTGCAAAACTGTCTTTTTTGACTTAGTGCTGTCTTCCTTGGAGCAGTCGATTTCTAACACACTCGGAGGGATTCGCACCCGAGCTCTCGGCATGGAATGCCAGCACTGCACCAACTGAACAAACGTCCCGACTAACATGGTAATATAAAAATAAATAAATAATTCTTACAGAACATTGATTTGTTGGTTTGTTACTCCGATTCCTCCTGAATTACTGATGTATGTGGCCGTGGTGCATTTCCCTCCGATTTGGAAAATGGCAAAGTACTTTTCTTGCTCGTACCATTTTCCTACATACTAAAAAAAGTCATCAAAGCAATTAATCTAATCAAAGGTTACTTAAATTTGTTCATAGAAAATATTTTTTTCTTTTTAAATGTTTCAATTCAGTTCCTTAGAATTTTTCTGTTGAGCTTTCGGCCAAATTCAAATACAGACAGAAAATATATAAAAAAAAATAAAACAAAACAGAAAATAGATAAAAACAGTTTTAGAGTTTTATGGGCCTCAAGTACTAACGACTTGCTTACGTCATTTTTATAAGTTACAAAGATATTTTCAAATTTAAAATTACTTTTAAATGCATGCCCACAAATAGACACGCGTAAGTTAAGAGTGTATTCAAAAAAAAAATCCCGTTGTTTTTAAAAATATGTTTCTCATACTTTATGGCCTTAGTAAAAGAGTGACATTAATGAAAAAAATCACGCGTGTTAAAAAATTAAAACTAATTAACTTATTTAATTATTGAAAACAGTTTTTTCATATTATCGCAAAAACTATTTACATTATTCTATTAAAAATCACACAACGAACTAGAATTTGTATCATTCTATAATTTTAAAGAAAAAAATATTTCCAAAATACAAAACAAAATCCGAGCAAAAAAAAGTAAAAAAAACGAGTTTTTTTAAATATTTTTTTGTGGCGTCATTTTTTAAGTTATATAAAAAAAACTAACTTTAAATTAAGATAAAAAATTATTGAACACGCGTGATTTTTTTAATTAATGTCACTCTTTTACTAAGGCCATAAAGTATGAGAAACATATTTTTAAAAACAACGGGATTTTTTTTTTGAATACACTCAAATGTTGCATGTGTCTAATCTAATCTAATCTAAGCTGCAAAGATATATATCATTTAAGTTTTATATTAAATGCATTCCCACAAGCAGATATGTATAATTTCGCGCTAACACATACCGCATGTGGACCTACAATATAAAACCCAATCTCAAATGAACATAAGCCTTGCAACTCTTGCCGTCCTTCCCTGAAACAGGGGTGACATTGGCAAAGTGAACCAATTTTTACAGTATGGGTGGTCAGCCGCATAACAACCTATAAGTCAAGGAACATACATCACAAATTACATTTTTTAAAATCAATAAATAACAATAGATATATACATGGACATAAAAAAAAAACAATTTTACTTCAACAAACCCCAGCCGCCAACATCACAGATCAACCGCCATTTCTTTCTATCCTTACATACTTCTTTCATTTCTTCCAGAGTCATAACCTTCTTCATACAAGCTCTTCTTTTATTATGACTCTGGATATTCCATTCATTCGCAATTTCGGATATTTGGTCCATCCATACCTTTCTCGGTCTTCCTCTACCACGACATCCATCTATTCTACCAACATATACTTTCTTCGTCAGTCTTTCCTCATTCATTCTCTCCATATGCCCAAACCATCTTAACAAACTTCTTTTAATCTTCACTTTCACACTTTCTCTTGCACCACATTCTTCTCTTACAAAATCATTCCTCACCCTGTCACTCCGTTTTTTCCCAATCATACTTCTTAGAAAGTCCATTTCAACAGTATGGACTTTACTACAGTGTACTTAAAAAAATTAAAAATAAATTTAAAATCCACAACTCAAATGAACATAAACCCTGCAACTTTTGCCAACCTTTCCTGAAACAAGGATGACATTGGCAAAGTAAACTATTTTGTATTGTATGGGTGATCAGCCTAATACTAACCTATAAGTCAAAGAATGGTTTACCTTCTCAAAAAAAAAAAAAAACGCTGTGTGAATACATCTAATCTAATCTAATCTAAGTAGCAAAGATATGTTAAATTGGAGATTCACATTACATGCATTCCCACAACTAGACACGTTCGCGCTTGCACATGCCTCATGTGAACCTACAACATAAAAACCCAATCTCAAATGGGCGTGCACCCTGCAACTCTTGCCGTCCTTCCCTGAAACAGGGGTGACATTTGCAAAGTGAACCATTTTTACAGCAGGAGTGGTCAGCCGCATATTAACCTAAAGTCAAGGAACACATACATAAACTCTAAAAAACATTAAAAAAAACATACCTGGGCCACATCAAAGTCAGTTTTTGGTGACACATTTGGGCATTGTCCCAAAAATGGGACTTGGGCGCTGCAGACCGCAGCCAAAGCCAAAATAAGAAAACTCAAAAAGTACATGATGAAATCTGAAAAAAAACAAAGTTATGAACTGCTGTATAATGACTAAATAAATTGTATTTTTTATAATCTAATCTAATATATGTTGCACAGATAATGTACCATTCAGGATTCACATTATATGCATTTTCACAAACAGACCCGTATAAATTCGTGCTTAAACATACCGTATGTGTTTTTACAATATAAAAACCTAAATCTCAAATAAACATACACTCTGCAACTCTTGCTGACCTTCCCTGAAATAGGGGTGATATTGGTAAAATGAACCATTTTCTACAGCATGGGTAGCCAGCTGCATACCAACCTATAAGTCAAGGAACATACACAATAAATAACATTTTTAAAATCAACAAATAATAACATGTGTGGACATCACTACTAAAAAAGAAAACAAAAATTCTAATTGTCTTTCTAATTTGAAATTCTAATTTTAAAAAACCCCTTTTGGTTATTAGTTCATTTGAAAAATATCTGAAGAATTAATGAAGTATTGTGGACTGTAAAACTCTTCGTAGGACCTTACTTTAGGTAATATTTTCAGGTACTGAACTGCCCATTATTGTCTCACACCCATTTTATATCTGTTCTTCATATTTGATTAATCAATGTCAACACTATCATTTGTCAATTGTCAATATTAAAAAGCGAGCAATTATATAAATGGCATATGAGCAAATAAAGGCAGTCATGATGCGGATGATTGTCTAACATTTCCATTTTATATCTGAAATTTTACACAATTTTAGATTCTTAATTTTTCATGAATGGTTATCTATCTATATCTATAAAGAAGGATGTGTGTATGTATGTATGTATGTATGTATGTATGTATGTATGTATGTATGTATGTATGTATGTCCCCTATAGACTCATAAACCGCTCATCCGATTTTGACGAAATTTTCAGGAAACATGTAACATATTCTTAGAACGAATCCTTTGAAGTTTGATGGTGATCAAATAAACAGTGGTTCTCAATTCTCGATATTTCAGCAACGAGGTCGGTAAATTTTGAAACCACCCAATAGAAGAAGACCATTATATTCAACTACAATACATAATCTTAGTTGCAAATATACATTTACATTAAAGATTCATATAAAATGCATGCTCACAAGTAGACACATGTAAGTTCACGCTTACAAATGCTGCATGTGTACCCACTCATAATTTAAAATCCAAATCTAAAATGAACAACCCAGTAACTTTTACTTTACGCCAACTTGAAATGGATGTTATTCAGCTCCTGAGTGGCTTGACACTCATTTCTTATGAAGGCTGAGTAAGCCTTGCCGGTATTTTATTTTGGGTTAGAAATAAACACTGAAACGAGAAATAATTTCTGACAACTTCAGTAGGATTCTAACTCGAGATCTCGGCATGTAATGCAGTTACTCTACCAACTAAGCTATAGACCGGACTTTTTACAAATATGGTGGATCGATATCGGTTAGGTCAGGGGTAAGCAACCTGCGGCTCACCAGCCACATGCGGCTCTTTGGTTTTGAAGTTACGGCTCTTTAGCTTCATACGCAAATATAAAAAAAACACAGAATTATACTTCTGATCGAAAAAAACTAAATCGTTCTGAATCGATTAACGATCTCTCCGCTACTTGTACTCGCTTTTCACCCCCCACCCTCCCCCCGCCCCATCGACGCTATTTATTGTTGGCAAAAAAACATTTGTGGCTCTTTACAAATCCAAATCCAAAATAAGATATGTATCATTTGAGATTCACATCAAATGCATTCCCATAAGCAGACACGCATAATTTCGCGCTCACACATACCGCATGTGGAACTCGAATATAAAAACCCAATCTTAAATGAACATAAGCCCTGCAACTCTTGCCGACCTTCCCTGAAACAGGGGCGACATTGGCAAAGAGATTTTTTACAGTATGGGTGGTCAGCCTCATACCAACCTATAAGTCAAGGAAAAACTTTGAAATTTGTAAATTGTAATTTTTGGCTCTTCCGACTCAAAAGGTTGCCGACCCCTGGCCTAGACAAAAGTTCCAAATTAAAAAATGTTATTCAAGTATTCCAAGTTGAATTTTAGAATGTAAGAAAACTTTTATATCCCGCACTTATAAAAAATACGATAAACGAAAGTTCGTAGGTCACAACTAGAAGACCATATTGAAATATATTATTATTATTAAAACCTTTTATTGAAACATACTTTTAATTAAAATATACATAATATAGTTGTTTTTTCAAAAAACGCATTTCTGTAAAATTATATACTCACCACAAATTTAAAGATCGTTTTTTTCTCGGCGGTTAAACGTCTTTCTTCTATGTGACAATGGTCCAAAGCAACCAATATAAACAAAATGTTTGCCTTTTACCTAACCCGGCCGTGCGACTTACAATTTTGTTGTCAATAGAAAATGTTCCGTGTGCACTACCTAAAACTTTCACTTATTGAAATAATGGATAGAGCACATTTTAAATGTGGGGAAAAAATGTGAATTCACTTGGCCGGGATAAAGACAGGACAGGGAGTCAAAAATTCAACATAAATTAAACACTTTTATGGAGATAGTTGAAAAAACACTTAAGTGCATCATATTGTATGAAGCATTTTCCCCAACTGCATACGTTTCACAGTGCGGTTACATTGAAAAATATTCCTGATTGTTTGGAATACATTTATTTCTTCACTTTGCTCAAAGAGTATAGTGAATTTTATAGATTAGTTCTTTAATTGTATGATTGTAAAATTTAATTTATTGTTTATATTCTTTTCTTGTATAGGTCAATATGCATCTGACCAACTATAAATAGAAAATGGTTCACTCTGCCAATGTCACCCCTGTTTCAGGGAAGGTCAGCAAAGAGTTGCAGGGTGTATGTTCATTTGAGATTTGGGTTTTTATGTTGTAGGTTCACACGCAGAATGTGCAAGTGTGAACTTATACGTGTCTGCTTGTGGGCATGCACTTAATGTGAATTCCAAATGTAACAATTATATCCATGCAACTTAGAATAGATTAGATGAGTGACGTTACATAGCCGATTTTTTTATCTTAAATATAAATGGAGCACCGCAATCGATTTTCCCTATGCTTGGCTCTGCTGCTTAACAGTTGTGCCTAGACCTTTTTTTTTAGAAAACGTGAAGATTAACCTAGAGATAAATTGTGTGAAGCTTGATTCCGATTAGCACACTTTTTTTTTTGATCCTGTTGTTTTCTCTTTTATCTGTAGAAAAAAATTGATACCACATGCCCAAATGGCGTAGTGAAACACGCCGGGTACTGCTAGTCTTCTATATCTATAAAGAAGGATGTATGTATGTATGTGTGTATGTCCCCTATAGACTCATAAACTGCTCATCCGATTTTGACGAAATTTTCAGGAAACATGTAACATATTTTTAAAACGAATCCTGTGAAGTTTGATGGTGATCAAATAAACAGTGGTTCTCAATTCTCGATATTTCAGCAACGAGGTCGGTAAATTTTGAAACCACCCAATAGAAGAAGACCATTATATTCAACTACAATACATAATCATAGTTGCAAATATACATTTACATTAAAGATTCATATAAAATGCATGCTCACAAGTAGACACATGTAAGTTCACTCTTACAAATGCTGCATGTGTACCCACTCATAATTTAAAATCCAAATCTAAAATGAACAACCCAGTAACTTTTACTTTACGCCAACTTGAAATGGATGTTATTCAGCTCCTGAGTGGCTTGACACTCATTTCTTATGAAGGCGGAGTAAGCCTTGCCGGTATTTTATTTTGGGTTTAAAATAAACACTGAAACGGGAAATAATTTCTGACAACTTCGGTGGGATTCTAACTCGAGATCTCGGCATGGAATGCAATCTATCTATCTATATCTATAAAGAAGGATGTGTGTATGTATGTATGTATGTATGTATGTATGTATGTATGTATGTATGTATGTATGTATGTATGCATGTATGTATGTATGTATTTATGTATGTATGTATGTATGTATGTATGTATGTATGTATGTATGTATTGTTATGTTTAGATTGAAAGGTACCTTCAAATGTACCTTCAGGATACTTACTCCGGCTAGCTCTCATCAGCATCACTCTCAGGGCGTGGGGTTCTTTCTTTGGCATTGCTTACTTGTATCTTGGGAAGGGTTTTGTAATGAAAAGATAAAGTTAACATGAACAAATAAGGGTTTATTACTGTACTAATATGGGGGGGAGAAGGGGAAATAAGGGATTGGCCAGACCTACAGGTTGTCACCAGAACACTCCCTATTCCGTTGGCTGGAGTTCTAAACGGAAGGCCTGGGGCAGCGCCCCAGGCTAGCGACGGTTCACAAGGCGGACGCCTCCACACGTTGGAGTCCCTGGGTGGGCGCTCCTATGCCTCTGGTCCACAAGGCGGGTGCCTTGCTGGCAGGAAATCCAAGTAGATGGGGGGGGAGGGAGCTCCATCGTAGTGCCCCCTCTTGCACCGCTTGGTGCTTGGTCGCTAACGTCTGACTCACTTCACATCTCGCCGGGAACTAACGAACGACGGCCTGATTAGTTCATACGGTGCAGTTCGGCCGCTTCCGTGACCGTTCGGCTCCGCTCGGCCCACAAACACACACTGCACACTTCGGGATTGTTTTTTTATAATATGTTATTTAAAATAACATAACAGTATGTATGTATGTGTGTATGTATGTTCCCTATACTCATAAATTGCTCATCCGATTTTGACGAAATTTTCAGGAAACATGTAACATATTTTTAGAATGAATCCTGTGAAGTTTAATGGTGATCAAATAAACAATGGTTCTCAATTCTCAATATTTCAGCAACGAGGTCGGTAAATTTTGAAATCACCCAATAGAAGAAGACCATTATATTCAACTACAATACATAATCTTACTTGCAAATATACATTTACATTAAAGATTCATATAAAATGCATGCTCACAAGTAGACACATGTAAGTTCACGCTTACAAATGCTGCATGTGTACCTACTCATAATTTAAAATCCAAATCTAAAATAAACAACCTAGTTACTTTTACTTTACGCCAACTTGAAATGGATGTTATTCAGCTCCTGAGTGGCTTGACACTCATTTCTTATGAAGGCTGAGTAAGCCTTGCCGGTATTTTATTTTGGGTTAGAAATAAACACTGAAACGAGAAATAATTTCTGACAACTTCAGTGGGATTCTAACTCGAGATCACGGCATGGAATGCAGTTACTCTACCAACTAAGCTATAGACCGGACTTTTTACAAATATGGTGGATCGATATCGGTTTGGTTAGGAGTAAGCAACCTGCGGCTCACCAGCCACATGCGGCTCTTTGGGTGTGAAGTTACGGCTCTTTAGCTTCATACGCAAATATAAAAAAAACACAGAATTATACTTCTGATCGAAAAAAACTAAATCGTTCTGAATCGATTAACGATCTCTGCGCTACTTGTACTCGCTTTTCACCCCCCACCCTCCCCCCGCCCCATCGACGCTATTTATTGTTGGCAAAAAAACATTTGTGGCTCTTTACAAATCCAAATCCAAAATAAGATATGTATCATTTGAGATTCACATCAAATGCATTCCCATAAGCAGACACGCATAATTTCGCGCTCACACATACCGCATGTGGAACTACAATATAAAAACCCAATCTTAAATGAACATAAGCCCTGCAACTCTTGCCGACCTTCCCTGAAACAGGAGCGACATTGGCAAAGTGAACCATTTTTTACAGTGTGGGTGGTCAGCCTCATACCAACCTATAAGTCAAGGAAAAACTTTGAAATTTGTAAATTGTAATTTTTGGCTCTTCCGACTCAAAAGGTTGCCGACCCCTGGCCTAGACAAAAGTTCCAAATTAAAAAATGTTATTCAAGTATTCCAAGTTGAATTTTAGAAATGTAAGAAAGCTTTTATATCCCGCACTTATAAAAAATACGATAAACGAAAGTTCGTAGGTCACAACTAGAAGACCATATTGAAATATATTATTATTATTAAAACCTTTTATTGAAACATACTTTTAATTAAAATATACATAATATAGTTGTTTTTTCAAAAAACGCATTTCTGTAAAATTATATACTCACCACAAATTTAAAGATCGTTTTTTTCTCGGCGGTTAAACGTCTTTCTTCTATGTGACAATGGTCCAAAGCAACCAAGATAAACAAAATGTTTGCCTTTTACCTAACCCGGCCGTGCGACTTACAATTTTGTTGTCAATAGAAAATGTTCCGTGTGCACTACCTAAAACTTTCACAATGTGGGGAAAAAATGTGAATTCACTTGGCCGGGATAAAGAAAGGACAGGGAGTCAAAAATTCAACATAAATTAAACACTTTTATGGAGATAGTTGAAAAAACACTTAAGTGCATCATATTGTATGAAGCATTTTCCCCAACTGCATACGTTTCACAGTGCGGTTACATTGAAAAATATTCCTGATTGTTTGGAATACATTTATTTCTTCACTTTGCTCAAAGAGTATAGTGAATTTTATAGATTAGTTCTTTAATTGTATAATTATAAAATTTAAATATTTGATTCAAAAAATATTAATAAATAATTTTTAGAACACTTCAATGAAAAAACTTTGTTTTAATCCACTATGAGTATTTATTTTATGAAAAAACGTTTTCGGAGATCATTCTCCATCTTCAGTTTCTTATATACTAAACTTAAAACTAATAACAAGACATGCAATTTATGTGGGAGGGGGCGGGGCTAAAATTGAAAGGAGGGGGGAAGATATGGGCGGGATCTGGACGTTAATTAGATTATTTTTATTAATTTTAAAATATGAATTTATTTCTAGTGTTTCTAGGATGTCCATCTTTTTTCCTTTTTGGCAATTTGAAATAAGATGTAGATTACTATCATCAAAAAAGTGTCCCTCATTTCTGGCATGGTCTGCCATCTCGGAATTAATGTGGATGTTCTTGACACCATTTTTGTGTTCTTTGTACCTATCCTTCAGGCTTCTTCCAGTCTGTCCTATATACACAGAGTCACAATTTTTACAGTCAATTTTGTAAATACCACTCTTTTCCTCTTTTGGAAGTTTAGATTTGTTATTCAAGATATATGTTTTTATGCTATTATTTGTATATAATGCAGGCTTAAATTTATCATCCTTGCAGGCATTTATGAGGTCTGATGTAAGTTTTCCAACGTAAAGAATTCTTTTCCAGAGTTTGTCCTCTTTATCTCGTGGTGGTTTGTTAAATACATACTTGTTTATAGTCATTTTAGTAATTTTATTTTTTATCATGTTTTTTATTATGCTTTCTTTATAACCGTTGTTAACTGCTATGTTTAGTATTGTTTTTTCTTCTTTGATGTAGTTCTTGTGTATAAGGGGTATTGAAAGAAGTCTGTGTGTCATGGAATTGAATGCGGCCATTTTATGTGTTATTGGGTGATAAGAGCTTGCGTGTATAATAGTGTCAGTGTAAGTTTCTTTTCTATCAATTTGGAAAATGAATTTGTTTTTTTTTTTTTTTTTTTAAGGAATCCTGTGCGGGAGGCTCCCCAATTCTTGTGAGTCTTGGGGGTCTATGTCACCCTGGAAGGGTGCCGCAGAGGTGTTGCTTGAGTTCTTGGTTCTGTCGTGAGGCGCTGCAGGGAAGTGGTGATTGATTGTTATTCTCGATTATTGTAGTAATGTCTAAAAAATTTAATTGATTGTTGTTTCCAGTTTCACATGTGAATTGTATTTGTGGATGTTGAGAGTTGAAAAATGTAAGAAGGTTATCAAGTTGCCTTTTTGTACCGGTAAATGTGAAAAAGATATCATCTACGTATCTTTGGTAGTTGTGTATTTTATTAATTAGAGGATTTTGTGAAGACAAGATGGTTGTTTCGAATTTGTTCATGAATATGTCAGCTAGATGGGGTGAAAGTGGGTTCCCCATAGGTAGACCGTTTGTTTGTTTATAAAAAATATTATTGAAATTGAAATAATTTTGAGTTATGCATACTTTTATAATATTGTAAATTTCATTAAGAACTTCATCTTCTTCTTGATTTTTCTCTTGTTGGTGTTGAGTAATTATGTCTTTTAAAATATTTATAGTTTCTTCAACGGGTATGTTAGTAAATAGGCTTTTAACATCGAAGGAAACTAATATGCAGTTTTTTGGGGGGGTAGAGTTATGAAGTTTCTTACAAAACTCTATTGAATTCTTTATCCCATATGTGGGTCTGAATTGTGTTAATTTTATGAATCTATCATTTGCGAACTTCGCTAATTTATAACAAGGAGCATCTACATATGATACCACAGGACGTATTGGATTGTATTCTTTATGAACTTTGGTTAATCCATAAAGTTGTGGGGATTTTGGGTTCATCACACTCATTGTGTATCATATTGTACTGCTAATAGCTTTCTTGGATTTTTTTTATTATTTCTTTTATTTGTCTTTGGTGTTTGTTCGTCGGGTTTCCTTTCAATACACAGAAAGACGACTCATCGTCAATAATAGTATGGATTTTTTTGACGTAATCACTTTTATACAGAATCACAATGCTGTTGCCTTTATCAGCTTTGGTGCATACCAAATTATTATTTTTAATATAATTCGTAAATTCTCTTATATTTTTGAAGTCATTATTATTTGTTTTATTTTTGTTAAATTTTAGATATTTATTTATTATATTGGCACATTTATGTTTACTGAAAGCATTTGTGGCAATTTCAAAATCTATTATTAAATGTTTTAAATTATTTTTGGATTCTAATGGGTTGAAATTGAATTTTAGTCCTTTTTCAAGTAGATTTATGTATTTGATATCAATATTCTCATTAGTAAGATTCACAACCTTACTATAAAATTTATTGGTTGTATTACTTGTTGATGGGTCATTACTTTTATTGGCATTTTTTAATGATATTAATTGTTGGACATCCTAGAAACACTAGAAATAAATTCATATTTTAAAATTAATAAAAATAATCTAATTAACGTCCAGATCCCGCCCATATCTTCCCCCCTCCTTTCAATTTTAGCCCCGCATAAATTGCATGTCTTGTTATTAGTTTTAAGTTTAGTATATAAGAAACTGAAGATGGAGAATGATCTCCGAAAACGTTTTTTCATAAAATAAATACTCATAGTGGATTAAAACAAAGTTTTTTCATTGAAGTGTTCTAAAAATTATTTATTAATATTTTTTGAATCAAATATTTAAAATGGAATTCCACAATGTTTCACCAAAACAATTTGAAAAGTTATAAAATTTAATTTATTGTTTATATTCTTTTCTTGTATAGGTCAATATGCATCTGACCAACTATAAATAGAAAATGGTTCACTCTGCCAATGTCACCCCTGTTTCAGGGAAGGTCAGCAAAGAGTTGCAGGGTGTATGTTCATTTGAGATTTGGGTTTTTATGTTGTAGGTTCACACGCAGAATGTGCAAGTGTGAACTTATACGTGTCTGCTTGTGGGCATGCACTGAATGTGAATTCCAAATGTAACAATTATATCCATGCAACTTAGATGAGTGACGTTACATAGCCGATTTTTTTTATCTTAAATATAAATGGAGCACCGCAATCGATTTTCCCTATGCTTGGCTCTGCTGCTTAACAGTTGTACCTAGACCTTTTTTTTTTAGAAAACGTGAAAATTAACCTAGAGATAAATTGTGTGAAGCTTGATTCCGATTAGCACACTTTTTTTTTTGATCCTGTTGTTTCCTCTTTTATCTGTAGAAAAAAATTGATACCACATGCCCAAATGGCGTAGTGAAACACGCCGGGTACTGCTAGTATTTATATATTTTAAGGATTGTTTTTTTCAAACGGGAAAATTCGGTCATATGTAAAAGGTCTATTATTTTTTTTATTAATTCTCTTATGCTTTTACCTTGAGTATTTTTTTGGAAATACTTCAATGTATTTCACTGCATTTTTCATATTATTTTTTTATCTTGATAATCTAAAAAAAGTGCATGCAGAGGACTTATTAGGATAATCAGAAATGTCTTGAATGGTGCCCTTTCTGGTGTCAGATCTCACGAACGTCCCAGGGTACGGTGGGCAGATAACGTCGAAGCCGACGCCGAAGTTCTGGGAGTGAGGGGACCATGCAGGGAAGCAGCACAAGACAGAGAGTCCTGAAGGATTGTGGTGCGGGAGGCTCTGAGATTTCAAAGCTTGTAAGCTGGATAAAGAAAGTGAGCAAAAAACCAAAACTTTTTCATTAAATATTGTAAAAATGCTTCTTTTGATAGTCTTGTCGATAGTTCCATTTAATAGAACGTTGACATTCAAAATAAAAAAAACTAAGGTTCGATTCTCATCAAGAATTTCAAACATCAAACATTCCTTGACTAATAGATTGGTATGAGGCTGACCCCTCATGCTGTTAAAACTTGGTTCACTTTTGCCAATGCAACCCTAGTTTCAGGAAAAAACATCAAGAGTTTCAAAGTGTATCTTCATATGAGTTGGGTTTATTTTGCATTTACACATGCAGCATGTGTGTAAGTGCAAACCTACGTGTGCCGGCTTTTGAGCATGCCTTAAATATCTTTATATACTTCAAAAGAAATGAAGACAATGCTCCCTTGTGAGCAGGGGTTCCCCTACAGAAAATTATGGGGTTGGTGTAAGGCTAGTCGTTTTACATGTAAAATAGGTTGCACTCGTGAAATCCATATTTTGTGTACTTCATAATTTAAACTTAACGCATGAATAAAAAGGATGAAATAATAATCTAAATTAAAATGAAAATAAAAGTTCTTATGCACACTGCTTTTATTATTTCTTATATAACGTTTTACGCAATCATGTTTTCAGTAGGCACATATTGCGATGTCTAAATTTTGACAAAAACACGTTGTTTGTTTGTGGGAAATTTAAATATAAATGAGACATGTTACCTTATTATTGTTAAGAATATTTTATTTTGAAAGAACATGTGTAAGACTAATTGGTTGTCCTTTTTTCAAGGCGTGAATAAATTCATAAATTATATTATATTTTTATTTTTATCATTCTGAACCATTTTAGGTACCTACTGTTTTTTTTTTGCATAATTTTGTTCATCTACAATAGTGTAACATAAATCCCTAATTATTCATTTGATTTTTTTTTTATGCAAGGTTAAATCTTTAGACTATTTATCATTATTTTCCATGAAATCCTTTGTGGGTTCCCAAAAAAAATTGTATTCTTTATTTTTTTCTTACTTGAACTGCCGAGTCTAATCTAATCTTATCTAAGCTGCAAAGATATATATCATTTAAGATTTATATTAAATGCATTCCCACAAGCAGACATGTATAATTGTCATAAAAAATAAACTAACAAAGTAGAAATCTCAGAAGTCCCACTTACCCATTTCTTGTAGTGCAGAAAGATTTCTTGCTCAATACACTTGCACTATCTATAATAATCTATAATCTAAGCTGCAAGGATATGTAAGCATTAAGGCTCATATGAAATGCATGCCTACAGACAGGCACATGTAGGTTCGCGCCTTGCAACCTTGCAACTCCTGCCGCCGTTCCCTGAACCGGGGTGGCATTGGCAAAAGTGAACCGATTTTTACAGCACGGGTGGTCAGCCTCGTACCAACCTATCAGTCAAGGAGCACAAAAAATTATAAATGATTTACAGAAATTCATAATGTGCTATTCGCAAAACATTTAACCCATAGGTCATCGTTTTCCTTTACGGGAAGTTGGGCTTAGGTGAAGGATGAGCCATAGATGTTTTATGTGTGAATAGCACCGTTAGAGTTTGACTTGAAATAAAATTACACAATTGAAATAATATTCAAAAGGCATTCTTCATTAATTTTTGAAGGAGTGGATTTCATAGCGGCTTGACCCAAAAAATTGTACTGTTGTATTAGTACATATTTCTATACTGTAGCCCAGGCAAAATAGACCAAAAAATAGCAAGAAATAGATTTTTGCACGTTTAGACATAGATTTTGTGTAAAAAATAATAAATATTTAGTCGAAAGTACTTGAGGTGAAATAAACTCTCAATTTGAGAAAAAAAACTCAAAACTTTTTATAATTTCTTATAATTAACATTTTGAAAGGCCCTTACTCATTTTTAGATTGAGTTTTTGAATTCTAAGTACACATGCAGCATTTGTAAGGGAGAACTTACACGTGTCTGTTTGTGGGCATGCGTTAAGTATTACATTTAAAAAATTTATCTTTGCAACTTAGATAAGATTTGATTATAAAGTCCCCACCGATCACATACGTGCTAAAAAAATACTCAAAGCCAAAGGTTGTAAATATGGATTTTGTGTTTTTTCGTCAACCGTAAGATTTATACGTGACATGACTAAGACGTGACAAAGCTACACATATAGTGCACCTGCTCTGCAGCGTTTACCCAATGGGATCGCATTGGGCAAGTGGAACCTATTTATTTTTACAGGAAAGGGGACTGGCCTTGCGCCAGCCAATTCACAGTTCACGAGGGGACTGGTACACATTTTTCGTGAAACCTGAGTAAAGCTAGCCGGTATTTTATTTTGACCATATCCGTCACCCTCGGTGGGATTCAAGCCCCAGCTCTCGGCGTGGAATGCAAGCACTCTATCAACAGAGCTGTCGATCAGATATCATAACAATATTTGTACAAAAAATGTAGATCATGCAATTGTCTACAAAACTGGCTTTCCATTTTTTTCTACAAGTACAAAAGTTGAGGAAATCCCAGTTTACATTAGACACATTGACATTGACATTGACACGTTGACTTATAGGTTGGTATGAGGCTGACCACCCATACTGTAAAAAATGGTTCACTTTGCCAATGTCACCCCTGTTTCAGGGAAGGTCGGCAAAAGTTGTGGAGCTTATGTTCATTTGAGGTTTGGATTTTATTTGTAAGTACACATTCAGCATTTGTAAGCGCGAACTACACTTGTTGGTTTGTGGGCATACATCTGAGAGCTGTAAATGAATATATCCTTGCAACTTAGATTATAGATTATAGATTACATATACCAAAATTCACTCTTACCGAATTATTATTATTTGGAACGTTATTTCGCTGGGCTACTGGATCCAAAATATGCCGAATGTTGGACTCTGAACCCCATTGTGTAGTTTGCTTTTTTCCATCTGATGTCAAAATTACGTTAGATAAATCTATCTAAATTTAACAGAAATATAAAAATAATAACTACTGTTGATCGTCATTATCGATGTATATTAAAATAAATACAAAAAAAGCAAAAAAAATGGTCCATCATACCATTGTTTTTTTCAGACGTCTTTGAGTTATAAAAATAAGTTAATAATGTGAAATAAAATACATTGATTTTCTTCACGAGTTGATTTCTTTCCTCAAGCGCTTTCGATGCTATCACACCATTATCAAGAGAACGATCACACCAATATAATGATAACATCGAAAACACTCGAGGAAGTAAATCAACTTACTAAGAAAATCGTTGTGTTCTATTTTTACTTTATTCATTTAAAATGCATCGTCACAATGTCATTACACGGTTTTTTTATCCAAAAAAAAGTTGAGAAAAAGTTAGATATGATACAAGTTAAAAAAAATAAACAACGCATTAAATGTTCTTTCTTTTATTTATATTTTTAATTAATACAATACAAGTAGAGAAATCAAAAGATCCTCATAATTCAGTAGCTTATACTCTATTTTAAATATTCTCGAATGAATATTATTTGGCACTGGGATTTGTAATAACACCTTTCTGACACGGCATAATCAATCAATACATCAAGAAAACATTGAAAAAGTATCATGCTATTTTCTATGCATTAAAAACTAGGATATAATTTAAAATTTAAAAATCAAATTAAGGCTCCGCTTTGCTCACTTCAGCTACTGGCTTGCTAATCTTATGCTCTACATGCTTTTCCACTTTCTTGCTATCTGACTTTTTCAGTTCTGGTTTTACATGGCTCGGTTTCTCTGCTTCAACAGGCTTTGGAGCGTCCTCTTATGGCTTCTCTTGTTTCGCAGGATCGCTGGCAGGTTTTACAGGTTCCTCAGGTTTCGCTGTTACTATAGGGTTAATTCCAGATTTTACAGAAATTGAGTCATGCTTTTCTGGAGCAGCTGGTTCGACCTTTTCGTGTTTCTCTTCGACCTTTTCAGCTTCTGGTTTGATGTCGTGGACAGCATTTTCGGCATGTGATAAGATTAGTCCTGGTACAGAAGCAGCAGCTGGCTTTTCGATTTCTTCTTTTGGTGCTGCAGCAGACTATGGGTACAAAAAATTTTTTTTCATTAATTTTAGGTTTGAAGTTTTAAATTTTCATCATAATATAGTCGCTTGTATGGTTTTAGGGATAAGGCATCGGCACTCAAATTGGTGCTATTGAGACAATCGTAAGTTCGAGCTCCGCCTGCGTCATGTCCTGTCGACCCTTTGACCTTGGTTCAAAAGATGTCATTTAGTAATTGTTAAGAAATAATTCATTCAAATATTAATATGTTTTTTTTATTTTTTTTTTTTATTAATATTCCTCTTCAAAAATACAGATAATTATACACATTTTCAATAAAACCTATAAGAGAAACCCACATAGGCATAGCCTGTGCGTGAGTATACAAATATGATAAAGTAAAAGTAAAAGTTGAAAAATATAATTACTATCAATTTAATTATTAATTTCAAATGTTAAAGCCTGTTTCTGGCCAGGCAAAATAGGTTGGTGATTGCATTTTTCTTTAAAAATCCATTTTTTTTAAATGATAATAATAATCAATTATCTCTTCTGAATTAGTTCCAGGTGTTTAAACAGAAAAAAAAACTACTTTTAGCCAAGTCAATTAATTAATACATATTTCTAATGAGGGCATTAGCAAGCGTTTGCAATGTGTTTCAGGCAAATATATTTGGGTACCAAAAACTAACACTTTATGAATAAAAACCTATGAAAGAATAGACATGGGTTTAAAAACAATCAATTTGTTAGATGTCAGGTTTAATGCATTATTAACCCTTCGTTGCCTAGCCTCAGTTTTATAGAATGCTTGCTTTGACTTAAAAGCTTAATGAAAAGAAAGATAATCTGAACAAACTGCAATTTAGAAGACACCTTCAGATGGGTAAAACAAAAGGGATTGTTAAGCATGCGTATGAAGGAATGATAGACAGTTCCAGATTACCCCACAGTGGCATGCGTCTTCCTAGAAGATTATCCAAAACACGGAAAGATGATAAGAATAAACATCTCGAATAGCAACAAAGTAGAATAAATAGACTAGAAGGTCTAAATAACGAGAATTCTGTCAACAAATCAAGAATTTCATTCAAGTGCATACGTTCTACTCAGTCCCTCACTCATGTACTATGAAGAGGATCCAAGAAATATTGACGTATCCGTAGTCTAATGGTTAATGCTTTCTTTGAATATGCTCTTCGCTGTGTTGGAAAATTCATATGCCTTCGCCAAAGGTCCATCCAGCAACTGGATTTTGTTTGTGTGATCAGTATGTAAGGATAGGAAAAAATGGAGGCAACTCTGCAGAGGCTCTGGCCACCCCTAGTGGAATGGCGACAGAGTTACAGTTACAGTTACAGATCAGCACTTTCTATATCGGTGACCACGCTCTAGGCCTTTTGAGGTATGATTCATACAAAAACAGCGATCCTAAAATCAATCAACTAAATATAAACTAACTCCCTCACCTTCTCCTCGATGTATTCATGTTCCACAGTAACCGACCCGGCGTCCTTGCCCTTCTCCTTCTCAGCAGCAGCCGGCTGAGGAGTTGGGTCCACCGCCTCTACGGGAGTCACCTGCACCGTGCAGTCATCCTGGTTGGTCTTCACGAAGAATGCCCTGGAGATCTTGTACTTGTCCAGGACTCCATAAGCGCGCTGAAAAACAAGTCCTGGAGCCAAGCGTTCACGGGTCATCACCCACGCGTTTTCTGAAATATTTTTTTTCATTTTTCATAACCATTCCTGTGATATTTTCTTGTTGTTTATTAAAGTAAGTTTTATTTAGGTAAGACATCGCCACCTTAAAGGTTAAATTTATGTGCGAATTCACTAATTTGAGTAATCAAAAAGCAGTGATCATGAAAAAAGACTGAACTACAAGATTCTTACACTTTTGTTGTGTTTTCTCTCGTAGAAAATAGGGGGAAAAGGTGCATTTATCTAAGAAACCCACGTTAGCTTTTTCAGTTTTACCTTTAAGGTATTGATTTAATATATGTGACCGAAATATTGATGATCAAAAAGCTTTGTACAAAAACTGTCGTGTGACCAATTTGTCCATCGCCGAGCTGTCTGTGACCGAGAGGATAACTTTCATCAAATAACAGATTAATAATCCAGAACAAAAATAATAAGAAGGAATGTGCTCACGTGTGTGGACCGGTCCAATGCCGCTGCATGACCATATGACGGCATACGTGGTGTAGTCTGTCTCCAGGACAGAGTACTGCGTGTCGTAGGGCACTGGCAGGGAGGTGTACTTGACTGAGAGCTTCCCCTCACCATCTCGTCCCACCACAGTCAGCTGACCGTCTAGGACGCGCTTCACTCCGGTGCTACAAAATAATACATGATTTTTTTGGGTAATTTAAAAAAAACATAGTACCATAGTGGTCAAACGGATCAACCAATATAAAAGGCATACGAAGCTTCTCTAAAATAGGGGTGACATTGGCAAAATGAACCATTTTTACAGTATGGGTGGTCAGCCTCATACCAACATTAGATTTAATAAAATCAATTAAAGGTTGGTATGAGGCTGACCACTAATACGTTTCTCGACTTATAGGTTGGTATGAGGCTGACCACCCATGCTGTAGAAAATGGTTCACTTTGCCAATGTCACCCATGTTTCAGGGAAGTTCAGCAAGAGTTGCAGGGCTTATGTTAAATTGAGATTGAATTTTTATAAAGTCCACAAGCGGCATGTGTAAGCGCGAACTTATACGTGTCTGCTTATGGAAATTCATTTAATATGAATTTTAAATGTCAGAAATCTTTGCAACTTAGATTAGATTAGATTAGATGCATCTGCATATAAGGGAAACTACCCTTTGCGCTTGACATCCGATCTTGTGACGTTACGGCTTTTTTGTCTCTGACAAATGTGCGGACATCACTTTAGATATATTAAAATCGACCTATTATTTTGTTACACAAGACCTTATACTATATTTTCAAATATGCTCTTCGCTGGGTTGAAAAAATCATACAACCTTTACTAAAGACTGGTCACTTAAGGTCTATACAGCCTTACAACAACTGGGTCTTGCTTGAGTATTGGCGCTTTGTAGCGACGACCAAGCTCACCAACACCTTTGCGGCACTACAACAAGTGTCATAGACCCCTAGAGGATCTCTGTGCTATTCTTAGACATTTTGGTCATCCGTTGAGCCCCCGCTTTGACAAACTAATGATGCCTGGGCTGGATGTCTCATCACCACGGTAATTCTTACCTACCAAATACCGGTAATATTTGTATGAAGACTAATCAGCTTGCGACCATCTTGGATTGACAGGTCTTCATACAAACATTACCGATATAAAAATATTAGAAATCATTAGTTTGTCAAAGCGTGGGCTCAACGGACGACCAAAATGTCTAAGAATAGCACCGTCTGAAATCTAAGGAGTCTCCCGCACAGGATTTCTTAAAAAAAAAACTCACAATGTGTTCCTGATTTCGTTGGAGACCCACACCCTTCCGTCTTCGTTTCGTTTTCAGTTTAAACTGTACTACAGTGAAAACTCAAAAAAACTAGACTGACTAGAATAATCGTATGTCCAACTGTTGCACAATCTCCATTTGGTACTATATTCGTTACAAAACTTCAAACCAGCTAATCATTATAATTAAGCTTATCATTCCTACAGGTAGTTTTGTTTCGAGTTTCAATTTTGCTACAATGAAAACTCAAAAAAATGTGATATGTCCAACTGTTGCACAATCCCATTTGGTAAAAAATTCGATACAAAACTTCAAACCATAAAGCTTATCATTCCTGCAGGTAGTTTCGTTTTCAGTTTCGACTGTGCAACGATGAAAACTTAAAAAACCAGACTGACTAGAATATGTCCAACTGTTACAGTTCCCTGACTTATAGGTTAGTATGCGGCTGACCACCCATGCTGTTGAAAATGGTTCATTTTGCCAATGTTTCAGGAAAGGACGGGAAGAGTTGTTCATTTGAGATTGGGTTTTTATATTGTAAGTCCACATGCGGTATGTTAAGCGCGAACTCAAACGTGTCTGCTTCTGAGAATGCATGTAATGTGAACCCCTAATGTAACATATCTTTGCAATTTAGATTAGATTAGATTAGAAATGACACAAAGTTATTCATTCATACAGATCGTTTTGTAATGACCATTTTTAAACGAGTCATCTGTACTACAATGAAATAATCAACTCGCAAACTCTTTTATATTTTCATAATGAATCATCACAATGTCATTAGACAAACACTAAAGCTTTTCTCAAAGAGTTATTTGTGTTTTTATATTGTAATTCGTGTAATAATATAAAGTAATTTGAGTTCTAGTATTGACGAATATTTTTTTAAGTCAAAATCAAACCCTGATTATAAGATTAAAAGCTATTTTGCCCACCTCATATGTATATGTGCCTGTACGGGATGCTCACCTCTGCTTTTCAACTAGATAAAAGGTACTAGAAGTTCAAGTTTACAACCGGTTAGATCCCATATAGGAGATTGCCAACAAACCACTACCAAACCAGAAAATTTATCAAACGATGCTCGGAAGAATTCACTCTTACGTAATATGATCTTCGTAATTATTATGTGGGTGTAAGAAGTCCCTTTGAAATAGTCAAAGCCCCTTTACTAATGCATTTACTAAAAATAGCAAGAATTACACCGATTTTAAAGAAGCCCCTTCTAGATCCTGATGACGCATCCAACTTTCGACCGATCTCCAATTTGCCATTTTTGGCAAAAATACTTGAAAAAATAGTAGCAGCAAGACTAACTTCTCATTGGAATTTTCATAATTTGTTTGCCAAAATGCAGTCAGCTTACCGACAATCTCACTCTACGGAAACAGGAATATTGAGAGTACTATCAGATTTAATTAGTGAGACTGAAAAAGGCAATCTAGCACTGATAGCATTGTTAGACATGAGTGCAGCCTTCGATACCGTTGACCACAGCATACTCCTTGAAAAAATGAATAAGAGTCTAGGAATAGGCGGAAAAGCGTTGGAATGGATTGTTTCATACCTACAAGACAGAACCCAAACTGTTGGAAAAGATAAATGTGTTTCATCTCCAACAACATTGGAAACTGGAGTTCCACAGGGCTCCGTCTTGGGACCGCTGTTTTTTATAATGTATATCAGGGAACTGGAAGGATTTGCACAAAAGTGGGGTGTTAGAATGCATATTTATGCGGATGATTGCCAAAAATATGCGCACTGCAGACCAGAGGATACCACGGAAATGCTAATCAAAGTGAGGAATTGCATAGAAGATATATGGTTTTGGATGTCTACGCATCGGTTGATGCTAAACCAAGAAAAAACTGATGGATATCGTGGAAGAGGAAGACCGAGAAAGGTATGGATGGACCAAATTTTCGAAATAGCGAGTGAATGGGATATCCAGAGTCATAATAAAAGGAGAGCTTGTATGAAAAAAGTTATGACTCTGGATGAAATGAAAGAAGTATGCAAGGACAGGAAGAAGTGGCGGCTAATCTGCAATGCTGATTTTTAATGTTGGTTTATTGGCTTGCTACATTTTTTGCATAAGACATTTTTTACTTTTTTTGGATAGATTTATTTTTAAGGTTTTGTTGTTTTCTTATACTTAAATGTTATTTATTACTCGTATTCCTTGACTTATAGGTTGGTATGAGTCTGACCACCCATACTGTAAAAAATGGTTCACTTTGCCAATGTCACCCCTGTTTCAGGGAATGTCGGCAAGAGTTGCAGGGCTTATGTTCATTTGAGGTTTGGATTTTGTTTGTAAGTACACAATCAGCATTTGTAAGCGCGAACTACACGTGTTTGTTTGTGGGCATAATCTGAGAGCTTTGAATGAATATATCCTTGCAACTTAGATTATAGATAGATAGATTACAGATTATAGATATCCTGTCATTGTGATGTTCTGTCATATGTTGTTTTGTCATGTGTCGTTTTGTCATGTGTCGTTATGTCATGCGTCGTTTTGTCACTGTGCTGTTCTGACCTGTCACCTTGTTTTGTATACGTTTTTAGTTTTCTTCTTCGTTGTCTTTATGTAACTGTAATGATAATATAAGAATTATTTATTTGCTGAGCGCTGTTTTTGTGTAAATCACACCTCGAGAGACCTTTGCTATCTCAAGAAAGCGTCAATTCTCAAGCAAGACCTATTTGCTGTAAGCTGGTTGGACCTTTAGTGATCGCTCTTTGGTAAAGGTGTTTGAATTTATAAGTCCAGCGATGAGCATATTAAAAAAAATATTGTAGATGAATTGCCTTTGTTTTAAAATAAACAGTTTCTGAAAGATTTAAAATAATTAGAAATATATGTATTTTTTTGTATCTAATTCACGTATTAAATTTACTTCACATAGCTTAATTTATTACAAAAAATACATGATATAATATAATACGTAAAAAAAATACATTTTAACTGGCATTTTTTTTACATAATGTAATTAATTACTGAAAATATTTCCACTAATTGCCGGCTGGGCAGTTGACCTGGTCAGTTTTGATGAGGAAACTTCTGGAAAGTCCATTTCTGTCAATAACTGCATAAGCTTTCTGCATAGTACTTGCGTCAGGCCTGCTCTGTCTTGTCAAGATCCATAGAAATCCTGGAATACAAAAATGATGGTTGTATGAATTTACGTGGGTTGTATTTAATTAAAACTGCGGTAATTTATTTTACACAATTAATTTCAGATTCAGTTCGGATACACAGTCTTTTTACATTGCACAATCCAAATGTCGGGTGATTTCTGAGCTACAGAGTGCTTTGATCCTTCTTTTATAGTAACAATAAAGATCGTTCTCGAAATATTGAGAATCGTTACATGCGAGACTTTACTAGAACATCCAACCTTGAGAGTGTTTGATCGGATGTTCTAGCAATCTCGAACAATACAAATCAACATTAAATACAAATTACATAAGAACCTAATATTTATTTATTTTTAGATTATACATTTATTTGGGGAAAAAGTATGACTTTAAAACAAACTTATACCAGTATAATCTATGTTTAATCTAAGTTGCAAAGATATGTAAACATTTAAAACTCATATCAAATGCATGCCCACAAACAGACACGTGTTAGTTCACGCTTACAAATACTGAATGTGTACTTACAAATTAAAAACCAAACCTCAAATAAACATAAACTCTGCAACTTTTGCCGACCTTCCCTGAAACAGGGGTGACATTGGCAAAGTGAATCATTTTGTGCAGTATGAGTGGTCAGCCTCATACCAACCTATAAGTCAAGGAATAAAAAATTAAAAATTAAAATTAAAAATATGCAATTCACTTACTGGTGTTGAAGAAGCATTGGTTATCGCAGGCGTATACTACAGCGTAGCTAGTGTAGTCAGTGTCCAGGACCCAATATGGTGCTGGATTAGGGACCGAAGAAAAGCTGACCTGCAGGCGCGCCTCTGTGGGAGAACCCGTGAAAACAGCTGACCCTTCAATCACGGTGGGGGCACCGGTCCTGAAAGACAATCGGTAATGAAAATCAAAGCTCAATAACGACAACAAAAGATTAAAAAGCTTAATTTCAGTATACCTAACTATAATACATTTTGAATCTTATATTTCTGTTAAATTTTGTCTAGGAATTTTTGTTTTTGTTTTTGTTTTGAAAATTATTAAAAAAAAAAAAATTGTAACCATTCTGCTCCTGAAGATGCCTCATTAGGCGAAAATGTTCGAGAACAAAAAATAAACAAATAAGTGAATTAAAACTATGTTTTACCCATTTGAATGTTTAAGTAATTAAAAATGGACTTTCACTGTGTTAATAGATCAACACTAAAAAATATAATAAATTATGTATTTGGGACAAAAGTTTGTGTGTATCATGAAAAAAAATCATACTTCTTACACGGAAAAATCAAATTATTTCCGAATGTAACAAAATAACGTTTTAACAGCACTTTGGACTCGTGATTGCAAAGGTAGTTTGAATCCCGGCGGAGCACGAAAAATATTTAATTTTTAAAATTTTATCTTCCCTGAGAAGAGAAATTAATCTGCTTTTACCAAAAATAGGGGAATGGGAAGTTCCCCAGTTCCCGAGGGGGATGGTTCTCGTTTCTTGTGACGGCTTAGTAAACCTTGCCGGTATTTTTTTTTATTTGAAATAAAAACCGAAACGAGAAATCATTTCTAGCACACTCGGTGGGATTCAAGCACTGTACCGAGTGAATTATCGACCTGACTAATATACTAATTTAAAAATAAAAATAAATTCTTACAGCACATTGATTTGCTTGTTTAACACTCCGACTCCTCCTGTAATACTGGTGTATGTGGCCGTGGTGCATTTCCCTCCAATTTGGAAAATGGCAAAGTACTTTTCTTGCTCGTACCATTTCCCCAAATACTGAAAAAAACGTCGTTAAATTAATTAATCAAATGAATGGTTATTCAAGGCAACTTCAATCTTTTTTACGAAAAATTTCAAGAAAAAAGTGAACAATTTTGACGGATGTTTTCAGTTAATTGAAAGTTTTCTTTGTAACTTTCGGCCAAATTTAAATATGTACCTACAAACAAAATATAGATAAAAACACAGTGTTTTTTTTTTCACAAATTGAGCATTTATTTCACCTCAAGTTCTTATGACATTCTTACGCCATTTTCAAGAGGACACTATATTTTTATATAAATAACAATAATAATTGAAGTTGCAAAGATATAATATAAAGACACGTATACAAATGCGTATTTAGAAATTTAAAATCCACAACTCAAAGGAACGTAAGCCCTACAACTATTACAAATCTTTCCTGAAACAAGGGTGACATTGGCAAAGTGAAGTATTTTTTATTGTATGGGTGGTCAACCTCATACTAGTATATAAGTCAACGAATGATCTGAAAAGAAAAAACACTGAAAATACATAAACTCTAAAAAACTTAAAAAAACATACCTGGGCCGCATCAAAGCCAGTTTTTGGTGACACATTTGGGCATTGTCCCAAAAATGGGACTTGGGCGCTGCAGACCGCAGCCAAAGCCAAAATAAGAAAACTCAAAAAGTACATGATGAAATCTAAAAAAAAACAAAGTTATGAACTGTTGTATAATGACAAAATCAATTGTATTTTTTCTAATCTAATCTAATATATGTTGCACAGATAATGTACCATTCAGGATTCACATTATATGCATTTTCACAAACAGACCCGTATAAATTCGTGCTTAAACATGACTTATAATATAAAAACCCAAATTTCAAATGAGCATTCACCCTGCAACTCTAGCTGACCTTCCCTGAAACAGGGGTCTAATCTAATCTAATCTAAGCTGCAAAGATATATATCATTTAAGATTTATATTAAATGCATTCCCACAAGCAGACATGTATAATTTCGCGCTAACACATGCCGCATGTGGACCTACTATATAAAAACCCAATCTCAAATGAACTTAAGCCCTGCAACTCTTGCCGTCCATTCCTGAAACAGGGGTGACATTGGCAAAGTGAACCATTTTTTACAGTATTGGTGGTCAGCCGCATACCAACCTATAAGTCAAAGAACATACATCATAAATTACATTTTTTTAAATCAATAAATAATAATATAAACATGGAGATTAAAAAAAACTAAATCATAAAACCAATTTCACTTTAAACCCTAGCCGCTAACATTACAGATCAACCGCCATTGGTGACCGCCATGGGTGACATTAGCAAAGTGCACTATTTTTTATAGCATGGGTGGTCAACCGCATACCAACCTTAAAGTCAAGGAATATACACAATGAATAATAGTTTTAAAATCAACAAATAAGAATATGTATGGAAATAAATAGGTTCAACTCGCCACATGCGAACCCTTCGGGGATATCGCGGCAAGAAGTTACACTATATGTGTAGCTTAGTTGCGTTTGCGTTTATGGACATCAAAACTAAAAAAGAAAACAAAAATTCTAATTTAAAAAACCCCTTTTGGTTATTAGTTCTTTTGAAAAATACCTGAAGAATTAATGAAGTATTCTGGATTGTAAAACTCTTCGTTGGACCTTACTTTAGGTAATATTTTCAGGTACTGAACTGCCCATCATTGTCTCACACCCATTTTATATCTGTTCTTCATATTTGATTAATCAAGGTCAACACTATCAGTTGTCAATTGTCAATATTAAAAAGCGAGCAATTATATAAATGGCATATGAGCAAATAAAGGCAGTCATGATGCGGATGATTGTGTAACATTTCTATTTTATATCCGAAATTTTGCACAATTTTAGATTCTTAATTTTTCATGAATGGTTATATTTTATGGTTTTTTTTTTTCAAATGGGAAAATTCGACCATATGTAAAAGGTCTGTTATTTTTTTTATTAATTTCCTTTTGCTTTTACCTTGAGTATTTTTTGGAAATACTTCAATGTATTTCACTGCATTTTTCATATTATTATTTTTTCATCTTGATAATCTAAAAAAAAGTGCATGCAGAGGACTTCGGGATAATCAGAAATGTCTTGAATGCTGCCCTTTCTGGTGTCAGATCTCACGAACGTCCCAGGGTACGGTGGGCAGACAACGTCGAAGCCGACGCCGAAGTTCTGGGAGTGAGGGGACCATGCAGGGAAGCAGCACAAGACAGAGAGTCCTGAAGGATTGTGGTGCGGGAGGCTCTGAGATTTCAAAGCTTGTAAGCTGGATAAAGAAAGTGAGCAAAAAAACTAAGACTTTTTCGTTAAATATTGTAAAAATGCTTCTTTTGATAGTCTGGTCGATAGCTCCATTTAATAGAACGTTGACATTCAAAACAAACAAAAAACTAAGGTTCGATTCTCATCAAGAATTTCAAACATCAAACATTCCTTGACTAATAGATTGGTATGAGGCTGACCCCTCATGCTGTTAAAACTTGGTTCACTTTTGCCAATGCAACCTCAGTTACAGGAAAAAACAGCAAAATAGTTTCAAAGTGTATCTTTCTATGAGTTGGGTTTATTTTGCATATACACATGCAGCATGTGTGTAAGCGCAAACCTACGTGTGCCGGCCTTTGGGCATGCCTTAAATATCTGTATATACTTCAAAAGAAATGAAGACAATGCTCCCTTGTGAGCAGGGGTTCCCCTACAGCAAATTATGGGGTTGGTGTAAGGCTGGCCGTTTTACATGTAATATAAGTTGCACTCGGGAAATCCATATTTTGTGTATTTCATAATATAAACTTAACGCATGTAAAGAGTATGAAATAATAATCTGAATTAAAATGAAAATAAAAGTTCTTATGCACACTGCTTTTATTATTTCTTATATAACGTTTACGCAATCATGTTGTCAGTAGGCACATATTGCGATGTCTAAATTTTGATAAAAACACGTTTGTTTGTGGAAAATTTAAATATAAATGAGACATGTTACCTTATTATTGTTAAGAATATTTAATTTTAAAAGAACATGTGTAAGACTAATTGGTTGTCCTTTTTTCAAGGCGTGAATAAATTGATGAATTGACGTGACAAAGCTACACATATAGTGCAGCTTATTTGCAGCGTTTCCCCAAAGGGATCGCATTGGGCAAGTGGAACCTATTTATTTTTACAGGCAAGGGGACTGGCCTTGCGCCAGCCAATTCACAGTTCAAGAGGGGACTGGTACACTTTTTTCGTGAAAGCTGAGTAAAGCTAGCCGGTATTTTATTTTGACCATATCCGTCACCCTCGGTGGGATTCAAGCCCCAGCTCTCGGCGTGGAATGCAAGCACTCTATCAACAGAGCTGTCGATCAGAAATCATAACAATATTTGTAAAAAAAAAATGTAGATCATGCAATTGTATACAAAAAATGCTTTCCATTTTATTCTTGCGAATCCCATTCCTGAGATATCACCAGTACAAAAGTTGAGGAAATCACAGTTTACATTAGACATGTACCAAAATTCACTCTTACCGAATTATTATTATTTGGAACGTTATTTCGCTGGGCTACTGGATCCAAAATATGTCGATTGTTGGACTCTGAACCCCATTGTGTAGTTTGTTTTTTTTTCCATCTGATGTCAAAATTACGTTAGATAAATCTAGAAATTTAACAGAAACATAAAAAATAATAACTACCGTATAATGTTGATCGTCATTCTCGATGGATATTAAAATAGATAGGTACAACAACAAAAAAAAACAAATAGTCCATCCTACCATTGTTTTTTTCAGTCGTCTTTGAGTTATAAAAATAAGTTAATAATGTGAAATAAAATACATTGATTTTCTTCACGAGTTGAATTCTTTCCTCGAGAGCTTTCGATGCTATCACACCATTATCAAGAGAACAATCACACCAAGATAATGGTGAGATAACATCGAAAACACTCGAGGAAGTAAATCTACTCAAATCAAAATCAAAAATTAATTATTCATTATAAATGCATCTTCACAATATCATTACACGGTTTTTTTAACCAAAAAAAAAGTTGAGAAAAAGTGAGATATGATACAAGTTAAAAAAACATAAACAACGCATTAAATTTTCATTCTTTTTATTTATATTTTAAATTAACACAATACAAGTAGAGAAATCAAAAGATCCTCATTCTTCAGTAGCGTATACTCTATTTTAAATATTCTCAAATGAATATTATTTGGCACTGGGATTTTTATTAACACCTTTCTGACACGGCATCATCAATCAATACATCAAGAAAATATTGAAAAAGTATCATGCTATTTTCTATGCATTAAAAACTAGAATATAATTTAAATTAAAAAATCAAATCAAGGCTCCGCTTTGCTCACTTCAGCTACTGGCTTGCTAATCTTATGCTCTACATGCTTTTCCACTTTCTTGCTATCTGATTTCTTCAGTTCTGGTTTCACATGGCTTGGTTTCTCTGCTTCAACAGGCTTTGGAGCGTCCTCTTGTGGCTTTTCTTGTTCCGCAGGATCGCTGGCAGGTTTTACAGGTTCTTCGGGTTTTGCTGCTACTACAGGGCTGATTCCAGATTTTACGGAAAATGAGTCATGCTTTTCTGGAGCAGCTGGTTCGACCTTTTCGTGTTTCTCTTCGACCTTTTCAGCCTCTGGTTTGATGTCGTGGACAGCATTTTTGGCATGTGATAAGATTAGTCCTGGTACAGAAGCAGCAGCTGGCTTTTCGATTTCTTCTTTTGGTGCTGCAGCAGACTATAGGTACAAAAAAAAATGTTTTCATTAATTTTAGGTTTGAAGTTTTAAATTTTCATCATAATATAGTCGCTTGTATGGTTTTAGGGATAAGGCATCGGCACTCGAATTGGTGCCATTGAGACAATCGTAGGTTCGAGCCCCGCCTGCGTCATGTCCTGTCGACACTATGACCTTGGTTCAAAATATGTCATTGGGTAATTGTTAATTAATAATTAATTCAAATATTAATATAATTATTTATTAATTTAAAATGTTAAAGCCTGTTTCTGGCCAGCCAAAATAGGTTGGTGATTGCATTTTTCTTTAAAAATAATTTTTAAGAAAGTGATAATAATAATCAATTATCTCTTCTTCATAGAGTCATAATAAAAGGAGAGCTTGTATGAAAAATGTTATGACTCTGGATGAAATGAAAGAAGTATGCAAGGACAGGAAGAAGTGGCGGCTAATCTGCAATGCTGATTTGTAATGTTGGTTTATTAGTTTTGCTACATTTTTTGCATAAGTAATTTTTGACTTTTTTTTGTATAGATTTATTTTTAAGGTTTTGTTGTTTTTTTTTTTTTGTAAACTTAAATGTCATTTATTACTCATATTCCTTGACTTATAGGTTGGTATGAGGCTGACCACCCATACTGTAAAAAATGGTTCACTTTGCCAATGTCACCCATGTTTCAGGGAATGTCGGCAAGAGTTGCAGGGCTTATGTTCATTTGAGTTTGGATTTTATTTGTAAGTACACAATCAGCATTTGTAAGCGCGAACTACACGTGTTTGTTTGTGGGCATACATCTGAGAGCTTTGAATGAATATATCCTTGCAACTTAGATTATAGATTATAGATCTCTTCTGAATTAGTTCCAGGTGTTTATACAGAAAAAAACATTGAACTACTTTTAGCCAAATCAATTAAAACATATTTCTTGTTAAGGCATTAGCAAGCGTGTGCAATGTGTTTCAGGCAAATATATTTGGATACCAAAAACTAGCACTTTATGAATAAAAACCTATGAAAAAATGGACGTGGGTTTAAAAACAATCAATTTGTTAGATGTCAGGTTTAATGTATTATTAACCCTTCGTTGCCTAGCCTCAGTTTTATAGAATGCTTGCTTTGACTTAAAAGCTTAATGAAAAGAAAGATTATCTGAACAAACTGCAATTTAGAAGACACCTTCAGATGGGTAAAACAAAAGGGATTGTTAAGCATGCGTATGAAGGAATGATAGACATTTCCAGATTTCCACACATTGTTATGCGCCACAACCTCTGGTAGACGTCTTCCTAGAAGATCATCCGAAACACGGAAAGATGATAAGAATCAACATCTAGATTAGCAACAAAGCATAATAAACAGACTAGAATGTCTAAATAACGAGAATTATGTCAAAAAATCAAGAATTTCCTTCAAGTGCATACGTTCTACTCAGTCTCTCACTCATGCCTGCTCTGAATACCAGATAGTTTGTTTCCAATAATCTGACCTTGGAATTTAAGAATCGTAGAATGGATAGAAGGATTTAAGTACTACAAAGAAGATCCAAGAAATATTGACGTATCTGTAGTCGAATGGTTAATGCTTTCTTTTAATATGCCCTTTGCTGTGTTGGAAAATTCATATGCCTTTACCAAAGGTCCATCCAGCCTTACAGCAGCTGATTTTGGTTTGTGTGATCAGCACTTTCTATATTGGCGACCATGTTTTAGGCCTCTTGAGGTGTTATTCATAAAAAAAACAGTGATCCTAAAATCAATCAACTAAATATAAACTAACTCCCTCACCTTCTCCTCGATGTATTCATGTTCCACAGTAACCGACCCAGCGTCCTTGCCCTTCTCCTTCTCAGCAGCAGCCGGCTGAGGAGTTGGGTCCACCGCCTCTACGGGAGTCGCCTGCACCGTGCAGTCATCCTGGTTGGTCTTCACGAAGAATGCCCTGGAGATCTTGTACTTGTCCAGGACTCCATAAGCGCGCTGAAGAACAAGTCCTGGAGCCAGGCGTTCACGGGTCATCACCCACGCGTTTTCTGAAACATTTTTTTCATTTTTCATAACCATTCCTGTGATATTTTCTTGTTGTTTATTAAAGTAAGTTTTATTTAGGTAAGACATCGCCACCTTAAAGGTTAAATTTATGTGCTAATTCACTAATTTGAGTAATCAAAAAGCAGTGATCATGAAAAAAGACTGAACTACAAGATTCTTACACTTTTGTTGTGTTTTCTCTCGTAGAAAATAGGGGAAAAAAGGTGCATTTATCTAAGAAACCCACGTTAGCTTATTCAGTTTTACCTTTAAGGTATCGATATAATATATGTGACCGAAATATTGATGATCAAAAAGCTTTGTACAAAAACTGTCGGGTGACCAATTTGTCCATCGCCGAGCTGTCTGTGACCGAGAGGATAACTTCCACCAAATAGCAGACGAATAATCCAAAACAAAAATAATAAGAAGGAATGTGCTCACGTGTGTGGACCGGTCCAATGCCGCTGCATGACCATATGACGGCATACGTGGTGTAGTCTGTATCCAGGACAGAGTACTGCGTGTCGTAGGGCACTGGCAGGGAGGTGTACTTGACTGAGAGCTTCCCCTCACCATCTCGTCCCACCACAGTCAGCTGACCGTCTAGGACGCGTTTCACTCCGGTGCTAAAAAATAATACGTGATTTTTTTGGGTAATTTAAAAAAAACTTAGTACCTACCTACCATAGTGGTCAAACAAATCGACCAATATAAAAGGCATAGATGGCATACGAAGCTTCTCTGCAACAGGGGTGACATTGGCAAAATGAACCATTTTTACAGTATGGGTGGTCAGCCTCATACCAACATTAGATTTAATAAAATCAATTAAAGGTTGGTATGAGGCTGACCACTAATACGTTTCTCGACTTATAAGTTGGTATGAGGCTGACCACCCATGCTGTAGAAAATGGTTCACTTTGCCAATGTCACCCATGTTTCAGGGAAGTTCAGCAAGAGTTGCAGGGCTTATGTTAAATTAAGATTGAATTTTTATAAAGTCCACAAGCGGCATGTGTAAGCGCGAACTTATACGTGTCTGCTTATGGAAATTCATTTAATATGAATTTTAAATGTCAGAAATCTTTGCAACTTAGATTAGATTAGATTAGATGCATCTGCATATAAGGGAAACTACCCTTTGCGCTAGACATCCGATCTTGTGACGTTACGGCTTTTTTGTCTCTGACAAATGTGCGGACATCAATTTAGAAATAATAAAATCGACCTATTATTTTGTTACACAAGACCTTATACTATATTTTCAAATATGCTCTTCGCTGGGTTGAAAAAATCATAAAACCTTTACCAAAGACTGGTCACTTAAGGTCTATACAGCCTTACAACAACTGGGTCTTGCTTGAGTATTGGCGCTTTGTAGCGACGACCAAGCTCATAAACACTTCTGCGGCACTGCAACAAGTGTCATAGACCTCTAGAGTCTCTCTGTGCTATTCTTAGAGATTTTGGTTGTCCGTTGAGCCCCCGCTTTGACAAACTAATGAGTAATGATGCCTGGGCTGGAAGTCTCATCACCACGGTAATTCTTACCTACCAAATACCGGTAATATTTGTATGAAGACTAATCAGCTTGCGGCCATCTTGGATTGACAGGTCTTCATACAAACATTACCGATATACACAGGCCCGGATTAAGGGCGGTTCGAGTGGTACGACTGAACCAGGGCCCCCACACTCAGGGGGCCCCCACAGGGCCAACAAAACTCTTATATATTTATCAGTGCCCAGGTCTATCCGGGCATTTGTGACCAAAGGGGTCCCCGATGACAGACTAGAAATTAGTTTACAAGCATTACAACAAAATATCTTTGGGGTGTAAGTCTTTTGAGGCATACGCTACCGAGGGGCCCCCTAAAAGCTAAAAAATATTTTCATAGAAAAAACTTCAGCGTACTTTTTTTTTCGGAAAATATATGCATCTTTGAAGTTATGGAAAAGTAGGAGGGTAGGGGGGGGGGATTTTCATGAAGGGGGGGGGCATATAGGGGGCCCCGAGCTTTACCCCGCACCAGGGCCCCCAGAGGGGTTAATCTGGGCCTGTAATATAATAATCTATAATCTAAGTTGCAAGGATATATTCATTTAAAGCTCTCAGATGTATGCCCACAAACCAACAAGTGTAGTTCGCGCTTACAAATGCTGAATGTGTACTTACAAATAAAATCCAAACCTCAAATGAACATAAGCCCCACAACTTTTGCCGACCTTCCCTGAAACAGGGGTGACATTGGCAAAGTGAACCATTTTTTACAGTATGGGTGGTCAGCCTCATACCAACCTATAAGTCAAGGAATATGAATAATAAATTACATTTAAATATAAAAAAGAACAAAACCTTACAAAGAAATCTATACAAATATTAGGAATCATTAGTTTGTCAAAGCGTGGGCTCAACGGACGACCAAAATGTCTAAGAATAGCACCGTCTGAAATCTAAGGAGTCTCCCGCACAGGATTTCTTTAAAAAAAATACTCACAATGTGTTCCTGATTTCGTTGGAGACCCATACCCTGCCGTCAGGCATCTTCTCGTAGTTGGTGGTGACGCAGCGGCTGCCCAGCTCCGTGACCGTGAAGTACCTCTCGGCCTCGTGCCATTGGCCCAGAAACCGGTTCATGTCGAAGTTGGCCATCGGCTGCGAAGAAAGAACACAGTCGCGTTGGCTGAGATAACGGTCCCAATCTGTTACACAATCCACACTGCACGGACCACAGCACTTCCAACTGTTGCACAATCCCATTTGGTAATATTATATTCGATCCGAAACTTCCAACCATAAATCTTATCATTCCTACAGGTAGTTTCGTTTTCAGTTTCAACTGTGCTACAATGAAAACTTAAAAAACTAGACTGAATAGACTATGTCCAACTGTTGCAAAATCCCATTTGGTAAAAGATTCGATACAAAAATTCAAACCATAAAGCTTATCATTCATACAGGTAGTTCCGTTTTCAGTTTCAACTGTAAAACACTGTTGAAAACTTTAAAAACTAGATTGAATGGAATATGTCCAACTGTTACAGTTCCTTGACTTATAGGTTAGTATGCGGCTGACCACCCATGCTGTTGAAAATGGTTCACTTTGTCAATGTCACCCCTGTTTCAGGGAAGGACGGCAAGAGTTACAGGGTGTATGTCCATTTGAGATTTAGATTTTTATCTTGTAGGTTCACATGCAGCATGTGCAAGCGCGAACTTGTACGTGTCTGTTTGTGAGAATGCATATCATATGAACCCCTAATGTTACATATTTTTGCAACTTAGATTAGATTAGATTAGAAACCATGACACAATCATACAGATCGTTTTGTAATGACCATTTTTAAACGAGTCATCTGTACTACAATGAAAAAATCAACTCGCGACGAAAAACCCTTTTATATTTTCATAATGAATTTAAAATGAATCATCACAATGTCATTAGACAAACACTTAAACTATTTTCAAAGAGTTATTTGTGTTTTTATATTGTTATTCGTGTAATAATATAAAGTAATCTGAGTTCTAATATTGGCGATTTTTTTGTTTAAAATCAAAATCGAGCCCTGATTTTAAGGTTAAAAGCTATTTTGCCCACCTCATATGTATATGTGCCTGTACGGGATGCTCACCTCTGCTATTCAACTAGGTAAAAGGTACTAGAAGTTCAGGTTCACAACCGGTTAGATCCCACATAGGAGATTGCCAACAAACCAGTACAAAACCAGAAAATTTATCAAACGATGCTCGGAAGAATTCTGTAACTGTAACTGTAACTGTAACTCTGTCGCCATTCCGCTAGGGGTGGCCAGAGCCTCTGCAGAGTTGCCTCCATTTTTTCCTATCCTTACATACCTCTTTCAATTCATTCATATCCATCACCTTTTTCATGCATTTTCTTCTTTTACGCTCACTTTGTATATCCCATTCTTTCACAATCTCCTCAATCTGATCACTCCATACTTTTCTCGGTCGTCCCTTCCCTCTTTTTCCTTTCACACTTTCTTTGTATACATACTTTGTCAGTCTATCATCGTTCATTCTTTCCACATGCCCAAACCATCTCATCACATTCTTTTGTACCTTAACTTTCACATCCTCTTTCAAATTACATTCTTTTTTTACCCATTCATTCCTAACTCTATCCCTCAGAGTTTTTCCTGTCATGCTTCTCAAATGCTTCATTTCCACCGTACATACTTTACTCATTTCGCTATCATTCACTGTCCATGCTTCACTTCCATACATCAAAGTCGGTAACAATATGCCATTGTGTACCGCCATTCTCAGATCCATCGTCAATCGCTTGTTCTTTGCTATTCTTCCTATTGCACCGACCACTTGCTTGCCCTTACACATCCTATTCTCAAGTTCTCTTGTCATCTTTCCATTCTTCTCAAACATACTTCCCAAGTATCTAAATTCATCCACAATTTCAACTTTCGTACCATTCAACATGAGCGTGCATTCTTCATTTTCATCCATTCTGTCAAAAATCAGTACTTTCGTCTTACTTGCATTAATTTTCAACTTGTTCACACACAGAGCATGGTTCAGACTAGAGAGCATTGCCTGAAGTTCCGCTGCTGAATCAGCAATTAATACTGCGTCATCAGCATAAAGCAGAACTCCGACTTTTCTCTCTCCAATCTGTATGCCATGCCCTTCCAGATTCGCTTGTTTAACACAATGATCCATGATTATATTGAATAACCATGGGCTCATTATGCAACCCTGTCTCACACCCTTGTACACATTAAAATACTCGCTGTATTCTCCATCCACCCTGACACACGCCCTGCTATTAAGATAGATGGCGCGTATCGCGTTCAGAAGTGCTTTGTTCACACCATACCTCTCAAGCACACACCACATCATACTTCTATCCACCGAGTCGAAGGCTTTCTCAAGATCTACGAAAGCCGCGTAGACCTTTTTATTTACGGCTAGCTGTTTTTCGACTATCTGTCGAAGCGCGAATATCTGGTCTACGCAACCTCTTTCCGGCATAAAGCCAGATTGTATATCTGAGACCTTCTCCTGGGTGGATAATCTTACCCTATGGATAAGAATCTTGCATAGCACTTTACCTGGCACACTAAGAAGGCTAATCGGTCTGAAGTTACGGCAGTCTTTTTTGTCACCTTTACCTTTGTAAATTGGCACAATGACCGCCTCTCTCCAGTCCGATGGAACCTCCTTGACACTAACACACAATTCGCAAAGCTCTTTCATCCATTCAATCACACATTCTCCCCCCGCTTTCATCATCTCAGGTCTCACACCATCCACACTTGCAGCTTTCCCATTCTTTAATTCCTTTATGACCTTTCTTACTTCATCTTTCGATATTTTCAAAACATTACCCTCATCATAATCTCCTTTCACAGTTAAATCACATTCTTCTTCACCAAAAACCTCGTTAAAATATTCTTTCCATCTCTTTTTTACATCGTCTTTATTCCACAGAATGTCTCCGCTGACATTTTTGATTCCCGGAGTTGTGGACCTACAACTGTCGTTGTTTTGTCTCACCCAGCTCCAGAACATCTTTTTATTGTCAGAGAAGTCATTCTGTGCTCTTTCACTCAATTTTTCTTCCATTCTTCTCTTACTCATTTGAACTTCATTCTTCGCTAGCCATTTTTTCGCCTTGTATTCAGTCTCTAACACTTTATTCTTTCTGTCATTAATCCATTTTAAATAGCTCTCTTTCTTCTCTTTCACTGCTTGTTTAACCTGATCATTCCACCATTCATTGCCTTTTTTATGCCCAATCGTAACTTCACCGCATACTTTCTTTGCGCTTTCAACCAAACATGTTTTAAATGTTTTCCACATTTTTTCTACACATGCATTCTTCACAAGTTCCTTACATTCATCCGATTTCAAAATCTGGCTTACTTCAGCTTCAAAATCATTCCTGACATTTTCATCATCTAATTTTTCCACTTTCACTCTTTTCATCTTAATCACTTTCGTTCTTTTCCTATCTTTTACTTCGCCTATCATTACTTTTGCACACAAGAGATGATGGTCTGAGCCCACGGATATACCTTGGTAGACTCTGACATCTCTTATGGCACCTCTCATACATTCTTCCATACATATGTAGTCAATGACTGTGCGAGTATTTGGCCCATACCACGTGTATGTGTGCACGTCTTTATGCTTATACCAAGTATTTGATACAAACATCCCATGCTCCACACACATGTCAACAAGCCGTCTCCCACTGCCATTGATGACACCCCTTCCGTTTGGTCCTATTACCCTTTCATACTCTTCCTTTCTTCTACCCACCCATCCGTTCATGTCACCAAGCAGAATCACCTTTTCTTCTTTGTCTTTCATTCTGATTTTATCGTCAAGCATATCCCAGAATTCATTTTTAATCTCCATACATTCTGAATCTACTGGCGCATAGCATGCTATCAGTAGAAAATTCGTTCTGTCGTACTTGATCCTTACTAGGAGAATCCTAGGGGAGATCCATTCATAATTCCTGATATAGCTCTTCACACATTCACTAACAATCACACCAACACCCTGTCTAGGACATCCATCTTTCACACCTGAGTAAATGAACAAATTTCCATTACTCAGAACTTTCTCTCCTTCACCTTTCATTTTAGTTTCGGTCACACATAAAATTTTAATTTTTCTCTCATTCATCTCTTTCAATAGTTCTTCTTCCTTATTTTTCATACCTCTTACATTCAAAGTAGCAATATTCCATTCATCTCCTTTCTTACGTCTGCTTTTACCAGGCCACTGTGGTTTCCCACTGTACCTGGTAAAGCTTTTGGCAACCCTGCAGGGGCCATCTGACACTCCTCCAACAGCATGGCGACTAGGATTGTCAGCCCTAGTGCGCCTTCGCATGACTATCTCATCGTTTGCCCACAGGAGCCCACATCACAGCACAGTGAACTAATGCCATACTGACACAAGTTTGCACACAACTAAAAATATCCTGGTTGTCAGCCAGGTGAAATAAAACACGTGGTCAAAAAAGTAAAAAAGGGCCACGAGACATGAAATCAATAATGAAGTTAAAAAGAGAACGAAAAAGAAATAAAATAATACTACTGAATTTAAATAAGCAGCAAAAATAAATGACGCACAATACTTAACGAATATTGAGGTTAGGTTACCACGTGGCTATTTCCAATGAAGAAAAAAGCCTAAAAAACAACAAAAAACAATGAATTAATACAAATTCTCTTGTTATAAAGGTTAAAACTAAAACGCGGAACAACATAGATATTAAAATTAACGTTAAACACGAGAGAAGCGAGAAAAAAATAGATTTTACAAATTAGATAACCACGTGTCCACACCACGTGGTTATTTCTGAAGGAAAAAAAACGCGTAAATACAACAAAAACAATGAATTAATTAAAATTCTCTTGTTTTATAACACGGACACTCGGTCTGACACTGATGCTCGGCACATTTTCCTGAACTCGTAAGCTTTTAATGCGTTTTTGAAACATTCTTTACACAGCACTTTGGGCAGGTCATCTTCTGGTGTAAGCTGAATAGATGTCGCTTCCTTATAAATATCTTGGATCAATATCTCATCCATACTTTGGTTTGTATGATCAGAAAATAAGTCCACGGAATCCTCGACTATTTGAAGGCAAGCTCGACATAATTTGTAGTGAAAGGAGCCATCCAGTATATGATTATGAATCCTTGTAAAGTCCTCTGTTTCCATATTTTCGTAGTAGATATATATACAAACAGCTTCAACTCGAATAACTCCTTGGAAACTTAAAGATATTCGTGACTGTTGACATTTAAAAGTGAGGTTCTAAATGTCAACAGTCACGAATTCACTCTTAGGTAATATGATCTTCGTAATTATTACGAGTATGTGGGTGTAAGAATTCCCTTTGAAATAGTCAAAGTCCCTTTACTAATGCATTGGTTTGTGTCTGACTACCAAGGTAATACAAAATCGTGTTTACTTGAACATTTAGCCAATGTTTAAGGAAAAGGCTGCGAGAATTCCATTTGTTATTGTAAATATAAGTAAAAATAAATAAGAAATAAACATTAAGATGATTTCTTTTGTGAGCGTTTTTGTTCTGTGAATCACACCTCAAGAGCCCTATGCAAGCTTGGTCGTCACAATATAAAGTTTCAATTATACAAGCAAGACCCAGTTGCTGCAAGGCCGGATGTCTATCCGGTGATGGGTCTTTTTCGATGAAAACATGTAAATTTTTGTAAGCCAGGAATCGAATCCACGACCTGTCGATTAAGAGTCTGTAGCGTTAACCTCTAGATAACGGAATGGTAAATGTTTGTTATAGTACAAAAAAAAACAACTAAAACTGCTTAAAATTTAAACAAAGGGAACATTGCGCATATTTTTAAAATCTTTCTAATCAATACATTAGCGTCAATTATATTGTGATTTGTCGGTCATAGACCCCAAACAATACCGATTTTTAACCACTCATTTTTTTGCATTAAAAAAAGTCATCGCCAATACGACGTATGTGTAGTATACAACTTCAAAAAGATGCTAAAAAGAATCAGATTAAATGAGTTAAAATAATTAAATAATTTTATAGTTATTAGTTAAAGTAGTTATAGGTAAATATAGTGGTATAATGGTGTGTATAGTATAGATAATATAGTAATATGTAATACATATGATAGAATAATAAAGTTAATAATAGTTAAAAAAAAGTTGTTAATAGTTAAAATAAGTAGAATAAGACATATTATACATTTATAAAAAAATAGTTATGGAAATGAAAATTAAATATTTAAGCTCTCACCCTCGACTCTCGAGGCACACAAGCATTCGCTTTCGCCTGATTCTAACACAGATCACGGAATACATATAAAGATTCTAATAATATAGAAAAATATAAATATATAATGTAATCTATTTTTAAATTGAATAAATAAAAAATAAAAATGTAGTATTGTACAGCTTTGAAGCTAAGTTTTAAAAATCTATTTTCTTTTATAACGCACGGTTTCTGATATTTTAAGTGTCTTCATAATTTTAAAATATAAATGGAAAACAAAGTTGTATGAAAAACATAACAGAAGGTCTAATAAGATCTTAAAAGAACGCAAACACATTGATTATTATTATCAATTTAATATTTTTTAAGTAGATTTCAATGGCGAAAATACTACAAGATTTTTATACCCTTAAATTTCAGTTCTTAAGATTTGGGAGACTATGATAATTTCTTATGTACATATATGGAAAATATCAAAAACTAAGTACAACTCTTTCGTCTCTAAAGTTATTTCAAAATTTTGTGTTAATCTTATTCTTTTAATTTATATTTTTTATGGTAAAAAGAAAAATACCAGTCGTTTAAACTTAGGGTTCACTTAGGGTTGACAAAACAACCCTTTAATTAATAAATTGTGTTTCCAACCAAAACACAAAGAACGTCTTTTTCCATCAATTTATTAATTATTGGGTAAGAGCGTATTATAACATACAACTGTAGTTTTTGTTTCTTAAACTTGGTTTGTAAAATGGTCTGATTTGTGTTTAATTGCTATTTATCGAAATGGATAATAAAAGCTCCTTGACTGATAGGTTGGTATGAGGCTGACCCCCGTGTTGTAAAAATCGGTTCACTTTTGCCAATGCCACCCCGGTTTCAGGGAAAGGCGACAGGAGTTGCAAGGTGTATGTTCATGTGAGGTTTTGTTTATTTGTATGCACGCATGCAGAATGTGTAGGCGCGAACCTACATGTGCCTGTCTGTGAGCATGCATTTAATATGAGCCTTAAATGTTAACATATCTTTGCAGCTTAGATTATAGATAATAAAAGATTAAAAAAATGTTACTTAGAAGGTGTCACTACGAAAAAATATTTTCATTTTTATCTTTATTTGTATGTGCTATAGGTACATTGTTTAGTCTCGCAAAACGCCGATGTTTGAAAATATGAAAAGTTTTTGAGAAAACATGAAAAACTTGAAACTACTTATTTAATTAAATTTCTTGAAAATTTCCCGAAAAACATAGACATACCAGGCAGAATGCGTGTAGTGAGGGATGACTGTTTAAGGCTTCTAGAAATGAAAAATATTATGTCCTCCTACCTGATAGTCCGGGCACCATCCCAGCGAAGGTATCTGTGCTGTGGCGAAATGCGCACAGGCTACTACTGCGATAACTAGAGAGGTTCTCATGGTGGTTCAGGTCAAGTCGTCTCCCGAGGATGTCGGCAGCTGAATGGGGACCGCGCGCTAGACGTTCCTCCTTATATACTGCCTGAGGGTGTTGATCCGTACACCGGCTGCCCAGCCCTTCTGGTACCGCGGGTATCTGTATACGACAAAATATACATTAATCTTTTGTTTCTCAAGTGGAATATGTTTTAAATAGGGAGGGTAAGAGACAGGTTTTGTGATTTGAACATGTTTTTCTTTTATTAAAAAAAAACAAAAATAGATTTGTGAAGAGGAACACAATTCACCAACCTATTTTACCTGTCTGCGAAAGCAGAAGCTTGTGCGCATGCAATGGCGTCTGTTGAACCAGGGTCGAAGTTCTGGTCAAAGGGCTGGGCGTGATTCGAACCGAAGTTATTCTGTTCCAAATATGCTAGTCAAGAATAGCGACTTGATCCGTCGGCCATAACACGGATAACATATATCACGAAAAGCCTTATCAATCTTTTATCGGTTTGAAAAGATAATTGTTGTTAAATAAAAACATTGTTCAAATTCACTTGCACTGTGTGAACCACTATAATAATCTATAATCTATAATCTAAGTTGCAAAGATATATTCATTTAAAGCTCTCAGATGTATGCCCACAAACCAACAAGTGTAGTTCGCGCTTACAAATGCTGAATGTGTACTTACAAATAAAATCCAAACCTCAAATGAACATAAGCCCCACAACTTTTGCCGACCTTCCCTGAAACAGGGGTGACATTGGCAAAGTGAACCATTTTTTACAGTATGGGTGGTCAGCCTCATACCAACCTATAAGTCAAGGAACCACTAAACCCTAAAAAAACGTAAATAAATACCCGGTGTAATCTATAATAATCTATAATCTAAATTGCAATGATATATTCATTTAAAGCTCTCAGACGTATGCCCAAAAACCAACACGTGTAGTTCGCGCTTACAAATGCTGAATGTGTACTTACAAATAAAATCCAAACCTGAAATAATCATCAAAATATATTTCTTTAAAGAAGGAAAGTTTTTGGAATGTCTTGTATGTTTTACTTTACACGTGGTTTGACGCAACGCAACTAAGCTACACATATAGTGTAACTTCTTGCCGCGTTATCCCCGAAGGGGTCGCATGTGACGAGTTGAACCCATTTATTTTTACAGGTAAGGGGGCCGACCTTACGCCAACCCCTTCAGTTGAAGTGGGGGTTTCCCAGCTCCCGAGAGGGCTAGTACTCATTTCTTGTGAAGACTGAGTTAACCTGGCCGGTATTTTACTTTGGGGTTTGAAATAAACACCGAAACGGGAAATCATTTCTGACACCCTCGCCTCGGCGGGATTCGAACCCTAGCTCATGGCATGGAATGCAAGCACTTTACCAACTGAGCCATCGACCGGATAGGTTTGAGATATTCATAAATAAAGAGCTCATTAACCGGTGTCTAAATACGTTAAGAGGAGCATTGTCCTTTCATTAAAAAAATGCGAATGAATCATCAAAATAATGAATTGAAGAAGTTTAATTTATTTAACAAATATGATTTAAGCAAACGTTCGAAAAAATGTGTTAATTAAAAAAAAAATACAATTTCTTATTGACTATCAAAACTAAAATTTATTTACAATAGAATAGCATTAATTCTGCAAATTAAGTATTTACTGTTTTCCCTTTAAAAAAGATGGCAGTGCGTAAATTTTTGCAGAGTGTAACTCTTCATATTAAATTGCCTTTTTTACTCAAATTTATTCAAATTCAATAGATGAATGCGATTCAAAATGACATGGAAATGGTCTTGTATAAGATTTTCTGTCAAAAATGCGAGGTGACGTCGAGCAGTTTATTGAAGAACTATAAAATATAAAACGTTAACTATATTTTTTAAAAGTCACATTTTGAAGAGGAAGGCGGAACGTATAGGACGCTCGATTAGACAAAGCACCTTTCTTAGAAGAAAAAATCTTGGCAAGACGAACAAGAGGTTGCCCAAGAACTTCATACTTCCATGATTTGAAGCGGGTTATGAGTGTCTCGCAGCTCATGAGGATGACAATCACCAGACATAGATGGCTGGCACAACAAGACACTGCCTTTACAAGATAATGAGATTGTTTTTTTTAAGGAATCCCGTGCGGGGGACGCCCCAGAGTGTGTGTTGTTTTGCTTTGTTTTGAGACACTGAAAGGAAAAAGGCGGTTGATATTGGCGTTAAATAGGGCAGGGTCAAATTGGAGTTGGGACACAGATAGGACAGTTTGGCAAAGGAATGAGTCGTGAAAACACCAAATTCTCATAGTCTTGATATCGACTGCAAAAGGGGGAATGTAAGCTGTTCTACAAGTGATGATATTGTTACGAACAATGGATTCGTAGTACGTGCGTCTAAGCACTCTGGTGTGTGTTGAACAATCTGGATGAGTTTCGAAAAATCCGTTATGGAAGTTCCTTGACTTATAGGTTGTTATGCGGCTGACCACCCATAATATAAAAATTGGTTCACTTTGCCAATGTCACCCCTGTTTCAGGGAAGGACGGCAAGAGTTGCAAGGCTTATGTTCATTTGAGATTGGGTTTTTATATTGTAGGTCCACATGCGGCATGTGTTAGCGCGAAATTATACATATCTGCTTGTGGGAATGCATTTAGTATAAATCTTAAATGATATATATCTTTGCAGCTTAGATTAGATTAGATTAGAAGTATGTGGCATATTCTCAAAAACACGGGAACCAACGGTGTGAGCCGTATAAATAAAGGCGGTGGTTATGTGAGAGCCAGAGAGTCTCTTTCAACATTGTGCCGCGAAGTCCTTACAAGCTGGAGCGAGAAGAGTTAACAGTACTGTGTAATCAATATTGTGTAAAATAAATCTTTTTAAAAAAAAAAATTGCGGTTTAATTAAAAGAACACCAAGTAAAATCATAGCAATATGTTTTATCCAGCATTGAGTAGTAAAGTAAGGAGCTAGAACCATCATGGGTGTTCATTCTCAGGCTGTTGGTCCCGCTAGAGGTAGGTACTTTTATCAGCGTAGGCAATCGTAGAGCTCCCCACTGAATAAATCATTTACAAATACCAACATCCGAAGCATGAAATATTATGCTCAACTGTAGAAATGAACAAAAAAGTATCGATACTTAAACATCGCCTCAATTGAGCGTTTTACTTTGTGTATAATTTAAAATGGTTGAGTGTAAACGTACAGTGTTACACAGTGGTACAAAACCTGTAGAGCTGGATTCACATACGACTATTCTTCACCTTTAGGCCTATTTTGTACTTTAGTAAACACGCGTTATACATATTGTAATGTGATGTATGAGATGTTGATAAAATAGTTCCAGAGTCAGACTGTCTTGGTTGTTATAGAGAAAAAAAAAACATTGATTTTGGAGTTACAATTTTTTTTACTTTCATCTCATCTGATAAAAATGTTCACTTCTTTGTCTTCATCAGTAAAAGAGAAAATTAGTATTCTTCAGCTTATTTTCAATCATCACCTTAGTGCTTGTTTGTCTTATGTCCATCAGAGGTAATTTCACATGAGCAATATTTGTATGTGTACTGTACCAAGTGTCTTATGAAAATTGGAAATTGATTTTTAAATGAATATTTACAAGAATCTTGTATCTTGTTTTACGTTTTTCTTAGCTCACATTGTGTAGAATGTGATTCTCAAGAAAATTTAATTGAAATGTCATCTTTGAATCAAACGGTAGGTAAGCCAAACAAGCACTAAGCGACAATTTGTAAGTTTAAAAAAAGTCACCCTTAGAAATAGTAAATAATAAGTGCATTTTTACTTACATGACAAACAAAAATGAAATTTTTTCAAAAAGCACATTTAAGAGCATTTCCAGATACGTAATCCGACTCTGTTTCTCAACACGCACGATGTGTATAAACGCAATTTAATTTTATTACAATCGGCAAAGTTCAATCAGACACACATAATAAATAGACTTAAATACTAGTTTATACGTCCGTTGTTTTTTCCCACTGTGGCCTGCCTGTGATCATATTTTGTTTCGGATCGTCGTTTCTTGAGAAACATTCCGTTTTCTAGCTCGCCATTAAGGTAACGGGACCTCTGTGCTGGTTACTTTTCAACGGTAAGGCTTTTGATTAATCTGCGCTATTATTAACCTGTAATTTTAAAAGGTAAACAAATCATTATTTTAAAGTATTGTTAGAATTGTAGAGTTCATTTAAAGTAAATCAAACACTTTAGATTTACTAGGTTAAGGTTTGACTTTTCTTTACCGTTTAGATTTATCGTTTTTCTTAATTTTATTTTTTTATAAGTGAAATGAGAGGTTCCTTGACTTATAGGTTGGTATGCGGCTGACCACCCATACTGTAAAAAATGGTTCACTTTGACAATGTCACCCCTGTTTCAGGGAAGGACGGCAAGAGTTGCAGGGTTTATGTTCATTTGAGATTGGGTTTTTATAATGTAGGTTCACATGCGGCATGTGTTAGCGCAAAATTATACATGTCTGCTTGTGGGAATGCATTTAATATATATCTTAAATGATATATATCCTTGCAGCTTAGATTAGATTAGAATTATACATTTAGTTGTAAAAAGAGTTTGTTTTACAAACATGTTTTCAATCCTTGCATGGCTAACTGACTTGCGCAAACTCTGTCCTCTTAACAAAGTCCTTCCTTTTATATGTAATTTTATATGTATGTAATTTTTTTGTATATAATTTTATATGTAATTTTGTCTTTATTAATTATAATTTGAATTACCAGAAAGGTCCTATTACAGTGCTTACATTGGTACAAATACCAAGTACATTCCAACATATTCGGATCGTTATTATTTATTACTTTATTTATATTATTTTTAATAAACAACTGATAATCATAACAGTATGTATAGTGTGAATGAAAACCCTGAGAAGAATGACAAGAAAAACTTTAAAAGATTGAGTATGGAATAAGTGGGTTAAAAAAGAATTTAACCTTGAAGACTAAATCATATTAGTAACGAGATGGTTTGAGCTTTTGGAATGAATGAATGATAAACTCTTGACAAAGAGTATCTACAGAGGAAATATAAGTGGTGAAATGGAGAGGGAAAAGAACCAAAAAAGGAATGGATTGATGTAATTAATGAAATTGTGAAGGTATGGTATGGTCTCCTTTCCTGGTAAAATAAAAAGCCTTTACTTTACCTTATTTTAAAACAACATCACTTTTAGGATTATTAAAATAATAAATATTAAATAAATAAGTTTTCTCTCTTTTATTTTTTAAATTTTTGACTGTTGTATTTAATTTAAATTAAGTTCATCTTTATTGTACCTATACCTACCTATTTATTTGAATTTATATCATTTTGATCTATGGTTTGTTCTTAATAATTTTAATTTGACATACACCACTCTTGATAATGACCTGAGTATTGACGGTCGAAAGCGCTCGAGATATAAAATATTATTGTGAAAATTAAACTACGTTTGAGAAAAAATAATTTTATTTTAAATATTAAGATAATAATTATGCATGCCTGTTTACAAGAAATTAACTCAAAATGACTGACTACCAAATGTAAATCTCTATCTATAATCTATAATCTAAGTTGCAAGGATATATTCATTCAAAGCTTTAAGATGTATGCCCACAAACAAACACGTGTAGTTCGCGCTTACAAATGCTGATTGTGTACTTACAAATAAAATCCAAACCTCAAATGAACATAAGCCCTGCAACATTGGCAAAGTGAACCATTTTTTACAGTATGGCAAATTTAAACATGGCAAAAAAACGTGTTTTAACAAAAACCATGTGACTATTGCCACCTTTCCCTGAAAAACGAATGCTACCCGTTTATGAAACTTTATCATTTTTACATTAACATAAAAAAGGCAGGTCTGTAGGTAAACGAATAGAATTTTAAATGTATATTTCTTACATGATACATATTTGTATCTTTGGCCTTTGGGATGACCAAGAGTCATGAAAAGGCGCTATAAAAATATTGTATTATTATTTTTTGCGTTCCTCCAACGCAACTAAGAACTCATAATAAATATAAACGAATGGCAAAAAATAATGACGAAATTGCTGCAAGCCAATAAAAGGGCCTATCAACCTTTAACCAATATTTGATTGACGCATCAAATTTTATTGCTTCATTATGGTAAAGACCTTGATGAAATATATCTCGGATGTGGGTAATGAATTTGAATGAAATGAACTGAATTTGAACAGGAAACATGATGTACATTAGCTGGTTTACGTAAATGCAACCAAATTTTTTATTTGAAAGGGAAATATCCCACTTAATTTTGATTTTGTCTGATTGGAGTTTGGTGCCACAGGCCCTAAAGATTGAGAGAGAAGAAGAAGATTTCATGGAGGATTGTTTTGTACAGCCATGCGGATATTTACTGTTGTTTGTTTTCACACACCAGCCTGACTCAGTATCAGCTGTTTGATTAAGTAATTTCAAGTTCTCTGACCGGTCAGACTATTATTATTACTATTATCATTATTATTATTATTTACAAAAGTGAACGAAGAATCACGACCTCCAGTACCCCAAGTATAAATCATTTGCTTGTAAACTCAACCATAGCGTGTACCAAAAAAATTATGGAAATTAAAACAGCGCGTCTAGTGAAGGATTTAGTTATCTAAGCTTTTTTGGTAAAACACTAAGGTTAAGTTTAAACGTAATGTTTTGTAATTGGAGTACTGTTGAAGCAACAAGTGAAACAAAATAAGGACTGCACCTACAACAATATATTATTTATTTTTATAAATAATTATAACCTAAGTTGCAAAACATTATTACACTTAAAATTCATATTAAATGCATATCCACAAACAGAACAAAATGCTACAAATGCTGTAAATTTACTTACAAATTAAAATCCAAACCCCAAATGAACATAAGCCCTGTAACTCTTGCCGACATTCCCTGAATCAGGGGTAACATTGTCAAAGTGAAACATTTTTTACAGTTGGGGTGGTCAGCCTCATACCAACATTAGTCAAGGAACTGACTTAAAGAAAAAGCTAATGTACCTTAGAACAGTTTCGAGACATTAAAAATATCGCCTACTCCATCTAACTAAAAAAAAATAAAGGAAAAGAGACTCAAGGACGCCAAAGAATATTGTGGTTGGAAGTGAATGCCTTAAAAAAACGAATCTCCAAGCATTTTCAATTTTTGTTGTCTCTAATAATAATAGTAGTCGAATGATTTATTTGGTAAGCGCTGCTTTTGTGTGAATCACATCTCAAGAGCCCTCTGAGAGCTTAGTCGTCGCTGTAGAAAGCGCCAATTCTCAAGGGAGATCCAGTTGGTGTATGGCTGGATGGACCTATCGGTCTTAGGTAGTTTTTTTTATTCAGGGAGGAGCATATTTGAAAATTTAAATATTTTGCTATGCTTCGCTGAGATTCGAACCCACTACCTTCCAATCCAAGTCTGAAGCATCATTCACTAGGCAACAGACTGGTCTATCAATATCTGAACCACGTTTCTTTTGATTGCAATTCAATTTAGTAATCCCTGTAGCCCGGTATTTTCACTGTTAGCTTATGTGACTTTAAACTGATAAAATTACCCACACGATTGACATAAATACGTCCTTTTCACTCAATATAAAGTGTCTATGTTAACGTTAAAAAAATTGGGCCTGTATGAATATTTTGAGTGAATGATTTTATGCAAAAAAAACCACAGGGTAGGTAAAATTACTATTAGATATCAACGAATGAATACGCTTAAAACCGGGATCGTAAAAATAGTTCAGGGGTTGGGGGCATTACTGATCGTTGAAATAATTGGGAGGCTTATTTATTTTTGGCAGCAGCCAATACATAATATTATCGTAAAAAAACAGAATGCCAGTAAAATATAAATATACCTACTACATATTTAATAGATTTTTCCAAAAAAATTTGGAAAACCTGGAAAGATTCAGTAATAAATATGGAAAAACAAAATTAATAAATATGGCAATTAAAGCGGTTACGTAGAGCCTTGAAAGAGTATATTTTTTTATATACATAATTGTTTTATTTCTTACCTTAACCAGTCCAATATATCCAAACAAAATAAAAATACATAAGGTATAAAATCTTATTGTAAATTAAAAAATTGGTTGCTTGTGCAATTTAAAGACATTGGTTTTTCTTATATTTCTACCCTTATCGAGTGCAAGGCATTCGTTAACGAGTTTCAGGAATTTGTATCTAATCTAATCTAATCTAATCTAAGCTGCAAAGATATATATCATTTAAGATTTATATTAAATGCATTCCCACAAGCAGACATGTATAATTTCGCGCTAACACATGCCGCATGTGGACCTACAATATAAAAACCCAATCTCAAATGAACATAAGCCTTGCAACTCTTGCCGTCCTTCCCTGAAACAGGGGTGACATTGGCAAAGTGAACCAATTTTTTACAGTATGGGTGGTCAGCCACATAACAACCTATAAGTCAAGGAACATACATGACAAATTACATTTTTAAAATCAATAAATTATAATATATACATGGACATAAAAAACTAAATCATAAAAACCAATTTTACTTTAACTGCATATTTTCATTGTATAAACTGCATATTTTCAAATTTAAAATAACATCTGTTTTTGTTTTATCTCACAGGTATTTCTTTTAATAAATAAACAGACATATGAGTACCATAAGTCTTATGAGTATGTATGTAAAAAAAACATTTTTTTTGAGCCCACTTAATTTTTTTTTTTTTTTTTAAGAAATCTTGTGCGGGAGACTCCCTAGATTCTAAAGATTCTAGGGGTCTATGACACTTGTTGTAGTGCCGCAGAGGTGTACGAGCTCTCAAGCAGGACCCAGTTGATATAAAGCTAGATGGACCTTTGGTGACCGGTCTTTGGTAAAGGTTTATGAATTTTTCAACCCAGCGAAGAGCAAATTTGAAAATAAAAATAGTATATTTGTTGTGCTCTGCCGGGATTCGAGCCCACAACCTTCCATTAACGAGTCCGAAGTGTTACCACTGGACTGCGGACCGGTCAACCCTTCTCACCCCGCTGTTATTTATGTCTGTACATTGTTCAGCTCGTGGTGAGTTAGTGGCCGCCATGGTCTTCTTGTTAGGTGGATGGCTGCGTCGTTAGCCAGCTCAAGCCTTGGCAGCGCATCCCATAAACAAGACGTCATCCCAGTGCTTGTTTGGCTTATCTACATGTAACGGTTATTTTCTATAATATATGCAGTTAGTTTTTATCTTACGACAGTCCTTATCCAGAAGAAAATGATTCCTCACACGGGTTTATACGTTTTTTTAATTCCATCACTTTATCAAATAACACAAACACTTTACACACATTACTTGTTCTTTAAGTTACAAACACACACACTTATAATTATTTTTACAAATAAAATTTTTTAACACGACGCGACGGCTTGCAATTCCGTCTCCTTTCTTTTTCTGCCTTTTTCTTCAACCCCCTTTTCTGCGTTCCTTTGTTTTTTTTTAATTCAAATTCAAATTCAAATTTTACATGTTCCATTCTACCTACATAACCAATTCATCTCGTTACAACCATTTGATTCAATGATGACCATTAAATGAAGTGTTCATGTTAATTTACTAACGGTGAGTTTTTTTTAACTTACAAATCGTCCCTATAGTGCTTGTTGGGCTTATCTAACGTTTGATTCAAAGATGATCTTTCAATTAAATTTGTCTTAAGAATCACATTCTACACAATGTGAGCTAAGAAAAAAACGTTAAATACATAATTATGCGAGTTGTTTTCAATATTTTCTATATCAATTTCTAGTTTTCATTAGGCCCATCGGTCAAGTACACATACAAACATTGTTCATGTGAGATTACCTCTGTTGGAAATAAGACAAACAAGCACTAAGGGGACCAAGAGGCTATATTTTATAACGACTTGAGGCACTAAACTAAAACTCAAAGTGCAGCTGAGGTCTCGAGTCTGGATTGTTAGTTTGGTCTATTAAATATATCACATACCATAATGCTAACTATGTATTCCTTAATGGCCAAAGTATGGTTAAAATAATTGTAAGGTGACGTCTTTAATCTATAATCTCACTTGCAACTAAGCTACACATATAGTGTAACTTCTTGCCTACGTTATCCCCGAAGGGGTAGCATGTGGCGATTCGGGACCTATTTATTTTTACAGGTAAAGGGGCCGTCCTCACACCAACCACTTTCAGTTGAAGTGGGGGTTTCCCAGCTCCCGGGGGGCTGGTTCTCATTTCTTGTGAAGGCTGTGTAAACCTTGAGATCAAACCCTTGTTCACGCCATGGAATGCAAGTATTCTACCAATTGAGCTATCGACCTTTTTACGAGCTTGATCGTCGTCGCTACAAAGCGTCTATTCTCAAGCAAGACCCAGTTGCTGTAAGGCTCGATGGACCTTTGGTGACCGGTCATTGGTAAAGTTTTATGAATTTTTCAACCAAGCGAAGAGCAAATTTGAAAATATAAATGGTATATTTTTGTGCTCCGCCGGGAATCGAACCCACAACCTTCCCATTCAGAGTCCGAAGTGTTACCACTGAGCTACGGACCGGTCTTGCAAAGATATATTAACATTACTTAAGTTTTTTTATTTTTCATATTGAACCTTACTGCATATCATTGTTAAAAATTGAATATTTTGGTAAATACTTAATGGTTCATTTTAATACAAAACAATGGATGGGTTTTGATTTCATTTTTTATGCGGCATTGATTTTCAAATACGGCAGCTGGTATGCAATAAAATATTTAAACAATAATTACTCAAATTCATTCGGGTTATTTTCAATTAATGACACTTCATAATAATTGTATGCGTAATTCCGGTCAATAGCTCCGAGAGCGAGGGTTCGATCCCCAAAAAGGGAGTCGGAATTTGTTTTCTCGTTATGCCGTTAAACACAAAATCAAAATTCTGGCATGCTTTACTGTGCCTTCACAAGAATAAGAAGCAGCTCTTCAAGTGAAATGATTGCCCTCTTGCCTTTGGATATAAATAGATTCCTCACGCCACATGCCACGCGGTAATAAGTTGCTCTGTATGTGCTGCTTAGTTGTGTACATACAATAACACGTTCAGAAATTGCACTTATCTAATCTAAGTTGCAAAGATAGATATGTAACACTGAAGATTCACATTACGTGCATTCTCACAAGCAGACAAGTACAAGGTCGCGCTTGCGCATGCCGCATGTGAACCTACAACATAAAAGCCAAATCTCCAATGGACATACACCCTGCAACTCTTGCCGACCTTCCCTGAAACAGGGGTGACATTGGCAAAGTGAACCATTTTCTACAGCATGGGTGGTCAGCCGCATACCAACCTATAAGTCAAGGAATATACTTAAGTAAATCAAAAACCAAAGTTGTAAAGATACCTATATTACATTTAAAATTAATATTACATGCATTCCCATAAGCAGACACGTATATAAGTTCACGCTTACACATGCCGCATGTGGATTTTTTAAATAAAACCCCAATCTCTAATGAACATAAACCCTGCAATTCTTCCTTGTTTCAGGGAAAGTCGGCAAGAGTTGCGTGGCTTATGTTCATTTGTGATTTGCTTAAATGTTCTAAGTCCACATGCGGCATGTGTAAGCATGGCTTTATACGTGTCTGCTTATGGGAATGCATTAAATATGAATCTTAAATGTTATATATCTTTGCAACTTAGATTATAGGTTATAGACTACTATTTATTTATTTATTTATTTATTATCATGGTTTATCCAACCAGGGCTGGAAGTCTCATCACCACGGTAATTCTTCCTTACCGAATATCAGTAATATTTGAATTAAGACCTGTCAATTCAAGATGACCGCAAGTGAACAGCTGATTAGTCTTCATACAAATATTACCGATAATCGGTAAGTAAGAATTACCGTGGTGATGAGACTTCCAGCCCAGGACATTATACAAGAGTAAGGGTTGCACTATGTGTGCAGTTTATTTTGTGTTGCGCTGCTTGTAAATATTCCGTATAGAGTTGTAGAAATTGCAAGTTTGCCCGCAGGATCCTGTGGCTAGGATGTGCCGATGCCCTTGTATGCCCTCCTCGTAGCGCAGGTGTCCGATGCCTGCATTTCTAGCACCTATATATCTATACAGGTGAGGTGGGATCTATGTATGAAGCAGGCAACGCATACAAAAACCCGTACCGAGAGCGCATAGGCGGCTAAAACCACAATCCTACTCAAAAAACTGTATAAAGACGCGTTTACGATCTCTTGTTATGTTGTTTGTAATTTTCGAAAAAATATTTTCAAAGCAACATCAATTCTTCTTGCTTTTTCGTTTCTCAGTCACTTCCTGGGCGTATACATCATCCAATTTTCTCCGCGTTTTAAAGTTTTTTTCCGATGTTTTTACTAATAAGGTATCGACTGAACCAGTGTTTCCAAATCTGGAGGTAATTGGAGCTCTTAGGGGGTCAAAAATACGTAGGCATATCCCTAATTCGAAGCTGGTGAGCCAAGTTTTAACAGCATAGGGAATAAAATGGAGTTGGAACGATGTTCCACATCACAGTTTTCATCAAGATCATCTACATCATTGCACCTTCACGCTGAAGAAGCACATCGTAGACATGGGCGAAACGTTCGGAAGCTCCAGCTCCCATAGACCACGGCAACGGTATCTGTTGCCGTGACAAACAACTCTCGTGAAAACAACTCTCCAGCACCTAAGAAAGCTTTGTACAAATTATCTTGAGAAATTCGAAAGAAAAAATACTTTCAAATAAAATTGTTGTTTTCTTAAACGTTGTAAAAAATACTTTTGTTACTAAATGAACCAAAAATCCTTAAAATATTTTTTTTATGAAGTATTTTTTATCAATAATGAATAAACCTTAGTTGCAGTACATTTTGTATGGTCATTGCAAGCCGTCACCTCTGGTCACTGGTCAATATTATTTATGATTTATTGTACAACACTGCACACAAGCAAAGTCAGCTTCCTTGCAGTAACCAAACATAACTACTAATACAAGCTGTATAGTGTTACCTATCATATTTATTTCATGCCTACATACAATTCAAACACAGAGAAAATATTTTTTAACAGATAAATAAAATAAATTCAGGTTTTTTTCTTAATAAATTGAAGAGGAATACAATCCACAAATTGCTTTTCCTTTTCCTTTCCTTTTCCTTTTCCTTTTCCTTTTCCTTTTCCTTTTCTTTTTCCTTCCCTTTCCTATTCTTCCCCCCATTCCTTTTCCTCTCTTTATGTGATGATTAAGTTAATAGTCGTTTTCTCTTTGTTTTTTTCTTTCTTCTTCTTCATTTTTCTCATATTACTTTCCAAATTTTTCTTGTTTCTCCTTCTTAATTAAGCTGTAAACTAAATTATACTACATTATGTTTGCAAACTTTGCTGGTTTTTGAAATTGTATAACTATGTTGTTTATCCCATATATTACATGTATAACTGTTTGTTTGTCTAATAAAAAAATAAAAATAAAAAAATAAAAAAAAATGCATTTTTGCTTGGCCAAAAACAAGTAGGTATTTCTACATTTTTTATTCTTTTATAAATAGTTTTGTGAAGAGGAATGGAATTCACCAACCTATTCTGCCTGGCCCGAAACAGGTATTAATATTTAAAACAAAATTAGTTTTTCTTAAGCGTAGTTTAATTTTCACAATAATATTTTATATCTCGAGCACTTTCGATAATGACCTGAATATTGATGGTCGAAAGTGCTCGAGATATAAAATATTATTGTGAAAATTAAACTACGTTTAAGAAAAAATAATTTTATTTTAAATAAAATGAATTTTCACTGTGTGAATACACAAACCCTACAAAATCTAAGGTATTAATATCATCAATTTAAAATTCATAATTGTTTATATTAATGAATTATTAATGAATAATTACCCAATAACATCTGTTGAACCAGGGTCAAAGTTAAAGTCAAGTGACCCAAGCGGAGATCGAACCAACGTTATTCTATTCCAATAATGAATTCTTAGTAGTTAACTATGGTTTTTATTTTGTAAGTGCGCATGCAGCAAGTGTAAACGTGCACTAATACGTGTCTGTTTGTGGGCATGCCTTTTTATATTAATCTTTACAACTTAATTATCAGTTATAAACATCAGCTGTTGATCCAAGGGCAAAGTGATAAAGAAGAGGCCCGGCGGGATTCAAACGAGCGCTGTTGTTGTTTCAAACACGCTAGACATAGTGCCGATTATTTTTTTTGCTCATCGCGAAAAAATTCCGGTCGATAGCCCAGTTGGTAGAATGCTTGCATTCGATGCCTAGAGCAAGGGTTCCATACCCAGCGAGGGTGTCGGAATTAATTTCCCGTTTCGGTTCGTATTTCAAACCCAAAATAAATACCTGCAAGGTTTGCTCAGCCTTCACAGGAAATGAGAACCAGCCCCCTCTGGAGCTGGGAAACCCCCACTTTAACTGAAGTGGTTGGCGTGAGGCCGGCCCCCTTACCCGTAAAATTAAATTGATCCCGAAGCCCTTCGAGAATAAAGCAGCCAAGAGGTTACATTAGATGTGTAGCTTAGTTGTGTTGCTAGTTTCATTAATTATAAGAGTATTTATTTAAGTAAAAATACTTTACTTACCGTTTTTCAAGCTGTCACTTCAGTAGTCACTCTTATAAGACTGCTACATATTAAAAAGAGTGCAATGGCGTGATCTCATTCTGTTGAAAGCCTGCAAGTGCAAGCGCAGAGTAACAAATGGACAAATCTCATAAATATTATTTTTTTATTGGCTAACAATGAAGTTTACTGTACTGTACTGTATCCTGCCGCCGTTCCACTAGGGGTGGCCGGTACCTCCGCAGATACGTCTCCACTTTTTCTGTCCTTGCATATCTCTTTCATCTCTTCAAAATTTAACACTTTTTCATGCATACTCTTCTTTCATTCTCACTCTGCAGGTTCCATTATTTCGCAATCTCACCTATTTGGTCTATCCATTCCTTCCTCGATCATCCCCTTCCACACTTTCCTCTGGTATTTCCACTGTACACTTTCTTCGTAAGTCGTTCATCATCCATTCCTTCAAGATGTCCGAACAATCTCACTGTGTTTTTTCTGTACTTTAATTCTTAAATTCTCTTTTATACCACACTCGTTCATCACCCAATCATTGCGGACTCTGTGTCTTTCGAGTCATTGCTCTCAGGAGTCTCAGGTAAGCCATTTCAGCCATACATAGGTACTTTACTCAACTCACATTCGTTAACTATTGTAGTGTAAATCTATTTAATTTTAATTCACAAAATTGACGAAGTGCTGGATATGAATGGAGTGATAACAAATTAATTAATAAAAAATGCGTACAAGTATATGTGCCAACAATGTAATGATCTTAGTAGGTACAAGTTGGCCTTGAATAAGTACTTCTATAATCTATAATCTAAGTTGCAAGGATGTATTAATTTAAAGCTCTCAAATGTATGTGCACAAACAAACACGTGTAGTTCGCGCTTACAAATGCTAAATGTGTACTTACAAATAAAATCCAAACCTCAAATGAACATAAGCCCTACAACTTTTGCCAAACTTCCCTGACAAAGTGAACCATTTTTTACAGTATGGGTGGTCAGCCTCAACCGACCTATAAGTCAAGGAGTATAAGTACCTAATTGAGTAAATTTTCATGTTGAAAAATATTTATTTATAATATCGTTGGCTTGCACATTTACTAACTTTCCACTGTATTTTTTTAATGGTAATTACTTTTTTGGATACATTTTGTACTAAGTAGTTTGATTTATTTATGTATACGTTTAAAAAATATATTTTTATATTTTGTAAACGGGTAAGTCCATGTAATAAACAAACAAAAATACAATAAACAACTGATCATTTTAGTAAAGGTATCTTAAGTATTTTATTTTACTAAATTGGTATCTCTGTTACTTACTTAATCTGGTTCACAAGCCTTGAAAGGCTCAGAGCCTCCCGCACCACAATCCTCCAGCACGGTAATTCTTACCTACCAAATATCGGTAATATTTGTATAAAGACAAATCAGCTGTTTAAATGGGGCCATCTTGGATTGACAAGTCTTTTTACAAATATTACCGATATTCGGTAGGTAAGAATTACCGTGGTGATGAGACTTCCAGCCCTGGACCCTCTGTCCTGTGCCGGTTTCCCTCCATGGTCCCCTTACTTCCAAAACTTCTGCGTCTGCCTTGACGCTGTCTTCGCACCGTATCCTGTGAAGTTACTACATGTCCGGTCGACTGAAGTCTTCTTGATTTCATTAAATACTGGTATGATGTCTTGACTCTTAATATAAAAACGGTGTTATTCACACGCAGCAAATCCATGGTTAAACCACCACCTAATGTGTATTTTCCATACAAAAAAAAATACCCATAAATCAGCTACGGAACAAACGTGTTCTGAATAAACCTGTTGGAATACGCCATGTATGTAAAATACTGCCAGATTTTTACATTTGCTTCACTGGAAAAATCAATCAGTGGTATGCAATAGTAGGTAAACAGTCAAGGTATACAGATTATGCCTTACATCTATGTATAGATAAAAACGCAACTAAGCTACACATATAGTGTAAATTCTTACCTGCGTTATCCCCGAAGGGTTCGCATGTGGCGATTCGAGACATACTTATTTTTACGGGTAAGGGAGCCGGCCTCAAACCAACAACTTTCATTTGAAGTGGGAGTTTCCCAGTTCCCGGACGGGCATTTCTTGTGAAAGCTGAGTACACCTTGGGATGGAACCCTTGCTCTCGGCATGGAATGCAAGCATTCTACCAACTTGAGCTATCGACCCGACTTTTTACGAGCTTGGTTGTTGCTACAAAGCGTCAATTCTCAAGCAAGACCCAGTCGCTGTAAGGCTGGATGGACCTTTAGTGACCGGTCTTTGGTAAAGATTTTTTAACTTTTCAACCCAGCGAAGAGCAAATTTGAAAATATTAATGGTATATTTTTTGTGCTCCGTGATTCCACAACCTTCCATTCACGAGTCCGAAGTGTTACCACTGGACTACGGACCGATCGTATCTACAATTGTGTATCTACAATTAATTATATTCATAAATAACAAAATAACATTAGCAGGTCCGGATTAAGGGCGGTTCGAGCGGTGCGGCCGAACCAGGGTCGCCACGTCCTAGGGGGCCCCAAGACGTTGTATAAAATATTCTTAAATAACTTCTACTTCTTTTTACTGTCGTTGTCTATACTCGTTTTTAAGGTAGCGGAGGATCAAGCGGTGGGAGAAGGGGAAAAGGGAGTTGGGGTCCCTCATGACTTTACCCGCACCAGGGCCCCCAGTGGTCGTAATCCGGGCCTGACTGTACTTTTATTAAAGACAAGCCTTAAAGCAAATGGGTCTTGATTGAGAAATATGCCCGACTAGTGACGATCTAGCATGTAAAAGGTTCTTGATTTTATCAATTTATCTTCGTATTGATGTCCAGTCGATAGCGCAGTTGGTAGAGTGCTTGCATTCCATGCATAAGAGCTCGGGTCCGAATCCCAACGAAAGTGTATTAAAGAATTTCCCGCATCGGTGTTTATTTCAAACCCAAAATAAAATAGCTGTAAGGTTTACTCGGCCTTCAGAAGAAATGAATGCCAGCCCCCCCGGGAGCTGAACCCACTTCAACTGAAATAGTTGGCGTAAGGTCCAGCCCCCTTACCTGTAAGAATAAATAGGTTGGATTCGCCATATATGTGACCCCTTCGGGGAGAACGCGGTAAAAAGTTACACAATCTGTGTAACTTAGAAACGTTCGTATCACCGTACTTTGAGTTAGATTACAAGGAAAATAAATCTGGTAGGTACTTTTGCCAAACAGCTGACTGTGGTTCTTTAGTGGGACGATATCAGCTGTTGATCAGCTTCAAATAAGTAAGAGAGCCCTCTGTCGTGTAGGAATGACAAATTAAAACTCTCTCATTTTGTGAGATATCAACTCCGCACTCGTAAAGACACGGCCCCAACCAATCACAGTGAGAGAAAGTCGCTAAGCAAGAGAAAGTACTTAAATAGAATCTCGATCGCGTTAACAGCAGTCTGTGGCGGTGTGTCAAGCAGCGCGCAGTGTTGTCACGCTCGATTTTGTAAATTTAAAGTTCGCGGGTAAATGTGGTTTTTTTTTCGGCACGTTTATTGAAATGTTGAAAAGTGATATAAAATTCAAAACTGCAAACAATAAATCTTATTAAATAAAAAAGCATAAAATATACTTACGTTGATTTATCTAAGCAAATATTTTTACCGAACGTAATCAGAAAAAAAATTGAATGAGTCGTATGACAACAAAACACCGAAACAGGAATCATTTCTGACACCCTCGGTGGGGCTCAAACCGGAGCTCTCATGAGTGGAGTGTAAGCACTCTACCAACTAAGCTATCAACCGGACTTAATTTTGAAAAAAAAAAAGATTCTCGCGATTGATTCTTTAACAATTCAAATATAACACGTTTTCGTTTGTAAAATAAGTGTTGCATTAAAAAAACAGTGTGCAGTGCACCGTTTTCTTCTGCATTAAACTGAGCACCATCATGAGAAAGCCTGCAAAAAATACGATATTAATATTGTTTCTATCAAAATAACACATAGAGCTATAAAATATGTTATGTCATTAATCAATCAAAGTGAAGGGGATTAAGTGATTTTAAAAGTATTTGCAATGGATTACATGAAATAAAATAAAGTGCCATGTGAAAGCCAAGACAGGAGCAGCAGCCGGGAGCTTGCGCTAACACATGTAAATTACCGCATTTTTTAATACTCGCGTAAAGTATATAGTGTGTTCCAGGGGCTGTTTCAGAAAAATGTAAGTCATTTTGAATTTATAAAATATTTTTATATTCTATTTTTTGCATTATATTATGTGTTGACACTTTTGTTTTTATATAACATATAAAGGTCATGGACAAGTGTGTTCGAGATGCTAGACTTGATGATTGTGGATTAATGATAGGAGAGAGCAAAGTAAGCGTTCTACTGTATGCGGATGATGCAGTCCTTGTATCTGATTCAGCAGTGGAATTGCAAATGATGCTCTTTAGATTGAACGAAGCTTTGAAAGGTAATAATTTGAAGTTGAATGCAAGAAAGACGAAAGTTTTGATTTTTGAAAGAGATGATGAAAATATGAATTATGAATTTAAAATTAATGGAATGAATGTTGATGTTGTAAATGAGTTTGTATATTTGGGAAGTAAGTTTGAAAAAGATGGAAGAATGGCCGGTGAATTTGAAAGAAGAATAATGAAAGGCAGGTGTGTACTGGGTGCGACCGCTTGCATCGCCAGGAACCAAAATCTCTCAAAAAATGTTAGATTGGCGGTGCACGGTGGTATACTAGTGCCAACCTTGATGTATGGAAGTGAAGCCTGGACGGTGAGTGAAAGGGAAATTAGTAAAGTCCATACAGTAGAAATGGACTATCTAAGAAGTATGATTGGGAAAAAACGAAGTGACAGGGTGAGGAATGATTTTGTAAGAGAAGAATGTGGTGTAAGGGAAAGTGTGAAAGTGAAGATTAAAAGAAGTATGTTAAGATGGTTCGGGCATTTGGAGAGAATGAGTGATGAAAGATTGACGAAGAAAGTATATGTTGCTAGAATAGATGGATGTCGTGGTAGAGGAAGACCGAGAAAAGTATGGAAGGATCAAATCTCTGAAATAGCGAATGAATGGGATATCCAGAGTCATAATAAAAGGAGGACTTGTATGAAAAAGGTTATGACTCTGGATGAAATGAAAGAAGTATGCAAGGACAGGAAGAAGTGGCGGCTAATCTGCAATGTTGATTTCTAATGTTGGTGTATTCATTTGCTACATTTTTTTGCATAGGAAATTTTTGACTTTTTTTTGTATAGATTTCTTTGTAAGGTTTTGTTCTTTTTTATATTTAAATGTAATTTATTATTCATATTCCTTGACTTATAGGTTGGTATGAGGCTGACCACCCATACTGTAAAAAATGGTTCACTTTGCCAATGTCACCCCTGTTTCAGGGAAGGTCGGCAAAAGTTGTGGGGCTTATGTTCATTTAAGGTTTGGATTTATTTGTAAGTACACATTCAGCATTTGTAAGCGCGAACTACACTTGTTGGTTTGTGGGCATACATCTGAGAGCTTTAAATGAATATATCCTTGCAACTTAGATTATAGATTATAGATTATAGAAGGTTATTTTAATGAATCCTGTGCAGGAGGCTCCCCCCTTCTTGAAAAGGCTTGGGGTTCTATGTCGCCCTGAAAGGATGTCGCAAAGGTGTTGCTTGAATTGTTACTTCTGTCGTGGGGCGCTGCAAAGAAGTGGCGATTGAAGTTGGTTTTCAATAAAACTGAATTACATAGAGAAAGGAACACAGATACTGGTAGATCATTCCATAAAGGGGCAGTTTGGCAAAGAAATGAGTCATGAAAACGCCAAGTTTCCATAGTTTTAAGGTTTTTAGTTTTAAAGTTTAAGGTGTGTCCGTGTTTTATGAAAAATTTGTAAAGAAAGCTTTCATTAGAATACAATATATTATACTGGTATTTTACAAATACAATAGAGTGTCAATTTTCCAAATGTTGATTAAGACCGGTATTTTCAAGTTTAGTAAAGTTAAATACAATGCAATTTTATGGCATGAGTATAAATGGGGCTCAAGACCAAAAGTGTTCACAGGAAAACGAAAATTAACCTCTACAAAACTAGAATTAGGAAAGTAGTGACTTATGGGTGTGAAACGTGGACACTGACAGCAAAGTCTGCAGAAATGTTGGATAAATTTGAGAGGTGAGTGCTATGAAAAATCTTGGGACCCGTGAATGATGCTGAAACCTAGAGAATAAGACACAACAAACAGCTGTATAACATCTAAGAGGCTCCCAGACTCTCTGTACATGCTAAATTAAACAGGCTAAGATGGGTCGGACATGTCCAGAGAATGTCCTTTTCACGGGTACCAAAAAGGATTCTTGAGGGGCATCCAGGTGAGAAAAGAAAAGTTGCCAGACCTAGGCTGAGATGGGAGGATGAGGTGATGAAGGACGCAAACCAACTACTGCAGGTGACACACTGGAAGGCCGCAGCGGTAGACAGGTGGAGTTGGGGGCAAAGGCTCGATATGAGCTGTAGGGCCTTCAAAGAACATAAATGGAGCAACAAAATAAGCTGTTATAGGGATAAGAGATAAAAAAGTGTGTTTACTAAAAATAGTCATTTATTAATTTACTAAAGTAAAAGAACACAGTTTCTTAATAGAATGTTAATCGCTACAATTTCCTTACAAATGTACACTAGTTTAACGTAATAATTTACAATTTATCATATTTACAATAATATCTAAGTTACTGTAACAAAAATTAAATTAAAAATGTGTAAACACAACTATTATGTACAATACAACAACACCTTTGTTTATAAAAAATATCCTTAAACTTCTTCGAAAAATATAAATTTTATTTTTATAAAAAATCCTATGTATTATTTAAGACAACTTTATTGAAGGCGTAATGACACACCTAAGGTTTTCACAAAATGCAATGGACTCAGAACAAACACCGAAGACAACAAAATTCTGATGTCATAATCGCAAAACAAAATTGCGATGTAGCCAGGTTACTAGGGAAACGGAAAACTAGTAATTTGGTATTCTAATAATCACATAAACCTGAGAAGTTTGCCTGCTGAGAAAAATTATAATTCCAAATTTGTGTCAAACCCACTGACATAAAAAAGTTTAAAGCAAGATAGTTTAAAGTAAGAAAGCACACATTATTCTTGCAACATGAAAGAAAATTAATTTTGCTACGTAATTTGTTATTGGTAGTATTTTCAGGTCAAAATATTATACCTACTTTTGATGCAGATTTATTCAAAATAATTGCCTTGACATTTTTTTGGAATAAATGTTGAAAAAGTTGGTTCACTTTTGCCAATACTACCCTGTTTCAGGGAAAGGCCCCAGGATAACAATGTTCATATTCATCGTAGGTTTGAGTTTTCTTTTGTAAGTGCACATGTAAGTTCAAACTTACACATGATTTCTTGATGATGTGCATCAAATATGAATCTTAAATTTCAATATATTTGTGCAAATTTTATTAAGGATAATCTTTTATTACAGATTGATCCAAAATAACCATATTTTTTTCAAATAGGAGTGCTTTCTAACTTTTTTGGCAATCATAGAAATTGCTTAAATTCTTAGGTGTATCCTACAGCCTTAGGTAATTTTTGTCAAAATTTAAATTGCATTTCTGCTTAAATTATGACAAAAATCCGTTATTTTTTTTTTTGTATCACATCGTCCTTAGTCTATTAGAGAAAAATATTCTACTTAAATCATAGTTCTGGAATATAAGAATGGAAATGATGTCAGGTAAGAGATAGCAGAGTCCTCGAAGTTTTTAAAAATACACATTAACAAAAAAACTAAAATGTTAACAAAGTATACATGGATAAATTAATGCATGATTTCACCAACAATGCCAAGGATTTTTACAAACTGTAATTAGGTTATCATCACATTCCCTCACTCCCCTTTACACACCCTAACTCTCCTTTGATATACCCTTGTATAAATCCATTATATTATAATTAATTTTGGATTTTTGTGAATGTCTACTGAATTTTTTTCTTGTTTTTTATCATTTTACAATGCATCATTTATTTTTTGGTTTTACTGTTCCAAGCAAAGATAAGTTTTTATACAGCAAATCTAAGCCATTCAAAAACCAATATACAGGGCAACTAAAACATTATCTGTGTTATTTACACACAGTAAACCAATAGCTCAACTGCCGCCTAAAGTGAATTTTCCATATAAAAAAATAAAATAATTGTGTATCAGCAATGGATCAAATATTTTATGAATTTGAAATTAAAAAAACACACAAATGATCTAAAATACAAGCAGAGCAACAGAAGACACTGAAAACCTATCATTTTGTTGAGTCAATACAAAAGATGCCCCTGAGTAAAATTATGCCATGAAATGGCAACTTCAAAATCAAAAAAATGACCTTTTTACATTGTTTTGATTTCTAACTTTCTAATGTTGACAAATTTTTACTTCAATCTTCTTTTTAACCAACTAAAACATGAGAAACGTTGGTGAAATCATCAGCATAAAATAATAATAATTAATAAAGACATATGATCATTTTTTATTAGATTTAATTTTGTAGGTATCCCTTGTAAAATTTTTAACAACTGTTATTGAAAGGTATTTCAATCTTTTTTTTAAATTAAAGGCACTTTTACACATAAAATCAAGCAACTTGCACCTTGTAGGACCGGTCCGTAGTCCAGTGGCAACACATCGGACTCGCAAATGGAAGATTGTGAATTCGGATCCCGGCGGAGCACAAAAAATATACCATTTATATTTACAAATATACTCTTCGCTGGGTTGAAAAATTCATACAACCTTGACCAAAGACGGGCCAATAGAAAAGGTCCATCCAACTTACGGCAACTGGGTCTTGCTTGAGTATTGTCACTTTGAAGTGACGACTAAGCTCGTAAAAAAACACCTCTGCGGCACTATAACAAGTGTCATAGACCTCTAGAATCTAGTGAGTCTCCCGCGCAGGATTTCTTAAAATAAAAACAAGGAAATTTTGTAAATTATTTGGGTACTCAAATAATAAAATACAATTTCAAATGAAAAAGGCATAAAACTGGCATTTTAAATATCAATAATCTTTTCATACAATATTGGAGGTAAATTCAGAACATTTAATAATGTACCTTTATATTATGTTTCCATATAGCATACAATATTGTGTGAAATTAAATCCTCACCTCACAAAAATAATCCAATTTAAAAAGTTTTTTCAGATAAAACAACCTCATGTTTATAATGTCTTGAATTTTTAAAATGAAAACTAAGAAATAAAGTAAAATTATATTTTTTTGTCATTTACAAATTAAATACACAAATAATTAAAAGTAAAAGAAAATATAGAAAATCATAAAAATAATTTTTACTCCAAACAAAAGGAAAAAAGGCTTGGTTTTCCGATGCTTAAATTTTTAAGTAAGTAATTTGTTAAATATTTTCTTGGTTTAATGAATTTAGAAAGGGAAAATGCAATAAAATAAAACTTTCAAAAGTTCCCAATAAAAAAAAAATGCTCTAAAAATTTAATGATATTGAAAGAACAAACTCATACAACTCAAAAAATACATAAATTGTAAACATATAAACTAAACATAAAAATTAAAAATAATTCAGTTAAGCTCTAAAAATAAGAAGATGGTAAAGAGTCCATGGGAATGACATTATGTTTCCAGGAATTCTATTAAAAAAAATCTAGATTGTTTCTGTCAATTGTACTTCCGAATTTACAGGATACATAGAGAGCCTGTAGTAGTTATAAAAAATATCATCTGTGATTTGAGAGGGCTCTAAAGGTTTGACACACACAAAAAACGGTGCTATCTTAGGGGCCGTCCATAAATTACGTCATCGATTTTGGCCGATTTTCGACCCCCCCCCCTCCTTACAATCATCCTATAGTCATTATCTAATGACCCCCCCCCCCCCTTGCTGTAATAATGGATGAGCTTAATAATTAATAATGTTATATTACTTACATAATATTTTGTGTATTTTGTAGCAATTGGTATTTACACGACGTCACTTTTGGTACTCATACATCATTTACCATCATCTGCAGACCAGACTCCCCCCCCCCTTAATGTGAATGACGTAATATATGGACAGCCCCTTATTATGTGTAATCAAAAAAATCATTTTATTAGGACATTTTCACAGGTGGTATTGTGATTTATGGGTTTTCAGATTATCCTTTGTCGAGCGATGATCAAGGGGATAACGCGTTGGCTTTCAAATTTGCGTTATTGACACTAGCACCGGTTCCAACCCCGACTGAATCATGTCCTAAAGACGATAACTTGGACCCTGGTTCAACAGATGTCATTGGATAGTTATTAATAATTCATTAAAAAGATTGAATAATTAATTATTAATTGATAATGGTAATACCTGTTATTGTTTGGTGAATTGCATTCCTCTTCACAAATCTACTTTTTTTAAATGAAAAAAATCATTTTTAAAAAAACGCCCTAAAGATGGACTGTGAGACCAATCTGAATGTCTATATAATAATATATATATAATCTAAGTTGAAAAGATATATTAGGTCCTTACATATGAAATTGGCGTTTTGCCATACTGGCCACTTTGATCTCAAATCTCTCCTCTTTGGTTTAGATTCCAAATTCAAATTTTTACAGCTATTTACTCATGTATTTGTGTTTTGAAAACTGTTATTCATTTATTTTTAACTCAATTGTTTTTTCTTTGCATCACTCATTTTACAAAATGGAAAACTTGAAATATTGCGTTTTTTACGAGTACGAGGAGTTCCACCGTGGCACCAGTGCTGCAGAAACGGTTCGAAGGATTAATGATGTGTATGGCAACGATGTCAAAAAAGAAAACAGTGCGTTTTTGGTTACAACGTTTTCGTTCTGGAAATTTCGGCCTGCAGAACAAGCCTCGTGGACGGCCGGAGACCAAAGTTGATAATGAGGAATTGGAGACTTTTGTGGAAGCGGATCCATCGCAAACCACGTCCGAGTTAGCTGTAGGCTGCAAAGTTAGTAATACAACTGTTTTAATCCACTTGAAGCAAATTGGAAAGGTGAAAAAGCTTGAAAGGTGAGTTTCTCACTAATTGAGTGAAGCAAATCAACAATCGCGCATGCTGCCGCGTTGCACAAAAGACGGCTACCAGATTATGGGAGCTTTAATTGAAATGTTTAAGACATCCCCCGTACTCCCCGGACCTTGTTCCAACAGATCACAATTTTTTTCAAAATTTGGATAACTTCTTGCAAGGGAAAAAAATCAACTCCGATGGGGCAGTCCAAACTGCCTTCAAAGATTGTATTGATTGCCATCCGAATGGTTATTTTCGTAAAGGGATCAATTAACTACCTATGAGATGGCAAAGGTGCATAGATAGCTATGGTACATATTTTGATTAAATAAATATATTATATTTAAAAAAAAAAGACTTTTTGTTCCTCCCATACAAAACGCCAATTTCATATGTAAAGACCTAATATTAACATTAAAAGCTCATATCAAATGCATGCCCACAAACAACTCGTGTAGTTCGCACTTACAAATGCTGAATGTGTGCTTACAAATAAAATCCAAACCTTAAATGAACATAAACCCTACAACTTTTGCTGACCTTTCCTGACACAGGGAAGGTCGGCAAAAAACTATCCAGAAAACCCATAAATCAGCGAGTTGTATAAAACCAAATGCAGCATCTAGTATCATAATAGAAAATGATATATACGTATGGAAAAAATGAGAAAATGATTTCTAGGTATATCTCATTTTCAAAAAGAAACTTCTAGATTTCCGCCTTTGTTTCTATACTTCTCATAATATATAAGTAGGGCCACATAAAAAATATTTAATTTTCATTTGGAAAATCAATTTGTTAATATCTACAAGACAATGTTAATACATTTATTTTTTCAAAGAGCAGACCGCATTTATTCATAAGGTATCAAATTCTTGTACATTATTTCATCACAACTTTTAAAAAAAGTAAATACACTAAAACTTTTATTTCAAAATGATTTCTGCGAAAAAAAAATTTGCAGAGAACATCATCACCATTGTATAAATGATTTTTTTTAAAGCGTATCTACTCCATTAAAAAAAGTCTTTCCTAGGTTATTCAAAAATATATTTATAGATACACAATTATAACATTAACATCTCTTTGATATTATTCGACAACAAAAGTTTAAAAAATTCATACAGATCTTTATATAATATTATTGTATTTTTTTTTTGTTAAAATCTTTGGTGTATATTTAGTATAAATATACTGAAGGATATTAACAAAGTTTTGTGAACACATGTGTCATTAAGGCTAATTAATATTAATTCTGAGATGGTTGGTGGGCAATAGCGGAGTACAGGGCAATATAATATATATTATTTTTCCGTAAAATAATAATAAAAATATACAGTTACTGGCAAATATTCTTCAATATCACACTTAGGTACTTCATTGTATTACCGAATAAAAGCTTAAGTAGTAAAACTATTAGACTCACTTGCACATTTTATGGTTCCAATGCCATCCGCACATTCAAATCGGGGGGAAAAATTATGACATCACTATGCGGGCTACTTACTACACAGTTGTGATTAGTTGCTAAGGATCTAAATTCTGAATCTAGCAATCCCGGTCCTGCGCTGACATCCACACAAAATGAAGCAGATTTTACAGTTGAAGACTACAGGGGAAGAACAAGGAAGGTCAGTTGAAGAACATTATGAGTAAATCAAAATTATAAATTTGAAACCATGATTTTTTGTTATAGTGACTGTTGTTGCATAACAAATTTTGCAAAGCTACAGACACACATACACACAGATGCCACTAGATTTTACTTTTTTTCTTACCAACTTATATTCTTATTTTTTCCTTGTTTTCCCCCTGTAGTCATCAGTTACACTTCTTGAAAATACACTCATCGTTCTGCACAGGGTGATGATGTAAATAAGTTACAACTGCCACTTCGATGGAACAGAACAGGAGAGAATGGAGTTAAGGCTTTAAATTTGGCTGGTCTCTCCTGCTGAAATATTTTGCCTCTGGAGTTGAGAACAGAGGCCAATGTTGGCAGTTTCAGGAGGTTACTTAATACGCATGTGTTTAATAGAAGTTTTAATGTATAAAAGCGCTCTTAATTCCAATTATTATTATTTAGGTATGATGTGAATACTGTATTTTGTCACATCTGTCATTAGATGTAACTGTACATGTATTTCACAAAGCTGTAAAATAAAAATAAACCTGATTACCTGGATTTTTTTTTAAATTTACTACATTTGGTCAACAACCTGTGATGTCATCTAGTCCAGGAATTTTTTTAATGTGCGGACTCCATTGTACGATTCGAGATATTATACAAAATATTGATGGACGTTTTGTTTCGATTTTAAAAGTTATCCACTAAGAATTATAAGAAAATTGTTCATATTTACTTAAACTATAACACATTTTGTGAAATTCAAATTATTATAGCCTGGTATTTTCAAGGTTAGCTTATGTAACTTTGAACTGATAAAAAAAACTACCAACACGATTGACATAAGTATGTCTTTTTCAAGCCCCTATGCAACTGTTGAAAATACCGGGCGTATGTGTTAACAAAGGCAAAGATGATTTGAATAAGATGGTACTTAATTACTTAAACAACAAAAGTTTCCTTTCCAAGCGTCAAAATTACATCCATAAAAGTAATAATCAAGGAATGATTTTGTGTTTACTTTTAAGGACGCAATTTCAATGTATGAAGTCATGTGAAGTGCCCTGAAGCGTCTCAGGCGAGTGCAAGAGGTTAGGAAGAAGAAGAAGACGCGGCCCTGAGCCCGCCTTGCCCGCGACTACTCCTAGCTTAGCAAATATTATCCATATCGGTGGAAGGCATTCGTGTTAATCACACTCTACTTACTTCACAATAATAAAACATACAATAAATACTAGCGCTGAATCTATTGGTCCCGCCATATAATTTTTAAACAAATTACAGAACAATTGGACCCTGGGGGCTTCCCGATTCTATATAAATATACATACAAATTAAGAAATCGTGTATCGGTACAATATGCTCACATTCTGAGGTAATTTCATAACAAATTGACCACAAAACATCAACAGGTCGGCCCCATTCGGCGATGAAGCCAACATCACTGGAGAGATTCATTCACATTTACCTAAACTAACAAAGCACAGTCATTGTTCGCTCATCAGTCACACGGAGACCAAGGTCACTCGTGCAGGTTTTTGCTGAGCAACAGGTTATTGTGCGGCCCCGACAAGTGTCGAATCAACTCGGGCATCACTTCAAACGACATCTGACAGAAGCAGCAATTAAACCTGCCGACACTGTTACTCCTCCCATCGTTCTCACTCGACGATATAACATTCCGATGCACTGAACACAAATGTTTTAACAAGTGGGCCTTCTGTTTGAACATGGCCACGCACAGCCGACACGCAAACGGTTTCTCCCCGGTGTGCACTCGAAGATGAGTCTTGAGATTCCACGACATGCCAAATTGTTTGCCACAGTATTCACAGCGGTACTCTCTCACAGGTGGCTGCTTGCTCGAGCCCTGTTCCTCGTCTTGCGGTTGGTACAATGGTTGCGAGTCGTCCACTGCGCCGACTTGGGCCTGGCACAAAGACCACGCTCCCCAGGATCCCGCACTGGGAGGTCTTGGTTCAGGAGGAGCCGGAGCAGGGGAGCCTCTTTCAGCAGGGTGGGGCGGAGCAGACACGCTTAAAGGATGAGCCATGAGTCTCGGTCCACTGACATAAGCTGCGCTCTTACGATACCTCAACTGCGCCATCTCTTCCAGATAACTCGGCGAGTACGGGACAAAAGGTTGATTCTGTGATGGTGAATTGTGAAAACCAGGTCGTCGCTTCCGGTGTGGCGTGACAACATAGTTTTCTGGAGATGTTTGCACAAGGGATATTAAATCGGCGTCTGGTGGCTTTAGCCCGCTGTAGTCTTCGTGCTTCAACACTCGGGAGTCCAAGTCAAATGGTTCCATGTACTGAGATTTTCGTTTCACTCTGGCTTGTTCTTGCACTCGATACGCTAATCTCTCGGCGAATTGTCTTTTATAGAAATCTTCTGTGGGGGGATCGTCAACACTGGATGATGTTGATCTTCTCCTTGTTATAAGAGGCTGAAACAAATAGGAACAATAATTATAACATAGAAATCAAAATAGTTTTCTACTTTTGAGTATGGGGGACATACATGCATGTCATCAGCAGACTTGCGCTCTGTGCAATAAGGATCTATACAATATGTCATGAAAATTTGGAGGGACCTGTGTTAATAATTGTCATTGTAAAAATAGAATGCTGCTCTCTCAACCCTCCGTAGGTCCAAACATTATGGAGCTTTAGTTCTTTTTTTTTTTTTTTCAATTTTTATTTCAATATAATAATACATATTTTTATTCAATGACTACCTACTTCAGCCAAACTGCATAGCAGTTTGTTGGCCGATTGTACTTCTAATGCAATGTGCTAGTAAAACACATGATTTCAAGTTGCTGTTACTCCTATTCCCTTGATTTATGGGAAACATCCTTAAAGAAATAAAAATGTATTTTAAAATATGTAACATTTTATGACACTTACTTAAAGACTAAATTAAATTGTTTAAATCTGCAAAAAAATACTATGTGTGTTTTTTTCGCACAGGTGCAACAAACAGAGGGTTAAAAAAGGAAGGAAACAAATGAGGTGCCCACGTGAATTGACGTAGACAAAACTGTGTCCCGGCCGTGTTGCTAGAGAAAAGGCATATATACAAATATTTTATAACTTTTAGACGGCAATCCCATACAAGACTGATGTTTTCTCACTGAGAAAAAAGTTCCAAATTCAAGAATGTTCGATCGATAGCTCAGGTGGTAGAATGCTTGCATTCCATGCCGAAAGCTCGGGTTCGAATCCCACCGAGGGTGTCAGAAATGATTTCCCGTTTCGGTGTTTATTTCGAACCCCAAAATAAAATACCGGCAAGGTTTACTCAGCCTTCACAAGAAATGAGTACCAGCACTCTAGGGAGCTGGGAAACCTCCACTTCAACTGAAGTGGTTGGCGTAAGGCCGGCCCCCTTACCTGTAAAAATAAATAGGTTCAACTCGCCACATGCGACCCCTTCGGGGATAACGCGGCAAGAAGTTACACTATGTGTGTAGCTTAGTTGCATTGCGTTTTTCTGACCTCATTGCTGAACTATAATTTTCACTAGAAGCGCTGATAATCTTCCATACATTTCACAATATATGGAAGCGATGGTTGAGTATTTACACAATCTTTTGTACTCCGATACTTAATTTATTTTGGGTCAGAATACTCTGTACTAAGATGGTGAAAAAAAAAAACCTATTTGAGCCAATAATGGAAAGATGGACTTACTTTATTTAATGGAATTGTGTCTACATCCAAGTCTCTAGAATTTTCCGGATCACTATTGACATGTTCAGAGCTTCTCGCTAAAGACAAATTAACAGGATTCAAAGAACTTCTTCTCCTCAATCCAACCCTCCCACAGTCCTTCCTGTCTTCCCCACACTCGTCTTCCAGTTCGCCTTCTTCTTTCTCATCATAACTGCTTTCATTTGACATCACTTCATTCTTTACTCTCACGTCATCTGCTTCTCCTTTCCGGTCTTTCCCCTTGCTGCATCCAGCTGAGGGTGTTGCTCTGTCACTCTCTGATAATGAAGACCCTCCGGGATCCGGTAAAAGTTTGTTGCTTTCGTTGCTGTTGATGTCTGTTTTGGATGTGGATCTCGATCTGTCCGAAGATTTTGTTCTGTGTACGTCGTGGTCTAGGGGCCTTATGTCTTTTGTTGATTTCCATACGTCTGATTTTATATCTAGCAGTTCGAACAGCTCTCGCATATCATCTATCTCGCCAGACTGAAACACAAAAATACATGGTTATTCCTTAAAATTCAACAAAATAAAAAATGGCTTGGTCGTGAAGAAATAATGTGTCACCAATTATTTGAAGTTTTTTAACAAAAGAATATGCTGTGCTCAATTTATGTCACACTATTCTATAAAAATGTAAATAAAATAAGATGAGGCACAAAAAAGCAAAACATTTGACAGAACAGTTAGCCATTTTGAATTTGAAAAACAAGGCGGAAACTGAGAATTTGTTCATAAATTGCACGCTGTGGCAGCACTGTAACTTCCTAATTGAAAAAGCTTTTAAAGTAAATACACAGCTATCGCTATTTTGTCAAATAAATTATCCAAGAAACAAACCTCGATGTATGCTTGGCCGCTATAAAGAAAATCCAATAGATGTCGCATCAGCTTGCTTTTTATTCCAGACATGTGGATAGCCATGGGGAAATCTTGCAGTGGTGTATCGTCTAAAATTTTCCTGAAAAATAAAAAAATACATTTAAATACTTTAAGTTGGTGATAGTTAAAAAGTTCCAGAAAATAATTCAATGCCCAAATCATTTATTTTTAGGAGTTAAAAATTGTAACTGTTTTATTTATACCTACCTACGTGTTTATAAAAATTAAATTTTTAACTACCATTTTGGCAACAAATGAGAACAAAAAATAAAATATAGGTAAACAAATAAGGCAGGTAGGTATATAATGAATGACATGGTTGAACACAAAAAAAACAGTTGGCAGCCTTGTAGGTAAAGAAAACAATGACAAAAAATGACTACCTAGCTGTCAAAAAGGAATTTCGGTGCTAGACTTTCCAAAAAACATTAGAAATTGATTTCTTGTGGTATCAGGTATTGTTCATATTTTTTTTTTAAATACATGGACTCTAAATTTTGCAATAATTATTACGTACGAAACGGAGAGTCGAGGAAGTATTCCGAGACGCATCTTGTGAGCGCCCTAGAAAGTGAAGGAAAATTATTTATTGCCACATAATAACACAAACTTATTAACTAATATTGTAGGTACAATACATTTGTGTGTTTAAAGGTTTGTAAATTTATTTCAATAAATATATTTTACACCTGGGGCAAATTTGCTCTAAGCAATATTTTGATCGGAAATGAAATGGACAAAAGAAACACGTCGATTACCAACATTCAGGCAACGCAGTTCGAGTAGGAATTTGTCTATGATTTCCCTTCGTGGTAAAGACGATGGAAATAGTCAGCAGGAGGTGGCAGGCCCTCTGATAGCTTGGCGATACATGCTTTATTATTTGATTCTACCCATCTTGGGTAACTTTGATCCTAAATCCCTTTTCACACAATTTGATCCGGTGCCGGATCGGTTGCCGCGCAATGTATGGGGTTGTACTTTCACACGATGCGGTGTGGTTTGTCCGGCAATCCCATACATGTCACGACCCGATCCGGACGAAACCGGACTACTCGACTACCCCCTTCCATGATTACAAATGGTTGCAATGGAAATATTTTGAGATGAATGCAGGCCCGAATTAAGGGCGGTTCGAGCAGTGCGTTAGAACCAGGGCCCCCACGTCCTAGGAGCCCCCAAGACGTTTTAAAACAATATTCTAAAATAACTTAGACTTTTTTTACTCTCGTTGTCTATGCATATTCGTTATATGGTAGGTGAGGATGAAGGGGTGGGAATAGGGGAGAAAGGAGTTGGGGCCACTCATGACTTTCCCCGTACCAGGGCCCCCAGTGACCTTAATCCAGGCCTGGATGACTGTACCAAGGTGTTGAAATGAATGTACAAATGCACGCGATCATCGGAAACTGGGTAAGATGGTTGGGTTGACGAACTCTTAGGAATCAGGACAGTGGGAAACCCCAGATAAAAGTGGCCGGATGGAGTGGTGGTAGACTGTCGTGTGCTTGTTTGTCTTAAGTCGATCAGAGGTAATTTCACATGAGCAATGTTTGTAAAGGGTACTTTTTTTTTTGGACCAATGTGTCTAATGAAAACTGGAAATTGATTTTCAAAATATTTAAAGCAACTCTCACATTATCGTGTTTTACGTTTCTTTCTTAGCTCAGATTGTGTAGAATGGGATTTTAAGACGATTTCATTGAAAGGTCATCTTTGAATTAAACGGTAGATTAACCAATTAAGCACTGGAGGGACGAAAGGTAGCTGGATAGTGGTAAACTATGGGTAAACCCTAGAATTTAGATAAAGGTGGCCGGATGGAGTAGTGGCAGACTGCCGTGCGGTAGGAGTATTGGACTGGAGAAGAACACATTGGACACTCGGTGGCTGCGATTTAAGGATTCAAGGAAACCAAGACCCACCCGAGGTTGTCGTGGCATTGATGATGATAGTGATGTTGAATGGAATTGTTTAGTCAGACCTGATGAGCGGGCTGGCGGCTGCGACCACGATGCGGTGCGCGGAGAGAGGCGGCCCGCCCTCGCAGTGGAAGCGCACGTCGGCGTGCAGGCCTCCGCGCCAAGCAGCGCCCACCTCGGCAGCGATGCACGCGCGGTGCTTGCCGTAGCTCAGCGTCAGCAGCCCCTCACCCATGCTGCTGCCGCGCCCGCTGACCACCCTGCAACACAACATGACACAACATTAGCAAGCTGTAGTAGAACTACAGTAGGAGTAGTGGTAGCTCAGCGTCAGCAGCCCCTCACCCATGCTGCTGCCGCGCCCGCTGACCACCCTGCAACACAACATTAAACAGCATCGGCTACCAACGAATGTCGTTTCATTTTTATTATAGAGTCAAGGCGTAACTTTTCCAGCAAACAAATAAAAAGTCAAAAAAAAAAATTTTAGTACATCTTAAATATTGTTGCGTGTGTGTAATTGTGTGCCTGTATACGTTGTGTCTCTGTAAGTCTGTGATTAAGTCTCTAGATGTTGGTACTTCAATAACTATATTTGTTCGAGATTGTGTGAGTGTGTAGGTACCTACTCGAATATTCCAAATATACCTATTGTTTTGACGAAATCTCGCATGTGCCAGTTCTCAATATTACGAGAATAACCTTTATTCTCACCTACAAATCGAGACCGTGATGTTCTGTAGCAAGACTTGTATCTAAAAATTCTAAACCGTCGAGCTATGTACAGTTCAACAGCAACTCTGTGTACGAACTGCATGTGAACCGTATCTTAAAATAAATAACCGCAATTTTTATTAAATAACACCCGGTAAAATCATTACAATATGCATTAGAATGTCTATGAGACAGGCTTCTATGTTTTATGCTCCAACATTAGCATTTGAAGGCCGCAGAATGTTCTTCCTAAGTAATCCATTATACACAAATTATAACAGCATCATACACATGTCAAATCTAAAGGCCAAGATCGAATTTATGATCAAGGCGTTTTTTTTCTTTCGCCAATTGCAGAGACTGGCTATTACTGTGGCTGCAAGGGGATTGGAATTGGTATGAATTAATTATTAGTGGCAAACAAGAATAGCTTGAATATGTGGGCATTGACTAATCAAGACGTGTGGAGCGACGAATAGAAGAAACCAATCTATGAATTTAAAAATGTATTGTTAAACTTTTTACAAAATTATTTTTTATGAGAAGAATTACGCTTACAAAGATAAATAATATACAAAGCAGAGCAGACATTGTTTTTGTTTTAGAAAGCCTCCCGGCTATTTTTTTCGGGTTGTGAGACCAAAAATAAAGTTTCAACCATTTTTTTTTAACGGGAAAAGTGACTTCAATGCGAAATTAAATATTTTTTATGTGTCAATACATAAGTGGAGAAAATAGTAGGTAGTTTATAAATATTGCGTAAGTATTGAAGGTAAGCTGAAATAAAAATCACCGTATCTTTTCTTATCTCACTTTTACATCATTTTCCTCTGTATTAATACAAACATGGCTTTAGATTTTTTATTCAGTCAATAAGTCAATTTTCCCATACTAAAAAGAAGCCTTCCATCTAGTTTCTGATTCAACACATATTTTTTTGCGTACATTCAAATAAAAACATGTCTGTATTTTCTTGATGGTTCTTTGCAACAACTCTATCTGTGTTAGTCAAGTATAAATCTTTAGGTTACAAGTAAATCATAGTACTGTACTGTATCCTGCCGCCGTTCCACTAGGGGTGGCCGGTACCTCCGCAGATGCATCTCAATTTTTTCTGTCCTTGCATACCTCTTTCATCTCTTCCACATTCATCACTTTCTTCATACATGTACTCTTCTCTTATCCTCACTCTGAATTCTTTCGCAATCTCACGTATTTGGTATATCCATTCCTTCCTTGGTCTTTTCCTTCTGCGCTTTCCTCTGATGTTTCGTATACAAAAAAATAACTGAAGCGCCTCGCAAAAATATAATCTGTACACAAATGTGGGCGAAAGATTGTCCTCTATCGGTCGAAGTAAGAAATAATAATATCTAATACTGTGTGTTCTAAGAACCAGTCTGCTAGAGGTGACTCGATTGTCCCAGAGAAAGGATTGCTTTTATGGGACCGGGCACTAAAGCGTATTTGCATATGACCTCATGGCCGTCAATAATCACTAAAATCAACAATGAAACCGTCTAAATTTAGAAATCAACATAATATTATAATTTTCCATGCTTTTTATACAAATAACTACAGCACTCCTACACCTATAATTTATCAATAATCTAAGTTGCATAGACTTAACATTTAAGATTCATATTACATGTATTTCCATTAGCAGACACGTATAATTTTGCGCTTACATGTATGCCGCATGTGAACTTACAACATAAAAACCCAATCTCAAATGAACAAAAGCGCTACAACTCTTGCCGAAGTTCCCTGGAACAGGGGTAACATTGGCAAAGTGAACCATTTTTACAGTATGGGTGGTCAGCCTCATACTTACCTATTAGTCAAGGAACTTTTTTCATATTTTAAATAAAAGCAGAGCATACACGGTCAATAATACTGACAGTATTGAAAAATATTGTCAGTAATACTGATCGTGTAATCCGAGGTATTGAAGTACTGAAGAGGGTACTGAAGATTGATGCTTCAATCCATTCATTCCTCAGTTCTGGTCGCCGAGTAGTGGGGATACTGACAGTAATAATGACCGTGTGGCCGGGTTTGCTTCATTCTTCAGTAATGAGGCGGGTTTAGGTTGTGAAAACACGTGCCATCTAATTGATGAAATCTTGGAGTTCGACGTTGGTTTGCTTTTTGTAGAGTTGCCGTTTATTTTTTCTGAAAACGTGAAGCCTGCTTATTTTCTTACGAATTTAAGTTAAATTACGTTTTAAATTAAGTTAAATTAAGTTTAATTACGATAAATTTATCTTCCTCAGTTATTAAATTGTGCAAAAACTCGTGCATCCAAAGTAAGTACAAGATTATTTTTAAAATACTGTGAATTTAAACCTCTGGGTACCACGGTCCTCATGAAAGTCAAGTACCACAGGGGTCCTTTTTGGACCCCAAATATTTTTTTCCATTTTAAATCTTGGGTTATTGAATAGGAAGTTGAAACTTGGTACTTTCACATGTTTTTGAATGCTAATAATGAATTTTACCTTCAAGTTTACTCATCTTTTAACTTATGCCCAAAAATAAATAAAAGGTGCAACTTGTTTTTTCTTGTATTTTCTGAAGAAACAATATTTTAAAACGGAGTTTACAAAGGTCATACAGCAGAGAAAGTTAAATTCTCGTAAAAGTGTTGGGTCCCAAAAGGACCCCATGGTACTCGGAGGGTTAATAACGAAAATATTAATCATAACTTCATTTACATTTTGTTAAATAATTTGCAGATGGAGGATAATATGGACGAAGATCTTAAATTATTTATTCATACTTTTGAATCCATGCCCGAATTGTGGAGCTCCACAGATCCAAATTACATGAAAAAAAATAAAAGGATGGAAGCCTTAAATAAATTATTGCCTTTGTACAAAAAAATAAAACCTAACGCGGAAATTTCCGATGTCAGGAAAAAAATAAATACATTAAGATCAAATTTTCGAAAAGAACTTAAGAAAATTGAATCTTCGAAAAGGTGAGAATATATACCAACATTTTGATTTTCTTAGTAAAATTTTATTTAGGCATTAGGTATAGTTGTTTTTATAATAATTATATAAAAAAGAAAATATGAAATGAATTTATTATGTTATTAAAGGTCTGGATGTGGTACCGAAGACATTTACACTCCGTCGTCATGGGTATTTTATGCTCTTCAATTTCTTGATAAAATCGAGCAGCCATTCGAAACCCACTCGTCGATTGATGTGGAAAACGAGGAAGAGGAACAGGTATGATTTTGATTGTTTGGTTTTTACCATAAATTTCAGTATTAAATTTTTTGAAATAAAAAATTAACATTTGCAAAAGTATTATGACAAATTATTATGTAAGATTAAAATATGTTCCTACTATGTTCTTCACGAAGACTAGCCCCTACATCTATGCTTTCAATTTCGTTTTGTGCACTAAAGTTTAGAGATTCCTTTTTTAAGTAATTATGCAGATAGCAGCATGCTAGTGTAATTTTTGTTGCTTTGTCAGGACCAAGATTTATTGGCTTTTGAAACACACCAAATCTTGATGCGAGAATGCCAAAGGCATTTTCGACTACACATCGAGCTGTGGACAGTCGTTTATTGAAAGTATCTTGCTCCTTTGTACATTTTTTTTGAGGGTATGGTTTCATAAGGTTGCAGTGCAAAGCAAAGGCCTCATCTGCCACAAAAACGTAAGGAAAATAATCCTCTGAACCTGGTAACTTTGTGGGAGGTGGAATATGCAATTGCTTTTTTAGAAACAAATCCCAAAATTTTGTATAAAAGAGGACCCCACCGTCGGAGATCCTACCATTAGCTCCTACATCCACCATTATAAATTCCTTATTTGCATTGACCAATGCCATTAAAACAATGCTAAAGTGTCCTTTATAATTATAATACAGAGAGGAGGTATTAGCCGGTTTTTTTATGGCGATATGCTTTCCATCAAGAGCTCCGAGACAAGTAGGAAAGTGGCAGTTCTTGCTGAATTCTGCTGCAGTTAATAACCATTCCTCTTCTGTTAAGGGAAGCTGTAAAAAAAAAAAAAAATTTTTTAAATAATAATAAGATTGTTATTATTAGTAGTAATAAAAATTTGCTGTAATTAGTTACAAAGAATGTCAATCATTTTTAAAGCATGAAATATGAACATCGAGGAATTTTTTAACTCTTGTTTTATTTTTTAGGCTCAAGAAACTACAAACATAATTCCAGAGGACGATGTTATCACTCAGCCTTCGACTTCAATAAATTACAACAGAAAATCCAAAAAACAAAAAAAATGTAATAAACAATCAGAGCTGCTGAATTTAGCGTGTGAGTACCTGACCAAGGAAAAAGAAGGAGATTACAATCTTAACTTAGCGAAAGTTTGGGCTACAAAATTGCAAAATTTGGATGCGACCCAAAAAATACTTGCCGAAAAGGCCATAAACGACATTTTATTTGAGGCTACAATGGGGAATCTGCATCACAACTCCGTTAAAATCAACGAGCCGCAATCTTCCTGCCTACGCTGCTCTGGTCACCTACAACAGCATGGTCCTCCCATCCCCAAAAATGTTTCCTTACCCCAAAATTATTCGCAAAACAAAGTGTTTTTGCCTATTAACACCCTTCCAAGAGATCTACAATTTCAAAACCCGGCTCTATCTCCAAACCGGATTCATCAGACTCCGTCTGCCTCAACATTTCTTAACAAAACTCAAAGGCCAAATAATTTTCCTACACATTCCTCAAATCCTTCTCAAATCCTAAACCAAACTCCCGTTCCTAGTACCATCAATTTCCTTACTACCACCAGCTCTCCCTCTGAAAATTTTTCAGTCCAAAATAATTTTTCCACACATTCCTCAAATTATTCCCAAATGCAACACGAAACTCCCATTCCAAGTCCAATCCATTTCCTTCGTACCACCAACTCTAACTCTGAAAATTATTCGGCCCAACATAATTTGCTTATTCATTCATCAAATCCTTCCCAAATACTGAACGGAACCGTTCCTAGTCCAGTCCATTCATCAAATCCTTCCCAAATACTGAACGGAACCCTTCCTAGTCCAGTCCGTGTCCCTTCTACCACCACCACTTCCCCCCAAAAAATTATGATTTTAAACAATAATAACAATTATGATCCAATCGATGATAACGGCATTTCATCAAAAAATAACTTGAAGGACTACTATCATACATTTTGTGAATAAAATAAAATTTTGTAAAGTGTATAAATGCCTATACATACTAATAAAATATTTTACTAATTGAATTTTTTTGTTCAACTTACCTTGATATAATCTCGAAGCACATAGATGAGAGTTTCACATGTTTCAATTATCATTGAACTAATTGCTGCTGGGGAAATCAATGCTGAGAACTTGAGGTCAGCAAAATTTCTTCCTGTCGCCAGGTATCGCAAAGTAACAGCGAGTCGCTCTTTTGGACTGATACTTTGTCTCATATTAGTGTCTTGCTTTTTAATATGAGGTGAAACCATGTCCAATAAAGTTAAAAACGTTGTTTCACTCATTCGAAAATAATTTTTGAAATCTGCAGGATTATTAAGTACTATTTCATTCAATAGGTTTAAATGGGTGTACCTGTCTCTTTCCAACAGCCAATCCTTAACCCATATTCTTCTTTTTTTTCTTTTCTTTACAACAGCAGAAGCTATAACTATTGCCAAACAGGCTCTATCCATGTTAAGTTATCTACTAAAGGATGGAAAGCGGGAACTGACGAATAATATTGACAGTAATAATGACCGTGTGAATTAAACGAACATCAGTAATACTTTCAGTAATAATGATCGTGTAATCACAGAAAATACTGAAGAAGGGCACCTTCAGTACTTTTATCAATACCTACTGTCAGTATTATTGACCGTGTATGCTCTGCTAAAGGTTCTTTAACAAATAGGGTGGATTGAGGCTGACAAACTATACAGTAAAAATACTTTTTACCAATGCTATTCACTATTTGGGTGAAATGCTGCAAACATTATGTTCATTTGAAGTTTCGATTTTATTTTGTGTATTTAAAAAAAATAAGACTGAAAAATACAATAAAAACCTAGATAGAATACAATAGGTACAATGTTAAAATTATATTATTTTTGAGTAAAGATATTTTTCTCAACATCGATAAATAACCAAATAAATAATATTTAAGATTTCACTCGCTAAAAATCCAAAGACATAAAAAAATGTGACGTCACACGGTAGGGTTGCTGGGGAAAAGGCAAAGTAATATTTTCTAATTGGTTATTAAGGACCCTAGTCAAATAGAGAGAACTGTGGCGTTTACCCGCTGATAAGGACCCTTGTCAAATAGAGAGAACTGTGGCGTTTACCCGCTGATAAAATAATCAACTTTAATTTTTTTAACAGAGTCCATTCTATGTAATAGAGGCACTGAAAATGGAGTTATAATATAAAAATCAGTTTTCCAATAATTGTCACTTTTCTTACACTTTTCACAGCTATTATCAGGTAATTAACAAATAAATACATCCATTACAAATGATGATAAAGTATTTTTTGTAGCCGTTTAGATTTCTACACACCTACATACATATATGTATAGATACATCAGAAATGATTCTTAACTTCAGTATTTCTTTCAAGCCTTAAATAAATACTGGCAAGGTTTACTCAGCCTTCACAAGAAATAAGTACTAGCCTCCTCGGGAGCTGGGAAACCCTGACTACAACTGAAGTGGTTGGCGTAAGGCCGGCCCCCATACATGTAAAAATAAATAGGTTCACTCGCTTATGCTATCCCTTCGGGGGGAACGCCGCAAGAAGTTACACTATATGTGTGGCTTAGTTGCGTTTTTTACGTTACGATCTAGTTAATGAATTCGATTATCATAATTTTGGCTAGACACATAAAAAAATAATGAAAAAATGTAACCTATAAGCGACGCGACGCTTCAGTATTGCAAAGATAGTCAAAGAGAAGTCGGGGTTATAGCCGCGGGGGCCAAGAGGGCTGATCTTTCTAGCGTGTTTCGAATGGAACAACGTTGGTTCGATCCCCGCTTGGGTCACTTGACTTTAACTTTGACCCTGGTTCAACAGATGTTATTGGGTAAATATTATTTAATAATTCATTAATAAAAAACAATAATGAATTATTAAATGATGATATTAATACCTGTTTCTGGCCAGACAGAATAGGTTGGTGAATTGCATTCCTCTTCACAAATCTATTTAAAAAAAAAAAAAAGATAGGGGTGAACAATCCGTAGAGCCAAAAGTAGTCAACAAATTGTAAAAATTGTTTTCATTATGAAAATAAAGGCTTCAAAAAAACTGGAAGCTCCTTAGCTTTTATACAAAGGTTGATAACAGGCTGAACAATCATACTACCGTAAACAAATGTTCATTCTACCAATGTCATTCTTGTTTCAGAGAAAGGTGGCAAGACTTGCAGGTTACAGGGTTGGTTTTCATTTGAGTTTTAAGCTTCATTTTGTTAGTCCGCACTCACATAAAGTTAAAACAGTTTACTTGTGGGTGCACTAAATATGAATCTGATTTTATTTCTTACCTTTGCAACCTTTGCTTACCTTGCACCTTAGATTATATATTAAACTGAGAAAACTTCGTTTCAAATTAGTTCATACTTATAACTCTCGTCAATTTTTCATAGATGCAAGAGGCAAAAAAAAATGTGACGTCATACGACCAAACAAATATTTTGTAGATGGGCAATAAGGACTCTTGTCACATTTTTTTTTCAAGTTGCGTATAGAGTCCATTTGTTTTTATTTTCAACGATATTTTCCTGAGCATAACTACATTTCTCTATTGCACGCGCTTGTCAAGAGCCACAATTTTATTACTTTTCGAATAACCTATTTGGGATTCACCGGAGAAGTTCCTGGAATTTATTCATAACTGGATGAAATCAGTGTTAGTAATATTGGGCAATATACGTGGAATTTAAGAAATGATTCAGCCTTGTGGAAACTTCCTATTGGAAATAATGATTCACTATGAGAAAGAAAATAAAACCTAAGTATACGAGGAATGGTCTGGATATACTCGTACCTACTCGTGTCGACGATTAAGGGGTAAACAACGATACCATGTTGAAAGCACCGGTTCTCATCAGATCACGGAAGTTAAGCAATATTGGGCGCGGATGCTACTTGGATGGGTGACCGCTCAGGTACACCGCGTGTCGTTGGCATCTTGGACCGGTCCATAGTCCTGTGGCAACACTTCGGACTCGTAAATGGAAGGTTGTGGATTCGGATCCCGGCGGAGCACAAAAAATATACCATTTATATTTCCAAATATGCTCTTCGCTGGGTTGAAAAAATCATAAAGCCTCTAGGTACCAAGAACGGTCACTAAAGGTCCATCCAGCCTTACAGCAACTGGGTCCTGCTTGAGTATTGGCGCTTTGTAGCGACGACCAAGCTCGTACACCTCTGCGGCACTACAACAAGTGTCATAGACCCCTAGAGTCTCTAGAATCTAGGGTGTCTCCCGCACAGGATTTCTTTAAAAAAAACGGGGACTAATGACAATATAAATAACGCGTGTCACGGCAAATAAATCAAAGATAACTCGTCCACAGACAGCTCAGCTATTGACAAATCGGTCACATGACAGTTTGTCCACATGACTTTTCGGTCACAGACAAGTCGGCCACACATAACTCGTCCACAAACACATCGGTGACGGACGGACAATTCGGTCACACGAATTCTCGGTCAACGACATTTGGTCACAGGTGAATTGACGCTTTCTATAGCGACGACCAAGTTTAAAGAGCGCTCTTGAATATTATTATTATAAACACATTTGATCATTATCATCTTCTTCGAGGATTGCATCTCTATCATTATTCCACTAGGGGTGGCCTTAACATCTGCACAGCTTCCTCCACTTTTTTTTATCCTTACAAAATTACTTCGAATTCTCTTTCTACGTTCACTAGGTTAACACTCGTATAGGTACTCCATTCTTCATATCGACATAAACACAATTGTTTAGGAGAGCAGTTTAAAGTTTGAGATTGCAGAAAAATGGCATCACTTTTTTGTTTTTTATCATATCGTTAAAATCAATATAGCTGTAAAATAAAAAAAAGTTAAGGCATTTATTGGCATTCCTATTAATGTGGTTTTACGATTGTTTTATGTCACAAGCGCCTTTACGACAAAAAAGGCCAAAATCTTGTCGGTTACACCAAAACCATACTTCGAAAACGCAGTTGTTTGCTTGGGCATAAACAGCGCAAAAATCATCGTAGAGCTATGGGAGTTAGCGCATTAGAAAGAGCGGAAAATTCAAGTGGGATAGCATTCATAACTCATTTTTGACCAGAATGTCCCCTACTGCCTTTTGAAAGTCGATATAATTTTTTCAAAAAATCTACAAAGTCAATTTACATTTTCTCGATTTCGAAGTCACTTAATATCTCCTATCATAATATTATCAATATTCCATTACATTTTATTCTATAAACTTTGATCACGGAAATAATGTAGAATAATTTTATGGCTATGAAATTGTTAAAGACTTACAATTCCGTACCTCGTCTCGACTGTTATATTCATTTCGTTTGATACAATTTTTCACATTGTGTTCAGTGAACCAAAAAATTAACCAGAGCTGTGTACCTACGCCAAGTCTACAATCTACCATAGAGTTTTTAACAACAAAAAACACTGGAACTTATACACTCACTAGAGGCGCTGTTTCAGTTTCCATGTATTTTTTGGTAAATGCTATGGTATAGTTGAAATGAATGGTTGTATACTTTGAGAACTGTACACATTTCTTAGCTGCCTACTGCTATCACTTGTAACCAGTTAAATTGCGAAAGCGAATTGAGAATGGCGCCAATCGAGCTATTTCTTATTTACAATAAACTCCACCGCAGTTCGTCCGTCGGTAGCGCAGTTGACAGAGCGCTTGCGTTCAAAGCCAGAGGGATAAAATTCGAACTCCGTCTAAAGTTTCGCACATTATTTCCCGTTAACCCAAAGTATAGTACCGGCAATGTTTACTCAGCCTTCACTAGAAATAAGAACCTACTCCCTCGGAACTGGAAACCCCTTTCGAGATGACAGGTAAGAAATGAGAAACCCCTACTTCAACTGAAGTGGTTAGCGTAAGGCCGACACTTTTACCTGTAAAAGTAAATAGGTCTCAAATCGCAACATGCGCCCCCTTAGGGGATAACGCAGCCAAGAAATTACACGATATCGCCCCCCACAGTGCTTGTCTGGCTGATCTACCATTTGATTCAAATATGGCCTTTCAAGGAACATTCTACAGAATCTGAGCAAAGAAAGAAACGTAAAACACGATAATGTGAGAGTTGTTTCAAATATTTTTAAATAAATTTCCAGTTTTCATAAGACACATTGTTCCAACACACATACAAACATTGCTCATGTGAAATTCCCTCTGGTGGTAGCTTCTTGACTGATAGGTTGTTATGAGGCTGACCTCCCGTGCTGTAAAAATTGGTTCACTTTTGCCAATGCCACCTCGATTTCATGGAAAGACGGCTGGAGGTGCAAAGTTTAGGTTCATGTGAGGTTTTGTTTAATTTGTACGCACACATGCAGAATGTGTAGGCGCGAGCGTACATGTGCCAGTCGGAGGGCATGCATTTATGCTAACATATCTTTGCAACTTAGACTATAGATTATAGACGTTAGACAAAGGGACGACTTGTGTTGCTTAGTTGCATTATCACAATCGCTTACGTTACTTTTTTAAAACAATTATTCAAGTGAGTAACTATGTATGCAAATGCGCGAGCTGAAAGTAAAAGTGCGCCTAGATATCGGAAAGGTTGAAGGCTGTACTCGCATACTACGTAAACAAGCCCGGATTAAGACCCCTGGGGGCCCTGGTGCGGGAAAGTCAGGGGTCCCCTAGCCCCATAGCCCCCACAAAAAAATTACAGTATGGATGGTCAGCCTCATACCAACCTATAAGTCAAGGAGTACTTGGGATCAGTCAAGGAATACTCTTCTCGCGACAAAAAAAATACTTTGGAACCAAAATCATCACTTGCGTTTTAAATATATTTTTTGGAATCCAGTTCGGGAGACTCCCCAGATTAAAAAAAACTTGAAGTCTGAGACAATTGTTAAAGGGAAATTCGTCTTATCTTTTTCCCAAAAAAAATATGGTGAGACATTGTCTAAACAATTTCATACAAGTCGCCATGGGCGTTTTTGGTTCCGGAGGCCCCTTTTGATTTGGACCCCAAGAAAAATAAAATTAAACTTCTTCTTCAACTTATTTCTAAAAAGTATTTTGTGGCCTCTTTGGTCGTGAATACCTTAACCTAATAACCCGGGCTCCCTAACAAATTTATTTTGAAAAATCCTTTGAAGTATATTTGTCAACTTCTTGGGGGCCCTGGGCTGGAAGTCTCCTCTCCACGGTAATTCTTACCAACCGAATATCGTTAATAATTGTATGAAGACAAACCAGCAGTTTACTTGCGGCCATCTTGGATTGACAGGTCTTCATATAAACATAACCGATATTCGGTAGATAAGAATTACCGTGGTGATGAGATTTCCATCCCTGGTTCGGTTGCACCGCTCAAACCGCCCTTAATCCAGGCCTCTACATGCACACTGTTCGATAAATGCTAACTACTCGTAAAGTTCCTTATCGCACGTTGGAAAATATTTCAATAGGTCAATGCATTGAAAATTGTGTCTAATGAAATTTCAATGGGTCGTTAGCACATTGCGATAAATACCAGTGGCTTTTTATAATCGTGTTAAACAAATAGGCTGTCGGAAATTGTGTGTAATAATTTCAATTGAAATTTATGGTAAATGTTATAATTTATGTTATGAAATTATTAAGCTAAGAAATACCTCCTTCATCTCCCTTCTTATAGATCTAATGTACATACAAGATAACTGAATAAGTACTGATTCACAGATTTGAGAAATCGTAGATAAAACATTTTATCGTGTGTAACTTTTCACAGTAACGCAACTAAAAACGCAAAAAAACGCATCGCAACTAAGCTACACATATAGTGTAACTTCTCGCTGCGTTATCTCCAAAGGGTTTCACATGTGGCGAGTGGAACCTATTTATTTTTACTGGTAAGGGGGCCGGCCGTACGCCAATCACTTGAGTTGAAGTGGGGGTTTCTCAGCTCCCGAGGGGGCTGATACTCGTTTCTTGTGAAGGCTGAGTAAACCTTGCTGGTATTTTATTTTGGGTTTTGAAATAAACGCCGAAACGGGAAATCATTTCTGACACCCTCGGTGAGATTCGAACCCGAGCGCTTGGCATGGAATGCAAGCACTCTACCAACTCAGCTATCAACCACACTGATAGTAAGTGAACTAATTATATAAGGAACTGCGGATGAAAAACTTCTAAACTACAGGATTGTCACAATTTTTTAGTGTTTTCTCTCGTTGAAAATAGGAAAAAGTTGCATTTTTCTGAGAAACCCATGCTCGCTTAATTTTACCTTTAAGGTATCGATATGTATATGATTCTGTACTCTCTTTCCTATGTTCCTACTAAAAAGTCCTTCTAAAAGTACAGATATTATGTCTGCACTATTATGATGCACATTGAGTATTCAGACGTGAATAGTGGGAGAGTGAGTTAGTGGTTTGCGACAGTAATGTGGAAGGAGCGTGTGAGAGAGAAGGCAGTGTGGCAAGTCGCAAGAGAGCGGGCCATTTTGCAACTTACATATAGTGAACGCAACTGTAGGCACAATTATATTATTATGTCTGTAACTTTTATGCGACAGAAAAATGCTTCATTGTTGCCATTTAAAGACTGAGAACTGACTACGGCAAATTTTAGAATGGTATGAAAGTGTAGAAATTTGAATTTCCGATGTTATTATGAGGCTGACCACCCATACTGTAAAAAAATAGTTCACTTTGCCAGTGTCAACCCTGTTTCAGGGAAGGTCGGCAAGAGTTGCAGGACTTATGTTAATTTGAGATTGGATTTTATGTTATGTATGAGTCCACAAGCGGCATGTGTAAGCGCAACGTTATACGCGTCTGCAGGCAGTAGGGCGTAAGCGACAAAAACTAAATTGTTCAGGGGAGCAGTTTAAAGTTTGAGATTGCAGAAAAATGGACATGACTTCTTTTATTTTTTTATCATATCGTTAAAATCAAAACAGCTCTGAAAAAAAATAAAAAAAATAAGGCGTTTATTGGCATTCCCACTAATGTGGTTTTACGATGTTTTACGATTTTTTTAAAGTCACAATCGCTTTTATGACAAAAAAAGGCCAAAATCTTGTCGGTTACACCAAAACCATACTTCGAAAACGCAGTTGTTTGCTTGGGCATAAACAACACAAAAATCATCGTAGAGCTATACGGAGTTAGCGCATTAGAAAGAGCGGAAAATTTTAAGTAGGATACAGTGGCGAAGGGTGCCATACAAGCCGATTCTCATCGATTTCCCGTTTAAAATGAGGCAAAAAGAAAAATAAAGTAGACTGCATGGTTTCGATGGGGATAAAATACGTATTGTTTATTTGGTTTTAAATGTATTTTTTTACGTTGTGCCTATATTTTTTAACTACTTTGTTACATCATATTATAAGGGAAGCCGATGAGAACCGGTTTGTATGGCACTCTTCGTCACTGGTAGGATAGCATTCATAACTCATTTTTGACGAAAATGTCGCTTATTCTACCCTACTTCCATTTAACCTTCGATATAATATAGTGTGCAATAATAATTATTATTGCACACTACATAATATACTGATTATAATCAGTCGTGAATAGAAGAAGTGCCTGCAGTTTTGCAATAGTGTGCTGTGGCCTTGGGGGGAAGTGGCCAGAAGTGAGCAGCAAGCAGTGGGCTGGCTAAACCTCATTTCCTATACCCGCACACACTTCCCCACACACTCCCCCACCCACTTACAGACCCATTGAGTTACAGCATTAGTGGAGACGAAACGCACTTACTGGATTGCAACATACTGTTATGATTTATTTCGTGTTCACTGTTTATAAAATTGCAGCTGAATTTATTTCACAGTATTTATTTTTTAACAAGTTGATTACTGAGTATGGTTCACTCTGTAACTTCTGTATTATCGGTTTCACGGCTTGAGCGTTAATGGATCACTGAAGCTTCACAAAACCGCAGCCTATATTTACATGGGATTAAGGGCTATTCTCGCGTGTTCCTGACCACACGAGACGCCTCCAAAATGGAAATTTCAAAAGAATGTGAACCGTATCTCAAATTAATTGTGCACAATAAAGAACCGAAATTTTTATTAAATTGATCCCGGTAAAATCATAATACTATGGGCTCACTTGTCAACCGGACCTGTCAACCACAACCACAGAGCTGTCAAACACCACAAAATACATAATAATCATGTGAAATCCCATGTTTCGACACCCAATAATTACACATGATGTTACGTTTTATAACAATATCACTTTTCTATCAAAATTAACGAGTGAATTAAAACGAGAGCGCACGTTTTCCGAGCAATAAAATTTTGTTTCAGAAGTAATAAAATAATATTATGATAATTTGTTTGGTTAGCGCTTTTTTTGTGTGAATCACACTTCAAGAGCCCTCTTCCAGCTTGGTCGTTACTATTGAAAGCGCAAATTCTCACGTAATACCCAGTCGCTATAAGGCTGAATGGACTTTTGGTGACCGGTCTATGGTAGGACATATGAATTTTTCAAACCAGCGAAGAGCATATTTGAACAATAGATGGTATGTTTTTTTTGTTCCGCCGGGGTTAACGCCCACGAGTCCGAAGCGCTAACTAATAGACCACGGACCGTTCGCTTTACCAACATTGCAGATAAAAATTCTGACAACTGTACCTTTTGCCTGTTAACAGTGTGGTTACACTCGGAGTATCATTGTTCTCTTTCTAACTAACAAAGATTTTTGTTGGGATAGGTTGAAACGGATATTGTGCCTTCTTGTTTCAAAACAGTTTCGGCTCCAATATTAATACATTTAACTCTATGTCCATACTATAGAGAAGGAGGTTATGCAATGTTCCACTGGGCCTTACAGCCGCTTGCTTGTACTTGTATAAACGTTGCATTGCATAGCGACTGGATGTATTGTAATATGTACATTGTACAATGAGAAAAATAAACAGATCTGAAAGGAAAATCTCACAGAGGTATAGGTAAACAAGTAAGTTTCGTACTCTGAGAGTTGGTCAACTATTTTTCTATAAAATGAACTCGGCATCTTTGAATTGTGGGGATAAAATGCGATGACACCCAGCCGGATTAGTTTCAAATCTGACTACCACCGAAACTAGCGCTTCCATCCATACAAACTTCCTTTGCAACTGACAGCTCATTTTTGGGGTTTCGATGTTGCATCTTTTTAAAGCAAACTAAGATATTATTATTTCCTATGGGTGATGTCACGTCTCTTCCTCTTCCTTAGCCGTTCTCAGTCCACTCCTGGACATAAATGAATATAAGCCCTACAACTCTGGTCGTCCTTACCTGAAACAGGGGTGACATTGGCAAAGTGAACCATTTTTTACAGTATGGGTGGTCAAGTAGGCCATAGGCCTCCTCTAATCCTTTCTTTTTCTGTCTATTCACTGCTGTGCTCAGCAATCCTCTGACTGTAGTTCCCTTGATGTCGTCCAGCCACCTCAGTTGGGATCTCGCCACTCGCCACTTGGGTATCCTGGATCGCCACTTTACGATCCTTTTCGGCAACCTGTCATGGTCCTGCCTTGCGACGTGACCAGCCCAGCGCCACTTTAAGCAGGCCACTCGCTGTATGATATCAGTGACACCAGTGCGTCTACGGATCTCCTGGTTTGGAACTCAATCTCGTAGACTGATTTTCAGCATCCTCCTTTCAATGGCTCTTTGGCATTTTCTCAGTCAGCTGGCGCTATACTGAGTGAGCCCTTTTGCTTGCAAGCCATATTTGGATACTGGAAGCACGCATGACTCAATGAACTTTGAGACGTTAGCTAGCCAAGGGATATTTTAAATATAACGAGTCCATCACAAAGTAGGTGTAATTCAAATAGGGGAATTCGAAGGCAATTTTGAAAGGTAAGTTTTGTAAGTAAAAAAAACGCTGAGAGTTTCCACTGGATGTATTAGCAGATATATGATGCTTCTCCAACAGGAGGAGCTCAAAAGTATTACCATATATCTGTGGTAAGATGGCTATATGTGATATGTGACATTTTTTACAATATTTTTTACAACTTGAGTTATGGATACCATTGGATTCGTCTCCGCGTGATCTATAAGATGGTCAAAGTCATGAAAAGCGTTCTTAAATAAGTCTTAAATCTCAGTTACAAATATACGCACAAATTAAAGGTTCATATTGAATGAATGCCCATAAGGAAAGACATTTAAGTGCGCGCATACACATAATGCATGTATATTTTCAAAATAAGACCCAAACGCAATGCTCAAATGTCAGATTAACATAAACTGAACTTATGCTTAATTCCTTGACTTATAGGTTGGTATGAGGCTGACCACCCATACTGTAAAAAATAGTTCACTTTACCAATGTCACCCCTGTGTCAGGGAAGGTCGGCAAAAGTTGTAGGGCTTATGTTCATTTGAGGTTTGGATTTTATTTGTTAGTACACATTCAGCATTTGTAAGCGCGAACTACATGTGTTTGTGGGCATTCATTTGAGAGCTTGAAATGAATTTATCCTTGCAACTTCGATTATAGATTATTATAGATGCTGGCTTTACTTTAAACAGGCTTTAGATTTAGGCCGAAGTGAAACAATTTGTACAGTATCAGCCTCATACCAACCTACAAGTCGAGGACTTATAATCTAAGTTGCATAAAAACATAAGGTGATACCTGAATGCATCTAAATAAAATTTTGTTGGTAAACGTATCACTCGAGAATGACTGAACCGATTTGTTTTTTTTATGATGTTTGTAATCTGAAACAAGTGTTTGGATAAAAAAGTGAGAAAAAGTATCATGGAAGGTTTTCAATTTTGTGAAAAGCTGAACATTGTTCATGTACTGGAATTTGGTTTGGCACATATAAGTACTGCATTTATATAAAAATTAAATACCCAAAACACATTGGCCAAATTTTTAGTAAACATGTAAATTACCTTCAAGATGGATCGTGTGAAGTTCAATGTGAATCATATTACTCACAATCATTTATTTTAAGTATGGGGGATGTTGCTCTTTTTACCGTGCTAAAAGGAAAGGTCGTAACATTTTTCTTTTGAAAAGTTACATCGAAGATTTACATAGACTGGATAACTGAATGCACTTTTTCATATTGGAATTTTGAATGTGTCAGCAAGCAACTTTTCAACATTTTTTAGATCCAAATATATATATATAATCTAAGTTGCAAAGATATATTGACATTAAAGACTCATATTTAATGCATGCCCAAAAGCAAGCAAATGTAAGTACACGCTTACACATGCTGCATGTGTACATAAACTTTGCAACCCCTGCCACTTTCGCTGAAACGGGGGAGGGGGGGATTGGCAAAATTGAACCAAGTGTTACTACATATTTGATATTCTTTCTTTATATTCAATTTTTCCATGTGCAAATTTTGGCTCGAATCGTTCATACGAGGCAACAAATCAAAGCAAAAATAAACAAAGTGAAGAAAATATAAAGTTTGCATCATCAATAGATCATGAAAAGACGATTACATTTTTTCATGATCTAAGCTAATCTAAGTTGCAAAGATATGTAACATTGGGGATTCACATTATACACATTCTCATAGTAGATACAAATAAGTTCCCGCTTGCACATGCTGCATGTGAACCTACAACATTAAAACCTAAACCTCAAATGAACATATACCCTGCAAATCTTGCTTGCTTTTCCTGAAACAGAGGTGATATTGGCAAAGTGAACTATTTTATATAGCGTGAGTGGTCACCGGCATACCAACCTATATGTTAAGGAACAAACATAATGATCAACACGATGATCTACCCTAAATTATCTTAATGATTTTACTTCTTCTAATATCAAACAATATGTTTACACTGTATATCAATGATTGAAAACCTGTAAGTAAATGATAATTTAATTATTTTGGAAATGTACAAAGAAAAGGTTTTCTCCTGCCCAATAGATTGACCGCACTCCTTTATAGGTATTAAGCAATGAAATTATGCTTGAAATACTAATTACAGTGTAAAAATTAAGAAAAATACAAAACTTTATAAATCTTGGAAAAATTTTAAAAGGCTTCAACATCTTTCGTAATTGCAATCCCAAGTAGGTACTACACTATCTTTAAATGAGCCTAATTTCATTTGATATAATGTCCATGAACATATTATGCACGCTCAATTGTTTCAAGTTATTGAGCTATGCTGTCTCACTAAAATAGTTACAATGATGACTTCGAAATAAGTTTTCTTCTCATCGTTTCAATTTTTTTAACACCCGTTACCAGATTTACAAAAATATTCTATATAATTTATACAAATAGAGGCAAGACAAAGTTTGCCGGGACAGCAAGTTTGGAATAAAGCGAGACAGTGTGTAGTTTAGAGCTGTGAAATTGTACCCGAGTTTACTGCACAATATTATTACATAGTTTGACCTACATTCACCTAATCTAGGTACCTAGCGCAATGCTCAGCGTGGGTACATTGTACGCATAATGTAGTCGGTTTCAGTCACCACATGCCCTCTTATCTCTTGCCTACATACGGACAGCCATTATCACAGATTGCTTATAATTTCACAATGAAAATTTTAATTATTAATTCACTTTCCAACGATAACACATCATTTCTCCAGCGCTTGTTTGGCTTATCTACCATTTGATTCAAATGACCTTGAAATGAAATTGTATTAAGTATATCACACTCTACACAATTTGAGCTATGAAAAAAAGCAAAACGCGACAATGTGAGAGTAGCTTTTCAAAATCAATTTCTAGTATTCATAAGACACATTGGTCGAGTACACGTACAAACATTGTTCATTTGAAATTATCTCTGTTAGAGATAAAACAAACGAGCATTAACGGGGCGACATGATTAATAAGCAAAAATAAAAACAAAGTTTTTCTTCACGAGTTGACTTTCATATCTCGAGCGCTTTCGGAGTGTTAACACTCCATTTTCAAGGAAACAACTCATGACTGTATTTTAAGATCGACTGAATTTACTTTTGGTCCATTGGTATACCTCAAAGCAAGAGATCTAGGGGTCGAATCCCGTCACTGGTGTCAAACATGATTTCTTGTCGGCGTTTTCTCAAGTCGAAATCGTATTGCAATTCACATTCCTACTTTTGGCTGGCCATAAACAGGTAATTTATCTATAATTCATCAAGTTTAGTTCATGAAATATATAGCGTATATAACAAATAGCATTTACTACTCAGGATCAAAGTTATCGTCAAGGTGCCCGATAGGATTCGAACCAGCGTTGTTGTTATTAAAAACCCACTAGTCAAAGGCACCGTCTTGACTCGCTTGACCATAGCGCTTTCATACATACAGTCTTCACAAGAAATGAACCTTCTCCCTCGGGAACACGGAAACATCCACTTCAAGCTATGTAAGTGGTTAGCGTACGTCTAACCCTGTTAAAATATATAGGTTCCACTCGCTTCACGCTTCTCCTTCGGGAAGTCACTTATATGCAGCCTAGTTTCTTCTTTTTTGTATTTTTAATTACATTGGTATAATGAAAAATAGGTAGTGTTTGATATACATTGAGGAATACATGTTTGTGTTAGTAGATCATGCGCCGGACTTTGTGTCAAAGGAACGATTCGAGAGCACGATTGGTTACAATTGGTTACATCATGTACTTGCGTATGTTTAGCCACGCCTCCCTCGTCACTCGCCTTAACGCGATTATACGCGTTTACACACATGCCCTGTCAACTTCCCTTCTCACTTCCGCTAGGAGCTGAATGTAAATGGGGCAATAGGTCTTCTATTTATATATGACTACGCTTAAAAAAATAATAACAATAATCTCTATACGCAAAGCATTATTTCTGTTTTGTTAAAAAGTTAACACAACATAACGCCAAAATAATTGAAGTATTTTTTACAACCCGACAATTCAAAGGCTTTTAAAAAAGCCATTAAACAATTTATAGTGATTTATGCAAATGAAAGCATGCAAAAAGCGAATGAAAAAATATGCAAATCGTGGCATTTATTGTGCAATTTGAATGCGTGATTGGCCATTTGTTACTAGTCTATTATACTTCCTTGAAATGTCAGAGAGCTGATTGATCTTTGCGTACATAAACATGTATTTACATGTTCTCACATTAACGGAATTTCATTTTACAAAATACTAGTACTCAAAAATACGTTTACCAAAATAATTGACAGAAAGGCAAAAAAACAAATTTATTAATGTCGAGTTTATTTGAACTCCAATAATAGAACCAGTTCGCGGTCTAGTGTTTAACGCTTGTAAATCGTGATTGGAAAAAAGTGGGTTCGATTCCTGGCAGAGCACAAAAAATCCTTTTTCACAAAATGCTCTTTGCTGGGATGAAAAGTCAATGTGTCTTTACCAAAGACCGGTCACCACTGGTCCATCCAGCTTTACAGCAACTGGGTCCTGCTTGAGTAATTGGCGCTACCTGTAGCGACGACCAAACTCGCTCTTGAGGTGTGATTCACACAAAAACAGCGCCCACCAAATTAATCATCTAATATTATTATAGATTTACCTGAAATTTTTTAGCACGAGTTTCATTAAGACCGACACTGAAAGCACATTAGTTGTAAGTCTGTTGTAATAGTACCTACTTTTTGGTCGAATTTCGTTGAATACAAAGTACGCATAATTTTCTCAGTTATAAGATTGACGGTTCTGCAAGGAAGTAAACTTGTGATAAAAGTAAGAAGACAACATGCGAAACATTAATAACTTGTGTCGCCGTGCACCAGATTCAAGCATTCCATATACTAGTAGTTGAGAGAGGCAACAGAGAATAAAATATGAAATAAACTAAGATATTAAGATAAAATTTAAAAACCATGTTAATTAAATAAATTAATTATTAACGCAACTAAGCTACACATATAGTGTAACTTCTTGTCGCGTTATCCCCGAATGGGTCGCATATGGCGAGTGAACCTATTTATTTTTACAGGTAATTATAATTGTAAACATATGCACAGATTCATTTCTCTGATTTTATTCATTTTTATCATCAAATCGTAATGTTTCATTTCTGATTATTTAAAATAAAATGCCCCCCTTGAATGTATTGAGTAGATGAATATTGTTTTGCACGAGTTGTAATTTTAGATAAAGGTGAACATTCTTTACATGCAAAAATTATTCGCACAAAATGGTCAATAAATCATGACACACAGACTATTTAATTGAACGCTTATTTTTATCGATTTATCTCTGTATTTGGCCAGTGGAAATACATTTTCATAAAAGGTGACGTGTGTAATTTAACACATTTTGTATTTATGGTAAAGTGTTGAATGATTTATGACATTAATGTTACATGTGAATATAATCATCGTGTAATACATAAGATTAGTGTGTTTTTTATAAAATCTCACCATTAAAGGAAGGTCTTTCCAGTTTTTTTTTTTAAAGATTGTCTTCCTGTCTACATATACAGTATACCATTATATAATTTATATTAGGTTTCTATATTTGAATAAAGCTTCGATGTTCCATGACTTATAGGTTGGTATGCGGCTGACCACCCATGCTGTAAAAATGGTTCACTTTGCCAATGTCACCCCTGTTTCAGGGAAGGAAGGCAAGAGTTGCAGGGTGTATGTCCATTTGAGATTTGTTTTTTTTATGTTGTAGGTTCACATGCGGCTTGTGCAAGCGCGAACTTGTACGTGTCTGCATGTGAAAATGCATATAATGTGAATCTCTAATGTAACATATCTTTGCAACTTAGATTAGATTAGATGTCCTTCGTTAGCAAGCGCATACGCGAGAACGGCTAAACAAATTCATTATAGTCTTCCTTGTTCCTTCCGATCCCTCGACTTATAGGTTGGTGTGAGGCTGTCCACCCACAGTGTAAAAAATGTTTCACTTTGCCTATGTCACACCTGTTTCAGGGAAGGTCGGCTAAAGTTCATTTGAGGTTTGCGGCATGTGTTCACGCGAACTTATACGTGTCTGTTTGTGGGCATGCATTTAATATGATTTTTATATGCTTATATCGACGGTTAAAAGGTAAGCGACGTTTTAGTCAATAATGAGTTATGAATGCTATCCTACTTAAAATTTTCCGCCCCATAGCTCCCATAGCTCTACGATGATTTTTTTGTTGTTTATGCCCAAGCAAACAACTGCGTTTTCGAAGTATGGTTTTCAAAAATAGGAATGCCAATAAATGCCTTTATTTTATTTATTTTATAGCTGTTTTGATTATAACGATATGATAAAAAATAAAAAAGTTATGCTATTTTTCTGCTATCTCAAACTTTAAACTGCTCTCCTGAACAATTTTGTTTTAGTCGCTTATGCCTTATTGCCTTTTAACCGTCGATATGTATTCGCAACATATATTATGAAAGACATTTGACCAAAAACAAAATGTAATTAAAAATTTTGTTTGATGAGATGGAAAAGGGTGGCCAAATTGACGTAATCTACACGGACTACTCAAAGGCCTTTGACAGGGTAAGCCATAGCATATTATTGGATAAACTACAAACACTTGGCGTGCATGGGAATCTGCTGCGGTGGTTTGCATCATACCTGATAAAAAGATCTCAAGCGGTTGTTCTTGGTGGCTGCAAGTCGGACTTCTTTAGTATTCCGTCTGGTGTCCCCCAGGGCTCTCACCTCGGACCGCTTCTTTACAATGTATATGTCTATGACATTGAACAGTGTTTTAATTTTACAAAATGTTTATTATATGCTGATGATACTAAAATTTACTTAGGAATTAATAGCATTCAGGACTGCATGAAGCTGCAGGATAATTTGGACAACCTTACACATTATTGTATTAAAAACAAATTAGATCTTAATGTATCTAAGTGCCATAAGATATCTCTTACCCGCAAGACAAACCCCTTAAAGTTTAATTATCAACTCAAGGGTGAATACCTTGACACTGTGACTGGGGTGAGGGACCTTGGTGTTTTTATGGATGCTAAATTAATTTTTGATGCCCATATTTCCTCTACCACCGTTAAATCTTACAAAATGCTGGGATTTATTTTAAGGACCTGTGAGCCCTTCAGGGGTTCTAATGCCGTTAAGATGGCCTATTGCGCGTATGTTCGCAGTAGGCTTGAATTCGCTTCACCTATTTGGAATCCACAGTACAGTGTTTATAAGGAACAAATAGAAGCTATACAAAAGAAATTTCTAAAGCATCTAAATTACAGGGAACATTTAACTTTTAATAATTATCATGATGCTTGCCGTCATCACGGTTTTATGTCCCTAGAAGCCCGTCGAACGCTATTAGATATGGCTTTTCTGTACGATATAGTACACGGCCATATTGACTCCACCGTTCTTTGTGAGGGGCTCACTTTGCGTGTACCTACAAGGCGCACTAGGTTAAATTCACTTTTTTATACGGGAGCGCACACTACAAATTATGCCAGGAACTCGACTTTAACGAGAGCTATGTTTTGTTATAACTCAAATTTTAATCACCTGGACATTTTTTGTTTGTCCAAAAACGCATTTCTTCAAGGGGTGCGGATGTACTACTTGAGAAAATGCAAAACTGATTGAATGGCATCCTCTTCCCCTTCCATTGTCCTTTCTATCCTATTTTCCCAAATCTTCTCTGATAAAAACCTCCGCATTCATATTATTTTTCTTTTGTTCTTTTCGTTTGCTGTTACATTTGCTGTAGACAAGCTTTTATTGTAATTATTTTTATTTAAGAAAACTATTATTGGCCTTATATGTATTTATTATAAATCTTTACTTGTTTCATGTGTATGTGCTGTTGTTTTCTGTAATAAATAAAAAAAAAAAAAATAAAAAAAAAAAAAAAAAAAAAAAAAAAAAAAAAAAAAAAATAGTTACTTTTATTGTGTGGACTACAAGCATTGATATTTGCTTTGTTTTTAAGGCGCACGTTTGCATTTTTGAAGTTGATTAGTTGATAATATTATTCACATATCGCTCTCACACAATCATTTCGCTGTTCCTGGTGTAAAAGTCGCTAGAACGCTCTAACCCAAGGCCATGGGTAATTGCGTTTTTTGTCAATAAGCACAATCATGTGAAATGCCAGCAGTCCAAAGTGCCGGCACTAAGAGGATGTCGCCCACTCACTTTTCAAAACTGCTTTAGCGGTTCGGTTCAAGGCAAAGTGAGCCTATCTATGTATCTACGAAATTGCAGCAACGACCAAGATTGTAAAAAGTCCGGTCATTGGTTCAGTTGGTAGAATGCTTGCATTTCATGCCGAGAGCAAGAGTTCAGTACCCTCAGTACGAGTTGCAAAACTTGAGTAAAGTAAAGTTTACGGAAAGTATTAAAGAGTGGTTTTCTCCAAAATCTGCCGTTTTTTATTGTTTGAACTTGATTTTCTTCATCACTGTAACTCTTTTGCTAAGACCACTCGTACTAAGGGTACAGTCCTCACTGAGGGTGTCAGAAATGATTTCCTGTTTCGATTCTCCATATTCCACCCATACTGTGAAAATGGTTCACTTTGCCAATGTCACCCTTGTTTCAGGGAAGGTCGGCAAGAGTTGCAGGGCTTATTTTCATTTGAGATTGGGTTTTTATATTGTAGGTCCACATGCGGCATGTGTTAGCGCGAACTTATACGTGCTTGTGGGAATGCGTTTAATATGAATCTTAAATGATATATACCTATCTTTGTAGCTTAGATTAAGATTAAGATTCCTTGAGGTATAGGTTGCAATGAGGCTGACCACCCATACTGTAAAAATGGTTCACTTTACCAATGTGACCCCTGTTTCAGGGAAGGTCGGCAAAGTTGCAGGGTTTATGTTCATTTAAGGTTTGGATTTTAATTAGTAATTACACATTCAGCATCTGCAAGCGCGAAATACACGTGTCTGTTTGTGGGCATGCCTTTGACATGAGCTTTAAATGCTAAAATATCTAATGCAACTAATATTATAGACAGTGTCTATTTTAAACATATTTTACCGTAGTGTATTCTTGGATTTGAAGTTAACACAAAACGGGAAATGATTTCTGACACCCTTGATCAGGATCGAACGGTAGCCCTCTGGATGGAACGACCGGTAAACGACCAGCTGCATGAATGACTTTCAGATATTCATGTAAAAAAATACATTTTTTTTAATTATTTGTAATTAAAAATAAGAAGTTTTTACAAGTGAAACGTAGGCTATCCTTTTGACATTAATGCATACAACGTTTTTGAGCATTATGTAAATAGTGTTTTATTTTTAGACACATATGGCATTGCGAAATTGCGTAAGATTTTCGAGGTCAATGGTTCATTACCCACATGAGGCTCTAATCACTATTTCTACCTATTCTCAAAGAATACCAAAAAAAAATTGACCTTACTTTTTTTTTAAGAAATCCTGTGCGGGAGACTCCCTAGAGTAGATTCTAGAGACTCTAGGGGTCTATGACACTTGTAGTGCCGCAGAGGTAAACGAGCTTGATCGTCGCTACAAAGCGCCAATACTCAAGCAAGACCCAGTTGCTGTAAGGCTGGATGGACCTTTAGTGACCTGTCTTTGGTAAAGGCTTTATGAATATTTTTAAACCAAGCGAAGAGCATATTTGGAAATAGAAATGGTATATTGTTGTGCTCCGCCGGGATTCGAACACACAACCTTCCATTTATGAGTCCGAAGTGTTACCACTGGACTACTAATAGTAAGATTCTTGTAAAATGTATGCCCACAAGCAGACACGAGTAAATATAGCTTAATAAGTAAATATGTAAGCAATTATATATTGCAAGTAAGATTACAGATGACATATAGAAAAATAAAGCACTTTAATAAAAGATTATGGTTTTTATTTAAAAGCTAAACAAAGATCATGCAGGTATACTTAATATTTTTTCTGACAATAAATTCAAATGCAAGCAAGGCTACGGACCATTCTATTTCCCCTTTGTTGTGCGCATTCAAACACAATTTAAACAATAATAATGCCATGATCTGTTTGATTATGCAATACGCGTGTGTGCGTGAACAAATATCAAATCGGACAGACAATTTATTTGGTTGCCTTTCCTAACGAAAAGACAATAACTAGAGTCGAACCCGTGCGCCGCGGTCTGCCCACAAATCCTTGGACCACCTCCGTCACTTCTAGCAGTTTAATCAACTCTCGCTTTTGTTGCTTACAAGGTGTGTACACAAAGATCGAAGACAAATCTGATACGAAAAATGCAAGTAAGTTTCACTTTTTGTTTTCAAATAGATTTGTGAAGCGGGATGCAATAACACATACCAAATATGCAAATACGAACCTACATATTTTGCTGGTCAGTTTGTCTTAATGCGAAAGCGGAAGCTTAGCTTGTGTGCATGCGATGACATCTGTTGAACCAGGGTTGAAGATATTGTCGATATCGGCGTTAGAATCCATAACGGAAATTCGAGTGCCAACGCCTATTCTCACGACCATTCCAGCGACGTATATTAGGACTGTTTACTGCTTTCTTCCCAAATGTGTTGCATTTGGCGTGTGGAACTTATTTATTTTTACAGGTAAAGGGTCAGTGTTACGCTTACTATTTCAATTGAAATGTGGGTTTTCCCAGTGCCCCATAGAGCTGGGTTGTATTTTTTGCGAATGCTGATTGATCCTTGCCGACACAAGGACTTAGGTTTTAAAGTAAACACCTAAGTGTGGAATCATTTCTGACACCCTTGATGAGGTTCAAAACACTGTCTGGTTCAGCAAATGAGGTTCAGATGAGGTTTAAAATGCTGTCTGGTATTTCGACAGAAGGAAATGGCGGGTGATTTGTAATGTTGGCGGCTAGGACTGGGTCTATTAAATTAGAATTTTGTATTCTTTGTTTTGATGCGTGCACATATTATTATTTGTGATTGAAAAATGTAACTTGTTGTACATATTCCTTGTCTTATAGGTTGGTATGTGGCCGACCACCCATGCTGTAGAAAAGGATCACTTTTCCAATGTCACCCCTGTTTCAGGTAAGATCGGCAAGAGATGCAGGGTGTATGTTCATTTGAGGTTTGGGTTTTGATGTTGTATTTCAAGGGCGAATTTATACGTGTTTGCTTGTGAAAATGCATATAATGTGAATCCCCAATGTTACATATCTTTGCAACTTAGATTAGATTAGATTAGATCAGTCTTGAAACGCTGCGGGCACGCATTGTGCAAAAAGCATGCGACCCCCTCCCACTTCTGCCAACCGAAATTCCTCCAGCAGAAATTTGAAGGCCACGTTTTTTTTTTGCTACGCGGAAATCTCGGGTCTATAATTATATTCGCAAAATGACGTGTACGTGTTTGGATATAAATATTTATTCGCGCCAATGATTACTTTCACACTGTCAATTTTTGTTTTTGGCAAAGGTCAAAAAAATTCAATTTATTGCAAATTGACATAAAATCTAAATGTTTATGCATGAATACATATAGATTGTTTTTTTTATAGCATCGGTAAACATTTTCACTCATAACGTTTCCTTGACTTATTAGTTGGTATGAGGCTGACAACCAAAACTGTATAAAATTGTTCACTTTTTCATACTTCAGGGAAGAGCAGCAAAAGTTTTAGGGTTTATATTCATTTGAGGTTTGATTTTTAATTTGTAAGTACACATTCAGCATTTTGTTAGTGCGAACTTACACGTGTCAGTTTGTGGGCATGCATTTTATATGAGTTTTAAATGTTAATACATCTTTGAAACTTAGATTATAGACGTCTTATTTTTCATTTTGAAAGTCTACTAAATTTGACTATAAAAATATCCTGATGATTGTTTATTCATATTTTATCTTACAACTTGCAGAATAGTGAAACATATATGAATAAATATTTGATACATGAATGGAGACAGGATCTGACTTTCAAAAATCTGTTTTTTTGGGCAAACGATTTCATCAATAATATTTTTTGAATTCTTCTTCTTAAACTTGTTCCTCACTGCGAAGGGCTGTGGTCCTTGTGGAAGCAACGAATATGAAAAAAAACACTTGAAATTTTCATATTAAAAATAATAATAATCAGTGCTAATTTAAATACTTATAAATGTTTATTTTCGTTAGTATGCTTCTTATACAAAGATAAAATCATGAAGAAAAAAACTATTGCCTACATCACAGGCGCGAAAACATATTGATTTTTATAACGTAGATTTTTATTTCACATTTTGTATTTATAATCTACAATCTAAGTTGCAAATGTCAACATTTAAAATTAATATTAAATGCATATCCACAAACAGACACGTGTAAGTTCACGCTTACAATTAATGCTGCATGTGTACCTACCTACTTGCAATTCAATAACCAAACCTCAAATAAACATAAGCCCTGCAACTTTTGCCGACCTTCCCTGAGACAAGGGTGACATTGGCAAAGTGAACCATTTTTATCGGCATGGGTGGTCAACCTCATAGTAACCTATAATTCAAGGGAATGACATTGTTAATTATCATTTTTCCGGCTTTTCTAAATTGTACAACCTTTACTTACTAAACTTCTTTTGAAAAATGTGCCTTAATACAAAAACTGCCTACAATGTCAATTTTTAGAAGCTTTTCATTGAACATATTTTTTAAATGCAATTATTTCTTTGCCATTGCCACAATGACACTTTTGCCATCGAGCTGGGGGTGGCAACAGTCTATTCAAAATTGCTTTATCTAGCACCTTCTTCAAAATTTAACTTTATTCAATTTATACTTTATCTATCAATTTTATCCATATTATAAGTCCTTATTAATTTAGAATCACGGATTTAAAAAAATCATGGTCTTTTTCATTCATCTAATTATTTAAAAAAAAAAGGTTAATTGTATGCCATTTTAATTTGTCCGGTTGACAGCTCAGTTGGTAGAGTGATTGTATTCCACGCCGAGAGCTCGGTTTCGAATCCCACCAAGGGTGTCGGAAATTATTTCCCGTTTCGGTGTTATTTCAAACCCAACATAACATACCGGCAAGGTTTACTCGGCCTTCACAAGAAATGAGTACCAGCCCCCCCCTTCCAGCTGGGAAATCTCTACTTCAACACCTACTTCAAGTGGTTGGCGTGTGGCCGACCTATAAAAATAAATAGGTTCCGCTCAAAACATGCGAAATCCTTCGAATACATAGTAAGTATTTAAAATTGTGTATCGATTATACAATAATTCATAATATAATATATAAATGCACCACAATGTCCTTGAGGGATGACCCTGAATTTTTCATTTATAAAAATAGACAATCTTATCAAAATTGATATCCAGAATAAATACATTAATAGCAAAATGAGAATTAATCACTTGATACAGATTATCAAGTTTTAAAAATAAAAGTGAAAATTATTCAAAGTAATAAATTTAAAATGAGGTTCCTAAAATTAATGGAAGGTATGAGGCTGACCATCCATGCTGTAAAAACTTTGTTCCATATTTCAGAGCGGAGGAATGTTTATGCTCATGAGAGGTTTCGGTTTATTTTGTTTGTACACATGCAGCATGTGTAAGCGTTAACTTACATGTGCCTGCTTGTGGGCATACATTAAGTAAGATACTTAAATGCCCATATTTCTTTGCAACTAAGATTATATAACGCTGTTTTTATTCTAGTAAATTTACGGCGGAGAGCAAGGATGAACTGATTCATTTTTGTTCATCCTTGCCCTCCACCGAACAAGATGGTGTCTGCTGATGATGTTGAAAAGAAGCTTACGAAACGATGAGAACAATGCAATTATCTAATTAACGGTTCGTTTAAATACGCGGTTATTTAATTTTTGTAACGTAATTTTACAAATGGGCAAGCACATATTTCATTATTAATTGCTAAGTACCTAAGTCCCATACAACGTCCCCTTAGTGTTTGTTTGTCGTATCTTCAACAGAGGTAATTTCACACGAGCAATGTTTGTATGTGTACTGGACCAATGTGTCTTATGAATGCTAGAAATTTATTTAATTGAAAATATTTTTTAAAAACCTCACATCAACGTTACTGTTTTGTGAGTTACGTTTTTTTCTTCGCTCATATTGTGTAGAATCACAATTTCATTTAAAAGACAATTTTGTATCTAAAATCTAAATCTAAATCTAAGTTGCAAAGATATGAATCATTTGAGATTCATATTAAATGCATTCCGACATGCAGACACGCATAATTTCGCAGTCACACATGCCGCATGTGGACCTACAATATAAAAACACAATCTCAAATGAACATAATCCCTGCAACTTTTGCCGACCTTCCCTGAAACAGGGGTGACATCGGCAAAGTGAACCATTTTTTACAGTATGGGTGGTCAACCTCATACCAACCTATAAGTCAAGGAATATCAAATGGTAGATAAACCAAACAAGCACTGGCGGGACGACAAGACTGACGTTTGCTCGCCGCGAAAAAAGTTCTATTGCTCGGCGATAACCAGTACCCTTAGTACGAGTTGCAAAACTTGAGAAATGTAAAGTTTACGGAAAATATTATAGAGTGATTTCTCCCAAATTCTGTCGTTTTTGTTTCTTATACTTTATGGTCTTATGGCAAAAGAGTTACAGTGATGTAGAAAATCATGTTCAAACAAACAAAAACGGCAGATTTTGGGGAAAATCACTCTTTAATAATTGCCGTAAACTTTACATTACTCAAGTTTTGCAACTCGCACTAAGGGTACAGTAGACTACGACCGCTCTAGTTGTGAAATTTTAAGAGATACAAAAATAAGCGATAGCATTGAAATTTGAAAGTGTCTTTTGAAACGCTCTGACATTGGGCGCGGAGAGGATTTGAAAGCGTTGTCGGAGGGAAACGTTGGAAAACGTTGGTTTGCCGCGCAATGCCGCCGCTCGAGCAACGCTTTGGTCGGCGGCAAAAGTTGCGAAATTAGGACAAGGCGTGTTTTCTAGTCGATTTCCCGGGCGAGAGAGCTCGGCGATATTTTGCTATTATACAAACAAACAATGCATACTTTACTCTGCTGTAATACGCCATCGATGAAATAGTTTTAAAAACGCAACTAAGCTACACATACAGTATAACTTCTTGCCACATTCTCCCCAAACAAATCGCATGTAGAGATTGGAATCTATTTATTTTTTCAGGAAAGGGGACCGGCCGTACGCCAAGCAATTTAATTGAAGCATGGGTTTCCCAGCTCCCCTCGGTAGTTGGGAAATCCCCTGGTACTCATTTCATGTGAAGGCTGAGTAAGCTAAATAAATCTAAATCTAAGCTGCAAAGATATGTATCATTTGAGATTCATATTAAATGCATTCCCACAAGCACAACACAAGTGGACCTACAATATAAAAAACCCAATCTCAAATGAACACAAGCCCTGCAACTCTTGCCGACCATCCCTGAAGCAGGGGCGACATTGGCAAAGTGAACCAATTTTTACAGTATGGGTGGTCAGCCGCATACCAACCTATCAGTCAAGGAATTTCGGGCATTTTATTTTGGGTTTGAAATAAACATCTAAACGGGAAATCATTTCTGACAACCTCGGTAGGATTCTAACCAGAGCTCTCGGCGTGGAATGCAAGCGCTTTACTAACTGAGCTATCGACAGAAGGTTGAATAGGTTTCAATTAAATGGTTTAGGAAATAAATGAAAATAAAAGTGAATTCAAGGGAATATGAAGTGAAAACAAAAGAAAATGCATGAAGCTCAGTCGGTAGTATGCTTGCAAATCCATACCAAAGGCCTTGGGTTCGGTTTTTAACAAAAGGGTGTCAGAAAGGATTACAGGTTTCGGAGTCTATTTTATACCCAAGGAAAAAACACGGCAAGCATTTGAAACGAAAGGATTTTTCAATAGGTACGTAGGGAAAATAAAGAATGTGGGGAAATTTTTAATATTGACGTGAAAACAAAAGACGACCAACAGAGGGTGGAGATCGGTTCGCCCGGCTTCAAGAGGGGAAGGCGAGTGGCTGGCTGGCAGCCACAGGCTTGTGTGATTTTTTTTCATGGTGCACAACAGGTTACCCTAATTACAGTGCACCCTCTCAGCCATAAACAAGCTGGGAGGAACTTTTTCACCATGGATTTAAAGGTGTCAAAATCATATTGAAATATGTCAATCTTGGATTCGTTAATGAGTTTAAGACTCCGAGTTAAAGGATGTTGCGCCAAGACGTCAGTGCGACTTATCGGTACAAGAAATAAATCATGACCTTGTCCCCGATTATAGTCATAGGGCACGTACAACCTGCAACCCTCCAACAGGGTGGGACTGTCTATTAACCCGTTGGTGACCTTATGAAAGAGCACCATAAGGGTCCCGTAGCGCCTAGTTTCTAAGCTCCTGAAGCCAGTTTCCTGAAGCAACTCCTCATGATCATGAACTTAGGGTAGTTTCCCTGCGTCCATGAGGAGGTACCTCAGGAGCTTCTTCTGGAGCTGCTCTAACATATTAATGTACTTCCGCTGGGGATGTGTCCACACCTCAACAGCGTACTCTAATTTAGACCGTATGACGCAGCCGAAGACATCCGCCATCGTCCTAGGCTCCGCTCCGTGAACTGTTTACATAGTCTGATAACAAAGCCTAGAAGCCTTTTGAAGAAATTTTGGTTATAATATATTGTTGTCTTATCTTAATAATGTGCTGGTGGTAAAATAAATATTTAATGAAGTGCATTTGTAATTATTATATTACAGATTGTGACGTGTGAGGCAGCATCGGCAGGGTTTGCTGGGGAAATGGTTTGCTGCCGAAGGCAACATAATATGTACGATATATTGCTAAATGGTCCAACAATGTGACATTTAGAAAATAAGTTACTAAACATCGTCACACGCTGCTCAACCTTTAGAAGAAAAGAGAATCAGCTCTTTCGAGAGCTGTTAAACCCCAACTTTAAATGAAGTTGAGGACTAAAATTACATATTATGTTCATGACTTAAAAAAATACAGGACGATGGGATTTTTTTTGGAAGTAAGTACATCAAAAAAATAATAAAAACTTCCTTACCGGGATGCTAGCCCGGACCTTTCCGCATCTTAGGCGAGTGCGCTTGCAACTGGACTATAATCTGAAACACCGAAAAACAACATTAGATTAGAATCATCGACATAATCAATGACACATACATTCAACCCAGGGTAAGTCTTAATAATAATAGGGTTATTTATTTGGTGAGCGCTATTTTTGTGTGAATTCCACCTCAAGAGCCCTCTGCGAGATTGGTCGTCGCTGTAGTAATCGTCAATTCTCCAGCAAGACCCAGTTGCTGTAAGGTTAAATGGACCTTTAGTGACCGGTCTTTGGTATAGGTACCTATATGATTTTTTTCACCAAGCAAAGAGCATATTTGAAAATATAAATGGTATATTTTTTTGTGCTCCGTCAGGCTCCGAGCCTACAACCTTCTATTTACTAGTCAGAAGTGTTAACCACTAGACAAAGGACCGGTATTTGTGTTCCCACTGCAATTTAACCTTGTCCTATTCGAAACCGATATCAATCGCCACTTTTTTTCAGTATCTCAAAACAAAGCCAACGCAACACACAACACAACATTACGCAGCTAACAACCCTGCTACAAAGGATCAGGGCATCAACATCAACCACTAGACTACGGACCGGTCATGGCCTCCTTAATCAACTGCAGCCACCGTTGCGTGTCCAATGCCTTCCTCTACTAGTCCCATACTTCTACAGGATGACAGTCTACCACCACTTGGTCCAGCCACCTTAATCTGGGTCTTCCCACTGCCTGCGTTCTATTGGGTCCGTCATCACAACCGTCTTTTCCAGGCTCCATTTCCATTTGCTGGATGTGACCCAGGCAATGGAGCTCCTGGGTTTTATTGACCAAAAAACAACAACGTCTTGGTACCTACAGGTTGTATTTTTCGGAGTTATATCTTTTTCGGCATAAAAAAGTCAGTGTATTTCATTTTTTTTAATTCGCTATTTTCAGGTTTAGCTTAAATGAGGAGTACAAATCTGAACCGTAAATGAGCCTAATATCATGATATAAGACGGTTAATTAATTATTATTTTTTCATTTATTCACCTTCTAAAATTGATTGGTTCACAAATATTTAGTTCAAAAAATGAAGTAAGAAATTAACGAAAACTGGACAGTCTGATATCACCTTTACTTACAAAATTAAATTAAGAAAATATTGATTCATGGTTATTTTTTTAATTATAAATTAATTAATAACGCATTAATCACTCCATTAATCATTCATGTGATAAATTAAATATTGGTTAATTTAAAATTAAATTTGACACATTTCAGATTCCAATCTATTTTGTACAAAAAGACACGTTAAAAAAAACATTCAAAGATAAAAGATAAAGTTATATTTTCAATTATCGAACATAAAACTTTCATCAAATGTCATTTTTAAGCAATCTGATGTTTAAAATACGTCATTTCAAGGTTTTTGTTAGTTTAAAATAGACCAGAGGAAAGGTGAGATAGGTATTACATTCAAATCTCGTTTCCAGATTCTAAAATTTGAAATTCAAATTCGGAACTCCAGTAGCTCGTTCAATGCTGACTTCTGCACTCCAAGTATAAACTTTTACAACGTAAAAAAGTTGTGCAATATTCTGAATATTGCATGAAAATGGTAAAGCGCCTCTATAATTTTTCGAATAGAATTTAAAATACTCGATGACTTCTTTGCTTAGTTTCAGTTCTTGCAAGTTTGTACTGAATTGGAAATTCGAATTTCGAACGCGCTCAGCCATATCGGGAATTTTTTTGAATTTTCAAATGCGGCCAATATTCCATTGCGGAGATGGCCGAGCGCTACCGGAGGCGGCCGAGCGCTTCCGAACACTTCCGAGCGAGCAGCTGGCCGCTTCGGCGCGCTTGAGCAATGTGCAGATAGTGAGCGCGCCAACGAAAGTAAAAGTGGGTTTGTAACTTTGGACGGCAATTTGTAATGGCGAGCCATTCACGCTTTTATTTACCAACTGATACAGAATATTGTGCAGGCTGCGGACGGTTGCAATACGAAGCGGAAAACTAGAAAATGTAGACAGAATAGGCGCCATTTGCAATGTAATATTTTTTTAAAGATTTATATTTAAGTATTCAAATATTAAATTTGGTTATTATGGTATAAAATGGTGGATAATATGGTATAATATGGTGGATAAAAATGGTATATTAAATATTAAAAGGTTGGTACGAGGCTGACCACCCGTGCTGTAAAAATCGGTTCACTTTTGCCAATGCCACCCCGGTTCAGGGAACGGCGGCAGGAGTTGCAAGGTTTATGTCCATGTGAGGTTTTCTTTATTTGTATGCACACATACAGAATGTGTAGTCGCGAACCTACATGTGCCTGTCTGTAGGCATGCATTTCATATGAGCCTTAAATGCTTACATATCCTTGCAGCTTAGATTATAGATAGATTATAGAAATCTTTAACCACAACGCAACGCAACTAAGCTACACATATAGTGTAAGTTCTTGCCGCGTTATCCCCGAGCTCGCATGTGGCGAGGTGAACCTATTTATTTTTACAGGTAAGGTGGTCGGCCTTACGCCAATCAATACAGTTGAAGCGGCGCGGGCGGTACGAAGGGCTAATAATTGGGATACAAATAAAGGCAAATCTAAAATCTAAGTTGCAATAATATATTCATCTTAACAATTCATATAAAATGACCACGCATGTGTACTTACAAATAAACATCCAAACCTCAAATAAACATTAGCTCTGCAACTTTTTCCGACCTTCCCTGAATCAGAGGGGAAAAGAAATAACAGTTATGATGCGCATTGAAAACACTCTAACGAACATCACGTATGAGTTCACATGTTGAATAATATATAGGTTCAAAAACAAAAATCACATTAACATAAGCCCTGCAACTCTTGCCGACATACCCTGAAACAGGCGCTTAACCTTGAAGAAACCTAAGAAGTTTCTAACTCAATGCAATTTTCAGATATTTCAAATTTTTTTAAACCTTTTTGTTTTTACAGGTAGAGGGGACAGCGTTTCGCTACCGTACTTTTACAGGAAGTTTTTTCAGTTCCCGGAAATTTTATAGGAAAGATATTTTCTCTAGACACTGAGGAACAAATTCTTGAATTGCTTGAGATAATTTTCCAACCAAAAATAGGATTTGAACTTAGGTTTCCCGCTCAGAAATCAGGCATTGCCAAATTAAGCTATTATAGTTTTCTGTTTACAGTCCTAAAAAAAATGTTTCCTCTATTTCAGGGAAGGTCAGGAAAAGTTTCAGGGCTTATGTTCATTTGAGGTTTGGGTTTTAATTTTTAAGTACACATGCAGCATTTGTAAGCGCAAACTAGCACGTGCCTGTTTGTGGGCATGCATTTAATGTAAATTATGAATTTCAATATATCTTTGCTACTTAGATTATAGATAACATTATATATAGATGTTCTGATATGTAGGTACTACTGCCGGATCTAGAATATTTTTTTTACTGACCGGTCCGTAGTTCAGTGGTAACACATCGGACTCTGAATGGGAAGGTTGTGGGTTCGATTCCCGGCGGAGCACAAAAAATATACCATTTATATTTTCAAATTTGGTCTTCGCTTGGTTGAAAAACTCATAAAACCTTTACCAATGACCGGTCACCAAAGGTCCATCCAGCCTTACAGCAACTGGGCTTGCTTCAGAATTGGCGCTTTGTAGCGACGACGATCAAGCTCGTAAAAAGATCGATAGCTCAATTGGTAGAATGCTTGCCTTCCATGCCGAGAGCAAGGATTCGATCTCAAAGGTTTACTCAGCCTTCACAAGAAATGAGAACCAGCCCCCCCCCCGGGAGCTGGGAAACCTCCACTTCAACTGAAAGTGGTTGGTGTGAGGCCGGCCCCCTTACCTGTAAAAATAAATAGGTCCCGAAGCGCCACATGCGACCCCTTCGGGGATAGCGCAGGCAAGAAGTTACACTATATGTGTAGCTTAGTTGTGTTGCGTTACTGAATTTTTTAATTAACTTTTTTTTGTAATTATCCGCTGATATAAAAGATTATGCAAAGTATTAAAAACGATGCATGTATGTATTAGGATATTTTTTTTGGTCAGCGTTGTTTTTGAGTGAATGACACCTCAAGAGCCCTCTGCAAGCTTGTTCATTGTGAGTTATAGATGCGATTTTTGCTAAGCCATGTTTCGTTTCAATATTTCCAAGGTTAGACGTGAAAGTGAATAGAATGTACAATTTTTGTAACTTATTTTATTGCCTGCACCATTGTCAGTTAAAAGTGAAGGTGCCTTTCAAGTCAGCCGTACAGAATCAAATACAGCAATCTAGGATTTTTCCGGCAATCAAGTTAACATATGTAAATCACGAGGAAGTGATATCCAATATTTTCATGTATTTTTTTCACATTAGGAAGAAATACTAGATTGCCGGATTTTTCTTTAAACTAATTGTGTATGGAGTGATTTTTTATTTATATTTATTGCAAAATATTGCTAACAAACATAATAATGTAATTATTTATTTGAGTATTACATAGTAACATAATTTTCTTACATTTCCTCTAAAAAAAATACAAAATTACTTAATAATAATAATAATGAGTTCATTTGTATGGCGCCTTTTCATGACCCTTGGTCATCCCAAAGGCGCCGGTTGTGGAGGTGGGAAGAGGTGGGTCTTCAGCTGCCTCCTGAAAACCGCCTCACTATCTTACTTTCCTTTAAATCGACAACTTAAAGGTAAAACAGAAATAGGTAACAAATTAAGCTAACATGGGTTTCTTAGATAAATGCGCCTTTTTTTTTATTTTCTACAAGAGGAAAACGCAACAAAAATGTGAAAATCCAGTAGTTTAGAAGATTGCCATGTGTATTTCCTTATAATAATTGGTTCACTTACTATTTGAAGTTACTCAAAATGAAATGTTTAATCCACAATTTCTGAAATCAATAAATCAGCACTTACTCAGTTTTAGTCGGCATGAGTTGCAGGGCTTATGTTCATTTGAGTTTGAGTTTAATGGTGATAGTCTACATTCGATATGTGTAAGCGCGAACTTATATGTGTCTGCTTATGGAAATGCCTGCAATTGAAATTATTAGATAATTATTTATTATCCAAATATCAAATTGAATGAACAAATCCTATTTAAAATGAATGGCATGTATATTTTTTGAAATGTTTTTTTTTTTTTATAAAAGGTTTGATAATAATTGAGGTTTGCACGTGAATTGCCATAGACAATTTTGTGTCGTCACTCGGCCGGGTTGCGTGTTCCCATTCCTAGACCTAAAAGGAATGTTCACTCAGAAATGCACACGGAAGTATCATACCCTAAATCTGCCGTTATTGTTTCTTACACTTTATGGTCTTAGCAAAAAAGTGACAGTAATGAAAAAAATCAAGCATGTTTATTAATTTTTTATCTTAATTATAAAGTTTAAACAAAATATATAACTTAAAAATTGCGACCACAAAAAAATATTTAAAAAAAATACGTTTTTTTCACTTCTGTAGCTACTTTCTCGTGTGTGCTATGTTTTGGAAATATTTTTTTTCATTCTATTTATAGAACTATACATTGTATTGTGTAGTATCGAAACCGTTTTTTTATAATGTCAATAGTTTTTGAGTAAATATGGAAAAACTGAAACTACTTGATGAATTAAATTTTTTCCGTGTGCTTGTCTGAGTAAACATTCCTTTTAGGTCTAGGAATGGGAACACGCGGCCGGGTTGCTAGGGAAAAGGCATGTTAATATTTTGTTCTTGGTTGCTGAGGAGTCCAAAGTGCCACACAAGACCGACGTTTGCTAGCCGAGAAAAAAGTTCCAATTCAAAAATGTTTTGACCGGATTATGAAAATTAATGATCAGTAAATTAATAAACATATTTTTATTGTGACAGTTTATACGTTTTTAAAAAATAAGTTTCAATACCTACCAAATCTACTCTAGTAATTTTTCCAACATTTCATTTAATCCAATCAGTTCTTCCTTGCCCACCGCCGAACAAGGATGCGTCTCCTGATGATGTTGGATAAGAAAATTAAAATTCTCCAACTAAATGTTCCTTGACTTATAGGTTGGTATGCGGCTGACAACCCATGCTGTAGAAAATGATTCACTTTGCCAATGTCACCCCTGTTTCAGGGAAGGTCGGCAGGAGTTGCAGGGTGTATGTTCATTTGAGATTCGGGTTTTTATATTGTAGGTCCACATGCGGCATGCTTAAGCACGAACTTATACGTGTCTGCTTGTGAAAATGCATATTATGTGAATCTGTCATGTTACATATATTTGCAAATTAGATTAGATTAGAACGGTTCATATACATATCCGGTTATTTATTTTATTTCAAGTAATTTTAGAAATATGTCTAACGACCGTAAATCTAACCTAAATTGCATTATAGCATTTCATGTTTTATAAACTTGGGAGTCATCCTTAAATGCTCCTAAAAGTAAAATATTTTATTCATGAAAAACGTTTAGATATAGTTTTACAAATATGGTCAATTTTATAGCATAGTTTTTTTTTATAAAAAATGAAAGATATTTCTAAAAAATAACTATGAGAGTACTTACATAAGAGAAGATAGCAGAATAGTTACAATAGATGAGATGTCACATAACAGTATGACTTATAAATAGTAGGAGGGTAGAATGTATGTGATTATGTGGGTCAAGGTCAACCTATATTAATAAAAATTATTCTTCCGGCGTGACCCCTAACAGCCAAAAAATACAAATTTATCAAAACAATATCTGTATTGTGAAGTCACCGAAATGATTGTACCTACACTTATGTAAATATTTTACGGGTGCTAATTTTTAAGTCATTTTTCATTACAAAAAATATGTTTGAAATTGTTTTTTCGGGTCTTAACGTTTTCCATAGGTTTTTCCGTTTTCTTTTTTGCGTATCTACGTTTCGTTACATCGCTGTGGGTAACTTCTTCAAAGCTTTGAACTTTGGAGCCCTCTTCAAGTAAACCAGACATGCCTGTGTTTTTTTTTACATTTAGGAAGATAAGGCTCTGAATGATATGATCTGTAATGACTGTAAACGAAAATATTATGCTAATGGAAATACACAAGAGTAAAATGAGATTCGATGTGAGAGAAGGTGCTGGCTAACCCTATCAGAATGGCAACTGGATACAATAACAATTGGTCAAAAAAAATTCAGTACCTACCCCAGCGACTGATTAAGATCAATATTGGTCTTGGAAATTTAGATTTCACAAACATTAAAAAAGCTTTTCCATACTCAATTTAAAAACTTTAATTGAACTGCGATTTGTTTGTTTAACAGGATTTATTTTGCACAATATACAGTACTTCTCTAGCTCTATTGACTGCACGTCACAATGTTTCAAGCGTCCTGCCTCTCCGCACCATTGCGGCTCGTATATATAGGTATGACAGAGACGACTCTTGCATGGTCTAGATCATCCCACATACTTCTATAATGGATTGTTCCACACACATAATATATTGTTCGACATTATTCCAGTTACACTCCAGCAAACTACGTGCAATGTGCATGTACACACAAACTCATAGGTCGTAATAATATTTTGTGGACTAACATTGTAGTTTGAATTGCAAGTTCGTAATTTTTTTTGACTGCCAAATTTGTTTTGGTTGGTAACAGCAAAAGCATTCTTCTCAAAAATGCATTGGGTATTCAGACTTCAAGGTCACATGACAAACAATGTTGACCAAAATTTACATACGTCATTCATATTAATTATGACTGCATAAATCTATACTTAGCATAGAAATGGCAATAAAGAAACTAAATTATAATACAACCATGCAAAATGTTCACAGATTTCATCATTTGGGTTCACATCTTTTTTTGTGTACAACAGGTTTCTTATTTACAGTGAACCCTCACAGCCATCAACGTGCTGGGAGGAACTCAATTGCTAGATTTCTAAATCTTAATATTTTTTTATTTAAAATGTCTATATTTTACTTATTTAAGAGATTTATACTGCGAGTCACAGGGTGCTGCGCCACGACATCAGTACGGCTTTTTGGTACATGAAATAAATCATGTCCTCGCCCTTGGGAGCAGTCGTCAGGCAAATACAACCTGTAGCTCTCGAACAGGATGGGACTGTCAATTAATCCATTATCGACCTTATGAGAGTGCACCATAAGGGAAATTTCTTTTCACTTTGTGTAAAAAGTCAGCCCCTACATAACTTTTGAAAACCACGTTTTAGCTGGCAGAACGTTCCTTCAGTGCTTGTTTGACTTATCTGACATTTTATTCAAAGATGGCCTTTCAATGAAATCGTCATTCACATTCTACACAATCTGAGCTAAGAAAAAAACGTAAAACACGATAATGTGAGAGTTGTTTTAAATATTTTTAAAATCAATTTCCAGCTTTCATAAGACATTGGTGCAGTACACATACAAACATCGCTCATGTGAAATTACCTCTCACGGACATAAGACAAACAATCACTTCAGGGACGAGAAGGCAGATGTCGTGTCTGCGCAATATATGAGGCTGGACCGGGATAAGAGTTGTGGAGGAGTTGTTTCGGACATCACAGGATTTCAAAGCCACGGTCGAGCCAACATCGAAAGGACCTGACAGGATATGCATAGAATACGAAATCAAAGTAGAAAAAAAGACAACGTGGACATACTTTTTTTTCGTGAATGTTTTACTCTATTTTTTATTACAAATAAATTATTATTACATAATAAATTATGTGTACGATATAGCTGATAGTATTTTTCATCAAGATTTTTTTTCAATCTAAATCTAAGTTGCAAAGATATTATGTATTATTTGAGATTCATACACGCATAATTTCGCGCTCCTATGTTTTTTGCTTTCTCTATTTTGTGTTGCGACACATAATAAAGACTAATACCATAATGTCTTCAAATAATGCTTTTTTCGAGTTTCAAAGATGCCAACTTTCTGGTAAGATTTGATTTTCTGTTTACAACGAAATGACACGGTCAAGATCTTTGTTATCTTTCGAACTACAGACGATTTCATTAAAGTATGTTGAAACGGATATACGAGTAGTGTTTACTTTTGTTAAAATAGTTTCTAGTCCATATAAATCATAAGTCAATCATAATTGTATTTATTAATAAGTTTCTCATGTAATGTTATTTACATAATTTATGTAAATCCCATAATACTTGTAAATATTGTGAGATTTCCTTCATTAACAATCAATATAAATTATATCTTAGATCTTATATTTAATCAAAAAATATTTGTTTACAAATTAAAATTGTCAACCTCCTTTCCAGATTAAGTAAATTTTTAACTTTTTACGAATAACTAAAAAGGCATATTTTTTTCATTATTTGAAACAGTGAATAAGAGTTTTAGGCTTACACGGCCGGCTGATGATGCTGTAGTGATGTTTTCTGGGATCTGTTGCCGTGGTCTATGGGAGCTGGAGCTGGAGCTTCCGGACGTTTCGCCCATTATCCACAAAACTCATATGCAAAGTGTCTTTAGTTTTCACATATAAACCCCGAGTGTTCACACAGTTCTCATCAAGATCATCTTCATCATCATACTTCACGCTGAAGAAGCCCATCGTAGAAATGGGCGAAACGTCCGGAAGCTCCAGCACCAGCTCCCACAGACCACGGCAACGGAGCCCGGAAAACATCACTCCAGCATTTGAAACACTTTTATTTATGCATATTGAGATACTATAGGTTTGAAATTCATTGAAGATGCTCATGTAATAATGCCCACAAACATACACGTATAAATTCGTGCTTACAAATGCTGCATGTGTACTTACAAATACAAATCTCAAATTAAGCCCTGATACATTTCGGACCTTCTCTAAAATCGGGGGGCTTTGGTGAAAGCGAACCATGTTTTACAGCATGGAGGGTCAGCCTCATACCAACCTAGAGCAATGAACAATGGAAATAATGTGAGACTCTTTTGCAACGTTTGACCAAGTCTATTGTTTTTTTTAAATAACCGCTGTAACGAAATATGTAGCTCAGCCCGCATTGGAAAACCATTTTCACAATTTGAATTAACCTCGTACATAACGCAAAAAAAGCCGCCTTTGTGTTCAAACAATCGGTACATTGATTCAGAACAAAGCATGTACATTCATACATTTCTGTATATCGACACCTTAAAGGTAAAACTGACTAAGTGAAATACTAAGCTTACATCGAATTCTCAGATAATATGCACCTGTTTCCTGTTTTCTACGAGAGAAAACATTAAAAAGTGTAAAAAACCTGCAGTTTAGATATTTTTCATAAGCACTCCGTTATAATTAGTTCACTTACTATCAGAAATTACACCCAGTAATAAATAATGTAATAATATTAGAATGATTTATGTGGTGAGCGTGTTTTTTTTTGTGTATCACACCTCAAGAGCCCTCTGCGAGCTTGGTCGTTGCTGTAGAAAGCGCCAATTCTTAAGCAAGACCCAGTTGTTGTAAGGTTGGATGGACCTTTCAATGACCTGTCGAAGCGAAGAGCACATTTGGAAATACGAGTATAAATGGTATATTTTTGTGCTCCGCCGGGATTCGAATCCACAACCTTCCATTTACGAATCTGATGAGAACCGGTGCTTTCAACATGGTATCGTCGTTGTTAGTGTGTTTTATCCAAGATTTCTCAGATTTCTCAAGATTTCATGATTTCATTTGATTTCAAGATTTCTCAAGATTTCGCAGAGGCTCTGGCCACTTCTAGCGGAATGACGACAGAGTAACAGTTACATTCTCAAATCAGTAAATCAGACGTGCTTTCTACTAAATTCCTTACACTTTGGATATCAATCCAAGTCGGAGCTTGCTAGCGTTTGCGAAAGAACTCCACAGAGAAAAAATCACAGTATACCTTATTTTTGGACACGAATCGCTAAGGTCGTAAGGAAATTAACATAATAGCTCTTTAGCACTTATTCACTTTTACCTTTAAGGAGGCGATATGTCTTTACATGTACCTACTCAAAAAAATTCAGTCGAAGAACTTTTTTAAACAAAAGAGGAACATGTCTATAGTCTGTTATCGATAATGTAAGTTGCCAATATTACATTTAAGATTCCTATTGCATGCTTTCTCACAAGCAGACTGCTATAAGTTCGTGTTTAAACAAGCTGCATGTGGACCTACAACATGAAACCTAATCCAAATGAACATTAGCCCTTCAACTCTTGCCAACCTTTCCTGAAACAGGGGGAACATTGGCGCGGTGAACCATTTTTTACACAATGGGTAGTCAGCCTCACACTAACCTACAAGTCAAGAAATTCATTATAGGTACTTACGATAAATATATTCAAACAGATTCCACATTTTCAACAACAATTTTTTTTTCTGAGACTAAAAGAAAAGTCTACTTTGGTTTGGAAAATTATTCAATTTCAGAAAATGTATTACATAATAATTAATAAGACATAATGTCGTAAGGGGCATGCAAGCACAAATACCAGAAATATCTGCTCTGAATGTAAAAGTCACAAGATGGCTCGAATCTCCTGTATGCATGCACACTAGTGAAGCAGACGTGAATCAGGCAGTGGGTATTTTTAGCACGCAGTTGCAATATTTTGAAACGTGCGCTAACTTCGCAAGAGATCTGTCGGCTGTAATGCATAGGATCATCGACTTGCTAAAATATCTAGACATGCAACGAAATATATAACGTATTCCATCGTATCATTCAAGGAAACGTTGTAGGGAGAAGGGATCAAGGACGCCGAAGGACATCAAACCAGTCACCCTCGGCAAAAAAAGCCTAACGCTGCGCTCGGCTGAAACTGGAGCCAAATCAGAAGAGTGAACACAATGTTTGGAGAGCGTGCATTTGCAGTTGCTGGTCTTCTGGCCTGGAACCACCTGCCACATCATGTGAGAGAGCAAGAGGGCCATGGAAAGTTCCGGAATGCACTGAAGACAAGCAAATTTCTGGCATCATTTGCACAAGCGCCCTTGGAGTGACTACATCACGAAACGGCGCTATAAATAAATCATCAACTCATCGTTATCATCATCAAAAAGCAAGGCTCACCAAAGAAAGCATCTAAATATTTTAGAAGCAACTGGGTGTGAAATAACTGACTCTAGGCCCGGTATTTTTAACGTTAGCAGAGCGATTTTTTACTGAGTGTAAAATATGTACATACTTATTTAAATCATGTGGGTATTTTTTTTTATCAGTTTAAAGTGGGAATGGGCCGAATGTGGTTTGAACCGAATACGAACCTCGGCCGAACATTCGGTTAAAATAAAAAAGGTAAAAAAGTCACGCATTATGCATAGTTTCTAGTTACTGTTGTTGGTTAAAAAAATACAAAAAAATATTTATTTTTTGTTTCAATTTGATATCTATGTAACGGAGTAGAGGAAGATTTAATTTTTATCAAATTGTAAGTTAATTTTCACTTGTTTCTACTAAAATAAATGACCATGAGTGAGTATATAAAGGCCGAATTTTTATTTTACGGTTACAAAATATACAATGGCATCCAATTATAACTGTCAAAATGTTGCAAGTAGGTATTTTAATTTACTTTTTATTGCACCGAATGTTCGGCATTTGAACCGAATTTCGGTCGAATACCGAAGTTCGGTTCAAGCTTCCGAAATTCGGTTAAACCGAATGTAAAACGAAGTTCGGCCCATCCTTAGTTTAAAGTCACATAAGCTAACGTTGAAAATACCGCGCTTAAATCTTGTCCACACTCTTTTACTATCAAATGAATGAGACGGTGACTAGTTGTATGATAATGATACACACAACTCGTGTTGGATACAGAGACCTTGGTGGGAGGAAGTCGCACATGTGTATGAGTGAAACGTCCGTGTGTCGGTGAGCCGCGAGCTGTTACAAGCGCTGTTTTGTAATAGCGCATTATTTCAAGGTCGGCCGAGCAGTTTTTAGAAAGTTAACTCCAGTCACCGCGGCCTGTACCTATCCGTATATGAAGTATATAAAACCGCACGTTGAAACTCTACCATTGAGTTTCACTAGGAAATAAAAACGCTCACTTGAAGCGCTGTTTTCATTATTCATGAATTTTTTGTTAAACTCTAGTCACTGTAATTTTTTAATGTGCGTTAAAACTCAAACAAAACTTTTTTTTCTTATACCTTATGTGATCCTAATTTACGTTTCTTGTTCTTTAACTAATAAGTAATAGGTTAGTATCAGGCTGACCCCCATTATTTTAAAACTTGGTTCACTTTCGCCAATGCCACCCCGGCTTCAGTGAGTTTTGATTTATTTTGTAAGTACCTACTCATGCAGCATTTGCAAGCACGAAGTTAGACGGGCCTGTTAGTGAGAGAGAAATGATAATATTTTTTTGCAATTCTTATAAAAGTGTAGCCAAGTTGGCAAGTCATATTTCCCTGTTCCTGAAGGGGAAGTTCTCATTTATCTAATGTGAAGGAGTGCAAAAAATAATTTATTTTTTTAATACAAAATTGAGTATTTGTTGCTCAGGTGCGCTTATTTGCAAAAGACTCAGTTTTTGTGTGCACCGCAACTCAAGGGTTAAATTGTCACTAAAAAGCGACTGCCCCAACAAGATTTACATTTCAGGGCTAACATTAGGCTGGGTTAACTTTTGTGACCGGGCTTGAAAAACAAGTGCAATTATTTTGGATTAATAAAGGAAAAATGGATCAAAAAAATGGTACGATCTTTCAAAGTGTAATGTTAAACGCTGCAGTCTCGTAATTGGAAGGTGGGGGAGTAAAAAAATAATAATATTAATAATATTAAAGTTGTTAACAACAACAAAACATGCAATGATCAAACATGCACAGGGCTCTTCAAGTGTGATTAAAAAAATAGCGCAAACAAAAACCTAAAAAAAAAAACTTTTCGTAATACAGAAAAATACTTAAATATGATATTTTTTTTGCAAACTAAATTAATTTATTACTGGCATAATCTGAAGTTAAAAAAAACATGTGTGTTCATTTTCGATAGTCTCACAAATAAAATGGAAAATAAGTAACTGAGCATATTTAGAACGTAATTATTAATACGAAAAAAAACATATTTTTAAATATGTATGTTTACTTTTTGTTCCTGAAATGGATTTTTCGCACATGTTAGCATGATCAACTTTTTTTGAAACACAAACATTAATATAAAGTTAATTTTAGTTTTATTTTTTAATTTTTGAAGTCGAAACACGCAAAAAAACACGGCATTCATTTTTGCAGCTTTGTACACAAAAATTGAAAAAATAAAAATTGTTTACTCAACACCGCATGTGTATTTAATATTTTATTATTTAATTTCTGCATACATTGCTGGTCTAATATAATCTAAGTTGCACAGATCTGATGAACTTGTTTATGTAGCTCACATGACGCCCTCATCTCTTCCATATATTTCGATTCGAACTGTCCATTACCGTGCGTGGAATTTGATGTCTTTCTTAAATTTAGAAAATCTAACTAACTGTGATTCTTGACCATTAAGTTGGTGTGAGGCTAACACCCTATAATAGGATAATCTTAGTTGCAAGATATCATAACATTAAAATTCATATTAAATGCATGCCCACAAACTGGCAAGTTCGCGCGAACAAATACTGCATGTGTACTTAAAAAATCAAATTCCTATCTTCAAATGAACATAAGCCATGCAACTTTTGCCGACCTTCTCTGAAACAGGGGTGCCATTGGCAAAGCCGCTTATGGAACGAGTTACGGTATCTGTGTTCCCACCCCAATTTAAACTTGTCCTATTGAAAACCAAAAAACCTCATACAAAAAAGCTGAGTTTACATTGCCGACACAAAGACAGAGATTGAAAAACAGCGCCACGCAAGAGACTTGCTTAGTTTTGTGTCAGGGACGTGCACAGCATTTCGATCATGGTTAGGCAAACATCTGGGTTGTAATAATAATAATAATGGGATGATTTATTTGGCGAGCGCTTTTTTGTGTGAGTTGTATCACACTTTTACGGTTCGAACAACCTGTCACATATTTTATTTTATTCATGAAATCTTGAGAAATCTTGGATAAAACACTTTACTGACAACGACGCTACCATGTTGAAAGCACCGGTTCTCATCAGATTCGTAAATGGAAGGTTGTGGATTCGAATCCCGGCGGAGCACAAAAATATACCATTTATATTTCCAAATGTGCTCTTCACTTCGACAGGTCACAGAAAGGTCCATCCAACCTTACAACAACTGGGTCTCGCTTGAGAATTGGCGCTTTCTACAGCAACGACCAAGCTCGCAGAGGGCTCTTGAGGTGTGATACACAAAAAAAACACGCTCATCAAATAAATCATCCTAATATTATTACATTCTTATTATTACTGGGTGTAATTTCTGATGATAAGTGAACTAATTATAATGGAATGCTTATGAAAAATATCTAAACTACAGGATTTTTACACTTTTTAATGTTTTCTCTCGTAGAAAACAGGAAACAGGTGCATATTATCTGAGAATTCGATGTAAGCTTAGTATTTCACTTGTTCAGTTTTACCTTTAAGGTGTCGATATACAGATTAATATTATCGTCATCCAAAAGTGGATAAATAGGTTCCACGGGGGAAGGAAGGTCACAGTTGAACCTTTACCATCTTGCCTTCAGCATCTTCTGTCGTAGACTACTCAGATTCAGGGTCAAAACTGTCGCCAAGAAATTCATTTTAATTTAATGAATAATATTTTTACAATCCAGTTATAACACACACCTCAAGAATCTTCTGCGAGCTTGGTCGTCGCTACAGATTTCTCCATTTCTAAAGCAAGACCTAGGAAATAAAATGTTTAAAATAAAATGCTTGGGATTGCTCTTCCAGGCTTAGACCGTGGTCCATAGTTTCCTTCTTCTTGCTTCATTTATATACCTAAGGGACAGAGCTCCAAAGAAGTTACAAACAGTGGTAATGAAACGTAAGCAAGAAGAAAGAAAAAAAAAAGAATACCAATACCAAGCATCTGAATCAGGCCGTGAAAGCCTAAAAACAATTTTTAAAAAAATACTTAAGAGTTAGTTGCAAAATTAATAATAATTTTTCACACTTTTAATACACAAACCATTGAAGATATAATAAATTGAATTTTTTTTTTTATTTAATTGAATATTTAGGATAAAAAATGTAACAAATACATATGAATTATTATAAAACCGGCTCTGAGTCTAGTAAATGGTGCATGAAACGTCACAAATAGAAAATTGTTTCAAGCATCTGTACCCTTAGTATGAGTTGCAAAACTGAGAAAAGTAAAGTTTACGGAAAATATTAAAGAGTGATTTCCCCCAAAACCTGCCGTTTTTGTTTCTCAATTTTTATGGTCTTAGCAAAAGAGTTAGTGATGAAGAAAATCAAGTTCAAACAAACAAAAACGGCAGATTTTGGGGAAAATCACTCTTTAATACTTTCCGTAAACTTAACTTTTCTCAAGTTTTGCAACTCGTACTAAGGGTAGGTACTGATAGCGTCTTATCATCATTTCAATGCAGTATTTGTTAAATGTAATACACACATAATAAGTAACACGCATGTGTGAGTGAATGAGTTTATAAGTGTGGGTGCATGAGTTTATAAAAGCGAGACCGCTCCGTAGTCCAGAGGTTTCACTTCGGATTCGTAAATGGAAGGTCGTGGGTTCGAATTCCGGCGGAGCACAAAAAATTTACCTTTCATATTATAAAATTTGCTCTTCACTGGGTTGAAAAATTCATACCTTTACCAAAAACCGGTCATCAAAAGGTCCATCCAGCCTTATAGCAACTGGGTCTTGCTTGAGAATTGGCGCTTTGTAGCAACGACCAAGCTCGTAAAAAGTCCGGTCGATAGCTCAGTTGATAGAATGCTTGCATTCCATGCTGAGAGCAACAGTTCGATCCCAAGGTGTACTAAGCCTCTTCAAGAAGCTGGGAAACCCCCACTTCAACTGAAAGTGGTTGGTGTGAGGCCGGCCCCCTTACCCGTAAGAATAAAAAGGTCCCGTTTGCTACATGCAAACCCTTCGGGAATAACGCAGGCAAGAAGTTGCACTATGTGTGTAGCTGAGTTGCGTAGTTGCGTTGTGTAGTGTTAATGTATGAGTGTGTAAGTGTGAGTGGATGAGTTTACAAGTGGGAGTGTATAAGTTTCTCAGTGTGCGTGAATGAGTTCGTAAGTGTTATTGTATAAGTGTGTAAGTGTGCGTGTTGGCGCAGGCGCACAAGCGTGTTTGTGTGTATCATGTATGTGAGACGCTGACCTGCTCAATGCACTGGGCCTTATCTGACAAATTCGCGAATGCAAAACTGACCTGTGCCAACACTCGTGCTGGGCATGCGCAAGACGGGCGCGAGAAAATCGTCTTGCTAACGAAAAGAAAACTCGAGAAAATACACTTTTCCACACGGTGGAACTGTACGTACAAACTCAGCCAGAGCGTTACAAAAAAAATGTAGCGAAACAAAAACAGCGCCTCTAGGAAAAGTTATAGTTTCTATAGATTGTTGATAAAACAAATACGCATCTATAATCTTAGTTGCAAAGATATATTAACATTTGAAATACACATTAAATGCATACCAACAAATAGACACGTATTAACTCTTGTTTACACATGTGTAGTACAAAAAAACAAAACTCACATGAACACCAACTTTGCAACTCCAGCCACAAAGTACAAAATTGGTCATCTATAATTTAGGTTGGAAGGATATTTTTTAACATTTAAAATACACATTAAATGCATGCCCACAAACAGACACGTGTAAGTTCTCGCTTAGAAATACTGCACATGTAAATACAAAATAAACCAAACCTTACATGAACATAAACTTTTTAACTACTGCCACCTTTCCCTAAAACTCGAGTGGCATTCGCAAGAGTGAACTAAGTTTGTACAGCATGGAGGTCAGCCTCATACCAACCTATTAGTCGAGGAAAGCATAAGTATTGATAAATGATTAGAAACGTAATACACAAGAAAGAGGCTCGTTTAAAAAATAGGTAAGTCGAAATTTCCTTTTATTATGTTGTAAAAATAATTTACTTGTCCTGATGATACCTTGTAGGCGAAAACGTTAGACAAATTTAAAAGAATATAAAAGTGAAATGACACTGTGTTTTATTTAATTAATAATAATAATAAGAATTAATATAATTTACTTGCATTTCAGAAGACGCATAAGTTCGCGCCTACATATGCTGCACGTGTAGAAACAAATTGAATGTTAAAATGAGAAACACAAAAGATTCGTGTCACAAGTAGAGCTCCTAATAAGTTACTCGCAGTAAAATGACGCAACTTTAGCAAGAGAAAACAGAATAGAGGTTGGTGAATTGCATTCCTCTTCACTGGATGAATCCGGACGGGGATTGGGAATCACGATAAAGGAGGAACACCGGAGAGGACTACCTACAACTCGCAGAAATCAAAGTTGTCGGTTTTTTAACACGTCATATATTCTCCGAAGTTCACACGCCGCGCCGGCAACACAACCTGCTCGGTCGGAGGTCGTTTCAACAGAATGAGATTTTACATACAAAAGTGACAGACGACACAGAAAACTTCTTCTTATTTTTACTTTTTATAGCTATTAGAGCTATATTTTTCCTTATATGACAAACTGTCAGGCAGGCGCGAGCATAGGGTATAGGCAAATACATTTCAGAATAAACATATTCTCCCATTGCTTTAAAATAACTCATTTGAAATTGACTGAAGTGCTAACGATGAATCCTATCAAATTTAAATTTCGAATTTTGAATCTGAATGTCAAGCTTAAATGTTTTTTACCACATATTGTCTACCTACTGGGCGCATGTGCCTGTATGGGATGCACGCCCCTGCTGTCAGGCTAAATTCAGACCAGTACCCTTAGTACGAGTTGCAAAACTTGAAAAAAAGTAACGTTTACGGAAAGTATTAAAGAGCGATTTTCCCCAAAATCTGCCGTTTTTGTTTGTTTAAACATGATTTTCTTCATCACTGTCACTCTTTTGCTAAGAACATAAAGTGTAAGAAAGAAAAATGGCAGATTTTGGGGGAAATCACTTTTTAATATTTTCCGTAAACTTTACTTTTCTCAAGTTTTGCAACTCGTACTAAGGGTACAGAGACGCAAAAAGTAAACGATTGTAAACAATATGCAAGTATGAAATATTCATTATTTTCAGAAGCGTGCAACAATAATAACGGCGGAAGCATTTCCCAACAGCCGTAGCTTTTGCAACATTGCAATATGATTTGGCAATTTCCTTCCGGACGTTTGTTGGCAACAGTTGCAATTCACCCAACGGGATGTTACAGATATTCCATAGCAAATGCTTTTGTTCAGGAGGATTGCAAAACGGCGGGTAGCTTTCTATTCCGACAATAAAACTCGTGAAATCAGCATAAAAACATTTTTATAAATGTAAGCTTTAAAATAACATTCAATTCGTATTGAGATTTCATGACTTATATCCCTTGTCCCTTGACTTATAGGTTGGTATGAGGCTGACCATCTATGCTTTAAAAAATGGTTCACTTGGCCAATGCTACCCCTGTTTTGGAATGACGGAAAAAGTTGCTGGGCTTATGTTCATTTGTGGTTTGGCTTTTACATTCTAAACTTCAGTGAAAAAGCTGCACCCTTTGTAAATCGTCTATAAACATTTTTATAAGAATTAATAAACATTTAATGAGCAATATTTATGTGATAATCACACCTCAAGAGCCCTCTGAGGGAATTCTCGTTGCTGTAGAAAACGTCGACTCAACGTTGGATAGGCCTTTGGTCACGGGACTGATTTGGTAACGGCAGAACCTTTTTTTTAAACCTGAGAGGAACACATGTGTTATTTTTTCGTTTCCTTCGAGAAACGCGCCCACGTCCTTCCGATTACTAGCTCGTTGCGTTAACCATTAGTATATGGACCAGTCTTACGCGAGTCTGCAACTTCCAAATTTTTCTCAATTTCTCCGATTTGATCAAGCCAGACTTTTCACTTTTTATTTTCGCATTTCCGAAGTCCAAACACTTTGCGAGTCTTACATAATACATTCTTTCAAGGCGTCTATACGATCTTATCACAATATTTTGTACCTTCCGATGTTCGATTAACGATATGATTATGATAAGAAAAAATATATACAATTTGTATGTGTGAGTGTAGGCCACAGTTTCTTCTAGAAATTTCCGGTATGTTCATATACCTACATCTAGGTATTCGAGTCTATCTATTATGTATAGTTTAAGTTGCAATATATTAACATTTAAAATACAAATTAATTCCATGCCCACAAACAGGTATACTTGGGTGGAATTGTGGAAATATAGAAGTGCATCGGATCAACTGCCGCTGTCAGATCTACTAAAGGATTCTCAATTTGACCTGCTATTTCCAAAGGAATAATAATGTTCATGACGTTACCACCTACGACCTGCACTCTGGAAAGATCTTTTAGTACACTGAAGAGGGTGAAGACATGGCTGAGATCGACAATGGAAGAAAACAGACTCAATGGACTATGCATGATGATTGTGCACAGGGAAAGGGTGACGGGCTGCCCAACATTTACGGATAAAGTGATGGACATCTTCGGTCAAACACCAAGAAAACTGGTATTCGCCTTTTCGACGTAGATCAGGTAAGTTAGATTTTTGATAAGTAGGTACGTGTACAAAAACTGTGAGTGTTTTGCCCCCCCCCCCCTAGATTGTGTTCTTCCGACGGCCATGCCTGCATGTGCACTTCCAAATTAAAATCCAAACCTCAAATTCAAATACACCATTCTACTTTTGCCGACCTTCCATGAAACAGAGTTGACATTGGTAAAGTGAACCATTTTTTACAGTATGGCTGTATGGCCTTATACCAACCTATAAGTCAAGGAAAAGGTAAACATAGATATTTATCGCAAATATAATATATTTGAGATCGCCTGAGCACATACATTCTTATCAAAAAATAAACTCATTCATATATTTTTTTTTATTCAAACCGTATAGGTAAAAAAAGTACTTTTCAAGGTTTTTCAAGCACTTGAAAAACCTTGAAAAATATTTGATATAAATTATATTTGAACGGTTGATCTCAGAAAGGAACTAAGTACCAAAATATTTCATTTCAAACGTGAATGTACACTTTGGTTCTTTAATCTCAAGTGAAAATATAGCGTCACATTTGATATCCATATTTGATGCACGCCCACATTGGCCCATGCATTGCCCACAAGCAGACAAAACAAAATAACATAAATCTTGCGGCTCTTTGTTGGTTATGGATGACATTGGCAAAGTAAACCAATCTTTCAAGTACGGATGATAAGCTCAACCTATAAGTCAAAGAACAAAAATAATAATATAAGTACATTATTTATTTTCAAAATAAACTATTAAAAAAACAAATGGGGAGTGAAAAAAGTTAATGAAATAGAATGACAAAAAAATAATCATAATCTATCTATCTATAATCTATAATCTATAATCTAAGTTGCAAAGATATATTCATTTAAAGCTCTCAGATGTATGCCCACAAACCAACAAGTGTAGTTCGCGCTTACAAATGCTGAATGTGTACTTACAAATAAAATCCAAACCTCAAATGAACATAAGCCCCACAACTTTTGCCGACCTTCCCTGAAACAGGGGTGACATTGGCAAAGTGAACCATTTTTTACAGTATGGGTGGTCAGCCTCATACCAACCTATAAGTCAAGGAATAGTAAGCACTCCAGTCAATTTCAAATGAGCTATTTTAAAGGAAATGGGAGAAAATATTTATTCTGAAATTTATTTGCCTTTACTCTATGCACGCGCCTGCCATACATTAACAGCTCGCTCCCCCAGCTCTTGTCTACCGTATCCGCCAATCTTGTCAAATAAAACTTTTTCATAAATTTTTTCATAAAATAAAAAAAAAAAAATAAAAAAAAAAAAATTTCACATAAATAGAATTTAAAAGCCTTAATCGTCAGCATTGCAGATCAACCATTTTTTTCAGTTCTGCATAGTTATTTCGATATTGTGTGAGTATTTCCTACGTTGTCAGTGGCGGAAGACTAGTGTCTAAACTGTCGAGCAATACAGTTCAAAAGCCATTCTGTATACGTATCGTATGTGAACCGTATCTTAAAATAAATTGCCCAAAATAAATAACCGCATTTTTATTAAATTGATCCCAGTAAAATCATAGCGGTATGGTACTTAGTGCCTTTTTAAATCTAGCATTCGTTTTCAGATAACGTGGTTTTTATCAACAACGGCTAAGTCTGTAATCCGTTTTTTTTCACATTTCATTTTGCCAAATTAAATATACTAAATTTCTGCGTATTTAAAGTGTATTTCCTAGTAAGCGATAATTTGCTAAATTGAAAAAAAATGTCTGCATTACTTTCGAATAAAAAATTATAAAATGGATGATAACATTTTATAATTTGGAACTTGTTTTTCGGCGTTTTTCTAGAAATAATTGTTTACTTGGCCAATGTCACCTCAGTTTCAGGGAAGGTCGGCAAATGTTGCAGTTAATGTGAGCTTTACGTTATTTTAGCTCCCTCAATTTTTTAAACATTTGGTTTTAGTTTCAAATATATACTAACAAGATTCATATTAAATGCATGCTCACAAGCAGACACGCATAAATTCGTGTACTTACAAAATAAAAACCCAAAACTCTAATGATCATACACCCTGCAACTCTTTCCAACGTTCCCTGGGTCCTTCAACAGGGGTGATATTAGCAAAAGTGAATAATTGAGTATATCTAATCTAATCTAATCTAAGTTGCAAAGATATGTTACATTGGAGATTCACATTACATGCATTCCCACTACCAGACACGTACAAGTTCGCGCTTGCACATGCCTCATGTGAACCCACAACATAAAAACCAAATCTCAAATGGACATACACCCTGCAACTCTTGCCGTCCTTCCCTGTAACAGGGGTGACATTGGCAAAGTGAACCATTTTTACAGCATGGGTGGTCAGCCGCATACCAACCTATAAGTCAAGGAACATCCACGACAAATTACATTTTATAGATCAATAAATAATAATATCTATCAATTTAATAAACCCTAGCCGCCAACATTACAGATCATATATTACATAATACATTACAGATAATATAAATCAGAAATAGTATTTATTAAAAAGCACACAACGAAAATAGGTCCTTATTTTGCATGTTTAAACCTTAAACCAATGTTGTGTTTGACACAACAGGCTGACAGTTTTGGACCGTTCAATGTTTCTTTGCTGTATTCCAATATCTAGTCCACTTAAGAATACGTCAATAGTAACAAAGTACTAAAAATAATGTATATTGTAGAAAAATCGTTTTTTTCCATCTTTGTTCGCGTTTAATGTTATTGATGCTGTTTTGATCAAATAAAACGTATACAAAAGGTAAAAATTATTTCAAAACATGGGTATACATATTATTTAATGTAGCGTGTACATAGATGGAAAAATTACATTACATCACGGTGAAATGACAATTGAGTCATAAAGTATCACTCAATACAAATATAGCACTTGAAAGTGATCGCTGCAAGTGCTACTTTGGCTTACAGCTACTGTGTCATTTCGCTTTTCCGCTGCTCATAGAAATTGTTATAACCTTCAGAATAGATAGATGTATAATTATTGGAGTGGCGTACACATACATACATATATGTACGAGTATGTAAGTACCTGGGCAATTGAAGAACGCGAGATGCAGTGAAAATTAGAGATGGCGGGAATATCCGGTATTATTCGGTATTCGGCACATTTGTTTTGCTATTCGTCGAAAACTGAATGATACTTTACTTTACTTTCTTCGGCTCATAAGCCTTGAAGGCTCAGGGCCTCCCGCACCACAATCCTCCAGGACTCTCTGTCTTGTGCAGCTTCCCTCCAATGTCCCCTCACTCCCAGAATTTCGGCATCGGCTTCAATGTTGTCTGCCCACCGCATCCTGGGACGTCCGAGTGGTCTAACACCTGAAGGGGCACCATCCAAGACTGTTCTAATGATCCTGGAGTCCTCTGCACGTGCTACATGTCCGGCCCACTGGAGTCTTCTTGATTTCATTACCGACACTATGTTAGCATCTTGAAACACGGACATCAGCTCCGCGTTGGTCCGGATACGCCACCTGTCATCTTCAAATACAGGTCCGAGAATGCGACGAAGCATTTTGTTCTCAAAGACCTGGAGAATTTTTTCTTGTTTTTGAGTCAGACTCCAGGCTTCGCATCCGTACAACACAACTGGCCGAACAATGGAAGTGTAAATCTTGAATTTTGTGGAGCGGGATAGCCATTTTGAGCACAATAGCCCTCTAAGGCCAAAAAAAGCATTATTGCCGGAGTGAATTCGGGCATGTAATTCTGAGGATAGGATATTTTTGTCATTTATAATGGTACCCAAGTATTTGAATGAATTGCAGTTCTTAAACTTGTAATTATCTACATTCCAATCTTCTTGAATATCCCGCCGCGCCACAGGCAAGTATTCAGTTTTCCCCTCATTAATTCTCAATCCTATCCTCCTTGCCATTCTCTCCATTGGTAAGAAGAGCGCCCGGAGCTGTGCAGCGTTCTCTCCCAGAAGCACCACATCATCCGCATATCCCAGCAGCCTAATGGTACTTCCTATGGTGATTCCACCATACACAGGTTTGGTTTCTCTCACAACCTTTTCTAAGGCTAGGTTGAAGAGCAATGGAGAAAGGGCGTCACCCTGCTTAAGGCCTGAACTGATCTCAAAGGGATCCGAGACCTGTCCCTGCAGCAGTATTTGAGCTCTTGAATTTTCTATGGATATCTGAACCAGTTTGATGAGTTTTCCAGGAATTCCATAGTCTCGTAAAACGCTCCACAGCCCCAAACGATGCACTGAGTCATAAGCAGTCTTGAAGTCGACAAAAAACTGAATGATAGCTAACATTATTGCGCATTCCGCGAAAAGATGTATTAAATAAAATTTCAATGAACAAATAAACTAATTTGTCAATAAAATTATTTTAAATAACATAATCATAACTGGGTTGAACAAAACGATGTATTTACCATAAAATAGGTACAAGAAAAGGGTTACCATCATTCAAAAATCATTATCAGTTTTTAGTATTATTTCAGTATTCTGCTTATCAGTATAATATTCGGACTTCAGATCAGTATTCAATATATTATTATTCAGACTGATTTATTTTCTCACTTTTTTTTAAATCACTGTTAAACCTAAATAAATGATTGGTAACTTCGAGACTGCTAATAGCATGGTATAATTATTTGATTACAAAATAAATAAAAATGTATTGTTTTCTTATGCCGTATAACAGGCGCATGCATAGGATACAGGCAAATACATTTTAGAATAAATATTTTCTCTCATTCCTTTAATACAACTCTTTTGAAATTTACTGAAGTGCAAACGATGGCTCCAATCGAAATTTAAAATGTTTTTTTACCATGTATTTGTATTGCCTACCTATTAGGCGCATGTGCCTGTATGGGATGCACGCCCCTGCCGTATAACAATGTCGAGTTATTCGATATTCGCCACAGGAAATGGCGATTGATTGGTATTCAAACATTCGCTAAAGTAAATACTATTCGCGGCATATCTACTGAGAATGTGAAAGATGATGTCATCAGTTTATTCTAGGCGAGAAAATTCTTCTTTTCTAGAATTTTCTTGAGCAGTGCACATTATTTTAAAGCAGGAAAAAAATCATGAGCTAATAATAAACTTGACTTTATAAAGTATTTAAGATTCAATTTGGAAATGTTAGACATTTTGCATAGAATAAAAAAAAGCATTTTATTGACATTGTCAATAAATGACATTGAAAACGCACAAGTTAAATTGTTAGAAAAAAATGTTGTTGCTTGTGATCGAAGATTGTATTGTTTACCAAATGCCGCATCATTTACAGGTAAAAGTTTCAAACGAGTAGTCGGAAGGTAGTAGGTTAAATCTTAAAAAATATTTTTGACGTGGTACCTACGCTCATACACGCCCCGCACGTACGTGTCAGTAAGCCCAACAGTACATGGACCCTTAAAAAGCTATATTTATACCTTCGCGCGAAATTAGGAGAAATGGCACGATAAAAAAGATTTGATCCGTCCGGTCGATAGTTCAATTGGAAGAGTGCTCACATTACGTGCCGAGAGCTCGGAGTCGAATCCCACCGAGAAATGATTACTGTTTTGGTGTTTATTTAAGAACCTAAAAATAAAATACCGGAAAGGTTTATTTAGCCTTCACAAGAAATGAGTACCAGCCCCCTCGGGAGCTGGGAAGCCCGATTCGAGGACATTGAAGAATGAATTAATCCCTTGACCTATGGTTTGGTATGAGGCTAACCATCTATGCGGTAAAAAATGGTTCACTTTGCCAATGTCATGCCTGTTTCAGGGAAGATTGCAGGGCTTATTTTCATTTCAGATTTGATTTTTGAATTGTGAGTACACATGCAGCATTGGTACCTAAGCGCGAACTTAGACGTCTCTGTTTGTGGGAATGCATGTAATATGAATTTTAAAAGTGAATATATCTTTGCAACTTAAATTATAGATTATAGAATGAAAAGATGCCCTTAAGCATATTTTTAAAAGGTGTAGATATTATGAATTACGAAAATAAACAGACATTTTTATTTTAGCACAAAACATAAAGTCATTTTTTTAAAGTTAAATACACGAAATTAATATTTAAAATGAAAAAATATTTGCAAATGGACAGATGTGAGTTTATCTTTATATTTTGTTTAAACAATACTGGACTGCACCTTCATATATTATTTTTGTAAGTAACGCAATTTATTCAACCAATCCCGATAACGCGTTGTCCAAACATTAATGAAAAAGGCGGGGCTATAAAAAAAACTATATTACATTTTTATACAAAATATTTCAGTATCTACTACACCGTATTTTATGCATAAATGATTATTATTTTATAATTTTTATGGTTTGTTTATTACAACTGTGAAAATTCATTGTTAATTCCTTCTTAATAATACTTTTAAAAAGTAATACTTTTTATTGAAAACACTCCTTTTTCCACTCATTTTTATTTATGTTTTATTAACAAACTTTTTTTTTTTTTTTTTAACAAACGCTTTCGGTCATATGTTGACCATCATCAGGTATTCAAATATCTATTTATATATTTCTTATTTTCTTCAGATCGCATTATTTTCTATAAACAAAAGTATTTATGTAACATCTACAATAAGTATTAATTAAATAAAACGCAGTTTAAATTCACTAATATATTCATTAACTCTGTCAAACGTTTTCGCCTAAAATGGCAGGCGAAAACGTTTGACAGAGTTAATGAATACACAAGTGAATTTAAACTGCGTTTTATTTAATTAATATAAAATGGACTTTCACTGTGTAAACCACCAAACCCTTAAAAATAACTACAATAAGTATTTCTTACTTAGTAATTACTTGACATATAGTTGGGTATGAGGCTGACCACCCATATTGTATACATCGGTAAAAAATTTTTTTTACTTTGACCATATCACCCCTCTTTCAGGGAAGGTCGGCAAAAGTTGCAGGGTTTGTGTTCATTTGAGGTTTGAGTTTTTTTTGTATGTTCACAGCAGCAGAATACGTAAGCGCGAACTTACACGTGGCTGCTTGTGGGCATGCATTTAATATTAATTTTCAAATGTTAATATATATTTGCTACTTAGATTATAGGTTAAAGAGAATATAGAGGGCTCTTGAGGTGTGATACTCACCAAATAAATCAGCTTGTTTTTTTTTTTTTTAAGTAGTCTGACCATGACCTATGGCTATAGGTTGACCCCTATACTCTACCTATCTATGAAGTTGCAAGGTTAATGTTCATGTAAGTTTTGTTTTTTTTTTAAGTACCTATGCGGCATTTGTATGCGCGAACTTACACATGTCTGCTTGTGGGCGAACATAAAAAAACAAGCCTGAAAAGTCAATATATCATTGCAATTAACATTCTATAGTCTTATTTAATGCATGTAGCTCATATTTAATGCATGGACATGTAAGTTCGCGCTTACACATACTGCACGTGTACATTCAAAATAAATCAAACCTCATGAAAACCGCCTTTCCTGAAACTGGGGTGGCATTGGCAAAGGTGAACTAAGTTTTTACAGGGTGTGGTCAGCTTCATACCAACCAACATTACTTTTAATTATTTTGTTTATTCAACGCACACACATACATTTATAATCATTTCGAACTGAATAAGTGACATATTAAGCTATCATGGGTTTCTCAGATAAATGCACATTTTTTTTCCTATTTTCTACGAAAGAAAATTTTAATTAAGCGTGAAAATCCTGTAGTTTAGAAGTTTGTCATGAGCACTTCCTTAGAATTAGTTTACTTACTTTGGTAAGTTACTCCCAATAAAATGTTTTATCCACAATTGTTTAAACCAATGAATCAGCAATTATTCAGTTTTACTGGCGAATTTCATTTGTTCATATTAGAAGTTGTACAAATAAATTTAAGTTGAAAAAAATTACAGAAAGCTCGGCCTGAAAAAGACAACAATGATAATCTAATCGAATTGGGGATTTAAATTATATGCATTCTCACAAGCAGACACGTACAAGTACGCGCTTGCACATGCCGCATGTCAACCTACAACATAAAAACCCAAATCTCATTGAATGGACATACCCCTGCAACTCTTGCCGTCCTTCCCCGAAACAGGGGTGACATTGGTAAAGTGAACCATTTTTACAGCATGGGTGGTCAGCCGCATACCAACTTATAAGTCAAGGAACAATGATGAAGAACATTTTTATTTTTTGCAAATTTTGCGGTCAAATACATGACGTCATTACAAAATACAAAGACGTTTAGTAAGAAACCGAAGTTCATTCATTATTTTTTACACCATTGTATATAATGTATATTTTTATCGTGCTTATGTACCGCACGCCACATATGTAGTAGGTACTGTGTGAAGTGTGATTATTTCTAACGCCTTCTAAGAAAAACAACGTCAGAGTCTTGTACAATCAAAGTCGGCCACCTAGGATTATTTACAAAAATCAGATAAATATACAGATACACAGAAAATCATCTTCTCATCATTTGTATACATTTAATACGATTACAAAATAATCTTAGATTGCCACCTTTGGTTGTATACTTCTCATTTTTCTTCTGTGTGAATCAACGTAAAAAATGAAAACACGATCCTTTACTACGTGTTTTTTTTTATTATTATTATTATTATTTTAGTTTATAGTCAACAAATTGTTTCAAGGAATGCTAAAAAAACTATAGCTATCTTCCTACAGAATATTGTTGTTTAAAATATTTTGTGGATGACTAAGATCCATATAGTTAGAAGTATTAATATTACTGTATGCTAAGACCCTACTAATAATGTATTTTAAAAAACACATCCACTAACAAAAGCATTCAAAAAGGATACCTGTAAAAATTCAAGCTACCAACTTAAAAGAGTCTAAAAGCACTTAGGTACACCTAATGATTATCTAAGGAAAACGTTTGTTTTTTTTTAAATTAAAATTGTGAAAAAAAACAGCATAGCCTGCCTGTAAGCCAAAAATGCTAGTGGCAAAAAAAACAATTGAAAAGTTGATTTAAGCCTAGTGATATTATTCAAAAATATAATTGTTCTATTTTTTAAATTAATATTTACACAAAATAAACAGTGTTAGGAATAAAGGACCTGTTTTTTATATCTCTGTAAAAGAAGTAATAATAAATGAAAAACTTACAGTATCCGTTGGTTTGGAGTTAAATCCTCTTATGTCACAATTTTTATCACTTCTTTTGTTTTGTAAACGAAACTGTCGGTTTTGTATCCAAATTTGCACTTTATTCAATTATTACATCAACTCCTATTCGCTTCGCACACAAACTTCACAATCATCACTTTTTTGCGTTTTTTTTTTCACTCACTTTTAATTATTGTAATCCCATAAAGCCATCATTTTTTTTAACTTATATTAATTATTTTTTAATTTACTTAAATATGACGGGCATCCAAAAAGCCATTCACAAATGAAATTTATTTAATAAAATCTATTTAATTTAAACATTTTTAATCACTGATTTCACAATTTTTATTTAAATTATTTCCACTTGTTACTTTAATCTTTTTTAGTTATATGCTAATTGTTTTATGAAAAAAAATAACAAAAAAACATTTGTGGTACTTATTTTTGTTGTTGCAAATTCTTTTTTTTTGCATTCAGATTGTAAATGTTGCTATTTTTTTAGTTTTCCAGAAGGACTGCTAGGCGTTCGTTTGTAGATTTTCCAAACCTGAAAAAGAAAAAAATAAATTTAAATGCGGAATAAAATTGGGAATGAGGTTTTTCAGAACTTTCACTAATATACGGACAGAAATACACCGCCGGACAAAAAAATTACGAGTTTACCTGCTACCGCACCGCTTGACTTTACTGAACCCTTTTTCTAAGAAATCCTTTATCGATACCTCTTTCTTTTGTTTGATAAATTAAGGACACATAGTGTCCTTCGAAAATCATATTTAATTCAACCACACAAGCAAACATTTTCAAATTCGCGCTTCCACATGCTGCACGTGTTGTTATTACAAAATAACATGCCCTGGTTCTCTTACGTTCCGCTAAAACTGACGTAGCGTTGGCAAAAGTGAACCATTTTTTACAGTCTTGGAGACCAGCCGTATATGCCATTATTTCATGGGTCAATAAAATTTAAAAACTTAAAAAATAATAAATAGTGAAATTAAAACTTTATCTTAAAATTTAAAAAGAGAAACGAGAACATTTTCGTTGAAATTAAAGTTGAAAATTAAAATTATAATTAAGGTTAAAAAAACGTGAGTTAACGAAAATAGATTTTACTCTTCTTGTGACTCTATATTTAGACTTTATATTAAATTTTCATTTCTTACCGTGTTATTACACGGTAAGAAATGAAAATGGAGTCGGGTTAACATTTTCCAGTTGTGCCTCGAAAGTGAACGTTTCGTCAGAGCGTTAAAGTTTGCGCAAACCCGCCAAAGAGACATTCTTGGACTCGTTCTAAGTAAATTAATTCTGGTTTGGCAGCTTCATGTTAAAACATAATCACAGCGCTTAACAAAAAAATGTATGAAAACTAAAGCAACGCCTCGAGGGAGCGTTTTAGTTTCGAAACATTCGGAAAACCTAAAACTGCTGAATAGTATCATGAATCATGAGTCACAAGGGAAAAACTTGAATCATGGGCGAAATACGAGTATACAAATATAAATATACATATATATTTTTATAAATATTTTTTTTTAAAAGTATACAAAGAAATGTTGTTCTGATAATGCGGTAGAAAATACCAGACTTTCTTATCTAAATATAAACTTAGTTACAGAGTCTATCAACATACAGTACTCACGCAATATTTGACCCATATCTGATCTACAGATCATCGATTTTTTGTATGTAAAATTCACTGTAAGCTACGGATGAACCATGACTGTGCTAAGAGTTTTAGGCTTACACGACCGGCTGATGATGCTGGAGAGTTGTTTTCTGGGATATGTTGTCGTGGTCTATGTGAGCTGGAGCTTCCGGACGTTTCGCCCATATTTAAGATGGGCTTCTACAGCGTGAAGTGAGATGATGAAGTTGAAATAAGCAGATGTTGCTGCTCCACAACACAACTCATACGCAGAGTGTCATCATTTTTCACATTTGGCCCCGATTGCACACACACTTTCATCACAGTATATATCAAGATCATCTTCATCATCACACTTCACGCTAAAGAAGCCCGTCGTATACATGAGCGAAACGTCCGGAAGCTCCATCTCCCATAGACCACGGCAACAGATCCCGGAAAACATATCTCCAGCATCATGACTTTGCTGATAGAGAATAACACCGATAAACTTAAAACCTAGACTACTCCTATGGTATGGAGTACTTTGATGCATATCTGTGTGACTTGGTGCCTTTTTTAAAGAGGAAAAAGAAGACAAGATGCGTTCAAGATGTGGTCCATACTAAGTGAACCATTTTTTACAGGATGGGTGTAAGTTATTGATTAAGGGTAAAGTAATTGACCAACATTATAACATACATTTAATTACTTAAGTGTAGAAAAATCAGACAATATCTGGTCCGGTCGATAGCTCAGTTGGTAGAGTGATTGCATTCTATGCAGAGAACAAGGATTCGATCCCCATCGCGGCGAGAGTGTCAGAAATGACTTCAAGTTTCAGTGTTTATCTAAAACCTACCAGGGCTGGAAGTCTCATCACCAAGTTAATTCTTACCTACCGAATATAATATTTTCATGAAGACTAATCAGCTGTTCACTTGCGGCCATCTTGGATTGACAGGTCTTCATACAAATATTACCGATATTCGATAGGTAAGAATTACCCTGGTGATGAGACTTCCAGCCCAGCAAAGTTTACTCAGCCGTCACAAGAAATGAGGACCAGCCCCCTCAGGTGCCGGAAAACCGCCACTTTGAACCACACTGAAGTGTAGAAATAAATTAATTGCTACGCGCAAATCCTCCGGGGAAAACGCGGAAAGACTTTGCCCAAATTATTAATCAGAACGAATCGATTTTATGTACACCTTTGAGCTTCAATTATTCCAGATAATCGACGCTCTTCGGTTGGCAGGTACCTATATGATAACGCCTTTCATATTGTGTCTCAAAAACTATTTTCGAGGAATAGTTTCTTATCTATGTATGTGGCCATGACTATTGAATGAAATCATTCAATTCATACACACGTAATACAAATTACATAGATAAACGTTATCAATAGAGTATTGTTACTAGTAGGTACAGCCAAAAAAAAATTGTTTGCAAACTTGCCAAATCATTCAAAAATATTCAGTATTGTAAAAAACAAAACGCCATTCATACTTTGCGGTCTAATTAAACAGAAATACTAGGATTTGATGAGTTGAGTCTACACCAGAGACTAAAAGACATGACACAGACACTCTCACACCAACTCACACAGACACATAAATACACATTCGTAGCATTAGCTTAAACGCAACTAAGTGTAGCTATATAGTGTAACTTCTTGCCTGCGTTATCCCCAAAGGGCTCGCATGTGGCGATTCGGGACCTATTTATTTTTACGGGTAAGGGGGCCGGCCTCGCACCAACCGCTCTCAGTTGAAGTGGAGGTTTCCCAGTTCCCGGGAGGGCTGGGAAGGCTGAGTACACCTTGCCGGTATTTATTTAGGGTTTGAAATAGACACCGAAACGGGAAATCATTTCTAATACCCGCGGTGGGGATCAAACCCTTGCTTTTGGCACGGAATGGAAGCATTCTACCAACTGAGCTATCGACCGGACTTTTTACGAGCTTCGTCGTCGCTACAAAGCGCCAATTCTCAAGCAAGACCCAGTTGCTGTAAGGCTGGATGGACCTTTAGTGACCGGTCATTGGTAATGGTTGAATTTTTCAACCCAGCGAAGAGCATATTTGAAAATATAAATGGTATTTTTTTTGTACTCCGCCGGGATTCGAACCCACAACCTTCCATTAACTAGTCCGAAGTGTTTCCACTGAACTACGAACCGGTCATAGGTCAGGATTTGATGAGTTGAGTCTACATCAGAGACTAAAAGACATCTAGAGACTTGACAGTCTTGCACAGACACACTCACACAGACACGCGAATACGTACCAGTAGCTTCCATACATGTTTTCGCTTACGCGATCGAGGGGAATTCACGCAGCGTTTCGTACTCGGCGTGTATGTAATATGGGGCGTAGTACAGTATGACATAATGACACACTGAGCCATAATATATGTCAGCGGTGCGGATCCAGAATGACCATCAAGGACGCTATGTGGTGAACACTGGTGAAGTGGGCGCATATTATTATCAGAGTACCATATAGCTACCAAACGATCACAGTTGACGCGTAGTATATTCCATGGTACTAAAACAGATCCTATAATCTAAGTTGCAAAGATGTATAAACATTGAAAATTCATATTAAATGCATGCCCACACACAGACACGTGTGAGTTCGCGTTTACAATCGTTGCAAGCGTACCTTCAAATTAACAACCAAACCTCAAATGAACATAATTTTTTCAGGTTATAGGTTGGTTTAAAGCTCACTGTTAAAAATGGTTCACTTTGCCAATGTAACCCCTGTTTCAGGGAAGGACGGCAAGAGTTGCAGCATGTATGTCCATTTGAGATTGGGTTTTTATGTTGTAGGTTCACATGCGGCATGTGCAAGCGCGAACATGTACGTGTCCGCTTGTGAGAATGCACATAATGTGAATATCCAATGTAACATATCTTTGCAACTTAGATTAGAGATTAGATTAGAAATACAGACTTCCCACTCTGTGGTAGGTAATACATAAGTAAATAGTGCAACATTGTTTTCATTTTCGTTTTCTTGCTTGGACTTAGTAACTTTGCCCGTGTTGTTTCTAACATTATATTATGTACATAGCTGTGTTTCTTATTTGGCCTACATTCAGACTGCATAGCTGTTTATAGCTGAAATATCTGCACTAGTGCATATATGTGCAACTACAGAACCAATGCAATACTTTAAACACTCGGTACAACTCAAATTTTTGTACCGGCAAGGTTTACCTACTCAAATTCGGTGGAGAAGTTTTAAATTCTATCAGAGTAGCGAGAGAATGTGGCATTCCTATGGTAATCAAAAAGTTGAACTAATGTATGGAAGTGAAGCATGGACATTAATAAGAGGATAAATTGCTTGCATTTCATATCGTGATTTTTGCGAGCTCAGTCGTTTTCTTGTGAGCTCAGTCAATTCTCAAGCAAGACCCATTTTGTTGGAGGGTGAGATGCATCTTTTGTGACCGGTATTTAGCTATTACTGTTACTGTATCCTGCCACCGTTCCACAAGGGGTGGCCGGTTTCTCCGTAGATACGTCTCCACTTTTTTCTGTCCTTGCATACCTCTTTCATCTCTTCAACATTCATCACTTTCTTCATACATACTCTTCTCTTATAAGCAAAGTCAATTATTTATTCAACCCAGTGAAGAGCATATCTGAAAATAAAAATGGAATATTCTTCGTTCTCCGCCGGGATTCGAGCTCACAACCTTCCATTTACAAGTCCAAAGCGTTACCTTTAAGACTACGGACTGGTCCTCAAATATGAATGATATGAAAGAGGTATTCTAGGATACGAAGAAATGGAGACTTTGGCCACCTCTAACGGCATAGCGGCGTAAGTTATAAATGCTAACCACTAGACTACGGATCGCTGCATTTATGTTCTATCTAACAAATTTCTCGAGGAAAATAAAAATGAAATATTTACAAATTTGGTATTGAAGGCTATAAATTAGGTTCAAGGTGATATTACCATCATAGGCAAATTAAAACCTTATCTCACCGACGTACATGTACAAATTTGAGGCAGGTAGGCAATGGCACATGAGGAACCAGTTGCCTATCTCACTCTTATTAATTACCCTGTCGTTTCGTCACTTTGGAAATGAGACTTATCTAGTTTCTAACCTTCCACTACTTTTGATAAGTCTAATGAATTTTAATGTATATAAGTAGTTTGAACAAATTGGAAAATTGTGAACAAAGGCTTAACGCATCAATCATTTCATAATATTGTAACGAATGTATAAGCTTATGTCTATCGTCTATGTGCTTTTATGATTGTGTGTGTATGTGTTTGTTCTTACTTTTGATTGTGTGTGTATGTGTTTGTTTACTTATTTTAATGTGTGTGTCTAGAAGTATTTGGATAAAATGTCTACTCTACGAGAAAAGTATGAAGTGATCAGATTGAGGATTGTGAAAGACTGGGATATACAAAGTGAGCGCAAAAGAAGGAAATGCACAAAAATAGGTGACGGATGAATTGAAAGAGGTACATAAGAATAGGAAGAAATGGAGGCAGCTCTGCAGAGACTCTGGCTACCCAAGTAACAGTTACAGTACAGTAATCGAGCGAGGTACTTCAGGTCTTTTTCAAAATTTCAAAAACCCAACTACGTGATTATTTAAATGAATCAAGCATTCAAATTGCATTTGCTTTTATGCAGTGCCCATTAAGTAGAGCGGGTACCTCAAAAATGTACTTGCACATGATGTCACAGCGTTATCAATCTATGTTTTTGAACTATTTTGAACTGCAAGTGTGAGAAATTGATTTCTTCCACATAATTGACCCAGTTCCAGCAATTACAGCCGCAGCTAGCTACTCACACACATTCTGTAACTTTGTCCGCCACAATTTAGAGAGTTTCCAATCGAGACCATGTTTTTTTTATTGGCGATAACAGTTCGCTTTTATAAACTATAATCTAAGTTGCAAAGATATGATTTACATTCAAAGCTCATATCAAATGCATGTCCACAAACAGACACGTGTAAGTTCGCGCTTACGAATGCAGAATGTGTACTTACAAATTTAAAAAAAACTAAACTCAAATGAACATAAGCCCTGCAAGTTTTGCCGATCTTCCCTGGAACAGGGGTGACATTAGCAAAGTGAACCATTTTTTACAGTATGGGTGGTCAGCTTCATACCAACCTATAAGTCAAGGAATAAATATAATTAATCATTATTGACAAAAATTGTAGATAAGCGAAACAAGCACTGGGATGACGGTGTGATGTTAGCCCGCCGAAAAAAACATAAATTCGGAGCAAAAAGCGTTCACAAAACCATTACGATTTCAAAACGAAATTTCACATTAACTGTCAGTCCAATTCAGTTGGATTTCGTAAAAATAATATAACCTTGAATTCACAAAAAGGCTTTCCTAGTCGAATGCCCATTTTCTTAGAACCGCACGCAGGCGAAATTAATTCGCGTTCAAGGCCCGTGTTGGAACTGACATTTTCTCAGAAACTGTTCGTTGTGATTGGCTTGTTTTTTTTTCAGGCTTGGAGTAACCTGAGAATTTGTATTTAACTTTTTAGTTATGAATCTAAAATGCATTGGCTTGCATTTATATATTTTTTATCGATAAATTAGGTACTCGAAAATACGATACTGACATTGAGATGGATGATTGCTTGGAATTGCTTCCTTGACTTATAGGTTGGTATGTGGCTGACCACCCATGCTGTAGAAAATGTTTCATTTTGCCAATGCCACCCCTGTTTCAGGGAAGGTCGGCAAGAGTTGCAGGGTGTATGTTAATTTGAGATTTGAGTTTTTATGTTGTAGGTTCACATGCGGCATGCACAAGCGCAAACTTGTACGTGTTTGCTTGTGAAAATGCATTTAATGTGAATCCCCAATGTTACGTATATTTTCAACTTAGATTAGATTAGACTTACGGGTAACACGGTACTACGCTGCATATGTAGTGTAACTTCTCGCCGTGTTTTTCCCGAAGGGGTCGCATTTGGTGAGTAGAACTTATTTCTTTTTACAGGTAAGAAAGCCGGCCGATCGCCGAGTTTCACGGAAGACTCACGAGAAGAAGAAGAAGAAGGATTCAGATTTATGCATGTCTACAAGCAGACACACGTAAGTTCGCGCTTACACATGATGCATGTGTACTTACAAAATAAATCAAAGCTCAAATCAACATAAAAACCTTGCAACTCTTTACCTAAAACGGGATTGACCTTGGTAAAAGTGAAACAATTTTTGTACAGCATGGAAGGTCAGCCTCATACCAACCTTTAAGTCAAAGAAAACCATGATTATCAAAAAAAAATAGCTATGGAAATTTGTCAAACCATTTTAAGACTCTAAAATAATAATCTATAATCTAAGTTGCAAGGATATCTCAGATGTATGCCCACAAACAAACACGTGTAGTTCGCGCTTACAAATTCTGAATGTGTACTAACAAATAAAATCCGAACCTCAAATAAACATAAGCCCTACAACTTTTGCCGACCTTCCCTGACACAGGGGTGACTCAATCCACAAAAATAATATTCAAGACAGTAGGGATACTTTTTCGATAATTCTAAATTGCGAAGAAAAGGGACGGATGCATTAAAAGTAACCAAATGCGAAAGGGACAGATCGAGGACCAAATGAGCAACGTTAGGTTTATTGTTTGCGGGAGTCAGCAGTTGGTAGAAAGGCAGAACAATGGAGCGACACAGACTCTCTACAGTGCGGTGCAAAAAAGTGGATGTATTTGAAAAAAAAAATGGATGTATTTAAAAACCACCGCCAGGGGTGCTATTCAAAAAGTGTTCGAGGAAATATAGGATAACTAATTAATTTGTATAGACAAATGATTAATGGCTTTAAGTGTGACCACATGTGGCCTTAAGGGACTATAATGTTCTTATCCAACAATAACAAGTTCATTTTGCATATATCCAGTAGACCAAGTTGACAAGCAAGCTACAAACACTGTGTACTTCAAATGCAAGATAAAAGTTAGTTCAAGAATTTTTAAACTGAAAAACAAAATACTAAGATCTTCCTTCAAAAAAATTGTCTTACTATTGCATAACGAAACCTAGATAAAACTGACAAAGTGACGTATGAAACTAAAATTTGCATCTTAGATAAATACACCTTTTTAACTATTTTCTACGTGAGAAAACACTACAGAAGTGTGAAAACATTCTAGTAGAGAAGTTTTTCATTAGAACTCCCTTATAATTTTATTAGTTTACTAACTATGGACGAAATGAAAGAAGTATGTAAGGACAGAAAGAAATGGCGGTTGATCAGTAATGTTGGCGGCTAAGGTTTATTAAATTGGAATTCGTTCTCTGTTTTAGTTTTGATGTCAATAGATATTATTATTTATTGATTTAAAAAATGTAATTTGTCGTGTAGGTATGTTCCTTGACTTATAGGTCGGTATGCGGCTGACCACCCATGCTGTAAAAATGGTTCATTATGTCACCCCTGTTTCAGGGAAGGACGGTAAGAGTTGCAGGGTGTATGCTCATTTGAGATTTGGTTTTTATGTTGTAGGTTCACATGCGGCATGTGCAAGCGCGAACTTGTACGTGTCTGGTTGTGAAAATGCATGTAATGTGAATCTCCAATGTAGCATATATTTGCAACTTAGATTAGATTAGACTATGGAGAGTCACACCCAATAAAATGTTTTATCCGCGAGTTCCCAAATCAGTGAATCAGCACTTGTTAATTTCACCTTTGAATTAGGTATCGATATTCTTAATTTAATGAACCAAACACAATTATTATTCATTGCACAAACAACAAGACCGGGAATTATCACCTCAAGGGCGCTTTACATCTTTTGGAAAAAATAGGAAACAATAATAGACAAAATACAGCTTATTCACAATATAATTGATGAAATAAAATGGCGTTCCTTGACTATACATGGGTTGTTTGGTTTGGGACTGACTCCCCATGCAGTAAAAACTAAGAACACTTTTACCAATGCCACTCTGGATACGGCGAAACGCTGTTTGTATGCATACATGCAGCATGATAAGTGCCTGCTTTTGGGCATGCATTAAATATGAGCCCAAAATATCTGAATATCCTAAATTTATCTTTACAACTTAGATTATATGTAGATATACATAAATTGAATCAAACCAAACTCTTTGAAATCAAGAAAAGGAATTATATTCGAAATAAATCCAATTAAATTCATAAATTAAATTATTCAGTTAATGTTTCAGTTACTTAATTGATTTCTTTTAAAGAATAGAGTAAGCCAATTTAACAAATATTCCAAAACTGGTTTTAATTTCGCAAAAGCATTCAATTTCTTTTATTCATTCCAGAACATGTTATTTGCTTCACCCTTATGTTATTTTAAAGACGGTTACGTACTACGCAGCTGTTCTATGCGTTTATGCTAATCTAAGCTTTTTTGCCATTTCTCTAACATTCCCTAAAATATACAAGTTACAAAAAATAGCATGACGAAATTTCATGTGTGAATAAATAAGTATTTACTAACTTTATAAATAAATAAAAAACTGTTTGAAGATTCTTCAATTATAATTTAAAACAATTTTGAGGGTCTATTTATACGTAAATGCGCACAAAAACATGTGTTCTAAAATAACCCTGAATGAGTATTCTACAATCTAAGTTGCGATAATATATTACATTTAAGAATTTAAGAGTCATTGTATTTGCAATCCCGTAAGCAGACACGTATTAGTTCGCGCTTACACATGCCGCATGTGGACTTAGAACATAAAAACCCAATCTCAAATGAACATCAGCTCTGCATCTCTTGCAGAGCTGATGTTCATTTGATGATGTTCATGATGTTCATCCTGAAACAGTGGTGACATTAGCAAAGTGTACCATTTTTTTTACAGTACGGGTGGTCAGCCTAATGTAATTTAGTAATGCTTTTTAACCCTGGAATGGTAACCTTATATTTTACTAACCATACGCTGATACGGCATGTCGTTTTTGAAACGCGTTTATTTGTTTTGATGGTTATTTTATATGCTATCATGAATTATTTTATAGGACTTCAATACCATTCCATCCGATTGCCTGGCTTTCAACAGTAGACCGTAATAGCACGTGAAATAAGATAAGTTTTCGTTCGCAGGCTAGGGGAGCCACCAGTTGCTCAACTTTCAGTTTTTATTCCGAATGCATCGCAATGGCCCGGAAAGAGAGGGGAACATGATGGAAGATAGAGGGGCGAGATACATACATATCGTTCTATCGAAAAATTTCATCTTTGAATAGCAAAAATCTCATAATTTAAAATCGTACAGCACTACTGGATGACGACACGATGGATGTCGTGGTAGAGGAAGACCGAGAAAGGTATGGATGGACCAAATATCCGAAATTGCGAATGAATGGAATATCCAGAGTCATAATAAAAGAAGAGCTTGTATGAAGAAGGTTATGACTCTGGAGGAAATGAAAGAAGTATGTAAGGATAGAAAGAAATGGCGGTTGATCTGTGATGTTGGCGGCTAGGGTTTGTTAAAGTAAAATTGGTTTTTATGATTTAGTTTTTTATGTCCATGTATATATTATAATTTGTTGATTTTAAAAATGTAATTTGTCATGTATGTTCCTTGACTTATAGGTTGTTATGTGGCTGACCACCCATACTGTAAAAAATTGGTTCACTTTGCCAATGTCACCCCTGTTTCAGGGAAGGACGGCAAGAGTTGCAAGGCTTATGTTCATTTGAGATTGGGTTTTTATATTGTAGGTCCACATGCGGCATGTGTTAGCGCGAAATTATACATGTCTGCTTGTGGGAATGCATTTAATATAAATCTTAAATGATATATATCTTTGCAGCTTAGATTAGATTAGATTAGACTACTGAAAACAGTCTGTTTTCTTTTAATAAATTACTATTTTCGAGTTTCAAGTTATAGAGATTGTTATCTGTAACAATCTTGAGAAAGGTTTCTTTAACTCTGTTATTGGAATTTAGGATTGATCAACACATAATCTCTTCCAAAGGAAAATTTACAGCACTTCTCAAAACATCTTATTTGTTTTAGTTTCTAGTAATTTAAAGGTCCAGGCAATAGATATGAAAATCGGAAACAATGTAGAGAAAGGCACAGCATTTTTGTAACTCTGATATCGAAATTTACGATTGGGTGTAAAACAAAAAGGCGTATAAATAGGCAATTTACAGCACTACCCAAGGCATAATTTGTATATATTTTTTATTAATCGTTTAAAATTGCAAGACCAAAAAGAAGAGACAATTTGACAGAAGTTTGAAGAACTATTGATTTAGGTCTGAAAAGTATTAAATTTTAGCCGAAGAAAAAGTATTACACTATTACAGCATATACAAAACAAACAGTTGTTTATTATGATGACGATATGAGACAAAATAAATGAGATCTCAACATAAGATGGAATGGCTCGACATCTCCGAAACTTCAATTATCCCAGAGGTAGGTATTTAAAAAATCTTACGAATGGAAGGAAAAAACTAGATTCAAAGGAATAATTGTTTCACTGCTTTACAAAGCCATCCTATTTTTTTTAATTGCTAGTATAAAAGCTCCTTGACTGATAGGTTGGTACGAGGCTGACCACCCGTGCTGTAAAAATCGGTTCACTTTTGCCAATGCCACCCCGGTTCAGGGAACGGCGGCAGGAGTTGCAAGGTTTATGTCCATGTGAGGTTTTCTTTATTTGTATGCACACATGCAGAATGTGTAGTCGCGAACCTACCTGCGTGTCGTTGGCATCTTGGACCGGTCCGTAGTCCGTAGTGGCAACACTTCGGACTCGTAAATGGAAGGTTGTGGATTCGGATCCCGGCGGAGCACACAAAATATACCATTCATATTTCGAATGTGCTCTTCGCTGAGTTGAAAAATTCATAAATCTTTACCAAAGACCGGTCACTGAAAGGTCCATCCAACCTTACAACAACTGGGTCTTGCTTGAGAATTGGCGCTTTCTTCAGCGACGACCAAGCTCGCAGAGGGCTCTTGAGGTGTGATACACACAAAAACAGCGCTCACCAAATAAATCATCCTAATATTATTATTATTATTATTATTACATGTGCCTGTCTGTGGGCATGCATTTCATATGAGCCTTAAATACTTACATATCCTTGCAGCTTAGATTATAGATTATAGATAGAGAGAGGGATATCTATAGAGAGAAGATGGTCACTACTTCTTCAATATTTAATTCACCCTTGCAAGGATAAAATCCCAACCAAAAGAAATATTATAGTATTCAACAGCACCATACAAGAAAGGCTATTTTTTATTATTATAGCTGATGTTACGTGTAAGACTTGTATATGAGAGCAGATATCCTGAGAGAAGGTAGACCTTGGAGAGGCTTTACACCTCTTTTCTTTCAATATTCCAAAACTAAAAAATTTACCAATGCAAGGACTAAAGCATATCTAAAGAAAATTCAACAGCACGATCGGAAACATTTATTTTATTAATATCTAGAACTGAAACACAAGAAAGTGAGAGACGGTAGTGGGGAGCGACACTCTTGCCGAACAGACTAAAAAATCACCTTTGCTTAGCGCAACATCAATTCTAACGTCAACAAAATTACAGCACAATCCAAAACATTTTTTTAAATTATTTCTCTTCAACTGAAAAACAAGCAAGTGACAGGGGATCTCGAGAGAAGGTAGCGAGAAGCGAAAGAATCAAAACTCACCTATGCTTACCTCAAAATCAGATTCAAGGAATAAAAAAGTTACAGCACAATCCAAAACATTTTTTTTTTAAATGAATCTCTTCAACTGAAACATAAGCAAGTGATAATGGATCTTGAGACGAGGTAGGGAGAAGCAAAATAATCAGAACTCACCTTTGCTTACCAAAAAATCAGATCCAAAGAATAAAAAAGTTACAGCACAATCCAAAACATTTTTTTTTAATTAATCTCTTGAAACACAAGCAAGTGAGAGGGGATCTCGAATGAGAAGGAAGTGAGAAGCGAAAGAATCAAAACTCATCTTTGCTTACCAAAAATTCAGATCCAAGGAATAAAAAAGTTACAGCACAATCCAAAACGTTTTTTTAAATTAATCTCTTGAAACACAAACAAGTGAGAGGGGATCTCGAGAGAGAGAAGGTAGTGGGGAGCGACACCTTTGCAGCGCACAATCAAAACTCACCTTTGCTTAGCACAAAATCCAATCCAAAGCGAAACAAAAAAGTTACAGCACAGCACAAAACAAAATCAGTTTAGATCGATTGTTTTAGTTTTAAAAGGCACTTCACTGTAATCCATGTATGGGGTTGTATTATTTATTTATTTTTTTGTTTTTAATTATTATTTGGGGTTCGAACCGCGGCGCGGACCCAGTTGGCACAGCGGTCGCAGCGTTCGACTTGGGGACGCGCGGTAGACTGGTTCGCAGCCGCGGTGGGGCTGAGCTATTGCCCAAGCGGAGCGGGAAAGTAAAAGTGAACAGCGACGAGGAGGACGCCCCTCGCCCCTGCGCCCGCGCCTCCGCCCCCAAACACAAAACCAAATAGTCAACGAAATAATGTTGTACAATATTATGCCGAATGCGGAGCCGAGAGAGGCTGCAGCCGGGCTGAGAACTAACACAAAACAAATAAAAAATATATTATAAAATCTCTTTTTTGACAATTTTTCAAAAATGCCTTTTTAGGATGCGTTTCTATTGATGGGCCGATAATTTTTATCGTTGCATTTTTTTTTTGTACATTTATACTAATTTGTTAGTAATAAAATAATTAAAAATAGATATTAAATAAGTGTATTATTATGTAGTTTTCAAGTCATTTTCGGCAGTAAAAAATTCCGTTTTTTTAACGATTTAGCACACTTGATGGATGTATAAAAATATGTTGTGGACTAATTTTAGATGTGTAATTTAGTATGAAGAACTTTTAGCTGAATATATTGTGCTCAAAATTTGAACACATGTGTTAAAAAAATAAAAATCATGTACGTAATAATATTAATGTACATACATTGTGTACACAGTCATGTTTTTCTAACACAAAAATAGCTAAATTCATAATCCGAAAATTACGGTTTCATATTTTTGTCACAGTAAAAAAGATCTCAAGTAAGTCTGTGTTTAAGAACCATTTAAGACCATAAGACCATTTAAATGTTAATATGTCTTTGCAACTTACATTAACATCATGGTTTTTTGTAATTTTTGCTAAATTCCTTTCTGTTTGGTTTTCTTTCAACTTAAATTAAAATTGACTAAGTATAGGAATTAATGGAGGCAGCTCTGCAAAAGCTCTGATCACCCCTAGCTGATTGATGACAGAGTTACAGTAACTATTGACTTTAAATATGGGTATTCGGTACCTACGTTTATACAAAGAGGTGCACGCTCGTGAATTAGCATTTACAATATGTTGTCGTAACCCGGCCTGGTTGCTAATAATTTCTTCTTTTTTTTTAGGCTTTCACGGCCGGATTCAGATGCTTGATTTTGTGTTTCCGGGCTTTGACCATCTTGTTTTTTTCTTTTCCTTTTCTTCTTCTAGATACTCACTTCTGTAAGCAGAGCATCGAAGAAATCACACATAGAGGTGACGAATCGACAGCTGAAGTCTTCAAGAAGTATCAAGAAGAAGAAAAATAAATAAAAAAGAAGAAAAGAAGCAAAAAATATGGACCAAGGTCACAGCCCGGAAACGCAAAATCATGAATTTATTATTTGTTGCTAAGGACGGCAGTCCCATACAAAACTGAACTTTGTTCGCCGAGAAAAAAGTTCCAAACTCAAAAATGTTCCAACTTCATTCAACCTCATTCCCGCCTTCATAAACATCATAAAAATTTTCATTATTATTATTCTCTTTTCTTTCACTGTTTAACTATATATTTTGTTTTTCTTTTTACTCATATATTTCTTCACATATTTTCATATATTTCTGCATTTCAGTATTTTTCTATGTACTTTTTCTATTGATGTATTATTTTTTATGGCTGGTCATGTATTGCACCCTCCACATGACCAAGCTGGAATAAACACTTATTATTATTATTATTATCACCCTTTTTTCAAATATATTTTTTTTATACTTAAAACTCATACGGCATAGAATGCCTTTTAGAACAACAAAAATGTCTACAGATACAAAGCAAAAGCTCCATTGGCGTGGATAGTGCCACTAAACGGCGCTGATAAAATTGTGCAATTATTTTTATTAAAACAATTTTTTGTACCATTAATTGAATCTTGTTCAGGAAAAGCAGCGAATTTCTACGATCGGAAGAACTTCACTAACGAACACTTTTACTCTTTAAACTCCGAGTCCGCTTCTGTTGCTCTCCCATCGGCCGCCATTTCTTTCACCCCCCCCTCCCCGACTACCCCGGCCGCCCCATCCTCTCTTCGCCTTACAACATTTTCTTCTCCCTGCTTTCAAGGTCATCAACTTTCTGGCCGCGTGTGCGTCCGTATACCGTACCCCAAGATATAAATCATTAAATGCATGGAAACGTGAACGCTGCATAGAGGCGTTGTTTAAGTTTACATATGTTTATATAATAAACGCTGTAGTTGAGTTGTTGTGTATAGTAGTTATATACTAGGGGTGCCTCAGTGGACAGCGTTGGCAGCCAGGTGAATCTAAAATCTTTATCATTATTAGATTAACATAATTTAAAGTCCAACAATCAGAGTGTTTGAGTGAGAATCTTTTAAAAAGAGTAAAGATTTCCATAAACGATGCTAAAAACTACTTTATACATTTTTTTACTTTTTTTAACAATTGAAACACTTTATTTTTTTATGCACTATCCACCAATGTTGTCGATAAACAAAAGTTTAACAATAATTCAGAAATATATCAAGAAATAATGAGATACGAGCATCTTAAATAATGACACTGTTTACTTTTACTATGTTTTATAAAATAAAAATATTCATGTGTGCGGTCCTCAGACCCATCTATAATAATAAATCTATAATCTAAGTTGCAAGGATATATTCATTCAAAGCTCTCAGATGTATGTATGCCCACAAACAAACACGTGTAGTTCGCGCTTACAAATGCCGATTGTGTACTTACAAATAAAATTCAAACCTCAAATGAACATAAGCCCCACAACTTTTGCCGACCTTCCCTGAAACAGGGGTGACACGGGGTGACCCATCATGAGGTTAATTGACCTTATTTTTGAAAAAGTGTATAAAACCTAGCAAAGATTGCAATGTAGGTTTTTTTTTTCCAACAATGAGAGATATAAAAATAATTAGAAAATAATTTCCTTTATTTCAATTTTAAACACATTTTCGAAAATATCTTAAATTACCGCTTTTAATTCGATACGGCTCCAATCGCATTTAATTTTAGCGTAATACGAGTAAATTGTACACAGATACTGCCAAAGATACTGCGTATGTGTAGATGGAGAAGTATTTTTTTTTATACATAAGAAAACACCATTTTTATTTTTGCAATTGATTATTATTTATCAAGTATGTACTTTCTTCTACTGTCATTGTCAAGAAAACACTGCTAAAAAATTGACAAGACAAAACCCAGAATTTTCACTATGTAAATACCTACACCAACTCTAAAAAGTTTGATTCTAAATTATTTATAATTTTTTGTAAGTTTTCATGAGTGTTAGCATTGCAACAAAAATAAGTGTATTTTTAAAACACACCAAATTTCTGATAGATACGCAATAAAATTATTGTAGGTAATTTGACACTGCACGAAAACTCGTGCCCTCAAGTAACAATAATCCAGATTTCGTACCAACTTGAAAAATCCCTTCACCGCGATAATAAATTCGGCTCGCTCACAAACACGCCAGCGGGCGCGATAGCTTTACCTTTCGCTTTCAGTTAACCCGCGCCGCTCACCGCTCCTCTACCCGCCCCGCTCGCCGCTGCGCTACCGAGCTGCACACGCAGCGGATCCCCAGTAACCCTACTCCTGTGTTTACTTATTATTCGCGTTAAACGCTATTTAGCTATCCCTGAGGCAAACTATTAATTACATGTTATTCTGATCTAAGGGTTCTTGTATTGTATCTGCACTTAAATACGATTCTCTCTTAGCTCTTCCATCACCTCACCGATATTCTTACAAATTCTTCAACTTCTTCCACTTTTAAATCTGCTCTTTTACCCGCTTTACTCACTGTTTCCCTACTCGTTCTGTTCGCCGCTTTCCTACCTCTTATGTTCATCTCTCCTCCATCAGCTCACCATTCTTCTACACTCATCCCCCTTCTAGCCGCATCGCTCATCACTCATCACTCTTCCTTGTATCCGTTTTTCCAACCGCTTCACGCATTTTTACTCGCCGCTTTCCTACCCGCTATATTGATCTCTCCTTCATCAGTTCACCATTCTTCTACACTTATCAGTTATCACTCTTCCTTCTATTTGTTCTTCGACCCGCTTCAAGCATCTTTACCCGCCGCTTTCCTACCCGCTCCGCTCGCCGCCCCGCTACCCGCGTGCATCTTGCGACAGTGCTGAACCGGGTCACGCATAAATCATGGAGCGTTACGCAACTGTGCGGGTAGGTGCGCGCACTCCGTAAGGGACTTTCGTCATGAGAGAGCGAGCCGCGGCCAGAGCGACGCAAGCAAACGCAGAGACAACGTTAACGTTAAAGTTAAATAAAGTACAATGATGTGAATCAACACAGATTGATGTTGAATGATGCAAATCAACAGAGAAAACTAAAAAAAAAACGAATGATTTTGAAAAACAAAACGTTTATAATTGGGTACTAGTGAAACTTAAATGAACACAAGCTCTGCAACTCTTGCCGCCGCGACGTTCCCTGAAACATTCCCAGAGTGAATATTTTTTTACATTATGGAATATCAGCGTCATACCGACGTACAATTCAAGAAACAAAAATGATCATTTAATTAATTAAAAATTCATAAAACGTATTTGTAATTCACTTATATTGATACCCTCTCTTTAAAATGAGGAAGACTTGGTTGAAGATTTTTCTTTACTTTAGTTTTTTTATTCTCTTTTTCAGTACAAGTTACAGGTTACAAGTTTCTCTGCCCACAAGGCGACAAATAATGAGATAAAATGTTTGTGCTTAAATTTGAGTGCTTGAGATTTATGACTAAATCTGTGTTGGCCGGTGTTTTGCCGAACGCCGCGCCGGCCAATCAGCGTGCAGGGTTATTGAGATCTCTAGACTTAATTTGTGTTGGCCGGTGTTTTGCCGAACGCCGGCCAATCAGCGTGCAGGGTTATTGATATCTCTAGACTTAATTTGTGTTGGCCGGTGTTTTGCCGAACGCCGGCCAATCAGCGTGCAGGGTTAAGTTTTGTCATGGAGTTTGGCGGCGGCGAAATCCAGGGCCTTCATTAATTGAGTGTGGCGTATCAATGTATTTCTTTTTTTTGTGCTTGAACATTTTCGCCTAATAAGGCATCTTCAGGAGCAGAATAGTTAACACTAAAAAATATAACGATCAATTTAATTTTAAGGTTAAATGCATTTTTATCCTCACTTATAGAATCATGCTACTTACACCTATGGGGCACTCCAAAAAAATGGCAGATACCTACCTCTATATTCACTGAAATTTAGTAAGTCTCCCGTACAAGATTCCTTTAACAAAAATAGGTCTTGAATAGCATTCATGACATTTTTTTTAAAGCTTTTTTTTTGTAATTGAAAAATATTTTGAAATTTGATTTAAAAGTACATTACATTGCAATCACCGTGTTGTGAACACAGTATTCGCCTACCTGCAAAAGGTCCCCTCTTTTTTACATTTTGTATTCATACACTACACACTATATATATATATACCTCACACCACTACTTCGCCATACTTCTCCATACTTCTCCATACTTTCTTTTGTATGTTTCTCCATAGGATGCCCGCTTTGTGCTGAAAGAGACGTACATACATATATACGAGTATTATTATAAAGGAGCGTTGCCCAACAGTCGTGCTTTCAAATTCACTTTTTCTTTCTTTCGCACACTCCCAGAAAAATAATATATTATTTATATAGACAGTTAAAAGTAAGTAGGGCATAAGCGACAAAAACTAAATTGTTCAGGAGAGCATTTTAAAGTTTGAGATTGCGGAAAAATGGACATAACTTTTTTATTTTTTATCATATCGCTAAAATCAAAACAGCTCTAAAATTAAACAAATGAAGGTATTTATTCGCATTTCTATTAATGTGGTTTAACGCTGTTTTACGATTTTTTATGTCACAAGCGCCTTTAGGACAAAAAAGGCCAAAATCTTGTCCGTTAGACCAAAACCATACTTCGAAAACGCAGTTTTTCGCTTGGGCATAAACAACGCAAAAATCATGAACAGTCTTCTGTAAATCTAATTTGCAAAGATATATTGACATTTAAGACCCACATTTAAAGCATTCCCACAAGCAGGCACGTGTGTGTTCGCGTAACACATGCCGCATGCAAAAAAACACAATCTCAAATGAGCAGAATCCCTGCAACTCTACATCTGTTCTGTACAGTAACGAATATGTAATAGTGTGTTTTTGCTTGTCTCTGGTAGAGTATGCGATAAAGTCTGTGAAGTCTCTAGAGTCTAGATGATAGGTGCATATTATATTGGTATTGGTCGAGATTGCTTGAGTATTCTAGGAAGGTCTCGCATGCTCCGATTCTCAATGATTCGAGAATTATCCTTAGTCTTACTATAAATACGGACCAAATCTGACAGCAGCGAGATAAGCCAATCGACCGTTGTATAGTGAAGGTATAATATGACTCTGTATGTGAACCGTAAAATGAATTGTGTAAAAATAAATAATTGTATTTTTTACTAAATTGAACCCGGTAAAATCACCGTTCCACTAGGGTTGGCCGGTACCTCCGCAGATGCGTCTCCACTTGTCTATAATTAAAGTATATCACTTGGACACTTACATATTTTGTTATCTTATCAGTGCCTCGGATAAAAATGTAGCATTATGGTAGGCTAACTCTTTTCTAACAGACTGATTATAAACATGGCTAAGCACTCATGTGCTATATACGAGTACTTTTTGTAATCTTTATCTTATGTACCAACTGGCGCTAAAATCCGAGCGATAAGATTCACCAGTAAACTACCAAATCTACCAAAAAAAATACATTTTTTTCAAAAAAAAAATTTTTTTTTTTGAAGACACAGTTTTATTTTCACAGTTTATTTCAATTAAATCACCTAAGCGCTATCGGACTTTATCCATCCATCTTCAGAGTCTAACTGAGGTAAAACGTAAGGATGAAAATTCAAGGCAGGGATGAGAGAGTGGAAAGTAAAACTAATCTTTATCTAAGCTGCACAGATATTTATAATTTAAAATTAATATTAAACGCATTCTCACAAGCAGACATGTATAATTTCGCGCTAACACATGCCGCATGTGGACCAACAATAAAAACCCAACCTCAAATGAACATAAGCCCTGCAACTCTTGCCGACCTTCCCTGAAACAGGGGTGACATTGGCAAAGTGTACCATTTTTTTACAGTATGGGTGGTCAACCTCATACGTCAAGGAAAATATAGTTTTTTAAGGAATAAATAGTTTTTAGGAATAATAAGTTTTTTTCCCACATTTTTTTACTTATTCCGTTGTTCCTTTCGCACACGGTATTTGTTTCATAAAAAGTTATTTTTAATTAACAGGTGGTATTCATTTCTTGCGAAGGCTGAGAAAAACGTTGCGGGTATTTTATTTTGGGGTTTGATATAAAAACCGAAACGGGGAAGTATTTCTGACACCCTCGGTGTCATTAGAACCCGAGCTCACGGCACGGAATGCAAGTACTCTACCAACTGAGCTATCGACCGGACTCGTGCGATGGTTGAAAAAAGATTGGGAACCACTGTTCTAGCTCATACCATTTTTCAGCTGATAAAATCGAAGACGTAGTTTACTTAGCGCTATACATATTTTATTTTTATGATTTATTATATTTTTACCAATAATTGTGAAATTATTGCGTTATAGGTTGATACATAGTTAACTGATAACAAATATCACTCGTCGCCCATTCACCAACACTCACTGTACTCCAACGCCCATAGATTAGGAGATTATCTTTTTTAAAACGACATAAATTCTATGATAATTTGTATTGTAGTTTTTTAACGATAATATAGACGGGGTTTTGCTTACACGTTGGCGAATCATCAGCATTACTGTAACGTCAACTAGATGGAAAGGAATTACAAAACACGCAAGGTAAACGATAGTTTAAAAGTAAATGTTGGAGTGGAGATGACTGATGAGAACGTTGTGTGAGTTGCTTTTAAAAGTCCCTCTGCGTTTTTTTTTACAAATATCTAAGTACTTTTTTTAAGGAATCCTATGCGGGAACTCCCTAGATTTCAGAAACTCGAGGTACTATGAAACTCGTTCTAGTGTCGCAGAGGTGTCGGTGGTGTGGCGATTTATGTCATGATCCTTTGTAGCAGGACAGTTAGCTGCGTATTGTCGTGTTGTGTGTCGTGTTGGCTTTCTTTTGAGACACTGAAAGAAAGGGGCGATTGATGTTAGTTTTAAATAGGACGAGATTAAATTGGGCTGGGAACACAGATACCGGTAACTCGCTTCATAAACAGGCAGTTTGGCAAAGGAATCAGTCGTAAAACACAAAGTTCTGATAGTTTTTATTTCGACTGCAACGTATTTTATTGGGCCATAAATACGACAAAGAATGAGGTCCGAACATTCAAAATATCCCTTGTCACTCATCTATAATCTATAATCTACGTTGCAAGGATATATTCATTCAAAGCTCTCAGATGTATGCCCACAAACAAACACGTGCAGTTCGCGCTTACAAATGCTGATTGTGTACTTACAAATAAAATCCAAACCTCAAATGAACATAAGCCCTGCAACTCTTGCCGACATTCCCTGAAACAGGGGTGACACTGGCAAAGTGAACCATTTTTTACAGTATGGGTGGTCAGCCTCATACCAACCTATAAGTCAAGGAATACGAGCAATAAATAACATTTAAGTATAAAGAAAAAAAACAACAAACCCTTAAAAAGAAATCTATACAAAAAAAGTAACAAATTTATTATGCAAAAATTGTAGCAAACTAATACACAATTACTAAGATTATCAGTTAAAGAAAAAAAAGATGTTGGGAAATTACTTTAACGTGTGCTCTGATGTAAGTCAAATTGCAATCGGTGTTTTTAATAGATATAAGGAAAAATGTAAATTTAAAATGTAAAAAAAAAATGTAAATGTAAAATGTAAAAATGTAAAATATGTAAAAATGTAATTTGTCATGTATGTTCCTTGACTTATTGGTTGGTATGCATCTGACCACCCATACTGTAAAAAATGGTTCACTTTGCCAATGTCACCCCTGTTTCAGGGAAGGACGGCAAGAGTTGCAGCGCTTATGTTCATTTGAGATTGGGTTTTTATATTGTAGGTCCACATGCGGCATGTGTTAGCGCGAAATTATACATGTCTGGTTGTGGCAATGCATTTAATATAAATCTTAAATGATATATATCTTTGCAGCTTAGATTAGATTAGATTAGATTAGATAACGAAATATGGTAGTTTTAACCTAAGAATATTTTTATTTTTTATATTATTCCTCAGATTCAACCAATTTAGTAGGCGTATTATCTTATACTTCATAAAAAAATGAAAATGAAAACATAAGTTCAGAATTCTAACCTAAAAAAATGACAGATAAAAAAACTTTGTTTGGATCAACGACTAGCGCTTCAGGTGGTCAAAAATGGAACTTATTCGGCAGAATGATATCATTTTTTTTTCCCCCCATTTACAATGTTATGAGTCCATTTTCATTTGAAAAGTCTCAAAAAAGCATCGTTTAGTGCCCAGAAGCGCTATTCTGCTAAATTTCCAACACTTTGGATATCAATACTAGTCGGAGTTTGCTAGCGCTAACGAAAGAAATCAATTGATAAAAAACCACAGTACACCTTATTTTTGGACTCGAATCACTATCTCGTCGTCTTAAGGTTTTAAGGAATTTAGCAGAATAGCACTTTAGGTCACATAGCTCTCTCTGTCACGAGTGGCCAGAGCTTCTGCAGATTTACCTACATTTTTTTCTATCTTTACATACCTCTCTCAATTCATTCATATCCATCCCCTTTTTCACACATATCCTTCTTTTACATTCGCTTTGCGCATCCAATTCTTTCACAATTTCACCAATCTGATCTTACCATTTTTTTCTCGGTCTTCCCGTTCCTCTCTTCCCATACGTGATAGCAGATTTTATTTTAATCCCTCCATGTAATAACATGATTCAAATTCATGTATTTCAAATTCCACTATCTTCGGTGATAAAACTAATAAAACAAACAAATCGGCTAAACTACGACTCAGCCCTTCATATTTTATCTAGATCAAAATTGTTGCGTAAAATCCAAAAAAATGATAAAATTGTTTTTTTAAACATCAATGAATTATTTTCGTGACACATAATCTCCTTATCTTGGTACCTACATTTTCTTTAATTCATGAAATCATTTTTTTTTTCAGAATTCCGAAATAACATTTAAACCAAATATATTTGTCATTGTATTGTCAGATTGTTGCGTAAGCGTTGTTGTGCATTTTTTGCGATGTTGGAGTGCTTACATTTGAATCGAGTGAAAAAATGTGACGTCAGCTGACCGAGTTGCTTGGTACTTGTATTGTAATAAACAGTTGCTTCTTGAAGTGCTTCATTTTTAGATACAGACACGACATACAGTAAGGGCCTTTTCAGACAGTGACAATTAGAACGGCACAGTGACAAAACGACACATGACAAAACGACACGTGACAGAACAACACATGACAGAACATTAGAATGACAGCACATCACATGACAAAACATCACTACCGCATAACAAATAAAAAACATCACAAACATTTATTTTGCTTCCACACGCCATATGCTTGGAGGATAACGCGGTAAGAAGTTGCTCTTTTAATGTGCATCTTAGATAGGTTTTTTTCATCTTATTATGATAATCGGGGGCGTTATTTTTTTATACAAACTTTACCAAATAATAAATGCATTAGTTCCATTTTCTTATGTTTCTCATGTCTCACTTTTTTGTCATGCCGTTTATGGTGTTTTCTGTTATGCAATGTTTTGTCATGTCATATTTTTTCATGTGCCGTTTACGCTATGTTCTGTTTTAGGTATGTGATGTTATGTCATTGTGATAATATTTCCTGTGATTTTGTCATGTGATGTACCTACTGTCATTGTGATGTTCTGTCATGTGTCATTCTATCATGTGTTGTTCTGTCATGTGTCGTGTTATGAAAAATTACCACCTGTTTTTCTTTCCCATTATAGCTTGCCTAAAATAATTTATTGTTCTGTCATGTGTCGTTTTATCACTGTGTCGTTCTAATATGGCACCTTCTGCTTGCTTTCATAACTGCTTGCTTTGGTTGAACTGGTGCTTTTGTTGAATCATTGTCGTGGTTTTTCAGCTACGACTCTTGCAAGAGTTGTCCACATGCGGCATGTGTAAGCGCGAGCTTGTACGTGTCTGCTTGTGGGCCTGCATTTAAAATGAATCTTAAATGTAATATATCTTTGTAACTTGGATTATTTTTTGCAAAAATGACATCTCCTGGGCTTAATACATATATAAAAAATAAATTTCCATGTTTGTTCATATTAGAACTATGTGTTTTATTTAAGAAAAAACGCAGTACTAACACACAGGATCTGCAGCATTCGTTTATCTCCAAACTGTCATTTTGCAAGTACTGCGTTTACAGTTAGCAGGGCAGAGATGTCCTTCGACGTACCTGAGCTCTTCTCCTCTCAATCATACCCCGTATGATAAGCATAAGATGAAGGAGACGGTACCTACTTCTCATTTCTCAAAATGTGACCGAAGTGCATCAGCTTTATCTGCTTAATAGTTGGCAGGAGTTCCTTTGTGGTGCGCATCGTTGGAGGACTTCTTCATTGGTGACCCGATAACGCCAAGAGATCCGAAGTATTTTTCGATTGACACACATCTCGAACGCTCCAACTCGACATCAAACATTAAGGGTGTGTTTTTTCAACAATAGCATAGCGACTTTAAACTAGATGAAAAAGACGCACTTTTGTCAATTGTTTGAATAGTAAATACCGGGCCTAAAGGAAAAATTATGAACTGTAATGCCTCGTGTTCAGGTGGTAAATGCTTATAAACAATGCTGTCTAAAGTGTTACTAAGAAATTTAGAAAAAAAATAAAAATATTTATTCAGTTTTTTTATAGCACACAAGTATCAATACAATCAAGCGAATAGTGAGTTGTGACTTTGTCTGTTGAAAAAGTCAATAGATACTAATTAGAAACACGTGTGTGAAAATATATTCTAATTGGATAGAAAAATTCATAATGAGCAAACAATTTAAAGGAAATAATACCAGTTTGCTATGTATATTCCTAGATTTTTAGGAAAGTCCTTGGCATAGTCATCATATTTATGGAAGTAGTTGTGTATTGGTACCTTAAAAACCAAAACTCCTAGGGATATTCCAACATCGCGACATTTCCTAGGAATTCTCAAAAAATCCTAGTCTTTCATAGTAAATGAGTAAGAGTCAAGATATCAGCAATAAATAATCTTCTAATATAGTAGGAAAATAAATAGGAATTATCTCAAAATATCCTCATATTTATAGAAAAAATGGATCTAATGTTCAAGTATAAAGCTAACTTGTTCTTTAGTGACTAAAAATTCCTCTTAGCTCACTTTATAAACAGTTCCTAGGATTTTTCAAAAATTCCTAATGATTCATAGCTAAAAGATCGGAAAGTGAAAATATCATGTAGTAATTCTTGATCAATAATTCATATCGTTTTTCATTTTTTTTCTGACATATATGCAATGTGTTACATAAATAATCAAGGAATCATTCGGAATAATGGCTAACATAAATAAATTAGTGTTTGCAGAAAATGTCTAGAAATTATTAGAATTGAGATTTCCTAGGATATATTACTATTTTCTAGGAAATATATTACATCTTTAGCCATTTTGCTGCTCATTTTGTATGTGGAATAGAAACTATAAACATTCTTTAGGAATTGTGTGCGATTCCCAAGATTCGTACATTTGTGCTAACATACTATTTATTTACTAACTTCGCAAATGTAATTTTTAACAGATGTTACCTTCACTATAATAAGACTGAAAATTATGAAAAATTATCACCTGTTTTGCTTTCCCATTACAGCTTGACTAAAATAATTTATTGCTTTTATGAAAGAAATAAACTTAAACGCAACACCTCTGCGGCACTACAACAAGTGCCATAGACCCCATAGGGTCTCTGAAATCTAGGGAGCCTCCAGCAAAAAATTAAAAAACATGGTGTAAAATAATAAAATTTGAAATGTGTAGTAATGAGTTATTGTGCAATGCGAGTACCAATTGTTAACCTACTACCGTTTTTGTTGTCCTAGTTACAGAGCAGCGTTTTTTTTCGCTGTTTTATTGTGCTTATCATTTTTATCATGCGAGCGCGTTGTTGGGAAACGGCGGAGCAAGTCCCAAAAGCGCTCCGAGTTCTCACATTTCGACAGCGGAGCGTCGGCGTTGCGCAAGCGCCACGAAAATGGAGCGCTTTTCTTGATTATAGCACCGCTTATCTGTTCCACTTGACCCCGATGCGGGAGCGGTGATGAAAACACAAGTCCTTGCGGGAGATATGATCGCCATTTCCATGCGAGATGCTCGCCTTTTCACAACTATTATTTAACTTATTTCTGTCGAAATTAAGCGAAGATTTCTAATCTAAGTTGCAAAGATATGTTACATTGGAGATTCACATGACATGCATTTTCACAACCAGACACGTACAAGTCCGCGCTTGCACATGCCGCATGTGAACCTACAACACAAAAACCAAATCTCAAATGGACATTCACCCTGCAACTCTTGCCGTCCTTCCCTGAGACAGGGGTGACATTGGCAAAGTGAACCATTTTTATAGCATGGGTGGTCATCCGCATACAAAACTATAAGTCGTTTCCAATATTGTTTTTTTCCAACTTGTATCGCAATCGCAACTAAGCTATACATATATTGGTAACTTTTTGCCTGCGTTACCCCCGAAGGGTTCGCATGTGGTTCGATTCGGGACCTATTTATATTTACGGGTAAGAGGGCCGGCCTCACACTAACCACTTTCATTTGAAGTGGGGGTTTCCCAGCTTCCGGAGGGGCAAGTTCTCATTTCTTGTGAATTTTTCAACCCAGCGAAGAGCAAATTTGAAAATATAAATGGTGTATCTTTTGTGCTCCGCGCGCCGGGATTCGAACCCACAAGCTTCCATTCACGAGTCCAAAGTGTTACCACTGGACTACGGACTGGTCAGATGAATGGGTTAACAATGAATGCAAGCTGAAGGAGAATGTGAAACTAAGGGCACAAAATGATATAATTTTTTATATCTACTGGGGCTTCCACACGCTTGCCAACCCATCACAAGTCAAGCGCACAGTGTGTCGTCTAGAACAGGGATGGCCAACTTCTTTTGCCCAAAGGGCCACTTCCATACTTTCGCTAAAAGCACGGGCCGCACAAGAACTTAAAGGGAAATTTAGGCTATATAAATTAATGTATAAACAAATGCTATGGATATTGAACAAACTTTAATGTAGAAATAATATGTACTAATCATACAAGAGTTGAGCAGAACAAAATCAACAATTTTACTGAAAAAAAAACCACTAGTGAGAACACTGAGGGCGGGCACAATCGTTCACAAGTTTGTCAAAATCAATTCTTGTCGAGGTGGTGGCCACTTTAAGCAAATCTTGAAGATGGTTGTCTGTAAGTCTGCTACGGTGAGTTGATTTTATAAATTTCATCGAGGAAAAAGTGCTCTCACAAATGTAGGTGCTTCCAAACATTGAAACAATTTTTTTACCAAAATCACGTAGTTTGGGATATTTGTCCTCAGGCAGCCTACTCCAGAATTCTACCGTAATACTTTTAAAAAGTTGTTCGGGGGCCGCATAAAACATAACCGCGGGCCGCAAGCGGCCCGCGGGCCGCCAGTCGGCCATCCCTGTTTTTTGAGGGTTTCAGTATACCCTTCCCTGTAACAAAGATGGCATTCGCAAGGTGTACCATTTATTGCAGTGTGGGTGGACAGCCTCTTGTTGAGCCATAAGTCCCTTTAGCACCCCCGCATATGAAGGAGGCTCGTCTGCCCTGCTGACTGGAGTGACGGTCAGCATCTCAAGTGTCAGCGGGACCTCTTATTTATTTTTGTGAGTGACCACGGTCCACCCCTTGGCCATCCCTTTCACCCATTCTTTGAAGCGGGAATGTTGCTGTAAGGCTGGATGGACCTTTGGTGACCGGTCTTTGGTAAAGGTATATGAATTTTTCAACCCAGCGAAGAGCATATTTCAAAATATTATATAAAGGTCGAAGCTATTGTTGATAGGACATGACGCAGCGGGGCTCGAACCAGCGTTAGTGTCAATAATTATTCGAGCGCCGAAATCTTATCTCCTCGACCATCCCAGCGATTTTTATACCAATACTACAAAAAGAGCACAGATCTGTCATAACAACTCATTGCACATGTTGTATGTATGCTTGACGAAAAGAATAAATCCTAAATGACATTTATTGCTTTCAATTTAACGAGTGAAAATATAAATAAAATAAATGCATTTTCGTTTTGTTTTGAAAAATGTAGGAAATTTATCAGTTTTTCGACCGGCTGACTTTGTCATTATTTAAATAAAACTAGTATTGACATATATCAGCAAGTGCATGCATAGCGTAAAGGCAAAAACATTACATAGTAAATAGTTTTCCCTCTTTATTGAAAATAACACACATGATGTTAATTTACTTGCCAACAAGTTATTGAACCAAAAATTTTAATTTGAAATCTTAACTTCAAGGTTTAATGAACATTTTTCAAAATTTGCCTACCTTACAGATATGTGTGCCTGTATAGAATGCACGTCCCTGCATACCAGTAGTACTAAGCGAGTTACACTATTTAGGTATTTGAAATATCCTTTGCCATATGTAATGAACATAGCCTCATTACAACAGCACCGATTTATTGTTGTTTGTTTGTTGATTGATCGACATCAAACTTCACAGGAACCATTCTGATAATATTTTACAAGTTTCCTGGAAATTTGATATAAATCATTTGAGTAGTTCGGGAGTCTACAAACAAACATACATACTTGTATACATTAAGTCAATTTGATACATGAAACTAGATATACCTACCCTGCCACGCTCTGCTGTGACAGTTTTTCATCTATAATATAATCTATAATCTAAGTTGCAAGGATATATTCATTCAAAGCTCTCAGATGTATGCCCACAAACCAACAAGTGTAGTTCGCGCTTACAAATGCTGAATGTGTACTTACAAATAAAATCCAAACCTCAAATGAACATAAGCCCCACAACTTTTGCTGACCTTCCCTGAAACAGGGGTGACATTGGCAAAGTGAACCATTTTTTACAGTATGGGTGGTCAGCCTCATACCAACCTATAAGTCAAGGAATATGAATAATAAATTACATTTAAATATCATTTCATTATTTTCAACAAAACCATCCTTAAGTTTTCAATATAATTTTTTGATGTAGATATAGTCTCCTTCTGTTGGGTGGTTTCAGAATTCACCAACCATGTTGCTGAAAAATCGTAAATATAAAACTGGTTTTTATTCGATCTGCATTAAACTTCACAGAAACCATTCCAAAAATATTTTACATATTTTGTAAAAAAAAAAAAAAAAACAGTCGAGCAGTTTAGGAGTTAATAGGAAACCAACAAACATATACCTACTACAAAGCTACATAATATAATGTCATACATTAGATATGAGTGGGTACATTTGTCCATTACTTATCTCTGACCCACATCCTAGAAAAGGAACATTTAGGGTCGACCAACTAGAAATTACATCACTATAAGCGAAAATAGAACCATTCACACACAGACATCATCCTTAAACGAGCTCTGTTCTTAATTAAAATAAAGGTCATTTTTCCATCAACGTTGAACACATTTGGTTTCATTTGTAATTTCGACTGAAATTGAATGCTTAGTGTACTTACTGGTCCACTGCCATGTGTTGAATTCATCACTACAAAGTGACGCAATCAAAACATATGTATTATTTCTCTACCTAACATACTCATTCCAATTTTGATATAAAAAGTTCGTAAAATGAATCGGACAGAAGCAAAGACAGTAATCTAGTATATTTACTCAAAATTTTCTCAGAGCATTTTTTGTATTACCATGAGAATTTGTGTGTTAGCAAACATTAAAATAATTTTTAGAAAAATCCTAGTTTGCCTTCTTTGATTTTACAAGACTAAAATGTGGGTTCGTGAGAGAATACTCGTAACTGAGATTGTATGTATGTTTTTATGCACGTCGCATTTGGCTTCATTTTTTAGTGATAAGTGTATTTTTTTCTCGACCGAAATTGCTTTTCATGTTTTTTTTTTCGTAAATCCTTCCTTGTTTCTTGACTCATAGGTTAGAAAAGGCTTAACAGCCAATAGCTGTTAAGCCTTTTTTTAAGATTTTGTTAAGGGTTGTTTCTGGCGAGGCAAAATAGGTACCTAAGTGAATTGCATTCCTCTTCAAAAATCTATTTGTTTTTAAATCGTCATAGACTATGTTTCAAGTTCACAATGATCATTATTCATTCCCAAGCATTGACTTCCATCATTAAAAGCATTTCAATACAAGATCCACCTTTCGAAGCCTCTTTCTAGAACACACATATTTCTTTGTGATTCATCCTTGAAATTGAATCGCGAGCCAGCGCAAACCATCACTGCAAAAAAAAACAATACCTACACACAAAGAAAGATTTTTTAATTTTTTTTTAACAAGCCAATGAAAACGTCTAGCGCTAACTATTTCCGCGTACTGCATCAGAGTTTCAAATTATGTATTTTTTTTTCGCAACACTTTTTTTTTGTACCGTCCCCTGATTGCTTGTTTGTCGTATGTCCATCAGAAGTAATTTCACATGCGCAACGTTTGTATGTGTACTGGACCAGTTCATAAATGACAACTGGAAATTGATTTAAACAATATTTTAAACAACTCTCACATTATCGTGTTTATCTACGTTTTCTTTTAGCTCAGATTGTGTAGAATGTAACTATAAGACAATTTCTTTGAAGGGTCATCTTTGAATCGCAACGCAACTTGGACCGGTACGTAGTCCGTAGTGGCAACACTTCGGACTCGTAAATGGAAGGTTGTGGATTCGGATCCCGGCGGAGCACACAAAATATACCATTCATATTTCGAATGTGCTCTTCGCTGAGTTGAAAAATTCATAAATCTTTACCAAAGACCGGACACTGAAAGGTCCATCCAACCTTACAACAACTGGGTCTTGCTTGAGAATTGGCGCTTTCTACAGCGACGACCAAGCTCGCAGAGGGCTCTTGAGGTGTGATACACACAAAAACAGCGCTCACCAAATAAATCATCCTAATATTATTATTATTAACTAACGCAACTACGCTGCACATATTGTAACTTCTTGCCTCGTTATCCCCGAAGAGGTCGCATATGGCGAGTGATCCTATTTATTTTTACAGGTAAGGGGGCCAGTCTTACGCCAACCACTTTCCCAACTCCCGAGGGGGCTGGTACTCATTTATTGTGAAGGCTGAGTAAACCTTGCCGGTTTTTTAATTTGTGATAAGATTTGAAATAAACACCGAAACGGGAAACTATTTCTGACACCCTCGACGGGATTCGAACCCGAGCTCTCGGCATAGAATGCAAGCACTCTACCAACTGAGCTATCAAACGGGTAGATAAGCCAAACAATCACTGATTAGACGGTATGGCAGGCAGTTTTGGCGGTAACTTTTCCCGCGCTCGCTGCTCTACCGGAAGTGAAGGCAGCGCCGCCCGGCGGTGACCTTGAAACTGATGATCTCAGCCGTGTTTTTTCTCTCGCATAGCCCGCAGTGTATTATATAGTGAGTCCGCCCATTGCTTCAGCTCACAATGACGATCTCATCGTTATGTGCATTTATTATGTTTTCTAGTGTTGTTGTGCATACAAAGTTTTCCCATGCGAACGGGGTTTTTTGTTTTGTAGAACTCAAAAATTACAATTAAAATATTCTACCATTACTTTAACATTTGTTTTCTTGGTCGATAATTACTGCAAAATCCTTGATGATTCTGCATTATTTTATTTTATTTTAATTTTCATAAACCCCTTAAAGTAGGTACTGTTATAGTTTTCATTTGGGTCTATAATCTATAATCTATAATCTAAGTTGCAAGGATATATTCATTTAAAGCTCTCAGATGTATGCCCACAAACCAACAAGTGTAGTTCGCGCTTACAAATGCTGAATGTGTACTTACAAATAAAATCCAAACCTCAAATGAACATAAGCCCCACAACTTTTGCCGACCTTCCCTGAAACAGGGGTGACATTGGCAAAGTGAACCATTTTTTACAGTATGGGTGGTCAGCCTCATACCAACCTATAAGTCAAGGAATATGAATAATAAATTACATTTAAATATAAAAAAGAACAAAACCTTACAAAGAAATCTATACAAAAAAAGTCAAAAATTTCCTATGCAAAAAATGTAGCAAATGAATACACCAACATTAGAAATCAACATTGCAGATTAGCCGCCACTTCTTCCTGTCCTTGCATACTTCTTTCATTTCATCCAGAGTCATAACCTTTTTCATACAAGTCCTCCTTTTATTATGACTCTGGATATCCCATTCATTCGCTATTTCAGAGATTTGATCCTTCCATACTTTTCTCGGTCTTCCTCTACCACGACATCCACCGACGGGTTCTTTGAATTAAACTGCAATTTATTTATATTTCAAGATTTATTTTACACAATGTTGTTTTACAATGTACTGATCTCTTTTTCTAGCTCTTAGTTTATCCACGGCTCAATACTTCAATCGACCTGCCCTCTGTACCATTGCGGCTCGTTTATATAGGTACGAAACGGACGATTCTTGTTTGTTCTAGATTATTCCATAGTGGGTTGTACCAGACACCTCTATACTGTTCGATATTATTCCAGTTTTGCATACCAGAAAACTACGTACAAAGGCACATGCACACGCGCAAGCTCACAGTAGACTATGCAAAAGCAAGCACCGCCAACTCATACGTTCGTAACAATACGACAAAAAAATGAAATGTAAGTATGAGAAATGCTTTTTTTTACATAATAAGTAAAAGAGAAGGTAGAGTTTATTGATGATTGTGTAAATAAATTAAAAATGAAATACTGATAAAAAAAAAACAGCCAAAAATGGTTAATCTCGTTTTAATTCTAAAATTATTAATTTGAATTATAATATATCAATGATTCCTTAGTTTTGTTTTTATTCAAATTCATTGTTTTACCCTATTAAATATCTATAAAATTATACGTCTTTATTTTAAAGGGGCAAAAATATTGTAGCTAATGGCATTCCATTCTCAAATCTATTTTTGGTTTTAACTTAACATAAGCACTTACTTTTTATTTACAAATCGTAAGGTCAGTAAATAAGGTAACAAAGTATAAAAAAAGTTTTTGAGAAAGGAAAACAGATAGTGACTACCAGTACCAACTCCTAAAATACTAATATGGTTTGTTAACCATCAAACATAAATAACTTTTAAGCACTTCTTCTACATAAATCATTTCTATCAGATTTTTTTGGCATTTGAAAGGAAAATTTCAGAAAACGCCTTTTTCTCTGTTGCAAAGAAATCATTCACTTGATGATGATGAAATACAAAAAAAAACTAACGACGAGTTCGTAGTCTAGAGGAAAGCGCTACGGCACTAACGGTAATCGGAATATCGAGAGTTTGATTCCCGGTGGAGCACAAAAAACATTTATGTTTTCAAAATAATGTTTTCTTCGCTGGATTGAAGAATTCATATTTTGTATTTACCAAATATTGGTCACCAATACGTCCCCCCAGTGCTTGTTTGGCTTATCTGCCATTCGATTCCAAGATGACCTTTCAATGGTCAATTGTCTTAAGAATCACATTTTACATAATCTGATCTAAGAAAGAAACGTAATAATGCGAGAATTGTTTTTAATATTTTACAAACCAGTTTCCAGTTTTTATGTTGTAAAAAAAAAAAATTGGTTTTATGATTTAGTTTTTTATGTCCATGTATATATTGCTATTTATTGATTTAAAAAAAAATGTAATTTGTCATGTATGTTCCTTGACTTATAGGTTGTTATGCGGCTGACCACCCATACTGTAAAAAAAATTGGTTCACTTTGCCAATGTCACCGCTGTTTCAGGGAAGGACGGCAAGAGTTGCAAGGCTTATGTTCATTTGAGATTGGGTTTTTATATTGTAGGTCCACATGCGGCATGTGTTAGCGCGAAATTATACATATCTGCTTGTGGGAATGCATTTAATATAAATCTTAAATGATATATATATTTTCAGCTTAGATTAGATATAAGATAAATTGACACAGTATACATACAAACATTGCTCATGTGAAATTACCTCAGATGGACATCAACAACAAAAAAGCATTAAGGGAACGAATAGTCCATTCAGATTTAGTGAAATCTAATCCTAGAAAATCTAAAAAAAATCATTTATTATATTTAGTTTTCGTCTGCTCTAATGCATTTTCTTCAAATGTCTCTAGTCCCGTAAATTGTTAAACAATACACACGGTTTTGAAATAAAAGTACACAAAACTTTGTAAAAAAAATATAGTAAATTGGCGGTTGATCTGTAATGTTGGCGGCTAGGGTTTATTGAATTGGAATTTGTTTTCTGTTTTAGTTTTGATGTCCATAAGTGCTATTATTTATTGATTTAAAAAAATGAAATTTTTCGTGTATTTCCCTTGACTTATAGGTTGGTATGTGGCTGACCACCCATACTGTAAAAAAATGTTCACTTTGCAAATGTCACCCCTGTTTCAGCGAAGAACGGCAGGAGTTGCAGGGTGTATGTCCATTTGAGAGTTGGTTTTTATGTTGTAGGTTCAAATGCGGCGTGCTCAAGCGCGAACTTGTACGTGTCTGCTTGTGAGAATGCATATAATGTGAATCTCCAATGTAACATATATTTGCAACTTAGATTAGATTAGTCAGCGAAAATCAGATCCTCTCTTTTGACGTTTCGTTTGTAAAGACTCTGCCCCTTGCAACGTTGTAAGAAGTGCACTATATGCATAGCTTAGTTACGTTAGCGTTTAGCAGGCTTGTTATTTGTGTGAGTGTGTGTGTGTGTGTGCGTATTAAGCTGTCTGTGTGCTGTTGGGTTTGCTGGATGTCTATTTACCATTCAGCGTGGGGAACGAGACTCTCATTGTGGTTATTCTACTATGAAGACAATGCGGCAATTACAATTTCAATTTTGAAGGCTTTTCCTTTGTAAGAAACAACTTCCTCACTCTTGCATACTCATTCTATCATTTATAATATCAGAAAGTTGCAGATAATAAAAATCAAGGTGGCGGTGTGTACACTTAAAGATCTGTTCCGTAATAGTGATCCTGCCTCGGAAAGCTGTTGCGTGTCTCCGAATTCTTCTTCGCTGGGTTGGAAATTTCATTGCCTACTTTAATATTACTTATCCCATTTTAAATGTGCTCCACCCATTATCGTCCCCCCAGTGCTTGTTTGGCTTATCTACCATTTGATTCAAATATGCCATTTTAATGACCGGTCCGTAGCTCAGTGGTAACACTGCGGACTCTGAATGGGAAGGTTGTGGGTTCGATTCCCGGCGGAGCACAAAAAATATACCATTTATATTTTCAAATTTGCTCTTCGCTGGGTTGAAAAATTCATAAAACCTTTACCAATGACCGGTCACCAAAGGTCCATCCAGCCTTACAGCAACTGGGTCTTGCTTGAGAATTGGCGCTTTGTAGCAACGACGATAAAGCTCGAAAAAAAGGTCGATAGCTCTATTGGTAGAATGCTTGCATTCCATGCCGAGAGCAAGGGTTAAACCTCAAAAGTTTACTCAGCCTTCACAAGAAATGAGAACCAGCCCCCCCGGGAGCTGGAAAACCCCACTTCAACTGAAAGTGGTTGGTGTGAGGCCGGCCCCCTTACCTGTAAAAATAAATAGGTCCCGAAGCGCCACATGCGACCCCTTCGGGGAAACGCAGGCAAGAAGTTACACTATATGTGTAGCTTAGTTGCGTTGCATTTTAATGAAATAGTATTAATAATCATATTCTACACAATCTGAGCCAAGAAAAAATGTACAACACGGAAAGTGAGAATTATTTTAAATATCCTAAAAATTAATGCCCAGTTTTCATAAGACACATTGGTCCAGTACACATACAAGCATTGCTCATGTGAAATTACCTCTGATGGGCATAAGAGACACAAGCACAAGGGGACATATTTACAATAATAATAACTGCACAGTTAAAACTTAATAATCAGATATTAGACGAAACGTTACAAGAGAACTTATTGCATTATTTTCGACGTTTCGTTAGCGACGTGGCTAACGTCTTCAGGAGACACCCTCTCTGCGCGACGTCTGTGGATGACTGATTTTTCTATAACACTTGTCACAAATCACGGCATACCTTCGAGCGAAGGTAGTAATTATGATTAGGTTTAAATTATTAACCTAATCCTAACAACCAAGGGGGCATTATAACACCAAGGTCTTTCACTTTTTATTAATAATGCTATGACATTTATTTCTTCAAACGCTGCATTTTCACGACAGGAAGACCAAAAAAAACTACATAAATTCGTTTTGCTCTCGGCATGATCCATCATTCTTTGATTGGCACACTGCTTGTATGTTTTGCGAGTATTTCATGGTTTTGCCACACGCAAGCCTCCGGTGATCACATAATTAGTAAATGTATTCTTAGGTTCCATGGTAGAACGACACAGTGACAAAACGTCACATGATTTCTTGACTTATAGGTTGGTATGAGGCTGACAACCCATACTGTAAAAATGGTTCAATTTGCCAATGTCACCCCTGTGTCAGGGAAGGTCGGCAAAAGTTGCAGGGTTTATGTTAATTTGAGGCTTGGTTTTAATTTGTAAGTACACATTCAGTATTTGTAAGCGCGAAATTAGACGTGTCTGTTTGTGGGCATGCATTTGATATGAGTTTTGGATGTTAATGTATCTTTGCCACTCAGATTATAGATAATAGACATAATGGCACATGAAAGAATGACAGAACATCACAATGACAGTGCTTCACATGTCAAAACATCGCTATGACAGTACATAACAGGACGGTATATTTGTTGTGCTCCGCCAGGGTTTCAAACCCACAACCTTCCATTTACAAGTCAGAAGTGTTAACCACTGGACTACGGACCGGTCTGGTGGTGGTATGTTCTGTTTTATGTTTGTGATGTTTTATCATGTGATATTTTGTCGGAGTGATATATTTGTCACTGTGTCATTCTGTCATGTGTCGCTCTGTCATGTGTCGCTCTGTCATGTGTCGCTCTGTCATGTGTCGCTCTGTCATGTGTCCTTCTGTCATGTGTCGCACTGGCATGTATCGTTTTGTCACTGTGCCGTTCTACGCTGTCGACGTATTCTCGTACGGCTAGTCTAATGTTTATGTATTGCGAAAAAACGAAACATTTTTCATGGAAAAGACGGTCTTTGTTCGCTGCGGCGCAGCCTTGAAATGGCAAACATTTCCTTTTTAATGTGGGAACGTAAAATATATGGAATTGAGCATAGCGAAGATGCATGTGTTTTTTCTACTTTCAAGGTTACCAACTATTTATGTCTATTTGATATTTTTATACTATGCATCCTTTTGAGCTATCATATCGAGACCTTAAAGGTAAAACTGAATAAGTGACACATTAAACATGCGTTTTTCAGATAAATACACCTTTTTTCCATGAAAAAATACACTACAAAGTGTAAAATCCTGTAGATTAGCAGTTTGCCATGAGCACTTCCTTATAATTAGTTTACTTACTATGAAAAGTTTCACCCAATAAAATGTTTTAACCAACGATTTCTCAAATGAGTGAATCAGCACTTATTCAGTTTTACCTTTTAGGTGGTGATATAAGCTGTAACTTATCTTGATAATTCAAAGAGTTTCAAAAGCCTTTTATTCCTTTTGCTTCCTCTTTACCCATCCTTTACAAGAAATAAAAATCGTGTTTTTCAGTTAACGAGAAAATTCGTTTTTGAGCTTTTATATTTTTCAATACAATTTTGACGGAATTTACAAACCGTCGTGTAGAGAAAAACGAGCTTTTTAACGTTTCGGTCGAAGCGGTATCCTAATTCATCTTTAAGTTCGTGGCTCTTTGATGTAGAAGAGACACGACTCTTGATAACGCCGGATACGTCTCGAACGAAACGTTGAGAAACCATTGAGAAAAGGTTTTTGGAAAAATCATTGAGAAAAACGCAATCCGCTTTAGATTCTATCAGTGCTGCTCACAAAAAATTTGACATAGTGCTGTTTTACGTATCATTGATTTTTTATGTGGTAAATTCTCTGTAGGCTGCGGTTCTGCGGATGAGCCATGGCTTTGCTGTTTTAAAATAACACCGTGTAAGTTAAAAAATATCTTGCTACGCAATTTCAAAAAAGATCATTTATTGCACTTTTTCAACTCGGTTAATATGTATTCATCATCAACATCATAATTTACACGAAAACCTTAATTGTGTCTTGGCCTCCTTCATCAACGACTGCCAACGCTGTCTATCCCAGCGCCTTTCCTCTCCTACCTGAAATTTGATCTTTTTAAAGGCACATTTCCATAACAATTTACTATTGAACTTTCAGCGTCACATTTATTTCTTAATTTCGCAACTGTTCCAAAAAGTAGTCCAACCAACAAAACAAATTTTAACACTTTTCAAATTTATTTTAAGTGTCCATAAAACTTATTGATCTGACTTCCGGGCGCTACTGGGCAAACTGCGAGGCATTGTAAATTTATTTAATAATTATTTTTCTCAACATATTATATCTAAAATAATAAAAGTACAAAGTTAGACATATACATATTATTATTTTTGTTTCCACTTGAGTTGCAGCGTGGTCGGTTTGCCGCTTAGGAACAAGCAACAGGCCACAGTTGTTAAGTACATACACATTTCAATGTTATTCACAGTCATTTTTTAAGTAAACTACCTTACTTTCAAACAACTATAACTTCCATATTTTTTAAGATATAACAATAAATTTTACACCATTTTGTGCGAAATTTAATCCACTCATAAAACAAGTAAGAAAATTTTAAAGTTTATGGATGAAATTTGAGTTATACTCGTTTAAAGTATGAGTGATTACTTTGAGAATGGCTTTGAATATCACCGTTTGTGTACACTGTGCAGGATAGTTGTGCAACATTTCTATTCCGGCCTTGGTCGCACAGATCTTATTCATAAAGCATCGCAATCGATACCTACACACAATCGTTGCTCTATCACAGCTACGGCTAAACTTCAAAGCCCGTCCACACCAGGCAAGTAATTAAATGTGTGCGTATCCGATATTTGAATATGTTAATGCATATCCTAGAATCTAGATAAAGAAACACTATGAGAATATGATGAATAAATTACCAACGTGATTCTAATGACAAAGAAATCCTTCAAAGGGTTTGTTCTATTTTTGAGGCAGATAAAGGCGTTGCCATCTAAATCTAATCTAAATCTAAATCTAAGTTGCAAAGATATGTATAATTTGAGATTTATATTAAAAATGCATTCCCACAAGCAGACATGCATAATTTCGCGCTTACACATGCCGCATGTGGACCTACAATATAAAAAACCCAATCTCAAATGAACATAAGCCCTGCAACTCTTGCCGACCTTCCCTGAAGCAGGGGTGACATTGGCAAAATGAACCATTTTTTACAGTATGGGTGGTCAGCCGCATACCAACCTATCAGTCAAGGAGTACAAGCAATTAATACAATCAAATATATAAAACAAATAAACTCTAAACAATTAAACAGTAAAAAATTAAAAAAACTACAAAACATATTTTTTTTAATTTAAAAGCCTCAGCTTTAACCGCCAGCATTACAGATCAACCGCCATTTCTTTCGATCCTTGCATACTTCTTTCATTTCATCTAGAGCCATAATCTTTTTCATACAAGCAAAAGCCATAAAAAAAAAGCATAAAAGCCATCAGTATAAAATATAAATGTTAGCAGTATGATGACACAAGGGGAATATTTTTTACAAATATTTTATTAGTTTACGAGTACATGATAAACCTTTTTTAATGTTTTTTTCGGAAATGTACAGAATAAATATTTTTCTCGTCTTGTTGACTTTGTACGTTCATCAGTAAGTAAAGAACTTTTTTGCTTTGACTGTATAATCAGTATTCAGTTATTAGAATGCTTGCTTTCAAATATGATGTTTAATTCAATCTCACAATCATAGAAGTGGCAAGGTTTACTTTACTTGGACATCACAAAAAAAATCCCCACAGGATCGAAGACTCCCACTTAAATTCAAACAAAAAAGTCTTCGAAAGGTTAGCCCCTGTCTTGGTGAAAATAAAAACAGCAATGTTGTTTTTTTGTACTCGTACCTCAGCATACATCGGGCAGCTTAAGACTTATCATTTACTATTTACCACTAACCACTTATCACTTAACTCTTCCCACTTACTTCTTCCTGCTTATCAGATGTCCTGGTCTGAAGAAGCTTGAACACGCTGTTTAAGATTGCGAAATTTATTTGAAATTCTATACCCTGTGCCCACAAAGTCAGATGAGCTAATTATATTGTACTTCGTGGCATCCTTTCGGTTAACATCAATATTACAATGCACTATGTAGGTGTGATGTGTACCTGCGCCTAATAAAAATATCACAATGAAATCTTTATTCCTAGTTTGTAGCAATGAAGAAAACAATTGATAGTTTAATAATAAATACGAGTAAGCAAGTAAGTTCAGATGAATTTTGTTGAAAAAGTATTTTTTGTTTGTCCTGTTTTTTCTGGTATTTCAGGCGCTTTTTTTCAGAAATATTTTATTCCTAAGTGCCGGTATTTTTAACGTTAGCATATCGACTTTATACTGAATGAAAAAGACGCACTTAAGTCAATCGTGTGGGTAGTTTTTTTTATCAGTTTAAAGTCACATAAGCTAACTTTGAAAATACCTGATCTAAGAGTTGTGGAACAAAGTATTATAGCACCTGATATTCAAATCACGCCCCCTTTATCAGTAGACCAATAAATAGACGCCAACAATTCAATTCGAATCAGAAGGTGGCAGAGCGTTGAAGAAGTTGCACACAGTAGTAAAGAAACATAGCAGTCTGGATCACAAGAGAAAGTTGCGGCACAAACAGATCCATAGGATTTATAAAAGGAAGGAGATGAAGACAAAACCAATGATTTAGTTTCTCAACAAATCGTTCCGCCAGTGCTTGTTTGGCTTATTTACTATTTAATTGATAAACTTTCCTCAAATTGTCTTAAGAACCACATTCCACACAATCTGAGCTAAGAAAAAAATGTAAAACACCATAATGTGAGAGTTGTTTTACACATTTTTCAAATCAATGCTCAGTTTTCATAGGACATATTGGTCCAGTACCTACACATACAAACACATCGCTCATGGAAAATTACCTGTGATGGACATAAGACAAACAAGCACTAAATAAGACGAAATGTGTGAATAAATTTTAACTTCTATCGATATTTAATCTCCCACTGACTCATCCACACATAAAGTAGATAGATATATTTTTCCATATTTTTTTTTCAATTTTGTCCATAAAAACATCACTTCGCTGCACGTTTTTTAAATGCAGATTAATCATTTGATAATACAGCAAAAAAAACTAGTGCTTAAACTTTTCTATAGTGTTTACAAAAAAAAAACGATCGAAACTAAAACGCTCAATAGAAGCGCTGCTTTATTTTCCATACATTTTTTGAGAATATTTTTTTATAAAATGTTTTGTACTTGGGATATAGCACCCATAATAACTCTTCTACCTGATATTCTATTCATAGTTACGTATAGTAATTTATACGTATTAACGAATATAAAAAAATATCCAGTTTGGTCTGAAAGTCACCTTCACGAGTTGTCTTTAAAAGTTTACTCTTGATTATTTTTGGACCGAAATCGGACCATAAAAATTTATTCGGATCAGACTGATAATTATTATGAAGGCTTATATTTGAATATTATATTACGAAATAATCACCATCATCATGACAGCCTTGGTTGGGATTTGGCAGAATCCAGGATTCTCCTCCACTCTCGCTTGTACATCGCCTTTGCTCTCCAGCAACGAATGTCTTCTTCTTTTTTTTGTGTAAAACAGGTTACCCTAATTACAGTGCACCCTCACAGCTATCAACATGCTGAGGGGAACTCTATTGCTAGATTTTTAAATCTTAAAAAATTACACTAAAAAATGTCTATATTAGACTTATTTAAGAGCTTTATACTCCGAGTCACAGGGTGTTGCGCCACGACATCAGTGCGGCTTTTCGATACATGAAATAGATCATGTCCTCGCCCTCGGGTGTAGTCGTCAGGCACATACAACATGTAGCCCTCCAACAGGGTGGGACTGTGAATTAAGCCATTGATCACCTTATGAGTGAGCACCATAAGGGGCCTGTTGCACCTCGTTTCCAGGCTTTTAAATCCAGTGTCCCGAAGTAGCTCCTCATGATGCATGAATTGTGGATAACTTCCACACCGCCTCATGAGGAGATACCTGAGAAACTTTTTTTTTGGCTGCATCCACGTTGATACTGTCCATACATTGAAGTTTTGGCCTTCCTGGGTTGGAAGTCTCATCACCACGTGCGGTAATTCTTACCTACGGAATATTGGTAATATTTGCATGAAGAACTGTCAATCCAAGATGGCCGCAAGTGAACAGCTGATTAGTCTTCATACAAATATTACCGATAATCGGTAGGAATGAATTACCGTGGTTATGACTGTTATGAGACTTCCAGCCCAAGTCTCCTGGCCTCAAGCAAGCTTTGTGATGCTATGAGTGTTAGGCACTTTATGGAGCTGGCCGCGTCCATTCTAATTATGTGGCCGATCCATTCCAAGCTCCCTATTTCGATAAAATAATATCTACCAATTGTTATGCTTTTCAAAGGTTCAATTAATTTAAAATTACGGTGATTTATTTTTACACAATTTATTTCAGATACGGTTCACATACAGAGTCACATTCCACAATCATCATGCTTGGCTTCTCTCTGGCCACAGGGAGCTTTGGTCCTTATTTAAAGTAAGACTAAGGATGCTTCTCGAATCATTGAGAATTGGAACATGTGAGACTTTGATAGTCAACACTTGAACAATCTCGAATAATACAATTAATATTGAATACAATAAAAATCGAATACAATTAATATCGAACACAATTTATATGAGTATCTAGCATCTAGAGACTTCACAGACAAGCAAAACACACGATTACATATTCGTAACCAATTAATGATTTTTGATAGTTTAAGTGTGTGTACACATGCTAGAATTTTCTGGTAAGTCTATGATTCTTGATCATACTAGTATTAGTATAGAATGTACTAGTGGGTTCGGGATAATGGTTTCTGGTGTGTTCTATACACCTTTTTAAAATCAAAATCCACTTGGAAAGGGCAAACAGTAATTGAGCGTGCTCTCAAAGAAATGAAGCTTTATATAAATTGTGTAATATTTGACTACAATTCTGTAAAAATTAATTCGTGCAATTTATTAAGACATTTAATATTTGTAAACATACGGATTGCATAAGTAAGTAATTGCATAAACACAATGATTATTCATATAAGTGAGCTAAAAATAGTACACTAATTAAACAATTTAAGCTTCTTGCTGTATGAATAGATCGATACAAAAAAAGATGATTATGAATAAGACAGGTATGCGTGAAATGTTTTTAGGAATGATGCAACCCGCCTTGATGTGAACTTGAAGTCGTAATTAAACATTCGAATCGCCTTGAAGCAGAAACCTGCATGGAAAATGATTGATGTCTAACCTCGGACCGTGTGGCTGGTCGGGAATTTATTAAAATTAACACTTTTCTATTGCTGCAGATAAATCATATAAATGTTGGTTGAAATTCTACAACTAAAGATATTTTACGTAATTTAGATATCATATACCTACTAGTATAAGGATATTATTAACAAAAGTATTTTTATTCATATACAAGGATAATTTAAACTTTTTAGAGTTTGTGTATTCACTAGTGATGCAACGAATAGTGTATTCGGTCATCCGCCGAATACCAAATATTCAGCCGATTATTCGGCGGCTGTCCACCGCCTTTCGAGTCTTACTATTGGTTGATCCCGCGCGTCATGGCGAGAGACTTTTCTCGGAAGCTGGAAACGTTCAAGAAGAAAAGCATAATCGCCTGCTTACAGATAACGCTGACAAGATAGCCTTTCTTAATAACTTTGTAAAAATAATTTTGTATGTAAAATGTTTTTTTATGAATTACAATGAAACTATACACATTCAATGAAACGCAACGCAACTAAGCTACACATATAGTGTAACTTCTTGCCGCGTTATCCCCGAAGGGGTCGCATGTGGCGAGTTGAACCTATTTATTTTTAAAGGTAAGGGGGCCGGCCTTACGCCAACCACATCAGTTGTGCTGGTACTTTTTTCTTGTGAAGGCTGAGTAAGCCTTTCCGATATTTTATTTTGGTGTTTGAAATAAACACCGAAACGGGAAATCATTTCTGACACCCTCGGCGGAATTCGAACCCGAGCTCACGGCATGGAATGCAAGCACTCTACCAACTAAGTATCGACCGGATTAAATTAAAGTGAGCAAATCCATGGGGACAGCTCGGACAGGTGGCATAATTCCCAAAAAACAGGCAGCGTTACTTGACATGAAATGCTGTTTTCAAATATTCAACTCAAATTGCATCACACAATGCCAATGAAGAGAGCATCGGAATTCTTATTCCTTTTCTTTTTTATTGGTATCCTGCACGCCGAATATTCGGCCAATATGTCACTATTCGGTATTCGGCCGAATAGTGAAAAAGTAGCCGAATACCGAATAGTTACCGAATATTTGTCGCAACACTAGTATTCACACAGTGAAAATTCATTTTTATGAGGAATTATAATTTTTGTCAAAAACACAGTTTTAACAGAGAAAATTACGTAAACAAGTCGAAAGTACTCGAGGGGAAATAAATACTCAATTTGTGAAAATAAAACTCTGTATTTTTTTTACATGTAATTCCTCATTAGGATAATTTATTTAGAAGGTGCACATGATGTTCCCCCAGTGCTTGTTTTGCTTATCTACCATTTGATTCAAAGATGCACTGTCAATTAAATTGTTGTAACAATCACATCTGAGCTAAGAAAAAATGTACAACAGAGTTGCTTGAGTGACAGTTGCTTTAAATATTTTTTAAATAAATGTCATATAAATTCAATAAATTCATAAGACACGTTGGTCCAGTACACATACGTATACAAACATTGCTCACGTGAAATTACGTGTGATGGACATTTTACCAAGACATAAACTTAAGAAACAAAAACTACAAGTTCAGGGTAAAAAACACTCTCAAAAAGGCTTTCATCATATATATTATGTACAATTAAATTTCGAGTACTTTAACATGAAACGTCAAATTCATTACAAAACTATTTAAGCAGTTAATCTTCTGATATCCACAAGGACTGCCATCACTAATCGTAATCTGTTCATTAAATTCAATTCGAGAAGTGGATTAAAACCTAACTAACCTAGAATAGTAGATCTTTCACAATCCTTTACATTACTCCAAGTGTTAAATTTTACGTTGACACTCATTCGTAGCGTTTCACCAAAAATACATCGAATCAAATACACTTACTAGAAGCTCTGCAGTAGTTTCTAAGCACTTCTGATTAACGCTATTTTTGAGTAAAAACGTAAAGGCTTATACTAGGATAGGTACAGGTACTAAGTCCGTTTACTTATCTTGTTATACAAAATGAAAATCGATATATTGTAGCCTTGGTGTGATTAGAACTATTAGAAGTAGGTGGGTGAAAAATTATCCAATGATGGAAGATAATTAATAATTCTGGATTAAATATATTTTGCAACGAAACAAAGTTGCATTGGTACATTTTAAATTAATTTTCTTACATAGCTTTTCTGTTTACAAATTATTCAGATATTATCCATGTTTTACTTAGGAAGCTAACCTCCCATACTGTGAAAAAAGGTGATATTTGCCAATGTCACCCCTATGTCTGGGAAGGTCGGCAAAAGTTGTAGAATTTATGTTCATTTGAGGTTTGAATTTTATTTGTAAGTACAGATTCAGCATTTGTAGGAGCGAATTAAAAATTAAAATAAAACGAAGTTAATGCAATTTCTTTCACACTGGAGTAATCTGACGATATTTACAATGATGTCCATGTCTTCAGCGAGGTATTGTGCGGCCTTACGCCAACCACTTCAGTTGAAGTGGGGGTTTCCCAGCTCCCGAGGGGGCTGGTTCTCATTTCTTGTGAAGTCTGAGTAAATCTTGCCAGTATTTTGGGCTTGAAATAAACACCGAAACGGGAAATCATTTCTGACACCCTCGGTGGGGTTCGAACCCTTGCAAGCATTCTACCAACTGAGCTATCGACCGGACTTTTTACGAGCTTGGTCGTCGCTACAAAGCGTCAATTCTCAAGCAAGATCCAGCTGTTGTAAGGCTGGATGGACTTTTGGTGACCGGTCATTGTTAAGTAAAGGTTTATGAATTTTTCACCCAACGAATAGCAAATTTTAAAATATAAATGGAACATTTTTTGTGCTCCGCCGAAATTCGAACCCACAACCTTCCATTCAGATTTTGAAGTGTTACCACTGGACTACGGACCGGTCAATCGAATACAGAAAGTATAAGAAGAAGAAGAGTACGCAGTTTAGTACACACTGGTTACCCGTATTTGAATGTAATACCAAAATGAAAAATACACGCGGATCTAAAAAGGCATAATGTGAAGGCATTGCTATAAATAGACAGTGAAGTGTGTAAGCACAAGGAGTTGGATTAGCCCAAGGCATGTGAAATATGGCAAGCATATTCGTAACTCTGAAACCCATCGCTCACGTAGTGGTAGTGACATTTCATTCGCTGATTCACACGATCTGTTCATCTAAAACATTCATTCCGTAAGTGGTCTATCCATTTTGACTCCAGAAGTTTATTTCGATTGCCCTTAAGATTACATGGGTCTAAGAGATCAGACGTCGTATCGCCATTGCCAAAAGTGCCATGTCTAAGCTGGACAAAATATGGAAAGACCGAGGTGTGACTAAGTCTAGTCTACTCTATTTTCCTCTTTACCGCTGAGACATGGACCATAAAAGCAGCAGAAAGGAGAAAAATTGACGCTTTCGAAATGTGGTGCTGGAGGCGCATGCTCCAAATCCCATAAACGGCTAGACGTACTAACGAGTCCATTCATCGGGAACTACGTTTGAATGGCTTGAGTCTGGCCAATATATGTACACATCGTAATCTTCAGTTCTTCGGACACGTTATTCGTGGCAGTGAGGATAGCCTGGAACGACTGGTTGTGATCGGTAGTTTGGAGCGGAAGAAAAAAAGAGGAAGATCTCCCACACGATGAACCAATCAAGAGAACATAGCAGCAGGTGCCTCGGTGGTTGGAAAGCTGCGGACAGCGCTGTCAATTTTCTGCAGATTTCAGTAATTGCCAATGTGAGACCTGACACGTCGAGAATTAACAATCACGTCTACAATCCTCTCCCAGCTTTCCTGTTATTCTGCTTTCCCTGCTGTAGTCCACTAAACATCATTAAGCCATCTCAGCTGTGGTCCCGCAATCTCCACTTTCATCACAATGAAAGGAAAATGAGCTACGAATGTTCTACATGGGTCTACGAATGTTCTACGAGGCAAAAATGTGTGGGAACCTGTGGTCTCTAGGAAAAATGTAAACATCAGAAACACGTTTTTTTTGGTTCGCGTGCCTTTAAATCAAGTACATGCACACTTTTTTAGTGAGTAAATACTCGTAGTATCCATGTCGACAGGTACCGAGATACCAAAAACGATAGTGGTACGGATCGCACGTACAAACTTTACTTATTTACAAAGTCATCGAGTACCTTATCTTTGGTTCGAAAAATCGTAGAGGCGTTTTTCCATTTGAATACAAAATTTTAAATTCTCTATTACTCTGTTACAGCGTGTAAGTTATGTGAAGTTTGTACTTGGCTTACACACCATAAAATCTGAAAGGTTATGCCACATTCCGAGGTATGCTCAATGAGCTCACATTGCCAATTACCAGCCACATTAGATGACATAGACGATCCATTGGAAACAAATTTAACCTGAAAAAAACTCAGAGAATCAAGCTTACAACATAGGAAACAGTTTCATTTTACAAGTACATAAATTTCCATAAGATTTAGTAGCATATCCCATGACATAAATAGTTGCAAAATAACACTTTACCATTCAAATTTGACCGGTCCGTAGTTCAGTGGCAACACTTCGGACTCGTTAATGGAAGGTTGTGAGTTCGAATCCCGGCGGAGCACAAAAAATATACCATTTATATTTTCAAATATGCTCTTCGCCGGGTTGAAAAATTCATAAAACCTTTACCAATGGCTGGTCATTGAAAGGTTCATCCAGCCTTACAGCAACTCGGTCTTGCTAAGGTATTGGCGCTTTGCAGCGACGACCAAGCTCGTAAACAACACCTCTGCGGCACTACCACAAGTGTCATAGACCCCCAGAGTATCTGAAATGTAGGGAGTCTCCCGCACAGGATTTGTAGCATGGTAAATTTGAAAAATGAAGTATCTTTTCGTACTCCGCCGGGATTCCAACCCACATTCTAAAATGTTAACCACTAGACTACGGACCGGTCTAATAACGGTGTTAATACTAGTCTCAATAAGCGCTGTATTGGTATTTCAATGGGATTGCCCATTACATAGGAATATTCACAATTTCGTAATACTACGTGACTGTTGACTTCACTATGAAGTAGCCATTCCATACATGTGGTATACATTCATTTAACCTTGGTCGTACAAGAAAAACTTATACATCAACTTGGATCTCTGTACCATCAAATCCATGTTTCGATTCCTCTTATTTGGACTTTGACTGACACGCTGTCTTGTCAAGTATCCCTAGTATACAACATCGAGGAAATTTTCAATCAATAGTTCTGTCGATAGCTCAGTTGGTAGAGTGTGCATTCCACGCCGAGCGCTCAGGTTTGAATCCCGCAGGTACTAAACGCTTTCGGTGTTATTTACACACAGAAAATCCATGGCTCAACCGCCACCTAACGTGAATTGATCAGCTATGAATCGAACGTAATGTAAGTGACCCTTTTCGATTATTTTTTTTACACTCTCTGTACTTTCTGTCAGGTCGATAGCTCAGTTGGTAGAGTGCCTGCATTCCATTCCGAGAGCTCGGGTTCCAATCACACCGAGGGTGTACTGTGGAATGATTACCCGTTTCGATGTTTATTTCAAACTCTAAATACAATACCGGAAAGGTTTACTCGGCCTTGACAAGAAATGACAACCATCATCCTCATGAGCTGGAAAAGCCCCACTTCAACAGAAGTGGTTGGCGTTAGCCGGCCCCATCACCTGTAAAAATTAATCGGTCACTCGCCATAGGTAAGAAGTTTCACATACATGTGTAGCTTATTTTCGTTAGTTGCGTTTGTGTCAATAGAAAAACGTATGGAAAATTAATGAGTGATTTATTTTGACTGCGATTTCATTGAAGTATTTAAGGTTGTATTTAGTCTGTTCATATTTCATTGCCACACAAAAGGGTGTCTCCTGAAGACGTAGGCTACAACGCCAATTTCGAGTGTCAAGAAATGTCAAGAATAGTGTAGTCAAGGTGTGTAAGATTGCATTCAAACTCAATGATCGCGTTTATAAAAAAAATATATCGAAACTAAAGCAGCATCATTAGTGGACGTTTCAGTTTTCATACATATTTGGTAAAATGGTTAGCTTGAGCTTATGGATACAGTTTTTACCTTAAACTTTACGTTCCAACTCAACTATACCGTTCACCAAAAAAAATATGGAAACTAAAAGAGTGCCTCTAATGACTGTTTTAGTTTCCATACATATTTGTGGTATAACGTGATGGTATACACTTGAGGTACTTCTCTGCTTAAAAGGTAAGTCATCACGTTCGTTTAAAGGTCATGTGATTGAGGCATTTTTAATGACCATATAAAAATAATCCGTTCTGACAAAGCGCAAAGTTGTTGATCTTGATTTGCCTAAAATCGGACTCATTGATACTTCCAATGGCTTGTTAAATGTTTCGACATGAAACTGTAATAAAAAATGTACACGATAAATACCCACTTCTATCAGTACCCTTAGTACGAGTTGCACAACATGAGTAAAGTAAAGTTTACGGGAAATATTAAAGAGTGATTCCGCCCAAAATTTGCCTTTTTTTGTTTCTTACACTTTATGGTCTTAGCAAAAGAGTTACAGTGATGAAGAAAATCAAGTTCAAACAAACAAAAACGGCCCTAATTTCCGTAAACTTTACTTTTCTCAAGTTTTGCAACTCGTACTAAGGGTACACCGTACAGCTAACATAAAGTACTCAGCAATTGTTGAAATAAACCCCTAACAGCACTAACTTCCTTCTCATCAGACAAAAATGTTGGATAGGGCACCCTTTTATACGATTAACTTGGGTTCAATTGAATAAAAAAGCCTAACACTGAGCTCGCCTGAAACTGGAGCCAAATCAAAGATTGAAGAACCGATAAGAAGAGTTAACACAATGTTTGGAGGGCGTGCATTTGCAGTTGCTGGTCCTCTGGCCTGGAACCACCTGCCGCATCATGTGAGAGAGCTAGAGGACCATGGAAAGTTCTGGAATGCACTGAAGACAAGTAAATTTCTAGCATCATTTGCACAAGCGCCCTTGGAGTGACTACATCACGAAACGGCGCTATAAAGAAATCATCAATAAAACTTCGATTAAATTTATTTTAGAATTTATTACATTTTTTTTTTTTTTTTTTTTTTTTTTTTTTTTTTTTTTTTTGAATTAAAAATAACACCATTTATGCTTTAATGGTGTGAAAATTGAATTACTCAAACATTCTACGGTAGATTGTGAGATGTAGAGGCAAACGGTAGCACTTGGGAACTGTGAATTACTTTATATTCGGCCATTATACAAACACGCCTACCGTTTGGGCCGCCGCTCCATCGATCTTCATAGTTCAGGTTGAAGGAAAAAATTGTGATTGTACAATCTGGCGCAGTGGTTTGGCAGGAGCTCAAGATTTGTCTTTTGTGCATTAGTAACAAAAATACAAATTGCCATCATGATTATTTGTATTTGGACATCTTTGGAAGAAAAATTTTGATACGGGTACATAACCTCAACTATTTTTGAAAATTTTTTGGAACAAAAACAAAATTACAGGAAGGAAAAATAAAAATTGTGTTATACCTACCGGATTTAAGAGGACAATATGGCACATGGCGCAAAATTAAAATTGTGGACTTTTATATGGACAATTTATTTGTTTTTTTTTATTTTTATTTTTTATTTTTTACTACTTATTTATATATAGATATATATATATATTTTCTTTGTATATTTACTAACATTACTTTTAACTTTTTTAACTTTACTTTTAACTTTTTTCTGTTTCAATTTTATGTTTTTTAGCTTAATATTTTTTTTCTGTGTATATTTACTAACCTAAGTTTTTCAAATTTTGTTATGTAGAAATGGCCACCAACAATAATTTTGTACCTGCACGTTGTGGAAATGCCGCCACTAATTTTCATAGAAAGTATGAATGGGTTTTCGGGACATGGAATGTAAGGAAGATGAATGATTGCAAGGAGAAGAAATTATGAATGTAATGAAAGAGAAACGAATAAAAGTAATGGGTGTGACTGAAACAAAAATGAAAGGAAATGGTGAGAAAGTATTAGTGAACGGTGAATTGTATATTTGGTCAGGTGTGGCAGATGGGAATGAAAGGCAAGGTGTAGGTGTGATTGTGAGTGAGTGTGTAAAAGGATGTATAACGGGTTATCGAAGAGTTTCTCCTAGGATTTTGGTTGTCAAATTCAAAATTAACAGTTTGAGACTTTTCTTGGTTGCCTGTTATGCTCCTGTTGATTCAGAGTGTATGGAGGTGAGAATGAGTTTTTGGAATGAATTGAATGCGGTTGTGCATGAAAGGAAAAATAATGAAAACATTGTAATTTTAGGTGATATGAATGGATGGATAGGTGCACAGAGGGATGAATGTTTGAAAATAATTGGTCCTGGTGGGAGAGGTGTAGTCAATGATAATGGGCGACATCTGATTGCTTTGTGTGCGGAGCACAGTCTTTTTGCATCGAATACTTGGTTTCGGCATAAGGATGTGCATCTGTACACGAGGCAGATTGTGGGAAGTCGCACAATCATTGACTACATCTGTGTGGATGAAAGATTGAGAGGAGCCGTAAGAGATAGCCGTGTCTACCGGGGGCCTGAAATAGGCAGTGACCACTATCTCTTATGTGCCAAAATAATGATTGGTGAAGTAAGAAAGAAGAAACGCAAGAGGAAAGTAAGATTGCCTAGAATAAAAGTAGAAAGGCTGAATGAAGAAAATGTGCAAGAGAAGTACGTATCAGAGCTCCACAAAATTTTAAGTGTGAGTGAACTTGAGAAGAGTGTGTGTGGAAAAGATATTGAAAGTATGTGGAAAGATCTGAAAGAAGGAATGACTGAATGCGCTAAAAAAGCATGTGGGGTAACGAAAGGTGGAAGATTGAAAGGAGATGCCTGGTGGAATGATAGAGTGAAGGAAGCTGTGAAAGTTAAGAAAAAGTGTTACGAAAATTGGTTGAATGATAGAAATGATAGAAAGCTAGAAGAGGAATATAAGATAGCTAAGAGAATGGCGAAGAATATAATTTATGAAAGCAAGATGAATGAACAAAGAAAGATTGATGAAAGGATTAACAAAAGTTTCACCGACAGTAAGAAGGAATTTTGGAGGTGGATCAATGCGGATAGAAATAAATATTCTGCATTGACCACTCCGGGAGTCAAAAGTGCTGCCGGTGAGATGGTATGGGAGAATGTAGAAGTATGCAAGAGATGGAAGAACTATTTTCAAGAAATTTTTGGTCAAGGTGAAAGAAGAATTTATGAACAGATAGATGAAGCGAATGAATTGAATATTATGAAAGAAGAAATGAAAGTGTCTATTTCACGTCTGAAGAATGGGAAGTCTGCTGGGTTTGATGGTATAAATGGTGAAATGTTGAAAGCAGGAGGTGAATGTGTGATAGATTGGATGTACGAATTATGTAAGCTCTGTGTGAATGCAGGAGTAGTACCGATGGATTGGAGGAAGGCAGTCATTGTTCCCATTTACAAAGGTAAAGGGGACAAAAAAGACTGTCAGAACTTCAGACCAATCAGTCTACTCAGTATACCAGGAAAAGTCTTCTGTAAGGTGATTATAAAAAATGTGATTCTGACTACTAGTGAAAGGATTTCCGATGTACAGTCCGGCTTTATGGCCGGTAGAGGCTGTGTTGATCAGATTTTTACTCTACGACAACTTGTTGAAAAACAATTGTCGGTGAGGCGGAAGCTGTTCACGGCCTTTGTAGATCTGGAAAAGGCTTTTGACTCAGTAGACAGAGGTATGTTATGGGATGTTTTGAAAGCATACGGAGTGAATGGGGCTCTCCTAGGTGCGGTGCATGCAAACTATGAAAATAGTAAGGCATGTGTCCGTATTGATGGTGAGTATAGTGAGTGGTTTGAAGTTTATAAGGGTGTGAGGCAAGGATGTGTGATGAGTCCATGGCTATTTAACATAGTCATGGACAAGTGTGTCAGAGATGCTCGACTTAATGATTGTGGATTGATGATAGGAGAGAGCAAAGTGAGTGTTCTACTGTATGCAGATGATGCAGTTCTTGTATCTGATTCAGCAGTAGAATTGCAAACAATGCTCTCTAGATTGAATGAAGCTTTGAAAGGTAACCATTTGAAGTTGAATGCAAGTAAGACGAAAGTATTGATTTTTGAAAGAGATGATGAAAGTATGAATTATGAATTTAAAATTAATGGAATGAATGTTGATGTCGTAAATGAGTTTGTATACCTGGGAAGTAAGTTTGAAAAAGATGGAAGAATGACCGGTGAATTTGAAAGAAGAATAATGAAAGGCAGGTGCGTACTGGGTGCTACCGCTAGCATCGCCAGGAACCAGAATCTCTCAAAAAATGTTAGATTGGCGGTGCACGGTGGTATACTAGTGCCAACCTTGATGTATGGAAGTGAAGCCTGGACGGTGAGTGAAAGGGAAATTAGTAAAGTCCATACAGTAGAAATGGACTATCTAAGAAGTATGATTGGGAAAAAACGAAGTGACAGAGTGAGGAATAATTTTGTAAGAGAAGAATGTGGTGTAAGGGAAAGTGTGAAAGTGAAGATTAAAAGAAGTATGTTAAGATGGTTCGGGCATATGGAGAGAATGAGTGATGAAAGATTGACGAAGAAAGTATATGTTGCTAAAATAGATGGATGTCGTGGTAGAGGAAGACCGAGAAAAGTATGGATGGATCAAATTTCTGAAATAGCGAATGAATGGGATATCCAGAGTCATAATAAAAGGAGGACTTGCATGAAAAAGGTTATGACTCTGGATGAAATGAAAGAAGTGTGCAAGGACAGGAAGAAGTGGCGGCTAATCTGCAATGGTGATTTCTAATGTTGGTGTATTAATTTGCTACATTTTTTGCATAGGAAATTTCTGACTTTTTTTGTATAGATTTATTTGTAAGGTTTTGTTCTTTTATATATTTAAATGTAATTTTTTATTCATATTCCTTGACTTATAGGTTGGTATGAGGCTGACCACCCATACTGTAAAAAATGGTTCACTTTGCCAATGCTACCCCTGTTTCAGGGAAGGTCGGCAAAAGTTGTGGGGCTTATGTTCATTTGAGGTTTGGATTTTATTTGTAAGTACACATTCAGCATTTGTAAGCGCGAACTACACTTGTTGGTTTGTGGGCTTACATCTGAGAGCTTTAAATGAATATATCCTTGCAACTTAGATTATAGATTATAGATTCACATTTGGTTCACAGTTAACTTTCGTACTCAAACCCTCCACATACCCATTCTTTATGTATGTGTCAGAAGGACCCACAGCACATGGACGCTTACACAAACTTATATAATATTTTCTCAAGTGGCGGAAAGCCTTCCCTAGAAGTAAAAGCAACGGCACGACAAGACAAGAACCTCTATCTCGCTCAACGGCTCTGGTACTAATCCGCCTTCAAAGCATCGCCATCTCTATATATAGGTGAATAAGGGCTGCTCTGACATACACCAGACCATGCTAGAATCTTCTTTATTTAAAACTTCGAGTGAACACTAGTACAACCATCTAAACAAAAATCACGCATTTTTTTTCACCTTTAGAAGGTTCAATTCTTGTCTGCACTCATGCTATACATACTTTTTTTTAAATAAAACCATACATGTTAAAATGTTTTTTAAAGTAGGTTACTGGGTACGTAATAGAGAACTCATAATTTTAGAATTTTGAAATAGTACCTGTTGGTATTTGAACTGAGCTTTTGTGCAGAAGCTACTCGTATTTAAATAATCTTATTCGATTGATAATTTAGTGCGTCATGAAGGTCTAGATCCCAGTAGCTAGTGGTTAGATCTGTTCAGGAATAGCGATCCTGCATATGCGTGTTATTGCTTATATCCCACTTCTTACAGGAAGGCACTATAATCTATAACATAAGTTGCCAATATATATTATATTTAAGATTTATATCAAGTGTATTCCCACAAGCAGACATGTTTAAATTCGCACTTAAACATGCCGCATGTGAACCTACAATATAAAACCCAGTCTCAAATGAGCATCTACTGCAACTATTGCTGACCTTCCCTGAAACAAGGGTGACATTGGCAAAGTAAACCATTTTCTACAGCATGGGTGGTCAGCCGCATACCAACCTATAAGTCAAGAATACGGTTCATAAAATCCGTTTTTAATTCAATACAAAATGTCTAACGACCTAAATTCTAATTTAAAACACACAAAAGGTTTTCCAGCACAATATAAATACAATACGTTCACAGAAATAATACAGGCAATCACATTATCATATGATATTTAATGAGGTCTCCATTACAGAAAATCGTGTCGAGAAAATCGGATATGAGCTGGTTTTCCGTAACCCTATACCGCGCTGGCTCCGTTCCGTTCTCCATCCACTGCTGTGGAAATGATTCCTGCAATAATACCAGTATTACTTTTATGTTAATATAATATACGAATAACTAAATAGGTACTCCATACTATTATATTTTATTTATGTAGGAAAATGTTCGGTTCACGTTTGCTTTGGTTTACAACTAATTTAATAAAAGTAGGTTCGTTCAGTCTAGAGTGCATTGTTTGCAATTCTACTTCTGAATCAGATACAAGAACTGCATCATCTTCATATGGTCAAACACTCAATTTGCTCTCGCCTTTCATCAATCAACAATCACCTAGTCTATCATGTTAAATGCCCTTGTCCATGAGGACGTTAAATAGCCATGGACTCATCACACATTCTTGCCTTACACCCTTAACGACTCAGACCATTCACTATACTCAAAATCAATACCAGCACATGCTATTTTTTCATAGTTTGCACGCTTTGCCCCGAGGAGAGCCCCATTCACTGCATATGCTTTCAAAACATCCCACAGCATACCTCTTTTTTTTGAGTCAAAAGCCTTTTCCAGATCTACAAAGCCCGTGAACAGCTTCCCCCTCACCGATATTTTTTTGTAACACATTAACGTACAAATCTGATCAACACAACACTCTACCGATGATAAGGACTATAAATCGGAATTTTCTTCAATAGTAATCAGAATCACATTCGTAATAATCAGCTTTCAAAAAACTTTCGCGTTTATAATGAATAAATTGATTAGCCTGAAGTTCTGACAGTCTTTTTTGTTTACCTTGTAAATGGGAACAATGACTGCCTTCCTCCAGTCCATTGACACTACTGGGGCATTCACACAAAGCATCCAATCTATCACACATTCACCTCTTGTTTTTAAGATATCACCATTTATTCCATAAAATCCAGCAAAATTCTCATTCTTCAAACATGTGATAGATAATTTTATTTCTTTCATTCTTTGAAAGTACAAAAGAATGTGATGAGATGGTTTGGGCATGTGGAAAGAATGAATGATGATAGACTGACAAAGTATGTATAAAAAGAAAGTGTGAAAGGAAAAAGAGGGAAGGGACGACCGAGAAAAGTATGGAGTGATCAGATTGAGGAGATTGTGAAAAAATGGCATATACAAAGTGATCGTAAAAGAAGAAAATGCATGAAAAAGGTGATGGATATGAAGGAATTGAAAGAGGTATGTCAGGATAGGAAAAAATGGAGGCAACTCTGCAGAGGCTCTGGCCACCCCTAGCGGAATGGCGACAGAGTTACAGAGCATAATTCTTCTTTCTCCTGAACAAATTCCTTCAAAATAGTTGTTCTATCTCTTGCATTCTTCTTTTTTCTCCAATATCATCTCACCGCCAGCATTTTCAACTACCGGGGTTGTTAATGTATAATCTTTATTCCTGTTTGCATTGATCCACCTTCAAAATTCAAAAACAGCAAACTTCCCTTTCTTCGCTTACTCGTAAATAAAGTATTCTAGAAAAGGGTATCCTGAGGAACGTAAACCGAAATAACGTAAACTGAAGGAATCTTGAGGTACTGAAATACTTGTGAATGGTGCAAAGGTACAATAATATGGATATTATGTCCATGAACACTAAAACTAACACTAGCAGTGTTTAGCTGCGAGCTGTGTTGCCGCGATCGCTTGAGTAACGAAGCACTTTCAAAACATTGAATCTCGCAAGTCAGAGTACGAGTGTTGATCAATTAAGGCCACTGCATTGCTTGGTACTTTCAACTACATACTTGATACTAGCAACCTGCTGGCGGAATATGTGTAAAGAAAAACTTACACACAATACTAATACTACTATGAAAATGCTTTTCATTTGCAAAAAAAACTACTGAAATTTGTATTGAATTTTATTCATGAAAATGGTGCATTTGAAGAAAACGAACTTAGCTGACCATAAAGTGAAACATTTTACCGCATTGTTCTCGAAGGGATCGCGTCTGGTGGGGGAAACCTATTTATTTTCACAGGTAAGGTTTCACAGTTAGGTTGTTTTCAGCTCAGCACGGGCTGTATCTTTATTTTGGGTTTGAAATAAACACGAAAATGGAATACAATTTTGGACATCCTTGGTGGAGATCAAACCCTTGCTCTCAGTCCTCAGGTATGGATGCAAGCATAAGTAAGGTACCAAATGAGCCATCTTACGGACGCAACAGGACAATGAATATAAAATCAGTTTTACATGTAATCAAGACAACTCGACCTTGGAGAAATCGGCTACAGACACATCGGTCACGGACAATTCGGTCACACAAAAGTTCGACCATCCAACATTTTGATCACTCTTTTTTTAAGGAAGCCTGTGCGGGAGACTCCTAGATTCAAGAGACTCTGGAGGTCTATGACACTTGTTATAGTGCCGCAGAGGTGTTGGTGATGTGGCAGTTGTCCTTATCCGGTTGCAGGGTCGTTAGCTGCGCAGAGCTGTGGTGTGTGTTGCGTTGCATGTTGGGTTGCTGTGTTTTGAGACACTGCGAGGAAATGGCGATTGATATTGGAGTTAAATTTGGATGGAAACACAGATACCGGTAACTCATTCCATAAGCGAGCAGTTTAGCAAATGAATGAGTCGTGAAAATACCAAGTTCTCATAGTTTTGATATCGACTGAAAATGGTAAATATAATACATACAATATATGTCGGTGTTGTGGCCGAGGGGGCCAAGTGGGCTGATCTTTCTAGCGTGTTTGGAATAGAGCAACGTTGGTTCGATCCTCGCATGGGTCATTTGACCATAACTTTGACCCTGGTTCTACAGATGTTATTGGGTAATTATTAAATAATAATTCATTAAAATAAACAATAATTATTTTTTAATTTATTATATTAATACCTGTTTCTGGCCAGAAAGAATAGGTTGGTGAATTGCATTTCTCTTTACAAATCTATTAAAAAAAAAGTTGCAGGGGCGTTAGCTGCGTAGTGCTGTGGTGTGTGCTGCGTTGCGTATTGCGTTACTTTGTTCACTTTGTTTTGAGAGACCTATATTGTATGTGACCGAATTTTCGTTAACCGAAAAGTCGTTGACCAAAGATACGCGTGAACAAACTGTCGTACGCCCGATTAATTTTTTTAGAGAAAATATTTTCATAATATGTCTGCTAGTATTACACAAAACTTGCCCAATCGTAGACCACAATCATTCACTTACGTACATTGTTAGTAAATAGTACACAGAGCGTGCTCGAGAAATTGTGATGTTTCAAGACAATAAATTGACTTAGATTTCGTGGAAGGTCACAAATATTGCTACAACTTCACACAACACTAAAATGCCCAAAAAATACAGGCAAGCACGTACAACTTTATAACCCAGAAAAAAAATTAGGGTATATGAGATTTTTCTGGAAATTTTGTACAATGAGATGTTTTTGTTTGATATTTAAATTGTTTACAAAATATTTATGATAGTTGAATATTTTTGAATAGTAAGAAAGACGTTTAAAATTGGAACCATTTGCTTGTTTCAGTTTTTTCTGAGCACTGAATTTGAAAAGCAATGGTTCTCAAAATTTTGATACTTTTATAATTAGAGGGCTCTTTAGGTGTGATACACACAAAAACAGCGCTCACCAAATAAATCATCCTAATATTATTATTAGTATTTTGCTGTAAAAACACTCGGTTCACTTTTTCCAATGCCATTCCGGTTTCAGGGAAAGGCGGCAGGAGTTTCCTAGTTTATGTTCATATGAGGTTTGGTTCATTTGTATGTACACATGCAGCATGTTTAAGCGCAAACTTACATGTGCCTGCTTGTGGGCGTGCATTAAATATGAGCCTTAAATGCCAATATTTCTTTGCAGCCTAGATTTTAGATTTTAGTGTGGTTTTTCTGGTCAGCGCTTTTTTTATGAATCACACCTTATGAACCCCCAGACAATTTGAAGAAAAGGCAAAGTTATATTTTGCGCGTAGAACTGTCAAGAAATATTTAACTTTAAACGTATCTTTCAACGTATCCATTTTTGTGTTTTTTGTGCAGAAATAATTAATTTGTAACAATTTTATTGTTTTTTTTTTTATTTAATCTTTGTTTTCAAGTACTCATAGGTATAATTTTGTTAGAGACAAAGTATGTTTCTATATACCTGTCTCAAACACATTAAGTATGTATAATCTCCTACTTATTTACGATACATTCCAATATAAATAGTCAATTATTGTAATGAATGCATTTATAGATTCATTATGTGCATTTCTCAGAAGTTAACATTCAAGGATGATGGAACTTGTATCATACTGTGTTCTTTATACACTTACCTCTATTTTATATTCATTAAATGCAACATTTTCCAGATTGCAGCAATTATCTCCTTCTTTTTCATTACATCATCATCATCATCATCATCATGAGCTCGACAGTCCTTGGTGGACCATGGCTGAATCCAAGATTCTCTTCCACTCTCGCCTGGCCATCGCCTCAGCTTTCCAGCTACATATGCCCTCCTCTGCTGCATCTGCGTTAACACTGTCCATCCATCGCATTTTTTGCCTTGCCTGAGGCGACGAGATAGCGATTCGTTTCCAAAAATAAGGTGTACAGTGATTTTTTATCTATGGAGTTATTTCGAAAACGCTAGCAAGCTTCGGCTTGGATTGATGTCCAAAGTGTAAGGAATTTAGCATAATAGCGCTTCTAGTCTCCCTCTGCCTTGTGGTGATGAGAGTGTTAGGCGCTCAATGGGTTTGACGTCATCCATTCTAGTAATTTCTTTGTTGAAACTGATCACATCGGGCTCTCTGTAGATGCATTTTTGACAAAGCTAAAAAAGCTCAATCGTAAACAAGATTTTTTTATGGAGAGCGCTTACTTATGTAAATCACACCTCAGGAGCCCTCTGTATGCTTGATTGGTACATCATTGAAAATTACATTTAACTTTTTGCGCTAAAAATTAAAAAAAAAAACCGGCAAGGTTCACTCGGCTCAATCCTTTGAGCTTTTAGTTCAGATGGTACATTTTGTCATTCGCAGTGGTTTTATAAACGGTGCTTTTTCAAATTTGGCATTTATCATTATTTAGAAATTTAATTCAATTTGCTTCAGAATTAAATCATTTTTAATCTGACGCATGCATCATTTTTTAAAACCAAAGTTTACTTCAAATTAAACATAAGTATTAAAAAAAATAGATGCAGTAGTTTGGAAAACATTGTTTTGTGTGCAAAAAAAAAATAGTATCCAACTTTGTACTTTTGTTTATTTCTGAACTCTTTTCCACTTTTATTGCTTCTTTTAATTTTTTGCACCAATAAAATCCTTCGACCATGTAGATTTTGAAATAAATGACAATGGACGGTCCCCTATTGACGCAACTTCAAACGCAGCCTTTTCAGTTTTCAAAATAAAGGGTTCATTTAGTATGATGCGAAAAGCATGAAAAAATATGCTATTCAACATATATATGACTGTACACAGCCATTCTTACGTGTCATTTTTGTATGTTATTTTTTTCAGCGGTAAGAAAAAGACAGTTCAATGTATTTTTACGTATTATCCCAGGAAAGGAAAGTACGAAAGTGTGGAAAGTGGAGAACGTCAATCAATATATTATTACATGGAATGACGCTAGCTTTACTCCAGATTTTTTAATTAAAAATTGAGAATATTATCAAGTGTAACGTGTTTACATATTTAATGTAATTTCTCAATATTCTTGGGAATACTGCGTTATGCAATTTTATTTTTATTTTTTCCGGCTTGAATTTAGTTTTTCCATACAAAAGGAGATTTTAACTAGATTTTTAGTGTTACAAATCTTAAAAGAATAAGGCGTAGTATGTTTATCAACATAATTTTCAAAAAAAAATAACAAACTCGCCGTAATCGAAAACAAAATTGTTTGCATTTTTATATTTTAAGATGAACGATTACAAAAAGAATGCCTCTACAATCAATACAATTGAAAATAGGGAGTTTGAGGAAATGTTGATTGTAATAATTGATTGTAATAATAATAAATAAATAATTTTAGGATGATTTATTTGGTGAGCGCTGTTTTTGTGTGAATCACACCTCAAGAGCCCTCTGCGAGCTTGGTCGTCGCTATAGAAACCGCCAGTTCTCAAGCAAGACCATTCTTTGACCGGTCTTTAGTAAAGGTAAATAAATTTCACCCAACGAAGAGCATATTTGAAAATATAAATGGTATTTTTTTTGTGCTCCGCCGGGATTCGAAACCACAACCTTCCACTTACGAGTCAGAGGTGTTAACTACTAGATTACGGACCGGTAATAGGTAGCTACAGTTAAATAAAAACCTTTATTTGAGTGATAATTTCAGGCGCACGACTGTCGTGGCTACACGCAAAGATGTCACGCATGCATGTGAGTGTATCGGGCACAAAGGGAATGCCGACAGTCGATGTGTAGTCTTGCGCAATGTGCCTGACATTCACGTCTACCCAGCGCGTGTTGCAAGACTCTGTGAGGGCATACTCGTAGTAATTGAGAAATATCTCCGCCATCTTATCCGCTGGATAGAATATCAAATAATTATTGTGGATACACCTACCGGCTCATATACACAGAAGATGTACACATCGGCCTTGTGATTCTCAGACAAATTTACACTAAGTAGTCCTTAGCTAACCTTTAGATTAAAAAATATATGCTTACAAAGCTTGTGAACAGTCTGAACTACGCATGTCAATCTGTAGTATAATAATTATATACTCGTAATTGATGTTTAAGGGCCTAACTATGACTGTGACAGTTGTCTTACTAAAAAAAAGAACTGGAGTTACGGTCGCTTGACCTACTTACATATCGATGCCTTGAAGCAGGGGCGTGCATCCTATACGAGCACATGCGCCTAATAGGTAGGCAAAAAAACGCAACTAAGCTACACATATAGTGTAACTTCTAGCCGCGTTATCCCCGAAGGTATTCGCATGTGGCGAGTGGAACCTATTTATTTTTACAGGTAAGGGGGCCGCGTTACGCCAACACTTCAATTGAATTGGAGGTTTTCCAGCTCCCGAGGGGGCTGGTACTCATTTCTTGTGAAGGCTGAGTGAACCTTGCCGGTATTTTATTTGGGGTTTGAAATAAACACCGAAACGGGAAATCATTTCTGACACCCTGGGCGGGATTCGAACTCAAGCTCACGGCATGGAATGCAAGCACTCAACCAACGCTATCGACCGGAGGCAATATATGGTAAAAAACCATATAAGCTTGATATTCAGATTAAAAGTCAAAATTGAAGTTCGATTGGAGCCATCATTAAAATAAATAAAACTCAAAGTGAATTACAACAAAGTTGATTTTTTATGTAACTTTATACTTAGTACATCTGAAAAAATGACAAAAAATTGAAGAAAAAACTAAGAATAATTCCAAGAAATAGAAAATAAGTAATATTGTGCAAATGCCTAAGCCCTAAGGTATAACCTAAAAAAATATCGGGTTTAAAATGCATACATAATGCTGTATGAATAAAAAAAAGGCTTGAAATGTATCTAAGACATTTTTCTGTGAAAAAGAGTTGAACAAAAAAGAGCCGATCGTAAAATTTATGGAGTCATAAAAATAAAACTTAATAATATGCAAGGACTGCCATACATAATCATATTATACTCGTATTGTCTAGCTCTCGTTCGGAGAAGGTCAAAAATATTTTAGCACATTTTACCCGACAGAAAAAAAAAATATATATATTTAAATTCGATCTTATCGGTTTCACTTTTTTTTGGACTTATCTATTGTATTTCAAAAATGCTGGTCCTTATTTTTCAAACAAATCCATGCATAATGGGAAGGTCAAAATTCTATGCTATTTTTATACACTCTTAAATTTTTTATATTATATTAAAAAATGAAAATGACTTTCCGTTTAGGTGTTTCATTCTAGCCCAATTATTACTACCGGCAAGGTGTACTCGGCCTTCCATATTATGCTGTGGATCCTTCTGACACATTTACATGTATTGAAATGAGAACAAGAATGGTTTGAAGTTTGAACATACTGCTACGAATGTGTGATTTGTCTGTGCCTCTAGATGTAGGAGCTTAAATAATTGTACTGTACTGTACTGCATCCTGCCGCCGTTCCACTAGGGGTGGCCGGTACCTCCGCAGATGCGCCTCCACTTTTTTCTGTCCTTACAAACCACTTTCATTTCCTCAATATTCATCACCTTTTTCATACATACTCTTCTCTTATTCTCACTCTGCAGGACTGCAGGTTCCATTCTTTCGCAATCTCACCTATTTGGTCTAACCATTCTTTCCTCGGCCTTCCCCTTCCGCGCTTTCCTCTGACATTTCCTTTGTACACTTTCTTCGTTAGTCGTTCATCATCCATTCTTTCGAGATGTCCGAACCATCTCATCGTACTTTTTTGTACTTTCATTCTCATATTCTCTTTTATACCACACTCGTTCATCACCCAATCATAACGTACTCTATCATTCAGTGTCTTTCCAGCCATTGCTCTCAGGTAAGCCATTTCAACCGTACATACTTTACTCAGTTCACATTCATTAACTGTCCACGCCTCACTTCCATACATCAATATCGGAACCAATATGCCATTGTGGACCGCCATTGTACTTGCGTTTATTCGTTATTGTGTGCATTGTGAGTATTTACTCGAATATTCTGGTGAAATCTCGCATATACCAGTCCCCAAAGTTTCTAGAATAACTCTTATGTAGAGAAAGAGATGCGTTGCAAAAATACTTGTCTCCGAGCTGTTGATCAATACATTTCAAAAGACACACTGTGGACCGTATGTGAACCGTTTCTTAAATGTATGATTTGTGCCAAATAAATTAATCGAAGTTTTCATTGAATTGAACCCGTAAATCATACATAACAATACTATACTTATGTGCAAGTTAGTCGCACTTTTTTGTGTATGAAATCAATAAAAAAGTGCAAAAAAAATTGTTTAAAAATGGCCTTGTCAAATTTTATATGCACAACGGAGAAGATTTTCAAGCTGTTTTATTTGAGGCGAATAGAATCAAAGCCAGCAATATAGGATAACATACAAAATTAAATTAATAAGTACATGCAATTGATGAGAAAATGATTTCCAGTATTTCCTTATATTTATCTAATTTTTATACAATATCCTAGATGGCCTCTTTCGATACCTTTTTGTCCGGGTAAGTATTTTTCAAGCAATTAAAATTTTCATACATACAGACCATTAATTTTGCGGTTTGGTATTCTGTACACCAATCAAAAAAAAAAAGTTTAAACTTAATCATAGCGTTTTCCCAAAAAACATTGGAAACGAAAACGCCCGCGAGAGGCGCTGTTTCATTTTCTGTACATTTTTTTGTGGACGGTATTATTCAAACGATTCTAATTTTCATACATACATACAATTATTTTACGGCTACGTATTCGAGTTAAAAAAAATACGTTGAAACTTATTCATGGTATTTTTATCAAAAAATGTTTGGAAACAAAAACGCCCGCTAGAGGCGCTGCTTCATTTTGTGTACATTTTTTGTGGACTTTGTGGTTGAGTGATTTTGAGTACCTACTGGCATTGATGTATGCGAATAGACAAAACAAATACGATGGAAAGATTTTTCTACTGCGCAATCGTTCTGCGCAAGGTGGAAGAAAGGACGAGGAATGTCAGTTACTCCCAAGGTCACCAATACACTCAAACAGGCTGGTGTGTGTGTACGTATACAGCCTCCGCACTAACCCATACAAACACCTTGCTCTAATACTAAGCCAGAGACTGGCAGTGGTTGACTTATAAAATAGTGTGGACATACAAAGTCATGCTTTTCTGTAACAAAGTTTGTCATTGAATAAAATTGTTTAAAATATTTCATTTATATATTTGCAAAAGGCTAATGTGTATTAATAATAATAATAATAATCTAAGTTGCAAGGATATATTCATTCAAAGCTCTCAGATGTATGCCCACAAACAAACACGTGTGGTTCGCGCTTACAAATGCTGATTGTGTACTTACAAATAAAATCCAAACCTCAAATGAACATAAGCCCTGCAACTCTTGCCGACATTCCCTGAAACAGGGGTGACATTGGCAAAGTGAACCATTTTTTACAGTATGGGTGGTCAGCCTCATACACACCTATAATTGGGTTTTTATATTGTAGGTCCACATGCGGCATGTGTGATCGCGAAATTATGCGTGTCTGCTTGTGGGAATGCATTTAATATGAATCTCAAATGATACATATCTTTGCAACTTAGATTTAGATTTAGATTATATTATAATATTGTTCAAAGAATATCTATTCGATTGAACTATTGTCTGAAAATTGCTAGTCTATCTATAATATTAGTTGCACAGATATGTTGGCACCTGTAAATTGTAATCATTTCATAAACATTTTTAACGCAAATCGCAACTAAGCCGCAAATATAGTGTAATTTCTTACCGTGTTGTCCCCCAACGAGTCGCTTGATGTGTGTGTATAATCATTGAGAAAAACTGTAGTTGTATACGCAACGCAAACGCAACTAAGCTACACATATAGTGTAACTTCTTGCCGCGTTATCCCCGAAGGGGTCGCATGTGGCGAGTTGAACCTATTTATTTTTACAGGTAAGGGGGCCGGCCTTACGCCAACCACTTCAGTTGAAGTGGGGGTATCCCAGCTCCCGAGGGGGCTGGTACTCATTTCTTGTGAAGGCTGAGTAAACCTTGCCGGTATTTTTATTATGGGGTTTGAAATAAACACCGAAATAGGAAATCATTTCTGACACCCTCCTTGGCCCGATTCGAACCCGAGCTCACGTGGTAGAATGCGAGCACTCTACCAACTGAGCTATCGACCGGACTATAAAAAATAAAAAATAAATAAGTTGAAAAAATGTATATAACTGAAAAAGTGTCACCAGAAATCACATTTTGTCTCGTTTTTTTTTAAATATAATTGTGTTATATTTAAGTTTTTTTTTTGTTTTTAATTACAGAATTATACATTGTGTAGGGTCGCAAGAAGCCGATTTTTTAAATTGTTAATAGTTTTTGAGAAAATATGGAAAAGGCTTAAAAAGCTTTCCGTAAATATGTTTGTACTCGTATGTATGTATGTAGGTACACATTTTGTTCTTGACCCTGAATGCAATTTCAAGACAGAAACCTGAAAAAAATCCAACCAAAAAGTTTTTCTCGCAAATTTTTATGTCTACACAAAGGTATTATTTTTGACCGTTCCGCAGTCTAAACAACACTTCGGACTCGTAAGTGGAAGGTTGTGGGTTCGAATCCCGGCGGAGCACAAATAATATACCATTTAGGCTGGTTTTAGTGTCGCGCTGACAACACGCTGACCCTCAGCGCTGACAGCCAAATATATGAACTTGTCGCGCTGACAGCTACGCGCCATTCTAAAACGCTTCCTACAGGTTCATATATTTTGAACGGTCAGCGCTGACGGTCAGCGCGTTGTCAGCGCGACACTAAAACCAGCCTTATATTTTAAAATATGCTCTTCGCTGGGTTGAAAAATTCATAAAACCTTTACCAAAGACCGGTCACTAAAAGGTCAAGCCAGCCTTTCAGCAACTGGGTCTTGCTTTAGTATTGGCGCTTTGTATCGACAACCAAGCTCATAAACACCTCTTCAGCACTACAACAAGTGTCATAGACCCCTAGAGTCTCTGAAATCTAGGCAGTCTCCCGCACAGAATTGCTTTAAAAAAATGCAGAATCACTCAGTTCCTTGACTTAAATTCGCTCCCCCAGTTCTTGTTTATCGTATACGCCAATCTTGTCAAATATGACTCTTTCATGCAGTTGTCCTTTGAATCAAAATCTACACAATCTGAGCTAAGAAAAACCGTAAAACTCGATAATGTGAGAGTTCTTTTAAATACTTTTTAAATAAATTTATTGTTTTCATAAGACACATTGTTCCAGTACACATGCAAACATGGCTCATGTCAAATTTTCTCAATGGCGTATACGATAAACAAGAACTAAGGCAGCGTAATAATATGTTGGTATTGAAATTCACGCTCATGCATGCAGCATGTGTAAGCGTGAACTTACATGTGCGTGCTTGAGAGCGTGGATTAAATTTTAGACCTAAATATCAATGTATCTTTGCAACTTAGATAATGGATTATAATAACAATCTTTAAAATTATACTTCCAAGGCTTTGTTTCGTGTCTTCATTTATAGCCTATAATAAAAATACTGCCTGCTGTTAGATTAGCATATCGATAACTTGAAGGTTAAACTGAATAAGTGGCATATTAATCCATCAAGAATTTGTCAGATAGATGGATCTTTTTTCTATTTTCTACTAGAGAAAACACTAAAAAAAGTGTGAAAATCCTGTAATTTAGGAGTGTGTCATGAACACTTTCTTATAATTAGTTCTCTTACCATGAGAAGTGTCACCCAATAAAATGTTTTAATCAAAATGAAAGAGGATATGAAAGTTAAGGTACAAAAGAATATGGTGAGATGGTTTGGACATGTAGACAGTAGAAAGAATGGATGATTAAAGACTTATAAAGTGTATATACACAGGGAATTGTGAGAGATAAAAGAGAAAAAGGAAGACTAAAAAAAATACCTACAACTGGATCAGATTGGTGAAATTATGACAGAATGGGATATACAAAGCGAATGTAAGAGAAGGCTGCAATGTATGGAAATGGTGATAGATATGAATTAATTGAAAGCGGCATGCACGGATAGGAAAAAATGGAGGCAAATATGCAAAGGCTATTGACACCTATAGCGGAATGGTGACTGAGTAACAGGTACAGCTACAGTATCTAGAATTTATCGAATCACTGTATGAGCATTTATTCAGTTTTACCTTTGAGATTGCGATACATACTAAATAATGTTGTCTATACCCACATAGAACCTATACGAACGATTTTTTATTGCATCAAATGTATACATGAGAAAAAAAACTTTTGTTGCAACAGTTTTTTATGATGGTCATCCACGCCCGAGATCCAGTTGCCAACTTGACAGTAGAACGTTTATTATGTAAAATTAATAACTATACAATGGATTATGGAAGCTAATCATTTCATAGCTTGGCTTACCAATATTTTCTTCATATAGATTTCAAATAGATTAACTGGTTCTGTATTATTGTTTGTTAATAAATTGCAAATTGCATTAATTAATCACGATTTAACTGTTCAATGCCAGAGACAAGATATTTTGTTTCAAGATATGTGCGTGCTAAGATAACTGGTCAAAGCAAAATAATTGAATTATACATGTAGTTGTGTAACGCAAAAGGTAAGTAGGTAAATAAGACAAGATATTTTTGTAAGAATGTACCAGCTACAATATATCTTGGCATGGAAACGCTACGCAAAAGGTGATATAAGGAGTCTCATAGAGTCATGAAAACACCCCTTAAAACGAGATATTATCTCATCAATGATTCAACCTTTTTACAGCTTGATGAGATATACTGTTCAACAGGGACGTCAATATCACAACACGGGCAAGATACCCAATCAATAAAATATTATGTTCGAAACGAGATATCTCGTTTACCACATCAAGTACAAGATATCTAATCAAAACATGTGTCACCATAGATGAAAGAATTCGTCATGTAGGATTGTCGATAAATAATCTATGTATATTCTAAGTTGCAAAGTTATGACAACATTTTAGGCAGCTCTTTTCGCCTCTCGTTAAAACCGGGGTGGCTTTGGGGGTGAACAAAGTTTTAATAGCATGGGGGGTCAGCCTCATACCAATCACTAATAATTAAAAGTTGCAGGTAGGTACTAAACGCTTTCAGTGTTATTCACATTCACATATAGCAAATCCATGACTCAACCGCCACCTTAGATGAATTTTCCATGCAAATAAAATCCATTGATGATCCATTGATCAGCCATGGATCGAACGTGTTGTGAATAACCCTGTTTTTTACACGATTTTAAGATGTGCACTCACTAAACTCCATCTGCAACGATTAAAAACACTAATAAATAAATAAACTTTTTTTCAGATGACTGTTCAAACTTACTGTTAAATATACGTACAGCACTGACGTCACAATTATAATTTTTAATAACACTGCGGCAGGCAGAGAAAAGGTTAAAGATAATCCTCGGATCATTCTTTCCTCATGATTCAATAGGTACGATGAATAATAAAAACAATTCATTAAAATGAGAACTTAGTTGCATCTGTCTCAATTATTATGTCACGACCATACTGTCACGGAGACTTCCTGTGATTTTTTAGATTAATCATTGATTATTATCTCATTTTTGCACTAAAATAAAAACTGCACGAATGCCATTCTGTATTTTATGGTAAAATGTTTGCAATAAGAATCAGCGGAGGTACTAACAAATAAAGAGAATTTTATTTTGCTTTCTTTCTTATTGTGTGTATTTAATTTTTTTTTAAATAATCCTTGATTGCTTGACTTATTGGTTGGTATGAGGCTGACCACCCATACTGTAAAAAATGGTTCACTGTACCGAAACTGAAACCGGCCGTACATTAAAAAATTGTACTCGCCCCGTAACTATAAACAAATTGTTTTTAATTTTTTTAACTTTAATATTTAAAAAATGAAAGGTTACAAAGTGAATGCCTCATCAATTAATGAAAAGTATGTATTTTCATGTAAAGTATTCCTTAACATCAAAGTTTTTCTTTATTCGTAGGACTGTTTATTTTCACAGTTTTCATTACAAAATTATCGTTTTAATTAGCACCATCATTAATGTTTCTGTGGTTGGAAGTGAGAGGTACCGCGAGACCCGGCAAGTGTTGCTCTGGCATTTTCTCAGCAGAGGTGCCCTCTAGGTTTACCCAGCGCTCACCCGGCGGGGCCTCAGCTAGGCGGAATGGAAGTAGAAGAAAAAAAAACGAAAGGTTTCCGCCCGCCATTGCTGCCCCTGCATACCAAGAACAGCACGAATTCTTAAATTAATCATTTTACTTGTTTATTTTTATTTTTTTACTTCAACGTACACCTCTGTCCATCTTTACACTTTTTCTGTCTAATCTAATCTAATTTCAAATTAACAAAGTTCCAATTCACTTTTTACAATTTTATTTCTGTCTAGCACTTTTGCCTACTAGGCATCAGCAGGACAATTGGTGTACGTTTAAGTACGTTTAAAATATTGTCCTGATGATGCCTTGTAGGCGAAAGTGTTAGACAGAAATAAATTGTAAAAAGTGAATTGGAACTTTGTTAATTTGATTAATATACAACGGACTTTCACTGTGTAAACCACCAAACCCTTAAAAATATTTATCTAATTTCAGTTACAAAGATACATTACATTTAAGATTCACATTAAATGCAATATCACAAGCAGTCACGTATATGTTCTCGCTTACGCATGACGCATGTGAACTTATAACATTAAAACCCAATCTCAAATGAACAAAAGCCCTGCAACTCTTACTTTCCATGAAACAAGGGTGAAATTGTCAAAGTGAACCATTTTGTTACAGTATGGGTGGTCAGCCTCGTACCAACCTATAAGTCAAGGATTAAATAATACATAATCAATTCAACTTATACCAGCATGATACTCGTAGTTAATATTTAATATGGACAGTTATTATAATTTTATTGCCTCTTATAGGAAAAACATGCTATTAAAAATTAACAATTTTCCCATCAGTCTTTACACCATATGATTCAAATCCTGTTAGTTTAATAAACATTTGTTTTTATAATTCTTTTGTCCAAAAAATAAAAACAATAATTTAAAAACAATAGTCCGATTTTATTATACTTAGTTAGTGAATGATTAAATGGTCATATTTAATTTAAGGTGGCGGTACAACGCTTTTTATTAAAATCATTAAATAATTATTGAAACAAATACATATATTATTTCCTATTTTGAAGGTTCTTACTTTAAAATTTAAATCAACTCGGTTGAACTAAAAATTTAAGCAAAGGTTTCTCTTCCTGTTTATATCTACTTAAAAAACAAATAAAAAATGTACTGTTTGTACATATTAACTTTACTATAAAGTACCTAAAAATATAATATCATACATACCTTGAAATAAATATTTAATGAACATATTTTAAAAGCTAAGTAGTCCGGTCGATAGCTCAGTTGGTAAAATGCTTGCATTTCAAACCGGGAGCAAGGGTTCGAATGCCACCGAGGGTGTCAGAAATGATTGAGTGTGATTCTCATGTCGTTTAAAGGTCATCTTCGAATCAAATGATAGATAAGCCAAACAAGCACTGGGGCGACCCAGGTCTGAGGTGTCTGAAGAAGTAAGTAGCAGTGAGGTGGGCATAAAGAATATTAAAGGAGATCTACGTCTAGGAGTGGAGGACTCAGTTTTTTTGGTACGATAGACGTTGGTATGAGGCTGACCACCCATACAGTAAAAATAGTTCACTTTACCAATGCTACCCCTATTTGACGGAAAGTCGACAGGGCATATGTTCATTTGAGATTGGGGTTTTATGTTGTAAGTCCACATGCGGCGTGTGTAAGTGCCAACTTATACACGTCTGATCTTGAGGATGTATCCAATATGAATCCTAAATTTAATGTTAGCGTTAGGTGTTATGGCCGCGGGGTCAAGTCGGGTTATTTGGAACCGGATAACGTTGGTTCGAATCTCGCGACGATAACTTCGACCCTGGTTCAACAGATGCCGTTGCATGCACTCAAGCCTCTGCTTTCGCATGAAGACCATTGGCCAAGCAAAATAGTTTGGTGGATTGCATTCCTTTCCACAAATCTATTTTTTTTTCTAAAAAAAAAACTCAGATTAAATATTATAGACGATGTATTGGATCTACCTGCAGTTCCTGTGTCTATAATCTTTATCAGTCTATGAATACTTAAATCTATAATTGCCTAATGCCTAGTTTAGTTGCATATTAAATTTGATCTTGAATTCTCACTATAACATTACTAATACTTATACTTGGTGTTATAGTTTTTACTTACGATATATATATATATATATATATATATATATATATATTCATGTACACACCCACTTAGTTTTTAGTTGCATAATATTAAAACACGAATGATATTGTGACAACATAATAGAATACAATTTTATATGAAAAAAAATGCGATAAATTTAAGAATATTGTATTTCTGAGCAGGAAATTCGAAAATAAAAATAAAATTGCGTTTTTGAATAATGTCTATCATCTATAATCTAAGCTGCAAAGATACATTAACAATCAAAGGTCAATATCAAATGCACGCCCACAAACAGACACATGTAAGTTCACGCTTACAAATGCTGAATGTGTACCTACTTACAAATTAAAACGAAACCTTAAATGAACATAAACCCTGCAACTTTACCGACCTGCCCTGAAACAGAGGTGACATTGGCTAAATAAAACATTTTTTATAGAATGGGTAGTCAGCCTCATACCAGCCAATAAGTCAAGGAATTGTCAGGGAATATGAAGGAACACACGGGATATCATCTGTAATATAAATCTATAATTTAAGTTGCAAGAATACATTGCATTTAATATTCATATTAGATGCCTTCCCATAAGCAGATTTAAAAAAAACCTATAAGAAGAAAATGTTTGAAACATATTAATAAATTGAAAGAGGTATGCAAGGATATGGAAAATTTTCAGAGGCTCTAGCCACTCCTAGCGGAATGGTGACAGAGCTACAGTTACAGTTACCTAAATACCAGCATTTACCAGCAAAACACCTTGAATTCAACCTCAAAATTAGTAATTGATTTTTTTTATATTCCTCCGTGTAGATATATGAATGCAAAAAAAATCAGACATGAATACATGCTATGATAGGATGTGATGAACAAAGCCTTTGCTAAAATCCCCAGCTAAATATAATTGTTATTTAATGTGTTTCCATGCAGGCCGCCGTTCTATTGCATCAGCTATCATCAAAAGCAATTACTAGACTTTTTCACTGCAATGGTAGAGACCAGCCACATCCAGTAGCTACTTGTTGCTGAGAGCGGATTCAAACCAGGACAGTACAAAAGCTTGTATTACAAAGTTTATCTGTAATTCTGTAACTCTGCGGTTAATCTGCAATGTTGGCAACTGAGGCTTTAAAATTTTAAATGTTTACACTTAGGCGGACAGAGTAGACGCATTCTGTCAAATCTATCTAATCTAATCTAAGTTGCAAAGATATGTAACATTGGGGGCTCACATTATATGCATTCTCACAAGAAGACACGCACAAGTTTGCGCTTGCACATGCCGCATGTGAACCTACAACATAGAAACCCAAATCTTAAATGGACATACACCCTGCAACTCCTGCCGTCCATCCCTGAAACAGGAATGATATTAGCAAAGTGAACCATTTTTACAGTATGGGTGGTCAGCCGCATACCAACCTATAAGTCAAGGAACTGCAACGGAACGGATTGTAAATGGTATAGGTACATAAGAATTTTCGGGTCAAAAGTCTATTAGCGTATAGGGATGTATGATTACTATAACACAGTCGGTCCGGTAATCCGTAGACAATTAGGAGAATGGTTCTAGGGTGAAAAAGTTATTATTGGTGTATAACGTCGTCCCTAAGTTAGGTATGACCCTTACCCCTTGCAAAGATGTATTGATATTTAAGTCTCATATTTGATGCAAACCCACTAGCAGGCGCATGTAAGTTCGCGCTTACACATGCTTACACATGCGCACATACGAAATAAACCGAACCTCACATGAAAATAAAATTTGCAACACCTGCCGCCTTTCCCTGAAACCGGGGTGACATAGGCTAAAGTGAAAAAAAATCATAGCATCGGAGGTCAGCCTCATACCAACATATTAGTGAAGGAACTAACAAGGAAAACTTATCTCTGGTATAAACCTAGTTACTGATTACTTCCCACTTAATACTTGCAACTTACCACTTTCCAGATATCCCCGTCTGAAGCAGCTGCAGCAACTAGCTGCTAAACAAGCCAGTGGCAAGTCGAGTGGTGCTTTGAAAAGTAAATTAATGGCATGGGAACAAAAAAAAAACGCTTTTTTGACTCTCCAATTTCTGACGCGATAATTCTTTTCACCTTGAATTTTTTTTTCATCCGCGCCTGAGAAAAAGACAAACAAAGGAATTGGCCAACACTCGACGATGTCCGCTTGTTGCTTAAGACAAGCATTGTGCCAGAACTGGCGTTAGTCAACATTGATAGAGGATTACGCCTTTTACATTTTATTTTATAATGGTAGTCAGGAGGAGTAGGAGGCGATGGCTGATGGAGGCCAAGGGGAGATAATATGAGCTGTAGAGACATCGAAGAAGTCTGGTCGATAGCACAGTTGGTAGATTGCTTGCATTCCATGCCGAGAACTGGTATTCGAATCCCACCTAGGGTGTCAGAAATGATTTCCTATTTCGGTGTTGTTTATTTCAAACCCAAAATAAAATATCAGCAAGGTTTACTCGGCCTTTACTTGTTATGAGCACTTCCTTATAATGAGTTCACTTACTATGAGAAGTTATGCTCAATAAAATGCTTTATCCACGCAACGCAACCAAGCCACACATGTAGTGTAACTTCTTGACTGCGTTATCCCCCAAGGGAATAACGCAGTTGCAAATGGCGATTCGGGACCTATTTATTTTTACAAGTAAGGGGGCCACCCTCACACCAACCACTTTCAGTTGAAGTGGGGGTTTTCCAGCTCCCGGGGGGGCTGGTTCTCATCTCTTGTGAAGGCTGAGTTCTCAAATCAGTGAATCAGTACTTATTCCTTTAAGGCGGCGATATACATAGATAGTAGTTTACGAAAAAATATATTTACTATTTCTATGGATAAAGAACTGCATGATTCTGCCTTAGCTTACATAGATGTTATGGCAAGTAGGTACCTTATATTATGAAGCTTACAGAATAGTGAGAGGACGATGGTTTTCCATGTTATTGATGGAAGACCTTCAGTCAAATGCGCGCCTCAGTAAATTATATTCTCTTGTTAGTTCGTCACTTATTTCTCTCGTATTCCTCACGAATCTTTGCTTGAAATATGAACGTAATCAGAATTTAAACTACAGCAATAAATTATAACAAAAACTATGAAAATAAAAGGATAAATCTTCATAAAAATAGCAATATTCAACATATAAAAATGTGTAGCTGAAATGTAAAATCTACGCTGCTTTTTTAGTCTAGTGGTAACGCTTCTGACTCGTAAATGGAAGGTTGTGGGTTCCAATCCTTGAAGATAAAAAAAACACACAATTTATATTTTCAAATATGTTCTTCGCTAGGTTGAAAAAATTCGTGTACCTTTACCATAGACCGGTCCCCAAAGGTCCATCCAGCCTTACAGCATCTGGATCTTGCTTGAGAATTGGCGCTTTCTATAGCGATGGCCAAGCTTGCAAAGGGCTCTTGAGGTGAGATTTACACAAAAACAGCGCTCACCAAATCATTGAGGGTCGACGCGCGTCAGGTCGATGGAGAACATCTTATGTAGACATTGACATCTTATAACTCTATGTATGTAGATGAAGAACCTGATTAAAGTGGTTTGGCAAAAGCGCAAAGTCTCTCTTTCTAGCAGTATGGAATTCCCAAATTGTTATTAAATGTTTAAATGCTTTAACCATTGAGGCTTTAACAGCTTTATATGTCACTGATTCAGTTTTACCTTAAAGGTGTCGATAGACGATATAACAGACATGTAGGTATAATAAAAACGAGAAAAACAAACTAAAACCTCAGTGGGAAATTTATGAGAATTTCGGATGCTAGCATTTAATGCTGTAATAGGCTGTGAAAGTCGAAATGAATACATTTCTTCCATCTCACATCTCGGTAAGACGCGTTACGCACGTGTCGGCACGTAAATGCGATCCCAAGAGCATTGTCTGCTGATAACGTCTGTTACCCAAGAGTGCAACAACTTTCTTCGCAGCGCAATGAGGTCCGCACGTGATTTGACGTGGACAAAGTTGTGTCGTCACCCGGCCAGGTTGATGGGGCAGTTCCATTCAAGACTGACGTTTGCTCGCCGCTAAAAAAGTTCCAAATTCAAAAACTTGGATTACAGATTATAGATATTGCTGGAGTGATGTTTTCCGGGATCTGTTGCCGTGGTCTGTGGGAGCTGGAGCTTCCAGACGTTTCGCCCATTTCTACGATGGGCTTCTTTAGCGTGAAGTATGATGAGTTTCCACATATAAACCCCGAGTGTACACACACTTACATCACAGTTCTCATCAAGATCATCTTCATCATCATAATTCACGCTAAAGAAGTCCATCGTAGAAATGGGCGAAACGTCCGGAAGCTCCAGCTCTCACAGACCACGGCAACAGATCCCGGAAAACATAACTCCATCATCATCAGCCGGCCGTGTAAGCTTACAACTCTTATTATAAATATTGCCGTTAAGTTATTATTTGTAACGTGTCCGACCAACCATAGTGTTAAAGAATGTCCGATTTTGTCATTAGAGGGCTGTTGAGGTGTTCATTTGACCTTTACATTTCTGGCTTCCATAAAAATTATGTGAATGTGAAAAGTGAAGTGACCTGCTGCTACCGTCTTTCAAGGACAAAAGCCTTGAGATAAGTGTACCATATGTCCATATCTGTTTATCGTTTTTAGCCTCAGATAAATCTTTTAAGGTCCATTAGTGAATAACAATATTAGGATGATTTGTTTTGTGAGCGCCGTTTTTGTGTGTATCACACCTCAAGAGCCCTCTGCCAGTTTGATCGTCGCTGTAGAAAGCGCCAATTCTCAAGCAAGACCCAGTTGCTGTTAAGCTGGATGGACCTTTAGTGACCGGTCTTTGGTAAAGGAAGATGTTTTATTCACCCAGCAAAGAGCATATTTGATTTTTTGTGCTCCGCCGGGATTCGAACCCACAACCTTCCATTTACGAGTCAGAAGTGTTAACCACTAGACTACGGACCGGTAAAAGTTACGTTATAGTTCATGAAAATAATGGATTATTAATTGATAATGTTAATACATGTTGCTGACCAGATAAAATAGTTTTGTGAATTGCTATAGGTTGGTATGAGGCTGACCACCCATACTGTAAAAAATGGTTCACTTTGCCAATGTCACCCCTGTTTCAGGGAAGGTCGGCAAAAGTTGTGGGGCTTATGTTCATTTGAGGTTTGGATTTTATTTGTAAGTACACATTCAGCATTTGTAAGCGCGAACTACACTTGCTGGTTTGTGGGCATACATCTGAGAGCTTTAAATGAATATATCTTTGCAACTTAGATTATAGATAGATTATAGATTCCTTCTCACAAATCTATAAAAAAAAAAAACAGAAAAAGGACTAGAAAATCATGTAAAAGAGAAGCGAAAAATTACGAGAATAGGAAAATGAGAAATAAAAGCCGATTGAAACCTTGTAGAGTTGCTTACAACACTTGGTTTGGAAACGGCCTGAGAAGTTTGATACTTTTTACTGCCCGCGCTCCAGTTACCTGCAGCGCGGGCACTTTCACTTTTTGCGCCATTGTGAGGTGTAATAATTGTTGCGAATTATATCAAAATGTAGCATTCGAATCAAATGTAGAAAGTCGCTTAGATTCTCTCGAAAAGAGCAGAAATATAGTGCGCCGGGCGGCCATTACTACACAGAGGCTACAAATGGGAAAACGATTCATTGTATTTTTGAACTTACATTTTGCGCTCACGATGAAATTTGTGAGTAACAACCATGGTTAACAACCATGATTGTAGCAACTCGTATGACAGAATATCTTTCCCATCTTTTTTTTTATTGCTACACTATTTTTAAGTTATATTCTAGAACTGCCCGTTGTCGCCAAAGGTCTCGCAGTGGTTTAGTCGACATATATTTATTTTCACAGGTTCCACATTCCTTGACTTATAGGTTGGTATGAGGCTGACCACCCATACTATAAAAATGGATCACTTTGCCAATGTCACCCCTGTTGCAGGGAAGGTCGGCAAGAGTTGTAGGGCTTATGTTCATTTTAGATTGGGTTTTTTATACTGTAGGTCCACGTGCGGCATGTGTGAGCGCGAAATTATGCGTGTCTGCTTGTAGGAATGCATTTAATATGAGTCTCAAATGATAGATATCTTTGCAGCTTAGATTTAGATTTAGACAGGTAAGGGGTAATGGGGCAGCCTTACGCCCTTATACAGGTGCAATACTCTTCAAAGTAGGCAATACCATCTCGATTTCGCGAGATCTCGGTCTTTTTTCGATGGTAAATTTCGTTTTTTTTAATCTCGTTCGAGATCTCGATCGAGATTTAATGTCTGAGAGTGCATAACATTTACATATGTACATTTGGGCTACGCAGCGCTCGCGTTGAATACTGACTGACTGCAGCGCTTCACGTAGTTTTCTTTGAGTCCAGTACCCTTAGTACGAGTCGCAAAACTTGAGTAATGTAAAGTTTACGGCAATTATTAAAGATTGATTTCCCCCAAAATCTGCCGTTTTTGTTTGTTCGAACTTGATTTTCTTCATCACTGTAACTCTTTTGCTAAGACCACAAAGCGTAAGAAACAAAAACGGCAGATTTTGGGAGAAATAACGCTTTAATATTTTCCGTAAACTTTACTTTTCTCAAGTTTTGCAACTCGTACTATGAATACTGCTTAAAACAAAAACTATAAAAAATAAGAATTCAAAATTTCAAAGCCTTAGCTTTAGTCGCTTACATTACAGATCAACTGCTATTTTTTCGGTTCTTACATAGGTACCTACTAACTTTCATTTGATCCAAAGTCATAACCTATTTCATACCTGTAAACTCTCCTTTTATTATGACTCTGGTTATCCCATTCATTCATCGTACAACAAAATAAAAATGAATTATTTAGTATTTTTAATGTGTGAAACTACTAAAAAGATGAATATGGGAAAGAAATATAATAAAGCATTCCAATGCTACTAAAACGGCAAGTAAACGGTTACGCAATATGAAACGCATTTATTATCGTAACCGGCGAAAGTTCACCCGCCTCTCTCCCTCACACCCGCTATCACCTGGATCTCGCGTCTCTCTCTAAAACACGATCATCTCATTCGGTTCACTTTTACTTTGGATCGCTCGAGATCGGACTTTTCTCGGTCCGACCGAAGATTACGATTATTTACCTGTAATAGTATTTTTAATTTATTTAAATAGCACAAATCGGTCTCATCTATATTTTTTATGTAATATTTAATCTAAGTTACAAAGATATCATATTAACATTGAAAATTTACAAACAGTAAGTTCACGCGTACAAATTCTGAACGTTCACTTACAAAATAAGGACCCACATCTCAAATGAGCATACATGCCACCAGGGGGTGCCAGAGCCTCTGCAGATTTGCCTCCATTTTTTACGTATCCTTGCATACCTCTTCCTATCCTGCATACTTCATTAATATCCATCACCTTTTCTATACATTTCGTTCTTTTACATTGACCCTGTATATCCCATTCTTTCACGATTTCCCCAATCAGATCGAGCCATACTTTTCTCGGTCTTCCCTTTCCTCTTCTCCCATCCGCATTTCCTCTGTATACACACTTTGTAAGTATCCTTTATTATATTACCCTTCGTCGTCGTCATTCGTCGTCGAGTTTCGATTTTCAAAATCAATGCCATCACAGCAGATGAAACACATTCATGCTCTATAGCAAATTAATTTTTGTATATATGCTGCAATGCGGCGAGCTTACGCGTGTGTGTTTACAAATGTATGAAAACTTTTAGGAATTAATCTGTTTGTTCATACTAAAAATGTATGGAACAATATTGACATCTAGCGGCAAAACGTAAAAGTTTTTTTTACATTTTCTTTTATTTCATGCAAATTAAAAATAAAAAAAAAGCCAAAAATAAATGGATTTCAATCTGTAATCTAAGTTGCAAACATATATAACATTTGAGATTCATATTACATGCATTCTTACAAGCAGATATGTATAAGTTCCCGCTTACATATGCTGCATGTGTACTTACAACATAACAGCCCATTCCAAATGAACATAAACCCTGCAACTCTTGCCAACCTTCCCTGAAACAAACTCTTACCTTACTTTTCCTCAAACAGAGATAAAATTTTCATGGTAAACCATTCTTACAGTATGGGTGGTCAGCCACATACTAACCTATAAGTCAAGGAAATTATTTTGTTAAGTTCTATAATCTAAGTTGTAAAGATACATACCATTTGAGATTCATATTAAATGCATTCCCACAAGCAGACAGGTATAAGTTCGCGCTTACAAATGCCCCATGTGGACTTACAAAATAAAAAACTAATCTCAAATGAACATAAGCCCTGCAACTCTTGCCAACTTTTCCTCAAACAGAGATAAAATTTTCATGGTAAACCATTCTTACAGCACAAGCAGATATGTATAAGTTCCCGCTTACATATGCTGCATGTGTACTTACAACATAACAGCTCATTCCAAATGAACATAAGCCCTGCAACTCTTGCCAACCTTCCCTGAAACAAAGGTGAATTTGCAAAGTAAACCATTTTTAAAAGTATGGGTGGTCAGCCTCATACCAACCTATAAGTCAAGAAAATTATTTTGTGTATTTTTTTACATAATCTAAGTTGCAAAGATACATACCATTTAAGATTAATATTAAATGCATTCCCACACGCAGACAGGTACAAGTTCACGCTTACAAATGCCCAATGTGGACTTGCAAAATAAAAAAAAACTAATCTCAAATGAACATAAGCCCTGCAACTCTTGCCGACTTTTCCTCAAACAGAGATAAAATTTGCATGGTGAACCATTGCTTACAGTATGGGTGGTCAGCCACATACTAACCTATAAGTCAAGGAAATTATTTTGTTAAGTTCTATAATCTAAGTTGCAAAGATACATACCATTTGAGATTCATATTAAATGCATTCCCACAAGCAGACAGGTTCGCACTTACAAATGCTCCATGTGGACTTACAACCTAATCTTAAATGAACATAAGCCCTGCAACTCTTGCCAACCTTCCCTGAAACAAAGGTGAATTTGCAAAGTAAACCATTTTTTAAAGTATGGGTGGTCAGCCTCATACCAACCTATAAGTCAAGAAAATTATTTTGTGTATTTCTTTACATAATCTAAGTTGCAAAGATACATACCATTTGAGATTCATATTAAATGCATTCCCACAAGCAGACAGGTATAAGTTCGCGCTTACAAATGCCCCATGTGGACTTACAAAATAAAAAACTAATCTCAAATGAACATAAGCCCTGCAACTCTTGCCGACTTTTCCTCAAACAGAGATAAAATTTTCATGGTAAACCATTCTTACAGTATGGGTGGTCAGCCACATACTAACCTGTAAGTCAAGGAAATTATTTTGTTAAGTTCTATAATCTAAGTTGCAAAGATACATACCAATCGAGATTCATATTAAATGCATTCCCACAAGCAGACATTTATAAGTTCGCGCTTACACATAATGCATGTTGACTTACAACATAAAAACCCAATCTCAAATTAATATAAGCCCTGCAACTCTTGCCAATCTTCCCTGAAACACAGCTGAAATCTGCAAAGTGAACCATTTTTTAAACTATGGGTGGTCAATTTTCTTTAACAAAGGCTGTATGTTTTTATTTTACAAGTTTTCCGAATTTTAACGCGAGGAAACTATGCGCAATATACACATTCACCAAATGTTAAGGGGTTGGGCTGCGTAGCAGCCAGGGGCAACGCCCCTAGTAGTTATTTAATTATTGTTCCTTGTAGGTTGGTAATTGGTATGAAGTGGACCACCCATCATAGAGTAAAAAATGGTTTCCTAATTTGTCAATTTTACGGGGAAGGGTGCCAAGAGTTACAGGGCTTATGTTCATTTGAGACTTTCTTTTCTAAGTACACACGCAGCGTGTGTAAGCACAAACTTTCACGTGTAGGCTTGTCATTAAAATATATAATATTATTCTACAATGTTAACATTTCTTTGCTTTTTAGATTAAAGATAATACTTTAATATTTAAACGCCACGAAACTAAGCTACACATATAGTGTAACTTCTTGCCGCGTTATCCCCGAAGGGTTCGCATGTGGCGAGTGAAACCTAGGTATTTATTTTTACAGGTAAGGGGGCGGTCTTACACCAACCACTTCAGTTGAAGTGGGGGCTTCCCAGCTCCCGAGAGGGCTGGTACTCATTTCTTATGAAGGCTGAGTAAGCCTTGCCTTTATTTTATTTTGGGTTTTGAAATAAACACCGGAATGGGAAATCATTTCTGACACCCTCGCCTCGGTGGGATTCGAACCCCCGAGCTCACTTCATGGAATGCAAGCACTCTACCAACTGAGCTACAAACCGAACTTTTATTTACTCTAGCTAAATTCCTGAAAACTAAATTCAGCAACGGAAACAAAATTAGATGTGTATTTGGAATGTTATGCAATTTGAATTTCAGATTTGAAAAATAGGTTACAGATTTTTAAAATATTTTCAAAGAAAGATTCTTGACAGGGGTTCCAATATGAGATTTATGAGTCACAGTCCGAAATAGATTCCAATGGCCAGATAGTCTGTGTAGACATGCGACTTGCTATGAAGGTATTTGTATTATATAATATTCCTTTTATAGAAATGAAGTAATGGACTTTCCTGGTAGGTACACAAAATCTTTAGCCATCATCAGCTATCGGGGATCGGAAATTTTAAGATGCGCAAGGGTGGCTCGAAAGGGAATGACCATTTATTCTGATATTTATATTTTTAATATGGTTTGGACATATGGAGACTAACGAAGAATGTATACGTTGCAAGAATAGATGGATGTCATGGCAGAGGGAGACTTAGAAAGGTATGGATGGACCAAATTCCTGAATTAGCGAATGAATGGCTGCTGTGCTGTAAAAATCGGTTCACTTTTGCCAATGCCACCCCGGTTCAGGGAACGGCGGCAGGAGTTGCAAGGTTTATGTCCATGTGAGGTTTTCTTTATTTGTATGCACACATGCAGAATGTGTAGGCGCGAACCTACATGTGCCTGTCTGTAGGCATGCATTTAATATGAGCCTTAAATGCTTACATATCCTTGCAGCTTAGATTATAGATTATAGATAGAATGGGATATCCAGAGTCAGGCCCGGATTAACCCCTGTGGGGGCCCTGGTGCGAAAAAAAATCTCGGGGCCCCCTATAGCCCCCCCCCTTCCCCTCCCCCCTCCCCCCTTATCACAAAATCCCCTCCCCTCGCGCTTATTTTTTTTCAGAACGCAAAATATACAATTTACGAACATGCTAATTGAATGGTTGAATTCCTTGATTCTATTCTTGACTTTTAGGTTGGTATGAGGCTGACCACCCATACTGTAAAAAAATGGTTCACTTTGCCAATGACACCCTTGTTTCAGGGAAGGTCGGCAAGAGTTGCAAGGCTTATATTCATTTGAGATGTTTGATGAGTTTTATATTGTAGGTCCACATGTGGCATGTGTAAGCGCAAACTTATACGTCTCTGCTTGCGAGAATGCATTTAATATGAATCTCAATTGATTTTCATCTTTGATTTAGTTTTAGATTATAATAAAAACGGTACTAATTAGGTAAAAAAAAATGCAAGTACAATGCTACTTCTTAGCAATTTTCCCTCCGAATTTGCAGAGGTCTTTTGAGGTGTGATTCACACATAATAGATAAAGCTTATTTGACACATAAGTTTGTGTGAAACTGACCTCTATAATCTATAGTCATAGTTGCAAAGATATATTGACATTCAAGGCTCATTTTAATGCACTACCGGTCGATAGCTCAGTTGGTAGAGTGCTTGCATTCCATGCCGTGAGCTCGGGTACGAATCCTGCCGAGAATGTTAGAAGTTATTTCCCGTTTCGATGTTTATTTCAAACCCCAAAATAAAATACCGGCAAGGCTTACTCACCTTCACAAGAAATGAATACCAGCCTCCTCGGGAGCTGGGAAATCCCCACTTCAAATGAAGTGGTTGGCGTAGCCCCCTTACATGTAAAAATAAATAGGTTTCGCTCGCCACATGCGAAACCCTTCGGGGGAACGCGGCAAGAAGTTACACTAGATGTGTAGCTTAGTTGCGTTTTTTTTTGCGTTGTCCACAAGCGTCACGTGTAATTATCGCCTTTGCATATTACTAGGGTGGTCACCTGTTCATCAAAAATTTACTTAAATCAAGTTAATATTATTATCACAAAGCTCAAAAAATCTGACATCCTATCAACCAAATTTACATTATTTGCGACACCGCCTATCTTCAATAAATCATCCATTGTTTAAATTTGCAATGTTTACTCTCTCGGCGCCAATGGCAATAAATGTTTTACAGCCGTCGGAGCCTTTTATTTTATATTTCCGCTGTGGACTTTACAAAGGCAAGTTATGCAGCTATTATCCTAGAAGTTCATTATAAGACACGAACAGGTGTCATAAAATCATACGCATTCGATACCTTTGTTTACCTTTACTTTTTTTCTGACTTCCTACCCAGAAACTTTTTTCTTTGTTACTGGAGGCTTTGTTTAAAATTTTTGGAGGCCCATTCAAGTCGTTAAGGGCCCCATTCAGATCGTCGGGGGCCCCGAACGTTTGCTGTGAGAAACTTTTATTTTCGGTGTCTTTGTCTGGGCAAAACGCAGTTTTTTGCGTCAAAAGTATTCAATATCAATTCCTACGACATTTTTTAGAATTCCTTTAAAGTCTTTCGGGGCCCATCCTGGCGCGGGGCCCTGGTTCGGTCGCACCGCTCGAACCGCCCTAGATCCGGGCCTGTCCAGAGTCATCATTAAAGGAGAGCTTGTATGAAAAAGGTTATGACTCTGGATGAAAGAAGTATGCTAGGACAGAAAGAAATGGCGGTTGATCTGTGATATTGGCGGCTAGGGTTTATTAAATTGGAATTAGTTTTCTGTTTAGTTTTGATGTCCATAGATATTTTTCACAAATCGATTAGGTACTTATTTCACCTCAAGTCAACTTGCTTAAATGCTTACGTCATTTTCAAGAGGACTCTGCGTACAAATGAAACTCAGTGTTTTTATAAAACCTTCCCATATAAAGAATTTTCACTGTATAAATACACAAACTGTAAATAGTTTAATAAGTGTTCATGATCTTTTTCATCGACAACCACTGGTATGATACAATTTTTGCTCCAAGCTTAAAACATACATTTACATACCTACTATAATTATGTGTACAATGATATATATATGTAACTCCAAAATACCATCCCATATTTGGAAGCATAGAAACCGAAAGTGAAAAAAAAGTTCAGGCCACAAAAAACCTACCCATGCACACACACAAACCTTAACGATAGTATATTATATTAAATAGCCTTTTGTGTGAGATATTTTATTTGAATTTCTTACAAAAAAGAACCCGGCACAAATACCAGGAATGGGTCAGGTAGAAATTAAGTTACGGTCTGAACACAACATGATCTTGGAATATAAAAGTGCGTCGGTTAAAAGAGAGAATACATAGGATGCGTAGGTTATGTACAGATGCGATGAACCAAGTTTCTCATTTCTTGGCCCGAATACATTAGCTGGGTACGAGAAGGGAGAAAGACCACAGGGTAGTTGGAAAACAATTCAAAATAAAGAAAAAATAATAAAAAATAACATAAATATCGTATCATATTTAAAGTAACGTACCGTACTTGACTTATAGGTTGGTATGATGCTGACCACCCATGCTGTAAAACTGGTTCACTTTGCCAATGTCACCCCTGTCTCAGGGAAGGACGGTAAGAGTTGCAGGGTGTATGTCCATTTGAGATTTGGTTTTTGTGTTGTAGGTTCACATGCGGCATGTGCAAGCGCGAACTTATACGTGTCTGGTTATGAAAATGCATGTAATGTGAATCTCCAATGTAACATATCTTTGCAACTTAGATAAGATTAGGGTGGTAGACATGATAGTCTCTTGTGATTTTTTTTAAGAAATCTAGTGCTGGAAACTCCCTAGATTTCAAAAAAATTAGAGGTTTATGACAATATGATTATATAGCGGTATAGCGCAACGGTATCAAGTCGAGGCTTCACTATGGGTAGCGAGAACCTCCATCTGTGGTCTTTCATTTGTTCTGTTCTTAGTTCTTTTATCTCCTAGGACTTAGACGTCTACGCAACATACTCTTCTCTTTTTTGTGACTGTTCAGATTTCTTAAACTGCCTTCTTCATTATTGTCTTTTATCATCTAGTTTGACACATTTATAATTCAGAAATTGTGTCAGGTCAGCTAAGAAAATATAATTTAAACAACATTTTACTAATATTTTATTATAATAAGGTACCTATTTGAATAAAATAACAATTTTGTAGGCAGCGTGGGACACTACACTATACATTTGCATCAGACACCTAATTTATATCCACAGCCTTGCCCTTTTTTGAGTTTTTTAAGGTGAACAGTAAAAAGACTATAGCATTCTCCGTCACCAATCTCTCAAAGAACAAAAATAAATAGCACCTCTAGTGATCGTTTAACTTTCTATACACTCAATCCCAAATTCTATGGTTTTGTAAATACCGTATATTAGTAGGCCCTCGATATTGAAGAAAATGTGAGTGGTAGTATTACGAAAGCTGGAACGTGGGAGGCACACACACAGAGACAAACACACACACACAGGCATGTTCCCGCACAGCTGTGTTGCAGGTATAAGAGACATACGCAACACCGGGTAATCGCGTCTATTGTCTCGCTCTTTTGTGTGCGTGTATACCTGGCTATTTGTATTGCACACACGTGTGTACTATTGTGTTTTGTCTGGAAAGAACGAGACAGAGAGAGTGAAAGAGATTTTTGATGTTTATGGTTAAAAAATGAAAGTTTTTTGAGGCAGTTTAAATTGAAATCAAATCAGCTGAATTAATGAGAAATGTAGGTTTGTCAAGTACAAAGGTATAATATGGAGTACATAGCAAACTAAGGGAATAAGTGCAGAAGACTTTACAGAGGTTCTGGCCACCAGTAGCGGAACGGCGACATCGTTACTAAGTAAATGGTCTTGCATACAAAAATAATTTCAATTGTCCTTGCCCTTGAATTTTCTCTTCTCTACGTATTTCTAGTCCGGTCGATAGCTCAGTTTGTAGAGTGCTTGCATTCCATGCCGAGAACTCGGGTGTAAATCTCACCGAAGGTGTCAGAATTGATTTCCCATTGGCCATTTCGATGTTTACTCAGCCTTCACAAAAATCAAAGTTTTTTCGCGTAAAAAACGTTCCAACTCCATTATTTAAATTCGACGAGAATTCTTCTCGGCGGGCAGATGTCACACTCGTGGCCATGTAATGCCACAATTTTATCTACGTGAATTTATGTGCCGCGTCCATAGAGTGTGCATTTGATAATAATATCAAGAGCCCTATGCGAGCTTGGTCGTCGCTGTTGAAAGCGCCAATTCTAAGACAAGACCCAATTGCTGTAAGTCTAGAATGGACCTTTGGTGACCGGTCTTTGGTAAAGGTAATATATGAAATTTTCAACCTAGCAGCATCAAGAGCATTATATGAAAATATAAATGGTAGGTCTATTATTTGCGTTCCGCCGGGATTCGAACCCACAACCTTCCGAAGCGTTATCGCAAGACTACGGACCGGTCAAATGTATGATTTTTTTCTATTTTGGCTGTTAAATTGATATCTAAGTACTTTTGACCGACCCGTAGTCTAGTGGTTAACATTTCTGACTCGTAAATGGAAGGTTGTGGGCTCGAATCCAGGCGGAGCACAAAAAAATACCATTTATATTTTCTAATGTGCTCTTCGCTGGGTGAAAATTTCATATACCTTTACCAAAGACCGGTCACTAAAGGTCCATCCAGCCATACAGCAATTGGGTCTTGCTTGATAATTGGCGCTTTCTACAGCGACGACCAATCTCGCAGAGGGCTCTTGAGGTGTGATACACAAAAAACAGCGCTCACCAAATAAATAAGCCTATTACTAATAGGTATATATTACTTACTCGTTTTATTTACCTATTTTTCAGTTGGTACAATCGTTCGTTTTTTCCTTTATTGCATTAACCTGAGACCTTGGCGGTCCATTTAGGAAAAGTTGGAATTAGGTAAACGATTGCTATTATGGTGGTTTGAGTACATGGCTGGAGAGTAGAATTGCTAGTAGAACTGGCTGGTGGGGGAGTGAGAGGTGGAGGAGAGGGGGTGTTACTGGTGACGCAATACAAACACAAACCAATACCAGCGAGAGTGATGAATGTGTATACACCAATACTTGTAAGTTATTGCGGGCACCATGATTTGAAAAAAATGTGGGACGATTTTTATGTGAAATTGGAAAAAGCGGTAGCAGAGCTCCGAAGAAGTTACCCACACTATAATAACGCCACGCTAGCAAGAAACATAACGAAAAAGAAATAAAAAATCATAATACCGAGGTCAACATCCGGTGGAACAATTTCAAGCTTCTGAATCCGGTCGTGAAAGCTTAAAAACATGATTTATAGTTCATGGCAAAGATCGGTATAATCGCTGGTAATTTTATAAGCTGTGCTCGTATTTTAGTATGTGTAACATTTTTTTAAATATTATAATTCTTCAATGGCATTTTAATGTGAAAATCAATTTATATTTTTATAGCGTACATTCTTAATCCTTAATTTCAGATTAAAAAAACGCACATTACCCTTTATTTTTTTTATAGTAAAGCGCTTTTAATATTAATTATAATTGAAGTACAAGGACTTTTAATTCATTGATATCTTGAAAGAATTCAACAGTCATAATTATATATTTGAAAGTTTTTTTTTTCAATACTTTTCATTTTCACTTATATAATCTTAATAATAATGATAATATTAGGATGATTTATTTGGTGAGCGTTGTTTTTGTGTGTATCACACCTCAAGAGCCCTCTGCGAGCTTGGTCGTCGCTGTAGAAAGCGCCAATTCTCAAGCAAGACCCAGTTGTTGTAAGGTTGGATGGACCTTTCAGTGACCGGTCTTTGGTAAAGGTTTATGATTGTTCAACTCAGCGAAGAGCACCTTCGAAATATAAATGGTATATTTTTGTGCTCCGCTGGGATCCGAATCCACAACCTTCCATTTACGAGTCCGAAGTGTTGCCACTACGGACTACGGACCGGTCCAAGATGCCAACGACACGCGGTGTACCTGAGCGGTCACCCATCCAAGTACTGTCCGCGCCCAATGTTGCTTAACTTCGGTGATCTATGGGAACCGGTGCTTTCAACATGGCTAACGTCGTTGACAATCTTAGTTGCAAATATATGTCAACATTCAAACTCATATTAAATGCATACCCACAAACATACACGTGTAAGTTCGCTCTTCAAATGCTGATCGTGTACTTAAAAATTATCCATCGGTCTGCATTATTACTGTCTCTACTTCTTCATTGTTCACATAGGCATTCCTTCCAAAAACAGTATTTTTAATCGCATTATATTTTGTTCGCATTCCAACCGAAAAAAAGACAGTCCCATTTCTTCATGTGTTATTGGTCTACCCACCTCACTCACACACCCACACTCCCCCACACTTCTCCCAGCCATGTGGCGCGTGTACATGCACGCAGTGTGGTAGTGTGCGTCTACTAGCGGCGAGTGCGGCTGCACTCTCGCTTTCATCGCTGCAACTACAGGCAGCGCCAGCGAGCGGCGAGCGGCTTGTGCAACTGTGTCGCAACACTGGCAGTCACTCTCACACTGTAGGCTCAAATACTAGACAATACGACCATCCAATGTAAAATATACTTGCAAAAAAATAAAAAGGGGAGGCCTGAAGCGATATTCTGCTAAATTCCTTACACTTTGGATATCAATCTCATTCGGAGCTTGCTAGCGCTTGCGAAAGGACTCCATAGATAAAAAAAAAATAAGAGTACACCTTATTGTTGGACACAAATCGCTATTTGTCGCCTTTAGGTCGTAGGGAATTAAGCAGAATAGCGCTTCTTGTATTTTAAAATATAGTATAGGGAACTGAAATGTAATTTTAGCTAAATTTTCATAATGCTTAGCACACCACATTTTGCCGGTGAAAATTTAATTAGTTTACTAACGACTTTCAAGGTGACTTCATCTTCACTGAAGTAGCTGTTCTTTTGGAATTTTGATGTAACTGTTCCTGTGACTCTGTCGCCATTCCGGTAGGGCTGGCCAGAGCCTCTGCAGATTTGCCTACATTTTTTACTAGACTTGCATACCTCTTTCAATTCATTCATATTATTAATAACCTTTTTCGTACATTTCCTTCACTCACATTCCCTTTGGATATCCCATTCTTTCACAATTTCCCCAATCTGATCAAGACATACTCGATATTGCCTTTCTTTTCCTTTTCCTCTGTATAAACACTTTGTAAGTCTTTCATCATCAGTTTTTTCTACTTATTAGATATATATAATAATTGAGTGTTGCACAAAATGTCAATTTTATAAATATTTATTATGATAAAAGACTAAGTTTTACCCTCAGTATTGCTTTCCTCAGATTATGCATGCATATTTCTTCATTTTTACACGAAATACATTAAAAAAATAACGCACTCAAAACCTTGCAGTGTGATATCCACTTAGCACACTTCGCTAAACAGGTCGCTCGTTTTGTTATGTTTCTACATCGCAAAAATATTCTCGTCTCCCTCTCGTGCAGCGCTATCACACTGTGCCAAAACGAGACGTCGAGACCGATTGCGATTTGGTTCTCGCAATGAATGGCATTAGCTTTTAGTTCCCTGGATATGGGTCAGCCAGCTGCTATACAGTACGGAGTGTTTTCCCATGTTGAACCAGAATTCCGAGTAGAAAACGTCGCGTAAATACTCAACAATCGCGTAAAAGGGAAAAAAGTATGGTGATTAGAACCGCACAGTGGCAAAACAACACATGACGAAACATCACTGTGCCAGAAGAACACAGAAAATACATCACTTTGATAAAACAACGCAAGGATAAAACAGAACATACTACATAACAACGTACAACGTAACAACGAACATAAAACGTAACATGTGTCGTTCTGTCATGTGCCGTTTTGTCACTGTGTCGTTCTAACATAACGGCATATGAAAAAACATCACATGACAAAACATCGCAAAATCCACAAACTTTGATTTGGCTTATTAATCTTATAAATGTGTCCTTGACTTCTAGACTAGCGTAGGAATGTAAAAAATAATGCATACTATGTCTTTGCCTCCCCTAGTTGTAGTTAAAGGCGGCATGGCATAACTTGCAAATAAATGCTTTTTGTTTTGTGATGTTTTGTCGCTCGTGTGTCGTGTGTCGCTGTGACGCTCTGTCATGTATTGTTCTGTCATGTGTTATTGTCATTTGCCGTTTATTAATCATCATGTATACAAATAAAGTGTGAAAGGAAAAAGAGGGAAGGGACGACCGAGAAAAGTATGGAGTGATCAGATTGAGGAGATTGTGAAAGAATGGGATATACAAAGTGAGCGTAAAAGAAGAAAACGCATGAAAAAGGTGATGGATATGAAGGAATTGAAAGAGGTATGTCAGGATAGGAAAAAATGGAGGCAACTCTGCAGAGGCTCTGGCCACCCCTAGCGGAATGGCGACAAAGTTACAGTTACAGCCGTTATGTCATGAGTCGTTTTGTTACTGTGTCGTTTTATTATAGAACTAAAAAATATGTATCAAAACTGAAATACTGACTAGAGCCGCTGTTGCATTTTTCATACATAATTATATTTACGCGATGGTTAAGTATTTACGCTATGTTTTATACTCGTTGTACAGAAGTAACAGGCTCACTAAATAATTCTGACCTATCTAGGATTGCAACTGCCATGAAACGAAAACAGATGTTTTTAAAATGGTCTATGTTGTGAAATTCGCAGACCTCTCTAACTATTATAATATGTTTGTAAATTTTAACTATGTAAAACAAAATTGTAGCTCTATATTTTGGCAGAATGGTCTCGGCACGGATGTTCAAAAAAATTTTTTTGGTGGGCAATCGTCACACGTCTATGAAACTACGGTCCTTAGAATTTAGCAACCAATAGGAAATAAGAAGTTGGCGCTTGCCCTAGCGTGCCCCACCGTGTGAAGTCACAACAATTACATTTTATTTTTTTCAAATCGCCATTAAATGTTAATCTAAATCTAAGTTGCAAAGATATGTATCATTTGAGATTCATATTAAATGCATTCCCACAAGCAGACACGCATAATTTCGCGCTCACACATACCTCATGTGGACCTACAATATAAAAGCCCAATCTCAAATGAACTTTGCAACTCTTGCCGACCTTCCCTGTAACAGGGGTGACATTGGCAAAGTGAACCATTTTTTACAGTATGGGTGGTCAGCCTCATGCCAACCTATAAGTCAAGGACCACCTTAAGGGTAAAATTGAATAAAGGCTCTTTCACTAGTTTGAGAAATCGTAGATGAAATATTTTATTGGGAGTTACTTACGAGTATCATAGTAAGTGAACTAATTATAAATCAGTGCTCATGGAAAACTTCGAAACTAAAGGATAATCACACTTTTGAAGTGTTATTTTGCTCTGGTAGAAAATACAAATCTTAAGTATCTTCTGTCGACCATTAAATGCACGCCCTCAAGCAGACACGTGTGAGTTCGCGCTTGCACATGCCGCATGTGAACCTACAACATAAAAACCAAATCTCATATACATACAAAATAAACCAAAACTTCACATGAATATACACCTTGCAACTCCTACTGCCTTGCTGGCTTACTGGCAAACAGGAGTGGCATTGGCAAAAGTGAATGGGGGGTCAGTCTCATACCAAGCAATCAGTCAAAGGAACAGAAAAAAGATCATTGAAAATGCAAGAAAACGTGAGGTTATTTTTGTCGAGTCATAATTTTATTTTTTTAGAAAACTCCCGCCAAGGTCTGTGTGCTCAGTTCCGCTGGAAATATGTTTTACAAATTACAAAATGGCGGCCGAGGGACTTTTCATTTTATTTCTACGCTCATTCAAGCATTTTGTTTAACAGCCAGGGAGAGCGAAATGGAACTGGCGACTGGCGAGATCTCGTACATAAATAAAAAAAATATCGCGAGATAATTATTTACGTTTGCGAAAAAATTAGGTTTGCTCTCCAAATTATTTTGTAATTCAAATATAGAATTTATAATCAAAGTTGCAAGTATATATAACATGCAAGCACACACGCAGACATGTGTAAGCTTGCCCATACTTACGTATGACGCTAAATAATGTTTTTTTGTGTTCTTTGACTAATACGTTTGTATAAGACTGACCACCCATACTGTAATATGGTCCACTATGCCAATGCCACCCCTGTTTCAGGAAAGGATGGCAAGAGTTGCAATATCCATTTGAGATTGGGATTTTCCCCACTCCCTGCTTGAACATTCTGAAACACCACTGGAAGATCCTTTTCGGCCACCTGTCATGGTCCTGCCTTGCGACGTGACTCGCTGAATGACATCAGTGACACCAGTTAAGCTATACAATTTAGTTGATCACAAAACTCGCAACATATTATCAAAATAAGTAAATCTTAAAACGACGACTGAGGATGAACTCATCTTTCAACTTCCTCCTCAGTCGTCGTGCAGAGAGGATGTTCTCCTGAAGACGTCGGCTACGTCGCTGACGAAACGTCGAGAATGACGTAAGTTCTCTCTAAACGGTTCGTTAAATATCCGATTTAAATTAAGTTTTGAAATTTGTTCAGTTTTAAAAATCAATATAATTGTCAAAATGTCAAACGACCGTAATTCTAACTTAAACCTAACCAAATCTTAAAACCCCCAAGATATTCGCGAGTCAAAAAACTCGTGAGTTATCGGCAAGTTAGAAAAAAACTCGCGAGATTTATTTGCCCTAACCTCAACAGTCAACTGAATTGTAATAATTATACTAGCAAGTTACAGCCATTTCGTAGCCTTCCGCTTTTTTAAACGTTTTCTCCCGCGTTTCGAAACGCGGCGTAACCTTGTGTTTGTTACTAAAAGCCTTTTTACTTTTGACTGCTTCTATTCCTTTATTACTTCTAAATAAAAATTGATACGTTATTGGCCTCAGACCTGTGTAAAGTATTTGCGTTATGAATGCTTGAAAAAATGCCAAAATGATGGATAGTTTTTTATAAAAGAAGCTAACTAGGAAATAACGTTGTCAGTAATTTTGAAGATTCGGTCATTAATCACAAATCATTGGATTGACGTAGAAGGTAAGCGGGAAGGTAAATCATTAAATATTAAAAATTCAATACGGTATACTATCTATAATCTAAGCTGCAAAGATATGTTAACATTTAAGGCTCATATCTGATATCGCATACCCACAGACAGGCACATCTAGGTTCGCGCCTACACATTATGCATGTGTGCATACAAATAAACGAAACCTCACATGAACATAAACTTTGCAACTCCTGCCGTCTTTCCCTGAAACCGGGTGGCATTGGTAAAAGTGAACCAATTTGTACAGCACGGGGGGCAGCCTCATACCAACCTACAATATTATAAAATTAGTCCAGTCTACAGCTCGGTTGGTAGAATGTTTGCGTCCCATGCAAGAGTGCTAGGGTTCAGTCCCCTCAAAGGGTGAAATAAATGATTTCCCGTTTCGGTGTTTATTTCAAACCCTACATTAAAATACAAGAAAGGATTGCTTAGCCTTCATAGGAAATAAAACCAGGCTCTCGAGAGTAACCCTCACTTCATGTGAAGTACGAGGTTGGCTAAAAGTCAGCCTCCTTAAATGTGAAAATAAATAGGTTTCACACACCATATGCGAGCCTTTCGAGGACAACGCGATAAGAAGTTACCATTTATATCGTTAAACGCTCAAACCGAATAAATGTACATATCTAGTTAAATGAAGGCAAAAGAATTTTTCAAAATACCAAGAGGTCACACGTCTAGGTGATTACAGTCCTTACTCCTTAGCAACCAAGAATAAAATATTGTTTGACTATTCCCTTAGCAACCTGCCCGGATGACATGACAATTTATTTTTAGCGGCCATTTACTCATTCTCATGTATTCGAACCGCACACCTTCTGATGACGTATGAATACTACGTCACGCACGATGCAAAATTTATGTAAATGCATTACGCGTGTCGCCGTAATACGAGCGATATTTTAATTACGATATTTTGGTCGTCGTGAAGCGCGTGAATGTTCACTTACTCCACGTGAGTTACTTTTCATTCAACCGTAGCGTTAACAAAAAAGATCTATCGCAAATAAAACAGCACCTCCAGGGTGCGTTTTGGTTTTCAAGCACTTTTGGTGATACGCTACACTAGAGTTTAAACGTAGAGTTTCAGACCGTCGTAAGTCGTAATGCCAACACAACAATATCACTCTCACTTTCGTCGTGATGGTTGAAAAAACTTTCATTTCCTTTTTGTGCCGCGCTTGTCGCAACAAAGAAACACTTATTGTACAAAAAAGCGCATCAATAGAGGTCTCAAAAAATTAAATTGAAAATATAAAACATGTCATTTTAAATTTCAAATTAAATTAAATAAAAGTTATATAAGACTTTTTAAAGTTTGTGTATTCACACAGTGAAAATTCATTTTTATAAATAATTATAAAAAATTATAAAAAAACACAGCGTTTTATTTTCACAAATTGAGTATTTTATTCTACCTCAAAAGTATCCTCTTGATAATGGCGTGAATAAGTCGAAAGTACTTGAGGTAGAATAAAATACTCAATTTGTGAAAATAAAACTCTGTGTTTTTTTATAATTTTTTATAATTATTTATAAAAGTTATATAATTTAAAATTAAAAGAAAAAAATCAAAGCTGCTAGCTAAAGGGGGGTATTTCACTTACGGAATGCCAAATTTTACATTTTTCGATTTCATAAATAACCGATAAATTTAAATAGTCGAAAGGGAGGGGGTGAGAAATGCAAACGACTTAAAAAATTGACATCGTATTGAAAAGGACAGATAAAAATTATGTTTCCATGTAAAAACTAAATAAAAGTCTCGGCGAGCCGTAACCTATGCGTGTGACATAATTTATTAAATTCCACAAAAGTAAGCTACACATATAATGTAGCTTCTTACTATTGCCTTACCCCAACTTTTTCAGCCGAAGTGCAAGATGATCTTAAACGACTAACGTCTAACGGTCTTATTCATTAGATTCTTTAATCTAAAAATTTAAGCTTACACCTAGTTTTATGCACTGAAAAACAAAATTTACACCGCCTTAAAAAAGAATACCCTTTTATGAATAACGAGGAAAGAGTTTCCGTGGTAGGTACTTTCATTAAAACATCATCAGGTGCGGTCGATAGCTCGTTGGTAGAACGCTTGCATTCCATGCCGAGAGCTTGGGTTCGAATCCCGTTTCGGTGTTTATTTCAAACCCAAAAATAAAATGCCGGCAAGATTTACTCAGCCTTCACAAAGAATGAGTACCAGACCAAATTACATTTTCGGGAGCGGGAAACCCTCACTTTAACTATAAGGTGTTTGGTGTAAGGCCGGCCCCCTTACTTGTAAAAATTATACAGGTTCCACTCGCCACAAGCGACCTCCTCGGGGAAAACGCGGCAAAAAGTTACACTATAAACATAAAAATATTTTGATTTTTACACCAGCTTAAATTCAAGTTTCCCTTACTTAAAAGTGGGTTTTATTCTGGTTTAAGGTTCAACCAATCCAATGAACAACTCGGTATGTGTAGCTTAGTAGAGTTTTTATCTCTTTTTAACTCTGAGTGAGCTTTGGCTGTATCCAGGATTCTTCTCCGCTCTCCCCCTGTTCATCGCCTTTGCTCTCCAGCTTCGAATGTCTACCTTGACTACATCTGTGTTGACACTGTCCATCTATCGCTTTTGAGGCCTTCGGTCTCCTTTCCTACGGCATTTTAAAAACGGTTCGGCTTATATTTTCGGCGTGACCACAATTTCTCGTTAGACAAGGACATATCGATAGTTATCGATTATCCTATTGAGAGAATGAGAAATATCATGATTCAGACAACAAAATAATGCATAATTTATTACATTTCTGAATGCCTTTTTGCTTATTGATTGATTAATAAATAATAACACACGAGCGTACCCGCGACTTCACGAACTGCAGTCGTGCTTTGTGTGCCGGCAAATGTAAAGTTGGTACTTACATATGTAAGAATTATATTCCACAATATTTAATATAAAGTATAGAAGGCAAATCTTACTAAATCTATGGACATAGAAATCTAGAAGGATTTCAGAAAGGGAAACTCGTAGTACGACTCTCATTCATCCCTTTGCAGTCGATCTCAAAACTATGAGAATTTGGCGTTTTCATGACTCATTCCTTTTCCAAACTGCCCGTTTGTGGAATGATCTACCAATATCTGTGCTCGCTTCCCAATTTAATCCGGTTTTATTCAAAACCAACATCTATCGCCATTTCCTTGCAGCGCCTCACGACAGAAGCAACAATTCAAGCAACACCTCTGCGGCACTCTTCCAGGGTGACATAAACCTCCAAGACTTTCAAGAATAGGGGAACCTCCTGTACAGGATTCCTTGAAGAAAAAAGTATTACCATTGTTACGGATCTGTAATTGTGTGTTTTGTTTATCTCTGTAGGTTGGTATGATTTGTGTCTGTGTGAATCCATGAGGTCTGTAGATGTAAGAACTTAAATTATTTGATATTTGTATTAGTCTAGATTTCTCGAGTGTAGTATATCACCTTACGCAGACTACGCAGTTTTAAGTTTCTTTGAAGTGAACTTTTTTATTTTTCAATCAATTTTGTACCAAAAAATAAAGTGCAGTGTAACTTTTGATTGTACTATTCGAGTCCACACTATGTTGAGACTGTTATTTTCTTACTAAGTAACAGCTAATGTCGTAAGGAACCTCTGCAGTAATATTCAATTGATGCGAATGACAGCAATAACTGTTAGCATACAATCCAATAAACAACAAATGCATTGCTCACCGAGTAATGAACAAAAACACATAATAAAACCTTCACATTCAAAATATATGAACCTAAAAATAAATTGAAATTACAAAGACATTACAAAGAATATTTTTTTGTTGTGGCTGAAAACCTGTGAAGTTTTATTTTCAGATTATTGTTGCTAACTATACATTCGTAATAAGTCAAGAAACCAACTTACGAACGAAAGACAGAACATAATAATAATAATAATTGGCCAACTTGTATAAAGCGCCGTTTAGTGGCACTAGCCACCCCAAGGGCGTTACTTCAAAAAAACTTTATTTTCACTTCCCTGCTCCTGGCGTAGCTTCGTGGAGGTCTTTCAGGCCAAGAGAGTGTCTTCTGATGGGGCACTCCTCCGCTATGTGCAGGGCAGTCTGATTCTCTGCCCCACAAGACACGTAAAGAAGAAGAAGAAGACGAGATAACCGTTTTGGCGCGCTTGGCCATAGTGCCGACAGACAAAAATAATCTCTGCGATTCTCCACAACTTCCAGAAACAGGGGAAAAGGTGATATGGATAAAATTTAAGATATTGGTCTGATTTTAGCCTGACAGTTTATAAAACTAGAAAGAAAACTCTAATACCCAGCTATAAAAATATTTAAAAAAAAGATGTTTCTGTGTCGTCTGTCATTTTCGTATGTAATATCTCTTTCTGTTGTACTGACCTCTGGCTAGAAAAAGGTTGGGTTGTGGCGTGTGTACATTTTCAACAATATATGGCGTGTTTAAAACAGCGACTTTGATTTCGGCGAGTTGTAGTCCTCTCCGGTGTCCCTCCTTTATCCTGATTCCCAATCCCCGTCCGGATTCTTGCGAGATATCATAAATGTAATTGTTGTTTTTGGCCTTTATTAGCACTGATTAACAAAGTACGATCATAAACAATTAATCTGTTGCTATTTGACGTCGCTTTTCCATTATTTAAAGCACATTGGCGTCGGTCCGCCAGCCTTCCCTCCCCGTTCTGGATTAGCGTGTTTTGTCTGTGTTGCGAGTAATAGAGCATGCCGCGATGAATAGTAATGCAGCGGGCATTGGGGGCAGCGGTGTGTGTAATCCCTCATTGAATTGAACATCGATCGATGGCCAATGTGGATCCAATGGCTCCATTGTCTGCTCTATGACATTGTTTGTCGGTAATTTATTTCTCTGATATGTTCGCGTGCAGACGGAGATAGTGGACTAGTTTTCAAGACAGCTTGTAAGTGGTAAGTAAGCTAGTATTCTCAATCCTGTGTCTCATTGCTGTGGATTGTGACCCGTGTGGAAGCAGCAAATCTTCTCCCGTTCTCTCTTGACTGAGATGCCCGCAGCGCTCCAACCACCGAGGTGCCTGCTTCTGTCTTCACTTGATCGTTCCATCGTGTGGCGGATGTTCCTATCCTCTCTTCCCCTCCAAGCCACTGATCGCAGTCAGTCGTTGTAGTCTATCCTCGTTAGCATGGACAACGTGTCCGAAGAATTGAAGAATACGGCGTGTGCATGCATTGGCCAGAGTCAAGCCATCGAAACGTAGCTCTCGACGAATGTAGACTCGTTGCTACGTCTAGCTGTCCATGGGATTCGTTGCATGCACCTCCAGCACCACATCTTGAAAGCATCAATTTTTCTTCTTTTGCTGCTTTTTTGGTCCATGTCTCATAGAGAAAAATAGAGAAGCCAGACACCTGAAAGTTTTATCTTGGTTCTGCTACTCACTCCCCGGTGTTTCCAGATAAGTAAGCTATCTGAAGTGACAAAAATAAATTGATAGCAGGAGTGTTACACTAGCATTACAGTGCAACCGCAATTAATCTGCATAATATACATATATTATATGCATAGTGCAACTTCTCACTGCGTTTCCTCAAAGGGAGTACATGTGTCGTGTTGAAGCTACATCTTTATTTTCACAGGTAGAGGGTCGGATTTAGTGGGGGCTTACCAGCTCACAAAAATGCTGGTTCTCATTTTTTGTGAAGGTTAAGTAAGCTTTGACAGTATTTTGATTTTGGGTTTGAAATAAAGGCTGAAACGGGAAATCATTTCTGACGCCCAATTTTTATTAATGTTATTGTCCTTGACAGCATCCACAGGAACTTGTCGAGTAACGGTGATGTTTTCTATCGCATTTTTGTGTATTGTTGTACTCCTTCGCGATAGAAAACATCACCGTTACTCGACAAGCTCCTGTGGATGCTGTCTTCAGACAATAGCAGTTTTAATGACAGGTAAAACTTTAATATTTTTTGTACAATAACACATGATGTATACTGCTCACTGTTCACTGCCCTGGTGTGCGCGCGGCAATAGGCACAACTGGCAATTGTGATTTGTAACTAGAGCAGCAGAGACATTAGAGGATTGCCACATCAGTAAAGGTAGGTCACTCATCTTTGTTCCGTGCAATCGCTCAAGCGCCATTCTCCAGACCACGGAGCGTTGAACCACATGATGATGATGATTATGGTAGTGATGATGATGATGATGATGACCTATAAAGCGTCGTTTCGAGAAATTTATCTCTGCAAGAGTACCTACTTACTTTAGGCAGGTCCGTAGTATAGTGGTGAACGCTGCGGATTCGTGATCGGAAAGCCGTGGGTTTAATTGCCAGCGTAACACAAGAATCTTATTTATTTTTTCAAATTATTATATTAAAAATATATAATATTAAGAAGACACACCTGACACCCGGTGGGATTCGAACCCGAGCTCCCGGTATGGAATGAAAGTGTTCTACAAACTTAGCTATCGAAAGGACGTTGCTTTGGAGATTTTCTCAATTACCGGTGACAATCATCTTTTTGGATTTATCTTTGCAACCATCGCTAAACTTCCTTTCAGATACAAAAAACAATCTGATATGTTCCTTACAACCTGGCTGGCTGACACTCATGCTGTAGAAAATGGTTCACTTTGCCACTGTCACCCCTGTTTAAGGGGAGATCAGCAAGAGTTGCAGGGTGTATGTTCAGTTGAGATTTGGGTCTTTATGCTGTAGGTTCACATGCGGCACGTGCAAGCGCGAACTTATACGTGTCTGCTTGTGAGAATGCATATAATGTGAATCTTAAATGTTAAATATCTTTGCAACTAAGATTAGATTAGCTTAGATCTCAATTGTCGAAGAAGAAAAGGAATATGCAAACCAACTGGGAAGAGCGACTTAGTCAATGTTTAAAATCAGCATTCATCATTTCATTAGTCATTAATTAAAGCGTAGCAATCATCAATTATTCATATACCCTTACGTCACACACGATAGCACCTTCTTTATATTCTCCCCGTATCCTAAATGGCATGCGGTGACAGGGTACAACGGCACAGTGACAGAACAACACATGACAGAACATTACAATGATAGTAGGTAGAGTACATCACATAACAAACATCACAAGACATCTCAATCTGCCCACTTATTTTGCTTCCACAATGCTGCTCAACCAAAATGCCAACTAAATAGACTGCAATCAGTCATGAACGCCAGTGCTCGCTTAATTTATGGTCGGAGCAAATACTGCCACATCACCCCACTCCTGCACAAGCTCCACTGGCTGAGGATCCCAGAAAGAATCAAATTGAAGCTGAGTCTCACGGTACATAACTCATGCATGGAGTGGCGCCAGAGTACTTGTAGGAGTTGAAAATCCCGAGGAGTCTGAGTGAGAGGAAGCTCACTCTGTTGTCATTGCTCTAACCTCTGTCAATGCACAATGCAGAAAAAGAAGCACAGTGTTCGGATACCGCGCTTTCTCCATTGCAGGACCGCCCACCTGGAACCAGCTGCCCCCAGAAGTGCGCGCTAAAGAAGGAATCGAGAGCTTTAAGAAGGGAATGAAGACCCATTTCTTCACCGCCGCATCAAGCCTGAAAGCGCCCTTGCAGTGACAGTAGTCACGAAACGGCGCTCTACAAATCATCATCATCATATATCCTGCTCTTGCGGGGATAAAGCGATAAGAAGTTGCTCTTTATGGGCAGCTTAGTCAGTTTTTTTAAATAAAATCATGATATCGGAGGCGTTAATTTTTTTGTAGGCTTAACCAAATAATGTATTATGCATGAGTTCCATTTTCTCATGTTTCCTATGTCTCACATTTTCTCATGTTTCCTATGTCTCACATTTTCTCATGTTTCCTATGTCTCACATTTTCTCATGTTTCCTATGTCTCACATTTTCTCATGTTTCCTATGTCTCACATTTTCTCATGTTTCCTATGTCTCACATTTTCTCATGTTTCCTATGTCTCACTTTTTTGTCATGCCGTTTATGGTGTTTTCTGTTTTGTGATGTTTTGACATGTGATGTTCGGTCATGTGCATTTCTGTCATGTGTCGTTCTGTCATGTGCAATTTTGCCACTATGTCGTTCTATCATGGAACCATGGTATGCATACATAATCCAAGCTGATCCGAAGGTCTAGATTACAATCAATGTTCGACTCGACTAATTCTTCCTCCCACCGAGTATCCTGATAATAATAATAAAATAAAAAAATAATAATGAATAATAATAACAAAACAAAAACAAAAAAATCACAAAGAATCCGCGCAAGCCTGGCGATAGTGCTGCTAATTTTTTTACTGCATTTTTTTAATGCAAAATAGAACCAAGTTGATATTATTAACTTGCAGTCGGCTAATTCAGCGATTCTCAAGCAATGAAAAGGCGTGATAACATATCTAATCTTATCTAAGTTAACATTGGGGATTCACATCATATGCATTCTCTCAAGCAGACACGTACAAGTTGGCGCTTGTACATGCCGCATTTGAACCTACAACATAAAAACCCAAATCTCAAATAGACATAAGTACACCCTGCAACTCTTGCCGTCCTTCTCTGAAACAAGGGTGACATTGCCAAAGTGAACCATTTTCTACAGCATGGGTGGTCAGCCGCATACCAACCTATAAGTCAAGGAACATACACAACAATTTTTTTTTAGAAATAAGCAAATAATAATATGTGTAAACATTAAAAACAAATACAAAATACATCTCGTAGATGAATTAGAACGAGAAAATAATGGATTATAAAACGTCCCCCCAGTGCCTGTTTGGCCTATCTACCATTTGATTGAAAGATGACCTTTCAATGGCATTGTCTTAAGAATCACATTCTACACAATTTGAGATAAGAAAGAAACGTAAAGCACGAAAAGATGAGACCAGTTTTCATTGCTCCAGTATCTATAATCTAAGTTGCAAAGATATAAAACTTTTTTTTTTCAATTTGAGCTTCATATGTGATGCATTCTCACAAGCAGAGACGTATAAGTGCGCGCATAAACATGCCACATGTGGACTCACAATGTAAAAACCCAATCTCAAATGAACATAAGCTCTTGCAACTCTTGCCTACTTTCCCTGAAACAGGGGTGATATTGGCAAAGTGAAGCATTTTTTACAGTATGGGTGGTCAGCCTCAGACCAACCTACAAGTCAAGGAACTTAGTGGATATCGAATCCTAGCCTTTCATGCATGAAACGCAAGCACTCTACCAACTGAGCTATCAACCGTGCTTTCTAAAATATATCAACAATACACGAAACAGATTTTTGTATACTTACAAGGTCACATTCATAAAAGGGTAAAATTGCAAAAAAATTGTCAATCAATTTTATGGGTTCCAAAATTTTTTCACAATGTTCAAATGGCAACTGAAAGCGTGTCGAAATTTTAAATGTTGACAATTTGTGGGCCAAGCCATTACAAATAGATCTGTCTGCCCTTGGGAATCTCTCAAGGTGACCTTCAATAACCAAAAAAGAAAAAAACGAGACACTAGCAAATTATTATTTTTCACTTGTATTCGGATTTTCTGTGAAAGGATGTCTTTGTTACAGACTTGCTTGTGCAACCTTCAAATGAAACATACCGAATCAAATGTGGTCATCTAGGTTTATTGTACGAAATGATGCAAATATACTGAATGTTGAAAGCTTTAAATCCTTTGTATTTCTGTATATTTTTCTCTTTACAAAAAAAAACTTAGATCGCCGCCTTTGGTTTTATATGCAACTCAAATGAGACACAATTCATCAAAAGTGGAAATCTATATATTTTTTGGAAATGAGATAAATATATAGAAACACTGGAAATAATTTTCTCATCTTTTACATACATTTATATCATTTTCGCAAATAGTCCTACATAGCCGTTTTTGATTTTTTGTGATTCGAATTTGGTGAAAAATTGCTAAAAAGGCTTTGAAACAAAACAAAGTGAAAAAAAACATAAAGTCGATGCATTGTAATCTATTTAAGGATTTGTACGTTTTGATTTGTCACACTTTTTACAGAATGTGCTGTTTTAGTTAAAGAAATAGATTTTTGGCAATTTAATGTTTTGGGACAACATTTTTTGGGGAATGGATTAAAAATGTTAAAATGATACGAAGGTTTCATAAAAAGATAATATTATACATACATGTAACACTATACATGCCTGAACATGCAGCATGTGTAAGCATGAACTTACACGTGTATGTATGTGGTCTGTGGACGTGCATTGAGTATAACCCTTATGTAAATGCCAATATATTGTTACGAATATGCAGGATGTGTGGTTGCGTAGTTGTGTTAGTGTAATAATAAGTCTCTCTAGAACTGATTAGACGCTTAGGTAGGTAATTTGTATTTGTTCGAGATTAGTTGAATCAAATGTTCTGATAAAATCTAGCAAGGTTGTAGGTAGCAAATCTTAATGTTTCGAGAATGATCTTTATTTTTTGTATAAATCAAGGACCGAAATTTCATGCAGCTTGACAAATCAACCAACCATCTTACCATACTGAGCAAATGTAACTCTGAACCGAAAGTGATTCAAATAAATTGTGTAAAATAAAGAAACCGCAGTTTTTATTTACAAAGCTTAGTTACTTAAAAGTTACGTCAAGAGTTGCAGGACTTATGTTCATTTGAGATTGGATTTTTATATTGTAGGTCCAGATGCGGCATGTGTTATACATGTCTGCTTGTGGGAATGCATTAATATAAATCTTAAATGATATATATCTTTGCAGCTTAGATTAGATTAGATTAGATTAGATTAGATTAAATAGAACATAAAATATATTTGCAACTTATATTCAAGATTGAATGTTTATATTTTAAGTGCACAAATGATTGCATAATACTAAAAGCCATAAAATTTAATGTGGATTTTCTAAATTAGTGGGTTAGCAGTGCATTTATAAACGTACACCAATTTAAAAAGTAAAAAAATGTTTTTTTTTTAATTTTAAAAGTACGTAAATGTTACCTTAGGGGTCTGAAACTTTTTTTTTTTTTTTAATAATTCAAATCACGAATTACTGTAAATGCGAGAGGGTAATAAAATTAAGTAAATTGCTAGTTTATATTTTTATACCGTTTAATGTTACAATTTTTTCTTTCAATTAAAGTAAGGCATTTTGTGTTGTTGCATGAAATGAAACAATTTCAGGCTAGACCGAAATTCCTTGACTCATAGGATGGTATGAGGCTGACCACCCATACTGTAAAAAATGGTTCGCTTTGCCAATGTCACCCCTGTTTCAGGGAAGGTCGGCAAGAGTTACAGGGCTTATGTTCATTCGAGATTGGGTTTTTTTATTTTGTAGCTCCACATGCGGCATGTGTTAGCGGGAATTTACATGTGTGCTTGTGGGAATGCGATTAAAATATGAATCTTAAATTAAATATATCTTTGCAGCTTAGATTTAGATTAGACCTGCCTACATAGTACATACATACAAACATATCCTGAAAATCGTTTAAAATTAAAACATAAGGAAATTTAAAATAAAAATATATTTAAATATATAAATTTAAAATATATTATCGTTAACAAAAAACCTTTCGATCGGTCAGTTGAGAATTCTTGTGTTACGTGCCTTGACTTTCCTTGACTTATAGGTTGGTATTAGGCTGACCACCAATACTGTAAAAAAAAAAATCACTTTGCCAATGTCACCCCTGGATCAGGGAAGGTCGGCAAAAGTAGCAAGGTTTATGTTCTTCACCTTTGCTGAAAGAAAGGTGATATTGCATATCAGTGAATACTTAGTTTAAAATTGAAATAGTGGTATTTTGTGCTTTATTAATTAAATTAATTATTCAAACGATGAATGTACATATTTGGGATTTGAAGACGTTAAAATATTCAATGATGTTTGATAAATAAATGTAAAAAAATGTAAACGGGAACCGCCTACCTAAAATAGCAGTGGAATTGCAAAACGATCATCCGATGCATTCAAAATTATTTATTGATGTAACATTGCAAAACCGGTATTAAAAATAGACGAAGCAGTATGTGGAATCCAAAAGATTATACATAGATTTGTTTAAAAGCCCAGATACCAAACTTTCAGTGAAATAAAATAAATATTACGATGAAATATTTAATGTGCATTTTTTTTGTGTAAATCACATTTCAAGAGCTCTCTGAAAGCTTGTTCGACGCGAAAAAAATCTGTTTCCGTAAAGCTGGAAGAACCTTGATCAAAAAAATATGCATGTGTCCTGTTTTGTTATTGTGATAAATTTTCCTGTGATGCGTAGTCATTGTGATGTTTTGTCACGTGGTGTATTATCATTGTGATGTAATGTCATATGTTATTATGTCATATAATAATAATAATTTAAAAAATATATATACCGTCGTTTAGTGGCACTAGTCCCCCCAAGGGCGCTAAAAGGGTGCATGTGTTGTTTTGTCAGTGTGCTGTTCTGTCATTGAACCGATATCCTACAGGTAAATATTGTTATGATTTTACTTGGGGCTCTTCTAGTTAAATTGTGATTTAAATTTATATCACAATTTTTTTTCACAAAATCGTTTACAATATACTATAACTACACTCTTCACACTTTTCTTACAGTGGTGTTACAATAATCTAAGCGACTCTTATCTCTCCCACAGAATCTTTGCTCGTGTTTATACAGGCAGAATCGATTCTTGCATGTTCTCGAACATGTTAGATAATTCCACTAGGATTGTTCGACACTATACCAGATTGTGCGAAACACACCAGCGTGCCAAGGCTCACGTCCAACGAATCTATAGTTCGTAACAAAATGTACGGCTAGGGAAACCTTCGTGTTTTTCATGCAATTTTGATTGAAGATGAGTCAAACGAGATACCCTTTCTAAATATGTACTGACATTTGTCGAGTAGAGTCGTGAAGAAGCGACTGAACCATACCATGTAAGACTTAAAGTAAGTATATTGAAACTAAAACGTCCACTGCGTGCACTGCTTCAGATTGCATATATTTTTGGTTTAGTATAATACGTGGGGTACAGAATGTGATTCACTAAGTATTGGATGTAGGAAAATTTTGTCGCCGTTCACGACAGGAAAGTGAATGGTGAATTATTGTATCTGAGATGAGGATGACAGAACATGGCATTCTCTAGTTCACAGTGAAAGGAATACAACACAACTTTGGGATACTTAAACGCCAATAAGCTGCACATATAGTGTAACTTCTTGGCCCGTTTTCGTCGCATTTGGCGAGTGGAATCCATTTAGTTTTACAGGTAAGGAGACCGGTCTTACGCCTACCACCTCATCTATAATCTAAGTTGCAAAGATACATTAACATTCAAAACTCAATATCAAATGCATTCTCACAAACAGACACGTGTTAGTTCGCGCTTAAATCTAAATCTAAATCTAAATCTAAGCTGCAAATATATGTATAATTTGAGATTCATATTAAATGAATTCCCACAAGCAGACATGCATAATTTCGCGCTTACACATGCCGCATGTGGACCTACAATATAAAAAACCCAATCTCAAATGAACATAAGCCCTGCAACTCTTGCCGACCTTCCCTGAAGCAGGGGTGACATTGGCAAAGTGAACCATTTTTTACAGTATGGGTAGTCAGCCGCATACCAACCTATCAGTCAAGGAATATGCTGAATACAAATGCTGAATGTGTAATTACAAATTAAAACCCAAATCTCAAATGAACTTAAGCCCTGCAACTTTTGCCGACCTTCCCTGAAACAAGGGTGACATAGGCAAAGTGAACCATTTTTACAGTATCGGTGGTCAGCCTCACGCCAGCCTATAAGTCAAGGAAATCACTGCCACCTCATAATATGTAATAGGTCTAAATGTTTGCTGTCTGTGATGTGATGTTTTTTCTGTGCCGTTTATGTTATGTTCTGTTTCAGGTGTGTGATGTTTTGTCATTTTGACGTATTATCTGTGTTGTTTTATCATTGCGATATTTTGCCATGTTATGTATTATCATTGTGATGTAATGTAATATGATGTTCTGCCATATGATGTTTCCTCATATGCCGTTTATTAAATGTTTTGTTTTAGGTATTTGATGTTTAATCTTTGTGATGTTTTTTTGTGTTATTTTATCATTGTGTTGTTTTGTCATGTGATGTAAAGTCATGTTACGTTATGTCATGTGATGTTTCTTCCCTGTGCGGTTTTATCCCGTCGCCATTTTGAGTATATGATTGAGTATACACGAGGTGACATCAAATCCGCATCGCATACTGTATGTACCCAGTATGTCACACCGTCATTATTTCATTCTCTTATTGCCGCTGACTTGCACTCTACTCTATTCCTAGTGATGACGGATCTCCTGCTCCGAATACAAGCATGTGCATGCATGACTTTTTAACGACAAAAAAATCTGCGCACGCCGCTGCAAAAACTTTGTACAAAATGTTTGAAACTCTGCATATATGCTCATACTATTGTAATGTTTTTAGCGGGCTCTATTTCATGAAAATTGCAATTAATTTATTTTGCCCTTTCGGTTCCGACCGAGCTTTTACATTTGAACAGTAGGACGGTTGATTTATATTTGTCCATACAGGGATTTTGGTCCTAATTTATACAGATTATTAAGATCATTCTCGAAACATGGTTAAACGTTGCATACCACCTTTCTGGATTTCACTAGAATATTCGATTCAACGCTGAATTAATCTTGAACTAATATAAATCATTATTCGGATACTAACACAGATATTCGTAGCGCTGTCAAAAAAACTCTACACCTTCTATTGTAAAAACTATGTACATAATGTATTTGTTGATGGAGAGTTGCTTTCTGTATGTATCCATGGTGTCAGTAATTCTATTCCAACACAAAGGAGCTCCTGCTAACCAGAGAAAGCTGACGTACTTCAGTCACGTTCTAAGAAATACTGCCTCCTCCATTTTATCATACAGGGTAAGATTGAGGGGAGAAGAATTCAGTGACATCGTGGCTGAAAAACCTACGACACTGGTTCAACAAAAGCACGAAATGCTTGTTTCAAGCCGCAGCATCCAAGGTCAAAATAACAATAATGATCACCGATCTTCGATAAAAGTGGCGCCAAAAGAAGAAGCAGAAGAATAAAACATTTGTTATTCCTTTGAAACAACGAATGAAACATGCCACAGCAACTGTTTGTATCCGACGGGTAGGTATACACTAGTAATTATTCTAAGCACCGATGGGTTTGGCATTTTAATCATAGTCTATAGGAGTAGGAGTGAATTATTTACTGCAAAAAAAGCCACTTGCAAACCAGTAGGTAAGTACATACGAGTGCTATTCACAGTCAATGCTACACTAAAATCTCCCCGTTTTACTACGCTAAATTCGAAGCCTCATCCTTTGATTGTGTTATAACTTACCACCTCACTAAATAACCGTCTTCTTTATCTTATTCCTCATTGTTGAGGGTTGTGCCCCTTGTGGAGGTAATACTCTCCTCCAGTCCTCTCTTGATTGCAGCGCCCAACCACCGAGATGCCTTCTGCTGTCTTCACTTGATCTTTCCAAGGTGTGGAGGATCTTCGGCTTCCTCTCTTCCCCTCTAAGCCACTGATCACAACCAGTCGTTCCAGGCTATCCTCATTGCCACGGACAATGTGTCCAAAGAATTGAAGAATACGGCATGTGCATGCATTGGCCAGAGTCAAGCCATCCAAACGTAGCTCCCGACGAATGGACTTGTTGGTACGCTTATTTGTCCGTGGGATTCGGAGCATGTGCTGGAGAGCACCACATTTCAAAAGTCTCAATTTTACTGCTTTTGTGGTCCATGTTTCAACAGCAAAGAGAAAAATAGATAGACCAGTGGTCCTTCTAACAAACTTTATCTTGGTGCTGTTACTCCTTCATTTTTTCCTTCTTCAGCCTTTCTCAGTCCACTCTTGGACGTAGGACTCCTCCAATCTTCTACATGTTTTTCTATTGGCTGCTGTGTTCAGCCATCCTCTGTCTGCAGTTCTCTTGATGTTGTACAGTCATCTCGGTTGGATTCTCCCCACTCCCTGCTTTTAAATCCTGGACCGCTGCTGGATGATCCTTTTTGGCCATCTGCCATGGTCCTGCCTTGCGACGTGACTTACCCAGCGTTACTCAAGCCATGGTATTTCCAGATTTTGATCAGCTTAGACATGACACTTTTGGTAAAGGCAATATGACGTTTGATTTCTCCTTTGCAAGTTCTCATCTCTAAATAAATTAAGTAAAATTTTTTTGTCTTCATTAATTAATCTGTTCGGCTGACATTGCTTAGTACGCGACTGACTCTGAATAGCACTCACTACCTACTATTCCACCTTCTAAATGATGTAATACTTAGCATCGGATAATGATTTTATTTCCATTATTTTTTAGCTGTACTCTCGACACGCTTTGACATTGAAATTCATTAAGAATGCCACGAAATATTATGTTTCACCTTCAGATTTCTTTAATATCAAACCGTGCAGACAATAAGTCATGTAGGCACTTTTTAATGATAAATGGTGGGCGGTTATTGTAATCAAGTGAGCTGACTAGTTTATATGATATCGCTGTTACTAACTCATAGACAACAGCATAAGATCATGTCTTTACCAAAGTCATTTTCTGCAACCATAATGATAATCTTTATGAAATTTTGAAAGCTGTAATTAATGCATACCTGGACTTCAGTCTAACATAGAAGTACAAAGAACTCAGCAGAAATCAAACGGAGAATAACAGTAGCCAATAAAACATTCTTCTCTATTTTGCCAGTGTTGAAGTCACGAAGCGTCTACGGGGAAACCAAAAATGTTCATATGCAAGACGTCTCGGCTTTCTTGGTTTGGAACCCTGTGTCTGAGTCTTGCGCTACATACAGCTTTGGCCTTGTTTATAGCAGGCATAAGGATGATTCTTGAATCATTGAAAATTGGAACATGCGAAATTTTGCCAGAATACTCTATGTAGAATATTCGAGCAAATAGGTACCGGACAAATACACCTACATCTAGAGACACAGACAGGCTCACACAGACATACAATTACACAGTCGTAACAATATGAAATCGGAAGTATTCTTCTTTTTCCTTTTTACTCAGCTTTTCTCAGTCCACTTCTGGGCGAAGGCCTCCTTCAATCCTCTCCATTCCTGTCTATCGTCTGCTGTGTTCATCCATCCTCTGCCTGCAGTTCTCTCGATGTCGTCCAGCCACCTCAGTTGGGTCTCCCCGCTCCCCGCTTGTAAATTCTGGGACACCACTGGACGATCCTTTTCGGCCACCTGTCATGGTCCTGCCTTGCGACGTGATCAGTGCAGGCCACTCGCTGTATGACATCAGTGACACCAGTGCATCTACGGATCTCTTGTCTTCGAACCCTGTCTCTGAGACTGATTCCCAGCATCCTCCTTTCAATGGCTCTTCGGCAGGTTCTCAGTCTGTTTTTTTTTGTTTCCAAGCCATGGGTGGATATTGGTAGCACACAATGATCGGAAGTAATACAACTTGCAATTCCCAGTTTGTTTTCAAGAGATATACTGAGCTGAACTCTCGTGCTGTCGATACGTCATCAATCAATCTCCTGCAATCCGGATCGGTGATATTTAGTGAAACGAGCCTCCTGATTGGCTGCGGCAATTGGGTAACAATTCGATAGGAAATAGTCGTGATGGAGATATTAATGTGACCTGCTTTACATGCACTCTAAAAAATAAAACCAAAGCAAAATTCCTTGACTTATAAGTTGGTATGAGGCTGACCACCCATACTGTAAAAAAGGGTTCACTTTGCCAATGTCACTCCTGATTCAGAGAAGGTCGGCAAGGGTGGCAGGGTTCATTTGCGATTTGGGTTTTTATGTTGTAGGGATTTTATGTCTGTTTCAGGGAAGGTCGGCAAAAGTTGTAGGGTTTGGATTTTAATTTGTAAGTACACATTCGTAAGCGCGAACTTACACGTTTCTGTTTGTGGGCATGCATTTGATATGAGTTTTGAATGTTAATATATCTTTACTTACTTACTTACTTATTCAGCCACTTCTTATCCACTGCTGGACATAGGCCTCCCCCATATCTCTCCAGGCGTCTCTGTCCTGGGCTCTCTGCATCCAGTCACCAGCAACTCTTTTGATATCATCTGACCATCGTGTAAGAGGCCTTCCTCTTGTTCTTTTGTCTTCACGAGGTCTCCATTCTACCACTCTTTTTGTCCATCTTTGCTCGCTCAATCTAGCTACATGCCCTGCTCACGACCACTTCTGCTTTGCCACTCTTTTGACTATGTCAGTAACTCCCGATCTTCTACGTATTTCGGTATTTCGTATTCGATCTGATAGTCTTATGTGTAGCATAGCTCTTTCGTGCTTTCGTTGTGCTACACGGAGTTTCCTGATAGTCATTTTGGTGAGAGTTAGTGTCTCTGCTCCGTAAGTCATAACTGGCAGGACACACTGGTCGTACATTTTCCGTTTCAGGCATTGGGGGATGTTGCTGGTGAAGAACTTCTTAAGACTGCCATAGGCCGCCCATCCTAGAGAGATCCTCCTTTGCAGTTCAGTCGTTTGGTTGTCTCTGGAAACTGCAATATTATGACCAAGGTATTTATAATCATGGACCTCTTCTATTGGTCGGCTGTCGATGACTATCTTACCACCCAGGACGAGATTTGTCATGATCTTTGTTTTTTCGCCGTTGATAAGGAGCCCCACTTTTTTTGTCTCCGTAACGAGCTCTTCTAACATTTCACGGGCGTCTTCCAGATCTTCGGATATTAGAACAATATCATCCGCAAATCTCAGATTGTTCAAGTAAACTCCATCTACTTTGATACCTTTCTCTTCTTCTTAATATATCTTTGCAACTTAGATAATAGATCATATAGAAAAGTCTACAATGTAAATAAATACGATTTAACCTATTACTGTAACTGTTTATTTCCTTATAGGTTGGTATGAGGCTTACTTCTCTTACTACAAAATTTAAGAATGTTCATTTTCATTCTTACTTTGCTATTTTGTATTTCGAATTAACATCGAAACGGGAAATTATTTCTGACACCCTCGGTGAGTTTCGAATCCGAGCTTTTGGCATTGAATGCAAGCACTCTATCAAATGACCGGATCGAATTATTAATTTATAATGTTAATACCTGTTTCTGGCCAGGCGAAAATTGGTAGGTGAATTGCATTCCTTTCCAAAACTCTATTTTAAAAAAAAAACAGTATTATACATTTACTGTCAGTCCAGCCTTGAATAGATACAAGTAGGTACACATTTCGTTTTTATAACCTCAATGTTTTTTATATTGGTAATGGTAATTATAATGAATCTATGTTCTAACATTTTACAAGCTCAGATGGATTGCTCTTCATTAGGCTCTAATTGATTTGGTATTTTACTAAAGGCTTGCCACCAACAAAGAGAATGTTAACATCTACCTACCGCGTACAACTATTGCCAGAATCCATGGAAAACATTTTAAGTCGCAAAGTGTTTATAATTGAACATTATCGTCGTGTAATATTGGTAGAGGTTGGTATGCGGCTGACCACCCATGCTGTAGAAAATGGTTCACTTTGCATTGGTTTCCCTTACTTCAGGGAAGGACGGCGAGAGTTTCAGGGTGTATGTTCATTTGAGATTTGGATTTTTATGTTGTAGGTTCACATGCGGCATGTGCAAGCGCGAACTTGTTCGTGTCTGGTTGTGAGAATGCATATAATGTGAATCCCCAATGTTACATGTCTTTGCAACTTAGATTAGATTAGATAAGATCGTTGCAAAATTTGATTGTAGAAACACATAAGGCATATTGTTACCGACACTGATGTAGGTACAGGTGCACTTATATCGATCATATTAGGTTGCATCTTCAAATATTTTAGACATTAGGTGTGGTTTTGAGGTGTGATTAGGGCTCTTGAAGTTGTGATTCACACAAAAACAGGGCTCATAAAAATATATCATCGTAATACTATTATTTCGTATTTTTTATTTTCATTTACTTTATAAATTAATTTATTTTCAATTTGCAAATTAATTTCGATCTATAAATACAAAATGTAGTATTAATTAACTAGAAATGTGTTTGTGTTAACCTAAAGTACGTAACAGAAACGTGCACAGCATTTCATGCATGGTTAGGCAACTTTATGGATTTTTTCGGTTCCTTTTTCTTCCATACATTGTCACATTGTCTGTGCCTGTATATAATTATGTCTAGTTCATAATTTTGTACATTTTGAAACTTACAATCAGTTAACTGTTAAGATATTGATACGGCACACTTTTTTGTGTAGGCCCTGAATTTCGCCATCCGTCGAACTCCTTGACAAAACTTAACCCTACACGCTGATTGGCCGGCGTTCGGCAAGACACCGGCCGAGCCGAATTTACTGTAACAAAATTTATGTGTTTTATTATAATAAAAAGGGAATAATTTGTCACAAGGTTTGTCGGCCTGTTGGCCCGAAGACCGGTTCTGTTTGTAACTTGTACTGAAAAGAGAAAAAGAGAATAAAAACGAAAAAGAAAAACCCTTCAACCAAGTCTTCCTTTTTTTAAAGAGAGGGTATCAATTGACGCCGCGAACGTGGGGCCAAGTCACTTGGAAAGTGACAACCCAAGTACCGGAGGACTGACTTGTGGCGCCCAACAAAGAACCAGAAGCAAGACAATGAAGACTGCGCGGCCCTGTGATGACTTGATGGAGCAGGGAGCTTCAGTCAATGAATACAGGACGCCAGTGGCACGGCTCCCCATGCCATTTTCGGGGAAGCCGGAGGAAGACCCAGGGCTATTTTTGGAGTCAGCCCTGGCGTACTTCAAGGAGAACGCAACCCCAGAGAGCGAATGGGTGATGTGGGCAATGGATTGGCTGCAGGGGGAAGCGGCTGCCTGGATGGCGGAGCTCCCAGTGACAGACTGGCTGGAGGTTGAATGTGCCCTGGAGGGAAGATTCAACAGCAAGTCAAGGAGGGAGAGAGGCCACTTCCTGTACCTCTATGGACGGCAGGAGCTCGGGGAGGAGGCAATGGGATTCATCCTGAGGAAGAGAGCGCTGGCCAAGCGCTTCTGCAGCACGCACTCGGAGCAGGAGGTCATCCAGCACACCATGGACCTCCTGTTGCCGCAGTGCCAGGCGAGACTTCAGAGCGCCAGCGCCTCCTGGAGCAAGCTTCTCGCAGCTGCGGCAGGCTGTGAAAGCAGGGGCAGCATCGGATCTCATCAGCAAGAAGGGCGACGGCAAGGGGATTGGCAGCCAGCAGCCTATCACCATCAGACTGAAAGGCAGTCACCAGGCCAGAAAAATCGTCCAATGGCATGGCAGCCACGGCCAGGTAGCGAGCAAGAGACCGCACGGACATACTGGCACTATTCAGGGCCACATCTCGACCGGTCTTGCCCCGACCGTGAGGGGAAGCCTTCGCAACCGGAATCAAGCCAGGATGAAGGTGAACCGGAGCATGCAAGTGTCAGCATTCTGAGGGACGCAGAAGTTCCTGAGGACACTCTGAGAGCAGTCGAGGAGTCTCAACGTGTGGAAGAGACACTGGCTCCAGAAGTTTCAGAATTCAGCCACTTCTGCCCTGGTCAGAATGGGAGCCATGCAGAGCCTGAGGCAGACGCGCTGCCAAGAGACATGGAAGATGACTCTTTGGAGAACGAGCTGTACTTTGAACGCGAATCCCACCCGCAAGTGTGTGAAGTGGAAGACTCGACGTTTGACACGATCAAGAGGAACTTGAAACCAGTCAGCATGGAGGTGCAAAGTGGACGACAACTCGTGCTAGAGGACTCCGGCTCGAAGAGGAATCAGAGCCATGGGATGGCCAGGAAACAGCCACCCCGCACCAGCAGAGACGTGCACCCAGATCAGCTTAGGTTACCGCCCGACAAGCAGGAGGAGGATCCGATCGAGCAGTACACGAGGCCGCCGGATACGACGCCTCGCCTTCAGCGCGCACCACCTCTCCACGAACATCGGAAGAGAAGGAAAAAGATGAAGGAACCGTGGCCAGGAGTGAAAAATCTGTGGCAAGGGTTGAGGGCGTAAGGAGGGTTAAGTTTTGTCAACAGAAGATGGTGGGAATTGATACGGCACACTTTTTTGTGTAGGCCCTGAATTTCGCCATCCGTCGAACTCCTTGACAAAACTTAACCCTACACGCTGATTGGCCGGCGTTCGGCAAGACACCGGCCGAGCCGAATTTACTGTAACAAAATTTATGTGTTTTATTATAATAAAAAGGGAATAATTTGTCACAAGGTTTGTCGGCCTGTTGGCCCGAAGACCGGTTCTGTTTGTAACTTGTACTGAAAAGAGAAAAAGAGAATAAAAACGAAAAAGAAAAACCCTTCAACCAAGTCTTCCTTTTTTTAAAGAGAGGGTATCAATATGCTAACATTTAATTGATTATTCATAAACGTAACGCAAATGCAACTAAGCTGCACATAAAGTGTAACTTCTTGCCGCATTATCCCCGAAGGTTTTCGTATGTGGCGAGTGGAAGCTATTTATATTTACAGGTAAGGGGGCTGACCTTGCGTCAACCACTCCAGTTGAAGTGGGGGCTGGCCACATCCCAGGTAGCTGGTTCTCATATCTTGTGAAGGCTGAGTAAACCTTGCCGGTATTGTATTTTAGGATTTTTAAATCCACGTTGGATTTCGAATCCGAGCTCTCGGCATGTAATTCAAGCACTTTACAAACTGAGCCATTGATCGGACCGTGTATTTAATTCACTAACTGTGGTAACAAATATTTGCCCCTATCGAGGTTTCGCTACTGGTAATACAATTTATTTTTATTAATTTATGAAACAATAAAATCCACAGATTTCAAATAAATCATCCGTACAAGGTCACAATCCAGACACGAAACGGTCAAAAAAACAAGGCTGGTGCTGTTTTTTGTTACTTTTTTCTTTCAAATGTGTTGTGTCGAGCAATAAAAGTGTAAGATATTTTTAAGTTTCGGACATTTGAAGGTCATTCTGGCTCTTCGTGTAATTTCATCTCAGTAACTAGCATTGGTCTAATGGTCAAAACCATTGACTGTTGATCCGAAATTCGCAAGGCCTCTTTACAGTTCGTCCTTTCATCATTGCTTTATCCTTTTTATTCTTTCAAAGAGCTATAAAGAAAAGCAGATTTGTCCTAAAAATAACAAACTTTGTTGGTCAAGAGACCATCATTCTATTGTTCATCTGTTTTTTTACATTTGAAAAATTTTCAAGGGCAATTTCAACGTAACGAAAACCCGTTTTTGTCTACAATACGGTTCGAAAAATTGACAAAATTAATTCTGCTTTGAAATCATTCACTATATTGTATATGTTCTTTGACCTATAGGTTGGTATGAGGCTGACCACCAATACTGTAAAAATTTATTCACTTTTCCAATGTCACCCCTGTTTCAGAGAAAATCGACAAGCGTTACAGAACTTTTGGGTTTTTATGTTGTAAATTCACATTTGGTACGTGCAAGCACAAATTTACACGTGTCTGTTAATGGGCATGCATTTAATATGATTTCTAAATGTGGCATATGTTTGCAACTTAGATTGTATATTATATTAACATATATATGTATAATAATATCATGCTGGTATAGGTATATGCATATACCACCTAAGAATACCGAATACTTAGCCCATAGCTTTGTATAACTCATATGAAAACGACGAGATTTGAAGAGATGGGGGCCCGTGGCTGGATGATGTATCAAGTCTTCATCATAAGAGTACAGAATGTGATCTCACAACCAGAGCGCAAGACAAGCGATAAATCAAGCTATGATGCAGAGATCCACATTCATCGTGATTCAGAGTCGTGATGTAAATATGAATACTTGAGAGGAACAAACTTTTACAAAACTGTAAAGTATAGATCCCTTTCAGAGCCAAATATCACAATGAAGATCTTTCCTAATTTACATGAATTTTTTTGTAAAAGCTAGCATAGGTATATTCTTCTTCTTTTCCAGCCTGTTTTAGTCCACTATTGGACGTATACCTCCTCCAATCTTCTCCATGCTTTTCTACCGGCTGCTGTGTTCAGTCATCCCAGGCCTGCAGTTCTCTTGATGTCGTCCAGCCTTCTCAGTTGGCGTCTCATACTTACGCGTGTTTGCTTGTGGGCAGTGATACATTGAATGTGAAGCTTCAATGTAAATATACCTCTGAAAAGTAGACAATACGTTTGAGATGGTAAATTTATTGGTGTAATTTAAGACGATGAAAAATTATCCCAAAGATGAGAAATTAACTCTAAGAAAATGGGCAAAAATTTGAAGCATGTTTTTCTCTGTTTATTAGATTAAAAATAAATATCTTTGATTATCTATGAATAGATAAATACATTATCTGAGTTAGGAAATGAGCCTTCAATAGCATGGCTGCTTTGTCAGATGGAAAGGTTGACCTGGATCCCATTTCTGTCTGTTGAATTGTAAATAGAAATGTTTCACAAAATCAAGCGAAGTCTGACCTTGGGTATTTAAAAAAGCCATAACTTTCAAAATATGTAAAAGTTAGTAAATAAATCATTTTACTTAGAAATACTCGACCGGTCCGTAGTCCAGTGGCAGCACTTGGGACTCGTAAATGGAAGGTTGTGGGCTCGAATCTTGACGGAGCACAAAAAAATACCATTTATATTTTCAAATTTGCTCTTTGCTGGGTTGAAAAATTCATAAAACCTTTACCAAAGTCCGGTCACTAAAGGTCCATCCAGCCTTACAGCAACTGGGTCTTGCTTGAGTATTGGCGCTTTGTAGCGACGACCAAGTTCGTTAACAACACCTTTGCAGCACTACAACAAGTGTCATAGACCCCTGGAGTCTTTGAAACCTAAGGAGTCTCCCGCACAGGATTTCTTAAAAAAATACTACTCTTATGATTTTTCTTTTAATCATACAGAAGGATGTGATTACCGAAACAAATGGCGGTGGATCTGCAATGCTAGCAGTTACGACAACCAATTTTATAATAGTTATTGTTTTACAGATTTTTTGATCCGTAGTTAGCGAATGTATTTTATAATTTGCAAAATTTAATTTTTTTGTTCCTTGACTTGTAGGTAAGTATGAGACTGGCCAAGCATACTGTAAAAAATGGTTCACTTCGCCAATGTCACCCCAGTTTCAGGAAAGGCCGACAAGAGTTGCATGACTTTTGTTCATTTGAGTTAGGGTTTTTATGTTGCAAGTCCTCATGCGGCATGTGTTAGCGCGAACTTATACGAGCCTGCTTGTGAGGATGCATGTAATATGAATCCTTAATGTTAATATATCATTTAAATCTAGATTATAGATTATAGAAGTACTTAATCAGCAGTTAACATAAAATTATACTCAAATTCTAATTAAAATAAATTTACGACTACTGAATTGTGCCAGTTTAAGCAAATTCTACGCCCTTAGTACAAAATAACTATATTTCCATACAATTTAAATACAACGTTAATTTATTTATAGAAAACAGGTAGTTCCTTTTAGTTAACTACCACGCATTAATTATTACTGCCTTAATAAATTATTAATTTAATAAAAAAATATCCTTGACTATTGGTAACTCAGGCATGAAGTTTCACGCTTTTCCAACGCAATCAAAGCGTTTAGGAATTACTGGATAAATACTTGAGCAGCGTATCTTACGAGCGTTTTAGTTCGTATGTAATTTGGTATAACGCTCTGCTTGCGTTTAAACGTAATGTTTATACTTGAGGTATTGTGAATTAGAGATGGCGCGAATAGTTTTTAAAGCGAATAATCGAATACCGAATAATTTCATTTTCCTATTTCGAATGTTGAATAACTCGGCATTATTACTCGACATAATAAATTAATATTTGTTGTATTTCAAATAATAATATAACGCTTGTTGTATGAAGTTAACGAATTATTCATTTGCTAGTGCCTTTTCACGCAGAATGAATTCCGTCCAGTCTATATTTGTTTTGTTTCTATCCGATGCCGGATCGGAAAATTAGTAGCGTCTTGGGATGTATGAAAGCTTTCACACGGTTTGACCCTAACCATAGACAAACCGTACATAATTCGTGCTGTATTAAATGGCGCAACTGTTATAATAATACAATAAGACCCACCTGTTCGTGGGCTCATATAAGCAAGCGCCTTTGGGATGACCAAGAGTCATGAAAAGGCGCTATAAAAATATTGTATTATTATTATTATTAATAATAATATTAAGTTAGAGCAATCAGTTTCACATTATACTTATATATGATTTTTAAAATTGTAAATGCTTGTAATCCTTTCAGCGCCCTTGGAGTGACTACATCACGAAACGACGCTATAAAGAAATCATTAACTCATCATCATCATCAACCATTTTCTGGTACCTGAATTTTTTACGGGAAAGACCTTGTTTTGCTTCTTCGTATAAACTTGTCGGTGATATGGCCGAGGGACCAAGTGGGCGGATCTTTCTAGCGTGTTTGGAATAGAACAACGTTGGTTCGATCCCCGCGTCATTTGACCATAACTTTGACCCTGGTTCAACAGATGTTATTAGGTAATTATTAATTAATAATTCATTAAAATAAACAATTATGAATTATTAATTAATGATATTAAATACCTGTTTCTGGCCAGGCAAAAAAGGTTGGTGAATTGCATTCCTCTTCACAAATCTATTTTTTTTAAAAACCTAGAGTTCAAAGTTTGATCATTTTAAAGTGCATACTTTTTTTGTTTATTAAAAGTTATCGATCGTTAAAAAATACTAGCTATCATTCGGTATTCGACAAATAACAAAAAAAAATCAAATAATGCCGAATATCGAATACCGAGAATTCACGGCATCTCTAGTAACTATTTGCCGAACGTCGAAGAATACCTGCATATTACTCAGTATTTGACGAATAACAAATAAAAATGTCGAATGATTTACAATACCTACCGAATAGCAAGTATTCACGGCATCCACTAGTAATTAGTTGCCGAACGTCGAAGAATACTAGCTATTATTCGGTATTCGACGAATAACACATAAAAATGTCGAATGATGCTGAATACCGGATAAAAGCAAGTATCCGCGGCATCCCTACTGGAAATGAATGGTTCAGTGGTGGAACGGTCTAAGTGTCACTTCCAAGTGTTGTGTTATTATTTTGTTGAATGGTCGGTGTGGTAATGCCAAGTTGCGTCGCCGAACCATGCACTGAGAGGGAACTACAGCATGGTTGCAAAGTCATAAAACATTTTTTGTGCTTTTTACTCTTGACTTATATGTAGGTTGTTATGAGGCTGACCATCCATACTGTAAAAAATGGTTCACTTCATTTCAGGGAATGTCGGCAAAAGTTGCCGAGCTTATGTTCATTTGAGGAAGGTATGGAACATTCGGCATTTGTAGGCACAAACTTACACGTGTCTGTTTGTGAGCATGCCTTTAATATGAAATCGAAATGTTAATGTAACTTTGCAACTTAGATTACAGATAGCTTCAGCTCCCAATTCACTAGGGGTGGCCAGTACCTGCGCAAATGAGTCTCCACTTTGTTATGTTCGTTTAACACTTCTACCAAGAGTGGTCAGAGCTTCTACATATATAATCTAATCTAAGCTGCAAAGATATATATCATTTAAGATTTATACTAAATGCATTCCCACAAGCAGATATGTATAATTTCGCGCTAACACATGCCGCATGTGGACCTACAATATAAAAACCCAATCTCAAATGAACATAAGCCTTGCAACTCTTGCCGTCCTTCCCTGAAACAGGGGTGACATTGGCAAAGTGAACCAATTTTTATATTATGGGTGGTCAGCCGCATAACAACCTATAAGTCAAGGAACATACATGACAAATTACATTTTTAAATCATAGAATAAAAATAACAATATATACATTAAGGTGGATCGAAATCGTTTTTTTGGGAATTTAGATTTTGCGTTTTGCCAAAAGCTGCTCTATATCAATACAAACAATAAAATGTAAAACCATGAGGTCGAAATATTTGATCTTATACTGCCCCAAAGCCTCGAAAAGTTAATAAAAATCATGAAAACTGCTATATACTTAACATTTTTTTTTGTTTATTAAGAAAAAAATAATTGTAGTATAATGAAGTTCAAATTTAAGCACAAAGCATGATTTTCTATAAATGATAGAAAAAATACCGTTTTATGGCAAAAAAAATGAAAAAATGGCAATCAACAGAAGTCTAGAAAAAGTGATTTTAAGGGAATTGGTAATCTTTCTTTAAATTGAAAAAGGCATTATTTGTCGCGATTCCAGGTTTCTTTTAATGAACTCATCTCTTCTAATAAGAACGCAAACAGCAGCTGAAGTTTTTGTTACAATTTTTACTGATCTTTCAGTGGCTAACGTGTAGCAAGGAAAATGGAAATGGCTTGAGATTAGTTCGTCAACAAGCAGTGGATTTCATTAACAACGTGATGTTAATTCACCGTTCATAAATTTTGTAACAAGCGGCTTGGCCACATTATTTTCGTGCCAGTTTGTAAGATTTTTTATAATTGTTTGCATCTAAATCAAGTTTTGGCCGATCGTAGTTCGAATTCTCAAAATTATTTCCTGTCGCGTTTCAATATTCTTCACAAGGCTAGAACTCATAAAAAAGCAAAGCAAGTAAGATGTTTTTTATATGATTGAAATTTCCATTTCTCTGTAAAACAGGATGTAGTATCTGCTTTAAAGTATCTGTCAAATATCGTGACAGCTAGATTGTCTTGTGTAAGTGTCTAGCATCATTTGGTTAGTTTTGATGTAAGACCACAAAAGAGCATCCACTTTCATTATATATAATTGATAATATTAACAGCTTGTCAGATGGTTAAAAAAAGAACATAAAGCCGTAGTATTCTGTGAGCCATCTTGAATGCACTAGTTTTCCAGTGTTTCTTTTTAATAAGCTTTGAGAACAATATCCAGACTTTATAGTTATTCTCCGTCCAATAGGTAAATCACATTGGATAGTTAGAAACAAGACTATTGGAAGCTCTTCACAACTTTTTAATATATTTTCTATGGGTCCAGAGTAACTTCTTGGTCCACTTGTACAACCATCAATATGTATTTAAATAATTGGCGCGGCAGTTCGTTGGCATCGAGTTGACAAATACACCACTGCAGTGGTTTTACTAGATATTTAAATTTTTTTGGAATGAATTTACCAATTCCATCTGTATTTAACAATACTTCTACCACGTCCGATTACAGCAAAAAGGATGACATTGATATCAAATCTTAGTAATCAGGATCAATGGTCACACCGCTGAACTTAGTTATTTGCTTTTCACAGGCTCTTTCTATTTTATTTTGATCGAAAACTTTGGATAAATTGTCAGTATCAATGCTTTGTTGCCAAAACAAGAGCAGCTTCAGCCTTATTGGAAATGCCAAATTTATCCACAGGTTTTTCCAGTATGCCAAGGTCAATATTTTTTAATGAATATGAATACGAAATTTGAGGTAGCGGTCTCTGAAGTGCTAGCTTTACTATTACTGTTGAGACTGGTTGTTGAGAGACATCAGTTGATAGTTCAGACAGATTTGGCAATGAACTTGTAGCTTTTTCTTTGTATGGTTAATATTTCTGTTTCCGGTTCAGTTTTTTTTTAATTTCCCGCAGCAGTTTTCAAATCAACACTCCTTATGATCATTTATCTTTTGGTTCTTTGATCAATCAGAATATTTTTCAGTTATCGGTACTTTAAGATGTTTTGCAAAGTTAAATGAAGCCAATCTGTTGCATTAACACGCTGATATATTAAAAATACACTTAGGATCTCTCGTATTTGCAAATGTGCGTTTGTATGTGCAAAAAATATGAGTAGCGTACAACTATAGTTATATTTCTGAAAAGCACAGAATTGGTGACGCGCGTCTGCGCGGAGTAACAAAGTTAGGGGGTGCCTCCACCCACCCCTCTCAAATTACAAGGAAGCAAACACGTAATGATAACTATTTCATTCATTTTAAATAAACAAAATTAAATTTCGTTTAATTTTATCTAATACTTGATTCTGAAGCCCAGGGGTAAAAATGCGTAGTTTTATGTATTTTTGTAATTTTTCTGATGACTTGGGGCAGTATAATTAATTAATATTTGGATAAGATTTTTTTTATATCAGATACTCACACTATAGAGCAACTGTTCTGCACAACGCAATTACGAAAAAATGATTTTTAATTTTTTCCATACATACAGCGATCCACCTTAATATACATGGACATAAAAAACTAAATCATAAAACTAATTTCACTTTAACAAACCCTAGCCGCCAACATCACAGATCAACCGCCATTTCTTTCTATCCTTGCATACTTCTTTCATTTCCTCCAGAGTCATAACCTTCTTCATACAAGCTCTTCTTTTATTATGACTCTGGATATTCCATTCATTCGCAATTTCGGATATTTGGTCCATCCATACCTTTCTCGGTCTTCCTCTACCACGACATCCATCTATTCTACCAACATATACTTTCTTCGTCAGTCTTTCCTCATTCATTCTCTCCATATGCCCAAACCATCTTAACAAACTTCTTTTAATCTTCACTTTCACACTTTCTTTTGCACCACATTCTTTTCTTACAAAATCATTCCTCACCCTGTCACTCCGTTTTTTCCCAATCATACTTCTTAGAAAGTCCATTTCAACAGTATGGACTTTACTAATTTCACTTTCATTCACCGTCCAGGCCTCGCTTCCATACATCAAGGTGGGTAAAAGTATGCCACTGCGTACCGCCAATCAAGCATTTTTAGATATGTTTTGATTTTTACATAACTGCTTCCATTTCTTCTCATACTTGCATAAGTAATTATTTCATTTGAATGACATCCATAATAGGTCAGAGAGTGCGTTTAGGTCGAAATTGAAGACATGTTTGTTGTAGAAATGATTTATCACAAAACGGCACTATAATAATTATTGTCTTTATTATTTTTATTATTCCCTACAGTTTTAAGTACCTACTGGCATTCAGTTCTCAATTCGTATAGAATATTGAATGAAAATCATTGTTCATCTAATGATTTGATAAATATTTTTCAAATGCAATAAATGAATGAAAAGTTTGCGAACACCCTATAGACGCGTGCAATACCAACTGTATTGCCCCAATTCTGCTTTCACTCGAGCTCTGTACCAAGAGCCGCTTACCAATCGGCCATGTCCAACCACATACATGCAAACTCAACCATAGCGTTCACCAGAAAATATACCAAAACTAAAACGCTCACTAAGGCGTTGTTTTAATTTCTATACATTTTTAATAAACGCTATAGTTTAGTTTAAACAAAAAAAAATATACTCGGGGTACTGTACAGCCTCTAACTGTGCCACTCACTAACTGGGTGACAAAACAGCAGGTTAGATGTTAAAGTAAAAGCGGCAATCTAGGATTGTATGGAAAATGAGAAAAATGTATGGAAATGATGAGAAAATTGTTCTCTCGGTTTACATGTATTAAACTCTTTTCAAAAAAAATCTTAGATTGCTGGGTTTGGTTCTGTACGATTAATATGTCACATACATATCACTGGGAACATTTGGTGCAAGTAGTCATGAAAATGTATGAAAATTTTGACATAATGTTTGTAGGTAAGGGAATGACTGGATTTTTTTCCGATTTATCTTTTCCGATTTTTTTTTAGATTTGCAGTGTTTGGTCCTTAGCTACTACTAACCGACAGCTAGGGCTTAATTCCCATTAAGGACGTCAAAAATAATTTTCCGTTTCGGTGTATATTTCAAACCCAAAATCAAATTACCTACAAAGATTATTTACCCTTTACAAGGTATGCCCATTGTCCAGTCAATAGTCCGGTAAATATTATGTTGACGAATAGTGAGTGCTTGCATTACATGCCGAGAGATCGGGTTCGAATCCCACCGAGGGTATCAAAAATGATTTCCCGTTTCGGGGTTAATTTAAATTAAATAAAATACCGGCAAGGTTGACTCAGCCTTTACAATAAATTAGTAGGAATCCTCCACTTCAACTGAAGTGGTTGGCGTAAAAAATAAATAGATTCCACTCGCCACGTACGAAACCTTTCGGGGATAGTGCGGCATGAAGTTACACTATATGTGTAGCTTAGTTGTGTTGCGAGAACAAACCCTCTCGGAAGCTGGAAAACACCCTCTTTAATTAAAGTGTTTGTTTCTGTATACACAAGGAAAGAGAAGTATAAAAAATGCAGAGGCCAAGGTACAGAAGTGGGGAGATACTGTAACTATACCTGTTACCATGTCACCTTTCAACCAGGGGTGGCCAGACCCTCTGAAGGGTAGATTCCATTTCTTTTTATCCTTTTAACCCCTTTCAATATTTTCATATCATGTGATGAAAATTTCAATTAAAACTTCATTTTATTTTTCAAAATAACACATTTATTTTCAGTAATATGAATAATCAGTGAGTATCGATTAATTAATTGATCAACATTTAAATTACATACAAAAAACATTTAGCCACATTTTATAATTTCACGTTTCCATACATTTTGCTTACATCAATTATATTTTTAATTTTATCTTTCATAGATGCGTTTGTTTTTCAATAATACTGTTTTACTGTGAGCAAAACTCTCATAATATCTTTTATACATTTTACATAAGTATTATAAACACTCCAAAGTCTTAATCTACACCGAAATTTTAAATAATGTATGAAATAAATATTCTAGATTTCGATTGTGTATAATACTGACTAATAATATAAATGCAATACATTATGAATGAGACTATGAGACAAATAGAACCAAAAACGGATATCAAGGTTTTTTTCACAATGAGATAAATATATGCACAAACTTAAATTAATTTTCTCATCATTTCAATATATTTATCTATAATCAAAGTTGTAGAGGAATATTAACATTTAAAATTCATATGAAATGCATGCCCACAAACAGATATGTGTAAGCTTCCTGCTTACAAATGCTGCATGTGCACTTACAAGATAAAAACAAAACATCAAATGAACATTAAATTTGCAACTTTTGACAACTTTTCCTGAAATAGAGGTGACATTGGCATAGTGATCCAGTTATTACAGCATGTGTGGTCAGCCGCATACCAACATATAAGTCAAGGAAATTCTCTCTTTATAGAAAAAAAACCTAGATCGTCGCCTTTGATTATGATCGACTCGAAATAAAGCACATTATTTTTTGGTGTTTTTTTGGTTTTAAAAATAAAAAGTAGGTAATATCTTGTTTAGTTTTGGATCTTCTTTTAAATACACATTTTTACCTATCTATTTTTTATTTATTTAAATTATTATTTAGAGATGCATTAACTTACACCTGAAACAAACATCACTGTCAATATTCAAGGCTCTTTCCCCAAATTTTACGTTGTTACAAGTTCTCAAATACGTTTTTTTTTACTACAATTTTCGTAAGAAAATGCGAAAAGGTTTTGTGGAGAGAAATTCCTTTTTTGTCAGAAATTAAGAGGCTTCTGTCACGTTGGAAACTGAACAATTTAAAATCTGCTTTTATATTCATCATAATAATATTTTTAACATTAAAGAAAATAACATAAAATTAATAACACATTGTATCTTAATTGTACATTGAAGCTTTCACGGCCAGTACTTGTTGACATAACAATCATTTTTTTCGGGCTATGTAGACGTGGTCTGGTTGATTCATTCCGGACAGTTTCGCCCATTGCTCCGATGGGCATTATCAGCGGTTGGCTAGTCGCTGTGATGTTCTTACAGGATCTGGTGTTCTGGAAGCAACGCTAGCCTTTGAATTAGTATTGTTGTTGTTTTCGTGAGAAATCAAAACTCCATTGCGCAAGGACTCAGATGTGCTCGCGATTGCGATTGTCAACACATTTTGTCGTTTTTTATGTGTAATATTTTAGACTTTTTCTTTATTATTCCATTATTATACATAATGTAGTCTCGCAACAAGCCGGTTTTTGATAATGTGAACAGTTTTTGAAAAAATGTGGAAAAACTGTCTCATGAAATAACCTCCACAATGGCGGAACGCGGATTCGCGCTCTGTACTTATCTCGAGGTTTTTCATTTTTAATTTCAGTTTTTTAATCTTTTTTCAAAAACTTGTCCCGTTATCAAAGATCGGCGAAACAAAGACGACATGTTCAGGGTAAATAGCGCTTTTAATCTCTCGTTTGATATCTACACGAACAAGCAATAATTACTCATTACAAATAATAATTATAAGAGTAATTTCCCCTTTACGTAAAATTTATACAAACTGTGTACAATTTTTTCCAGTTTTTACACGGTTTTCCTATTTTAACCAGAACAATCTTAGTAGTAAATGCACGTGTTCTATAAGGTACATTACATTCTTAAACCCTGTTTTATCCATTGTAAAAATATTTACAGTCTTTATACATTTCAGTATTTTTTTTAAATTATGAATTAAGTATATTATGAACTTGAAGAATAAGTTAGTTTATATAAGTAAATACCTATATTACAGAGCCATGAAGATAGTTATTCACAACACGTTTGATCCGTAGCTCATCCGTGGATCATCGATTTATTGTACAGAAAATTCACTTTAGGTGGCCAAAGATTTGCTCTTTGTGAATAACACCGAATGAATTTAATTATAATAACCTGAAAAAGTTAGTATCAAATGATTTTTCATTGTAGGAATTCAGTTATAATTTTAACAAATACGCAAGAATACTAAGTTTATTATTTTGTTTAAAGACAACATTTAAGACGTAGTTAGAAGTAAATTATTTTTCAATATTCACATTTTCTGTTTTAAATCTGTATATCTATAGATAGTTCGTTTTAATATAAATTAAAAATTCGAATAAATCTCCTATTAAAAGGGGTTGTTAACTATAGTTTTAAATATTGAAGTAGTAAGTTTTTTTTATAATTAATATAAATTTAAGAAGCAGTTAACATCAAAGTGTGCTAAAGTTAAAATATGTGCGATTGAAGGAGTACATTAAAGTTGTTATATCTAATATCTACAAATAGAAGAAACGTAGGCTTGAAAAGTGTGCATATTATCATAGACAATTAGGTATTATTTTCTTCACTTTATTTAACGTTTATATACTTAATATAATATTATAAACTTATACCCAAATCATCACATTTTTAATACAAAAAAAAAACATTGTAAAAATGGTAACTATAGTTATATCACATTATTCTTATACCTAATTAATCATAGATTCATATTTTATTAAGTTGGTAGAGTGCTTTCGTTCCATGCTCTCCGCATGTAGCGAGTGGAACTTTTTTATTTTGACAGGGAAGAGGGCCGGCCTGATTCCAACCACTAGTCATCACAGTTTTCATCAAGATCATCTTCATCATCATACTTCACGCTGAAGAAGCCCATCGTAGACGGTAACAGATCCCGGAAAACATCTCTGCAGCATCACTTCAATTTAAGTGAAAGTTTCCCAGCTTACGAGGGCGCTGGTACTCATTTCTTGTGAAGGCTGAGTAAAACTTGATTTTACTTTGGGTTTGAAATAAACACTGAAAACGGGAAACCATTTCTGAAACCCTCGGTGAGATTCGAAACCGAGCTCTCGGCATGGAATACAAGCACTTTATCAACTGAGCTATCGACTGGATTGTGTTGTAAATGGTAGTCTTTTTGAGTAAGCTTTTGTTTTTTTTGTTTATTTATATGCATTATTTAAATATATTTATTTATATATACTGCGCCAATGCAGCCTGGAACTCTTGCAGAAATGCCAAGAGTTGTACCAAGGAAGGTCTGGCGTCTGCAGCCGCTAGCCAACAGCAGGACATCACGGTGAACCTGAACAAAATAAAAATGAGTTCGTAAAATTTAGAAAAAAAAATAGCAATAAAAACATAACATGAACTTTGCTCCTGAAAAGCATAGCGATTGCTCTTCAGACCTGAAAAAAAACCTGAATTATAATATCGACACCTTAAAGGTAAAACTGAATAAGAAACATGTTGAGATTATTTCGATTTCTCAGATAAATTTTATTTCAATACTCTAGGAAAGAAAACTCTGAAGAAGTGTGAAATCATTTAGCTTAGATTTATTTCATGAGCACTTTGTTATAATTAGTTCACTTTAACTATTTTAGCTATTCCTTGACTTATAGGTTGGCATGAGGCTGACCACTCATACAGTAAAAAATGGTTCACTTTGCCAACGTCACCCATGCTTCAGGGAAGGTTGGCAAGAGTTGCACGGCTTATGTTCATTTGAGATTTGATTTTATATTGTAGGTCCACATGCTTATTGTATTTCGCGCTAGTACGAACATGTCTATTTACAATATTTTTATCATCTTGCAAAAAAAACGCCTTGAAATTCATGTAGTATTTTACAGGGAATTTTAAATATCCTTACAGTTCATCAGGACAGTTGGCGGGCTGTGCCAACCTGTATCCATCCCGAAGGAAGGCCGACATCTCGAAGGGATCCACTTCAGAGAAAGGCTCCTGGGCCAAGGTCACCAACTCCCAGAGAAGGACTCCGAAAGACCACTGAAAATATAAGTACAATCAAACAAATATTTGTAATAATTTGGTCAGTCCATTGTTTCAAACTGTAGGGACATTGGGCGACTGCGGTTGCAACCTTTTAAGTAATCTTGGACTAATGTGCTCGGTCCAAGAATATATTTTGGATCACTAGCCAAGCCATTTGGATCACAAGTTTGTTGGTTCGATTTGTAGGGAGATCTGGCGAATGCGATTGCAGCCTTTTTAGTTATAAATGCTTTTAGGCTTTGTCACACTTTTTAGTTACATTTGATTAATGTGCTCGATCCAAGAATAGATTTTGAATCACTAGGGTAGCCTTTTGATTACAAGTCCATTGGTTCGATCTGTAGGGACATCTGATGACCGCGATTGCAACCAATAAAGTAACCTTTGACTTATGTGCTCGGTCTAAGAATAGATTTCGGTTCACTAGTCTCTCAAACTACAAGAAGAAATTATATTTTCTAACGTTAATTTGTATTTCCTTCGTCTTCATTTACCATTCAAAAATACTTTAATTGCGGTGTACCTAGTAATAATCTTGCAAATTAAGCTTTAATATTAAAAACAGTGATATATTAAATTAAAAACGAACTTCTTAATTTTAAGCTACTGATAGTAAAGCATGTCTCGGGTTGCACTCCATATGAGATCGCGGTTGTAGGAATCAAATGAAGATTTTAACTTGTAAATTGATGTCACAATAAACAAGCAGTAAATTGTAGGAAATAATATTACATGGAATATTTTGACTTATCAGTTGTCGCCATCAAAAGTGTTGGAAAATTTATGAGCACTTCAAATGTTACTCATAAAGCATTCACAGCTTAAATGGTAAAATATTAAAAATGAAAGTTCCTTGTTCGGATGCAATTTATCATGTCGATCTTTTGCATATTTCAAATGCTTAAAAAGTCAAAGGCCACAATATGGAGACAAGAGAATGCCTGTCTCATAAAATGCAAGACAATTCTTTGTTTACATTCCAAATGTCAATAAATTTAACTTGAAAATATGTTCTCCGTTGTCTCATAAAAAGCTTTTAGGTTTTAATGATTTGTTCAGAAGAATTCAGAGAAATGTTCTGAGGGTGAGTCCTGTGAAATAAGATGTCGATCGGAGACCAATTAATTTTTTGGCCCTGTTTTTGTGTAAGGTTATTCCCCTTATATGTGAAAAAAATGATGTGCCTTTTTTAGGTATGTTTGGCCAGTACATATATTCTCCGCTGATGTGTCTCCACTTTGTTCTGTCCTCATGGTCCTCGCGTACTTCTTTCATCTCCTTGACTTTCATACACGCTCTTTTCGATTTCTCTCTTAGGAGCTCTAAAGTTATTGCAACACAGGCAGCCGTATATTTTCACTTACCACATCAGCTGCTGGACTAAATTGCTTGTACAGAAGGGCTTCAAGAGCAAGCCACTTCACGGGGCGGTTCTCGTTGTCCCCCAAACAGTGGTAGTCGCCCGGGAAGAGGTCCCGGGAGAGGGCACTGTCGGTGATCTTCACTTGGAGGTTCTCGTCAACGCTGAAACACGAGAAATACGGTCATGAAATCTTTGAGAAGCTAGAAAAAATGAGAATTTTGTGAATCAGAAATGAGGTGAACAGTGGAGGATTTGGGACAATGCAGAACGTTTGATATGACATATTGTCAATTTGAAATGCCTGCTGTATTGCATTGAATGTTGCTGAGGGTTTTGACAAATTCGGGTCAAATGACAAAGAATATGGCAAAGCATCATCCGGCTTCAGATTTTGGATTTTGCTGTCAAAATAGTTGAGAACAGTAGCGGTGCATCACTGGGCGATGAAGGGGATCGTCCCTAGGGATGTCATTATCCTGGTGAGATTGATGTAGTGTATGTGCCTGTGCCTATGTGCTGTATGGTGGTGACCAGATGTGGGCTGGTGTCATGGAGAATTGCATGGTCAGGTTAGCACGAGACTATCTTACAAGGTCTTCCCTCTCTAAGGTTTGAGAAAGAGCCGCTACTGCTTGAGCATCTCTTAATAATCAATTTTGACTGTGTTTGTATGGGAGTTTTAGGCTTACACGGCCGGCTGTTGATCCTGTAGAGTCGGGATCTGTTAACGTGGTCTATTTTTACCGTCGCAAAGCGTCAATCCTTTCATCATTTGGATGAAACGCAGATTCGATTTTTGATTATAGTGAAGTAGAAGTTCTTACACGCAGTTCCTGGCCGCCACATCCCTGTGCGTGATGCGCCTGGCATGGAGGAACAGCAGACCCCTAGCGGCTCCCGCAGCCATCAGGACCAGCTGGGCAGCCAGGGGAGCTCCTCCAGCCACGCAGGCTCCGGCCAAGCCAGTGGATCCGGGGCTGGAGCGTCTGTCAGTCAGGAACCTGGAACAGGGACATGTGTTATTTGCGTCTTGCATGGAGGGACAACAATCTCCTCCATCGCCTATCTTCTCCTCTTCTAGCCACGCAGGCTTCAACTAAACCAGTGAATCTTCTACTGAAGCATCTTTCAGCCAGGAATTTGAAACAGGAACATGTGTATTTTTTGGCTTACCTGTAGGGTGGAGTGGTGAAACAGTGCGCAATGCTATTAGCCAATCAATTGGCTGAGCCAATTCTATAAGGCTATGTATTTTGACTTTGCCATATTGAGCATATAGTGACTTTATACTGAATCAAATGACGCGCTTATTTTAATCGTCGGTAGTTTTTTTATCAGATTTAAGTCACATAAGCTAAAGCTGAAAAAACCGGGCCTAAGGTCCAGTATTTTCAACTTTAGCTTATGTGAGTTTAAACTAATAAAAAAAATCTACCTACACAATTGACATAAGTGCGTCCTTCTCATTCAGTATAAAGTCGCTATGCTAACGATGACATACCACACAGGGCGGTCGGAAGGTTGCTGAAAAAAATAGCGGCGAATCGTCGCGCTGCACCTCCACATTGAAGAAAGTGGATAAAAATGTACCGGCTCATTTTTTGACACCAAAATAAAGTACAAAATATATATTAGAGGAATGAAAAAGGCCTTCGAATAGTGTAGTCAAACAATTTATGAATATTTAAAGGGGCAATAAAAATCAACATATATTTTATGTAACAATTCAGCAATTTCAATATCTTTAACATAAGAAATATTTTAATTTTCTTAGAAAACCAACTAAAGGACGAAGTATTTCTTCAGTCAAAAAGGAAACAAATACGAATGCCCTAAAATTGTACAAAGTAATCTTTACAAATAGATATTCAAATAAAACATCTTCTTTTGTAATAATGCATCATTGTTTTCTTTTCATTTTTTGTTTACAAAAGTTCTAGGTACTCACAATAAATACAAATATTTCAAAAAGGGTGCCGCCCTTTCAATTTTTTTTGCGCAACCCTTCCGAAAAGCATATTTTTTGTGTTTAGTCGTAAATTTTCAAATATACAACATTATTGCTTTTAACAAAACCATGGTGAAACTGAAAGTTGCCATTGTTAGTAATTTGAATATTTTTGTATAGAGGCGGTATTAGGTTTTATTGGACCATTTTCGGATGCTATTTATCTTTAAAAATTTTAACGTATTTTTATTATATTTTAAAATAACAATCCGTCCGATAACAATACTTTAATTTTGAAATTTCTTTGAATACTTCTTTGACTTTAAATGTCGGCATTTTCTTTGTCATTTTTCTGAATTCTTTAGGCTGGTTTCAGCGGGGATAGAATCAATGGCAGCAATCTAGTATTTTTTCCATAAACAAGAAAATGACTAATTATTTAGCTACCTGAGGATGCAAACGGATTCTTTCCGAACCCGGACGTGGGACTTTATATATTTGCCGTAATAAGAAACAAAGTTAATTATTTTTTATATTATCAGATGAATGATTACAAAAAGAATGCCTCTACAATCAATAGAAAGAAAATGGCGTTTTCTGTTCCCAAGATATCTATGATTTCAGAAGTTTATCTTATTCCTAGACTAATAGACTGGCATGAGGCTGACATTCTTTTGGTGCGACTTCTATCAAAAATCAGCGATCATCATGGCGTATATTCACCTTGCTGATGGATGCTGCAGCTCAAAATAGGGACATGGTGCTTTGTTGAGGCTAACCACCCGTTCTATAAAAAATGGTTTACTATATCAATGTCCCCCCTCTTTCAGGGAAGGACGGCAAGAATGGCAGGGTGTATGTTAATTTGAGAATTCGGTTTTTATTTTGTTTTTTGAATGTGTAAGCGCGAACGTACATGTGCCTGCTTGTAAAAATGCGTTTATTATCGATTAAACTTTTCAGAGTTTGGTTATTTACGCCCTGAAGATTATTTTTTTATGAGAAGGTGTAATAAAAAAAAATGGAGTTTATTTTCACAAATTGAGCATTTATTTCCCCTCAAGTACCTACTTGATTTGCTTACGTCATTTTCAAGAAAAAAAAGTATACGTACCTACATTATTTTTGGCTTGGTAAATTAATTTCTGCCTTCATTTTTTTATATTTCTTTTTTATATTTAAATGTAATTTATTATTCGTATTCCTTGACTTATAGGTTGGTATGAGGCTGACCACTCATACTGTAAAAAATGGTTCACTTTGCCAATGTCACCCCTGTGTCAGGGAAGGTCGGCAAAAGTTGTGGGGCTTATGTTCATTTGAGGCTTGGATTTTATTTGTAAGTACACATTCAGCATTTGTAAGCGTGAACTACACGTGTTGGTTTGTGGACCTACATCTGAGAGCTTTAAATGAATATATCCTTGCAACTTAGATTATAGATTTATAGATTATTTGATTAGCAACTAGGTACACATGCTCTTATAGGTACCTACCTATTTCCACAGAAGGCCTATAAAATTACAAATTTAAATTGTAAAAGCGAAAAAAATACTAACATTACAATTTCAATGGGCGATTTCAATTGAAACATTTTCCCCCAACAATGGAGTTTGATTGTATCACCTCGAATTATTCACCTCACCTACTGATTGTTCTCTTTTCTCTACATTTTGAAATAAGCTGATATTTGCACAGGTAGGTGCACGCACACAAGAAGTATTGGATTTAAAAAAAAATCTAAAAAATTGTTTTGATGAGGTCGGAACATTTTTGAATTTGAAACATTTTCTTCCACGGGCAAATGTCAGTCTTGTATAGGAAGTCCATCCTTAGTAACCAATAACAAAATGTATAAAAAACAATGTTTTTCTTCACGAGTTGATTTATTTCTTTTTAAGCGCTTTTGATTTTTTTAACAACATTTTCAAGAGATTGTTCTCTCTTGATGAAGATTGGCGATCATCATAGCGATTCAGATCTTCGGCTTCTTCATCTTTTGCATCAGCTAAACCACTGCCACAGGTTCTTCAACCAAGATGTTCTGCTTCGACCTGGAGCTCGTCTTTCGAAAATTCTCCCCTGTATTATTATTATATCAGGCTAATTTATTTTAAATTACAAATGATAAGAGAGCGCCGTTTTTGTGTGTGTCACACCTCAAGGGCCCTATTATGATATACGGCTTCTAGTTTTTCATTATGTGGCCGAAATATACCAGTTTTTGCCTTTTGATGGACATGCTCTTATGGACATGCTCTTATAGACCGGTCCGTAGTCCAGGTGGTATCACTTCGGACTCGTAACTGGAAGGTTGTGGGTTCGAATCCCGGCGGAGCACAAAAAATATACCATTATTTTTTTCAAATTTGCTCTTCGCTGGGTTGAAAAATTCATAAACCTTTACCAAAGACCATCCAGCCTTACAACAACTGGGTCTTGATTGAGAATTGGCGCTTTCTACAGCGACGACCAAGCTCGCAGAGGGCTCTTGAGGTGTGATACACACAAAAACAGTGCTCACCAAATAAATCAGCCTAATTTTTTTTTTTTAATCAGAAGTTCGACTTTGGCGTTCATACGGAAAAGAACCTTGGCATTTGTGACTCGAACAAACCAGAAAACCTTCAACATCCGACTTCAACATAGATCCAGATTTCAAAGACAGTGATTCTGATCTCAAGGCACTGTATAAGTATGAAGTGTTCAAATTTCCTTAACTGCTTTCAGCTTTACCATGTCATCTTCAGGGACAGAAAAAAGAGGGCTTGCATATAGATAATAATAATAATATAATATTGTTATAGCGGCTTTTCATGACTCTTGGTCATCCCAAAGGCGCTTGCTCATATGAGCGCGCGAACAGGTGGGTCTTCAACCCCTTTCTAAAAGTGCTCTCCAGATCCATTTCGCGCAGGTCATCTGGGAGGCCGTTCCATATCGTTGGAGCAGCCACCTTGAAGGCTCGATCTTCAAAAACGGTCTTCTTTTCCCTTCTTGGAAACTGTATCCGACAGCGACATGATGCTGCTGATTGCAGTGTTGCTGTTCTGCTGCTTGTGGTGGCTGGAGCTATCATATGTATGAAATATTTCGGTGCAGTCCCGCCCAGGCTCTTGAAGACCAGAAACCCTATCTTATACTGGACCCGTTCATGAATCTTGAGCCAATGAAGGGACTTCAGGTGCGGCGTAATGTGGAAAAATTTTGAGGCGCCATGTATACGAGTAAGTCTGGCCGTGCATTCAGTACAGACTGGAGTCTCTTCAGCTGGCTGTCCAGCATATATACCATTGCAGTAGTCGATTTTCGACAGCACGAAGGCATTGACAACAGTTTTTAAGGCCTTTGTTGTCAGATTTCTTCTGATTGCCCTAATTTGTCGAAGAGCGAAGAAACCTGACTTAACTGTTTTGCCAATTTGCCTATCGAGTACCAAGTGCTGATCAAGAGGAAAAGAGTTTGAAAACATATAATAATTATAGTTTAAAAGTATGTTAACCTATAGTCGCATGGAATTCAATACGTTGAAAACTGGAAAGTAATTTTCCCTCGCGACTTGCGCAAAGTTTCAAAACGGAACCGAGAACAAAGGTGTTGGCAATGTGATTGCTTTTATCTGATAGGGTTTCGCAACTCCCTCAGCAACGCTGCGAAATTATCATATTTCCATTTATGCAGAACTTTATAATAACCTCACACAGAAAACAGTATTCTTCTTGTTCTGTTTACACCTTTGGGTTTGTTTGCAGCAATGCCCATCCATTTATTTCGGCATTCATCCTTGACCATCCTTGCCAATGTCACGACTGTTTCAGGGAAGGTCGGTAAGAGTTGCAGGGCTTATGTTCATTTGAGATTGGGTTTTATAATGTAATTCCACATGTAGCATGTGTAACCGTGAACTTATACATGCCTGCTTAAGGGACTCGTAAATGGAAGGTTGTGGATTCGGATCCCAGCGGAGCACAAAAATATACCATTTATATTTCCAAAATAATATGCTCTTCGCTCGCGCTGGGTTGAAAAAAATCACAAAGCCTTTACCAAAGACCGGTCACTGAAAGGTCCATCCAGCCTTACAGCAACTGGGTCTTGCTTGAGTATTGGCGCTTTGTAGCGACGACCAAGCTCGTACACCTCTGCGGCACTACAAGTGTCAAAGACCCCTAGAGTCTCTAGAATCTAGGGAGTCTCCCGCACAGGATTTCTTAAAAAATAAGTGCGTCCTTTTCATTTAGTTTAAAGTCGCTATGCTATTGTTGAAAATATCGGGCCTAAGGGTTAGATTTAAGAATTAATGGTTAAAAGTCAAATGTAGTAAGTCACTGCGTGGGAGTGCTCCGGGGTACCTGATGGAGCTGGTGTCTCCAGCAACTACAACTTCGCGCGGACAAACACTGACATTGCCTGAACATCCCTGCAAGAAGGCCCCGCACTGTTTTTGGAGACAGGAGGCCGCTGGAAAGGCAGCCGCTCCAATGACTTGGAATGCTATTCCCGCCTCACTGAGGGAACTGGATTTGGAGAGACTATTTGAAAAAAAGTCTCAAGACTCACCTCTTCGTCCAATCATATGGACAAGCGCCTTTGTAGTGACACACTGTCATAAAAGACGCCATACAAATTTTGTAATTATTATTAGTTGAAAGAGGATGTAAAAGTAAAGGTACATAATGTTAAAAGATGGTTTGGGCATGTAGAAAAAATGGACGACGAAAGACTCACGAAGTGTATCTGTATATACAGAGGAAATGTGAAAGGAAAGACTGAGAAAAGCATAGTTGTATCTATCAGTCTGGTGACATTGTGAAAGAATGGGATGTACAACACGAATCGAAAAGATGGAAATGCATGAAATAATAACTCTTAAAACCTCACCTTTTCAAATTTCCGTGCAAACAAGACGGGTAGACTATCAGCGGCCTGGTCATCCCAGCTCCAGGGTTAGGTCCACAAGATGCCAGAATCTGCTGACTCCCGGCTGAAGATGGCATAGACCCAAGGCAGGCCGCTATAGGAGACAAGACGTTGTCATGGCACATTCCTGACAGCATCAGACCTTCCGACACAAGAAGAGAGACTTGGATCTTTGAAGCCGCTTCTGAAATGACAAAGTAGTTTTTTGTTGTATCTTTTAATGTGACGGACTCGTAAAAAAGAAAAGCCGTAAGTTTGATACCAGCTGAAGCCCAATAAAAAAATATCTTCACTGCATTAATTGCCTTTATTTTTGTCACCAAAGATTTTCTGGCCTTGAAGCAATTGGATCTTGCTTGGGAATTGACGCTTTCTATATAACTTTATGCGGACGACTCTTGATTTGTAATTTATACAAAAAAAGCGCTTGCACCAAATAAATAATCGCATTATTTTTTTTATTTTTTTTATACGTCCCAGAGATTTTTTATTACATGGAATCCTGTGAAAAAAATGGAGCACTCATTTTTTTATGGCATTGACTGTATGCAAAGGGAGTCGGATCGGAGTACTAAACTTCATATATTTCTCGGCATGCAAATATGACAGGTTACAAGTACCTACCTACATATGTGTGACTAGGGTTCTTAGTGACCAAGAAAAATTTACTGCATAGGTTACTTTCTCCTTAGCAACCTGACCGGGTGAAGAAATATTTTTGTTTATTTCTATTATTCAGAATTAATTCTTTTTGTGATTATTCTGTGTGAAATAAAGGTGATCAATCATGGAGTAAAAGAAAGTAAAAAATTATGTAAAAAGTAAAAGATGTGAAATTTATAATATTTTGATCATATTCAGTGTGTCAAGCGTAAAAAAATAATAATAAAATAGACAACAAACCGTTAAACTATATAAGTAGCGCCATCTACCTGTGACAGTCTTAACCAGCACGTCTTGCGTTGCAGATCCCTGTTTTAGCTCTCCTCTGGCAATTCTTCCATAGGTTCCTTCTAGCAGTACGTCTCCCAGCGCCACGGCGGAACGCTGAACTGCGGTAACTCTCGAGCGGTCGGCGCTGTCAGAACACCATGACATCTGAAGAAATAAACAAAAAGCTTTTGTTACATTTAGCCAAGACACAAACCAACTATGGATAAATTTGTACAACTTATGAAATTAATATGTAGATGGTACTTTTTAACTTCTGATGTTATTAACTTCTAAATATAAATTCGTGGAAGCTATTGAATATACCCATATCGCACGCTTAAAAAAGTAAGAATGTTGGGAAATCACGTTTGAAGTTCAGACAACCAGTAGAACCTGTATCGAATGAAAAAGGCAACCGATGTTTTACCTCGGTCATATTCGTCCAAATTGAATGGTTGTCGCATTCTACCTATTCTTCTCGCATTGTTATAGTGTTTTATTAGAAAATCTTGATTTGTGCAATTTTTGAGTTATTGCTCTTTGTTATTAAGCGTGCAATATATTCAACTATCATACAAACACTTCCCTTAGGCCCCAAAAGCGCTTACATTAGTTTTTATTTATGCACCAAAAAAATAACTAAAAACCTTTGTGCCAAGTGCAAGTGACGTCGGAAAAAAGTGTAGGTACGCAGGATTGATGAATATCTACGAGTACCTACTACCGAATCGGGAAGGTTAATTTACGTTCAGTTGAAAGTTTCCAAAGCTACTTATAATTGTAGAAATCATTGAAGAAACAATTCTCTGAAAAAATGCAGGAAAATATCAAATAGCTCTGTAACATACGAAATAGGAAATATTTCATCCCCTCGGTGCTTATTTGTTGTATCTCCATCAGAGGTTCCTTGACTTATAGGTTGGTATGAGGCTGACCACCCATACTGTAAAAAACGCTTCAAATTGCCAATGTCACCCTCGTTTCAGGGACGGTCAGGAAAAGTTACAAGGCTTAAATTCATTTTAGGTTTGGATTTTAATTTGTAATTAACATTCAGCATTTGTAAGCGCGAACTTACACGTGTCTGTTTATGGGCATGCATTTTATATGAGTTGTGAATGTGAATACATCTCTGCAACTTAGATTATACATTATAAGCAGGTGATTTGATATTTCACACGAGCAATATTTGTATATACCTATGTGTAGGTAGGTACTGAACCAATGTGTCTTACGAGCACTGTAAATTGATTTTAAAAATATTTAGACCAACTCTCACATTACAGTGTGTTGCGATTTTTTCTTATGTAGCTTCGATGGTGTAGAATCATTGAAAGGTCATCTTTGGATCAATAGGTAGCCAAATAAGCACTGAGGGGACGATTTGATCGAGTGATCGTCGACATTGTGGGCACCTGACGCGGCTCTAGACGAAAAGAAGAAAAAAATGGCAGACAACTTTTTATCATTTCGCCGTACAAAAATAATAAAGTGCACACAGATGATAATGACCTCATCTCGCGATGTTATCATGTTTTTATTAGGGGTGAAAGGGGTCGCGGAGAAAGCGCCCTCTCTGCACCGGGCGGGGAATATAAAGAACCCGCCATAAAAGAATAACTAATCAAAGCAAGAGTCGTAAACGTGTCGAGTGGCGGCGCCACCTCAAAGAGAACCAAGCGGGGCAACGGAGTGGGATGCCTTTACTGCCGCGACTCTACATCACATGGACTTACCAATGAACTAATGACACATATATGAATTTAGAATTTATATTTTTTTCCAATTGAGGTCCGCACGTGAATTGGACATATCGATAGTGTAGAACAGTACTGGTACATTTCAAAATCGTCCATTTTGAGGAAATGGCAATTCTATTTTTTAAAAATCATTACTAAGTCTATGTACAAAAAATTAATATGTTTTATATATCAAAATATGTGAGTTTAAGCAAGCTATTATAATTATGTTAAAGTGTCATGGCGTTTTTAGTGTTTACTGAGTTATAGCCTAAAATTCTAAATGTTCCAGTCTTATTCTAGACCAAATCATTAAAACCTAGCAGATTAATGGAATATATTGAAATGTTCCAGTCTTATTCTAGATCAAATCATTAAAACCTAGCAGATTATTGGAATATATTGAAATGTTCCAGTCTTATTCTAGATCAAATCATTAAAACATAGCAGATTAAAAGAATTTGAAACGATCCATTACTGTTTGTGAAGACTTCAACACCTCTCTTTTTGCATCGGAGGTTAAAAACGGTTGTCTTAACTTTATATTAAATTAACAAAAAGCCATTTCCAGCTATAAAACAGTATTTTATACAATTCACAAACAATCGTCAAAAGTTTTACATTTCCATAAATTGTTATGGTAATAAAATCTTCTTATTCTATGTAGGTACATATTTTTCACATAAAATAACGTTTTAAAATAACTGAAATGCAACTTTAAAAAATCATCCTAAAATAGTTATATCTTATTTTAATTCTTATCTAATCAGACGTCTGTAGTCCTTCGTAGTAAGACCAATATACTTTCGGAATAGCATTCGACTTACAAAGTGCTAAAAGATCTTTTTGCTTTGCTGCTGAAATAGTAGGCCTAACCGTAAATTTTTTATTTAGTTCCAAAACTGGCTTGCTTCTCATTTTCTGACGTACATTTATTTTCTGCATATTTCTGTCCTCGTACGTGTATGAATATTGCAAAAATGTAGGATTTTCAGGTTCCACCGAAAATTTTCTAACATCGTTCCAAACTATTTTTTCCCCGTCCAGATTATGTGTGAAATTCTTTCCAACCAGTTTACTTAGTCTTTTTAAATCAAGAATGTTGTCAAAGTTTAGATTGATGACTTGGTATAGATTACCATTCTTCTTAGCACCAAGTACAATTGAATTCCACTGAGCTGGGATATAAATTGACCCATTTTTTAAAATACGTTTCTTTTCTTTCTCAATCATCGCATGTACACTGTCACCTTCATTTTGAGTGTGACCCACTACCAAATATTTGTGGGTTATCGATTTAATACCCAGATGTTTTATGCAGTAGAGGTATAGAGACATCAGATATTTATTTTTATTTTGTGCAGAACAGTTGTCTGTATAAAATATGACATGTTTTCCCACACAATGTTCCTTTAGGTATTTAAATATACATGTACCAACTTCGTCGCAACCCTTGTCACCCAAAGATTCATCCCACAAGTAGCAATAACCCTTTTTATTAACAATATCATATACCGTGCAATTGTAAACGTTAAGACGACTCTTATAATAGAAAAGAGATTCGTTTCCACAAGGTGTTTGCAGCACTGCTTGCAAATCAAAACATGCAACAACTCTATTTTCATTATCTTCTTTTGCCAAGGCAATATCATTTTCTTTTTCGCTTCGACTCAGTTCCTTTTGCTTCTGATGAGTATTGAAGTCATCTTCGAGGGACTGTTTTTCTAAGCCGGTAGCATTCTTGTAGGTAGAGCACAAAGAACAAGCATCCTTTTTAGGCTCGTAAAAGGAAATATTGAATTCTGTTCGGAATATGTTTCTGTACATGCTCTCAGTCACACTAGTTAAATTTTTACTTTTACAATAAGTAATGTAGTGTCTGTATAATATTTTCAAATTAAGGTCACCATCGATGTATGTTTTTCTTGTATTTTCCCTACAATAGTGGGATTCTTTCCGTGGATATGAATTTATATGGTTCCTCACGCTTTCTTTAACCAGATCGGGTACAATTCTGCCCTTCTTATGATGTTTGCCTCTTTTGTCTCCATCCAAAATTCCTTCTGGAGATACTTTTTTAATGGTGGTGGAAAGAAAGGAGTGTCCTATGTCCAAAGTATGAGCGAACATTTTTTTGCATACTCTTATTCTTTCTGAATTGACTACAAAATGATATCCATTATTGAGAGAACGTTTGCTAGTTTCTTTGTGAAGTGAATACTTTGGTTTGATTATACTCATACATTTGTTAACAAAATCACGCTGTCTTTCCAGGTTTCCAATATTCCAAAACTGGTCAAATATTTTTTTTCGGTTTTCCATGGAGATATTTTGTGAACATTTCAACCGACATGTTTCGTTGCAGCCTGCTCTCATTTTCCTTTCAGGTATAGACTTTCCAGTGACCGTCTTATAACGCTTACCTGTATTACGAAGTTTTTTTTTATTATTAGCCTTCCATTGATCAGGTTTTCTAGGTCTCTTTTTGGTTAATGGCAACTCATTATCACTCTCAGAACTAGACGAAATAATAATATTTGGCTTTCTTTTCAAACCAGGCAGTGTAGAAATTCGAAACTCTTCATTCAGAGCATCCGGCGAAAGTGGTATACTGTTGATCGAATCATCTTCTGCTTGATTAGTCAAAATATTGAGGCAATTTCTATTGTTAAGTGCTTCGTTGGAATGTTCAGTATCTGTGAAAAAGATTAAATAATTAATTTAAATAATTGCAGGACTAATCCGCCCAGAAGTTGTAACTGCAGTAAACAATAATTTTTATTATTTAAGCTTACAACTTTGTCTGAAAATTGTTTTACATACCATTTGAGATATTCCGCATATTATTTTTCGAAATCGCAGGACTAATCTGACCATAACTCGTAACTTCGATAACGGCATCCACTGTAGTATAATTTGTATTATTGAAAAATTCAGCGTTGCCTGGAAAGAAAAGAAAAATGTTATGAGTTTAAATATTTTTGACTGATGGTACTTTAGTCGTTATTTTTAAAAACAAAAATTATTTTTAAAAACTAACAGCCGTTTAACTTCACCTTAATATTTTCAAGTATCCAAAAATAGTTAAATAAATTTAAAGTATAGCTTACTTGTCCCAGTGTCATTAGTCGAAATAATTTGAATGTTCATTGGAATTTCGCACAACAATCCAGGTTCGGAATTCGTTGGATCATTTGCATTTTGTGTCCACAACAACAGTCCAGGTTCTAACTGTGTCCGCTCATCTTCAGAAGTTTTTAGAGCGCTCAGCTGTATTGGAGGCTCCAAATTGATAGGTGAATGTTCCTCCGGCGCCGTAGAAATAATTTGAATGTTCATTGGAGTTTCGCACAACAATGGAGGCTCGGAATTCGTTGGATCATTTGCATTTTGTGTCCACAACAACAGTCCAGGTTCTAACTGTGTCCGCTCATCTTCAGAAATTTTTGGAACGCTCAGCTGTGTTGGAGGCTCCGAATTGATAGGTGAATGTTCCTCCGGCGCCTTAGAAATAATTTGAATGTTCGTTAGAGGAGCTTCGCACAACAATGCAGGCTCGGAATTCGTCGGATCATTCGTATTTTGTGTCCACAACAACAGTCCAGGTTCTGACTGTGTCCGCCCATCTTCAGAAATTTTTGGAGCGCTCAGCCGTGTTGGAGGGGCCAGAGTGATTGGTGAATGTTCCGCCGGTGGCATCATACAAAATGAAGCACCTGAAATAATTATACAAAGTTTCAAGTTCATAGCGTGAATAGTTCACGAGATAAGATCCAGTTCCAAACTGACGGACAGACACCTGGCTGATTTTCTTACATGCCAGCATACGGTGCTACGGAATCCTAAACATTATCAATATAACTTAATACTTATGTTGAATGGATTTGCACTATAAATCTTCCTAATATTGCACAATAATCGTACAAAGAAAACATCGTTGATCGATACAATCGATCAATACAAAAAAATTTGGTTACGATAAATACCTATGTAATTGAGGTTATGTGAGTGAAACTTACCCTTCTTATAATCACTTGGATAATCCATCTTGCCTTGAGCCATCTCCACCATAACCTCCGTTCTCGTCTTCGATCTTCTCATAGCTGATGTTTAGCAATTCTACACAAATCCACGACATTCACAAAAATCTATCACCATTCACGAGAATAACCTCAAAGCTCATGTCCAGTTTAGAGATGCTTACTTTATAATCAACCACACAAACAACGATTCCTAATTTTAGTAAAGTCTTATCTCTTTCTAAATCAATATTGAAAGACAGAGAGGTGTCTTCCATTGAGCACAGGTGTCAGCAATAAAGTGGCTTTTGTTTAGACTGACAAGTACCGAGAAAAAACGTGTGACCTTGCCTGTGGCTCAGTTCAGTACCAGTACATTTCGAAATATTCCAATTCATCTTTTAAAGTTGAATGTTGTAGGGGAACATTTCTGAATGTTCCAATTCTTTTGAACTCTTTTCTTAAATTAAATAATTTACTGGAAAGACGCAAAATCATTGACTTGTTGACCCTTTATAAAATAAAAAATGGACTTATAGACTGTCCGTCGTTGCTGGGCGAGTTAAATTTTTTAATCCCTCGTCAAGGATCACGACACATTATTCCTTATCGCCCTGTAGCTTCCAATACAAATGCACAATATAACAGTTGCATAAATCGCCTTCAACGTAGTGGTAATACCTGTACACTAGACTTTGACCCACCCAACAATAACTTTGATAGGTATAGAGCTGGTCTGTTGAGGTACTTTTTGGATGAATAATGTTTTTATTTCTGTTGCTTGTATATTTCTTTTGATTTTTGATTTATATTTTTTCTCTAAATAGTAACTTTGATTGTTATTCTTATTTTTATATAGTTTTTTTTATTGTGTTTATTTGTTTCATTTTACTTTCATATATAGGTATTTATAATTTTTTTCAATATATTTTTAATTGTGGTTTTATATTCAGCTACTTACTTCTAATTTCTGCTTACTATTTATACATTCATAAACTGTCTTTTCTCTTGTTTTTTTATCTCATCTCTCTATTTTTTTTTTTTTTAAAGTATTAATACCTACTTATGTAATCATTATTTTGTTTTATGTTACTTTTTATCCCGGATAGTTTTCAATTGTAGTTCTGATATATTTGTTGTTTCATTTTATACTTTTTACTTACTCTTGTATTTATAACACTATTTTTAGTATGGTTTGTAAAAGGCACTAAGTGTCGTGAATTTATAAATAAATAAATAAATAAATAAATACAGTAATATTTTTATGTTAGCAATGCATTCAGTTATTTATCCGAACAAGCAAATTAGAGGATGTTGGAGTGGCGACTTGACTTGTCCCGATACTGTTTTAGATGAAGAAAAATATAACGAAAAATTTGGCATTCATAACTCAAAACCGCCTTTTTTTTAAATGTTCCAGTACTGTTCTACACTATCGATATACTAAATTGTGTCGTCACCAGGGCTGGAAGTCTCATCCCCACAGTAATTCTTACCTACCGAATATCGGTGATATTTGTACGAAGACCTGTCAATCCAAGATGGCCGCAAGTGAGCAGCTGATTAGTTTTCATACAAATATTACCGATATTCGGTAGATAAGAATAACCGTGGTGATGAGACTTCCAGCTCAGGCATCATTAGTTTGTCAAAGCGTGGGCTTAACGGACGACCAAAATGTCTAAGAATAGCACCGTTTGAAATTTGGGTATCCCCGTCGGATGCTAAAAAGAATCTGGATGGATCGAGTCACTAATGCCGAGTTCTTTCCTTTATGAATAAGTACCAGAGGAATAGGTACTCATAATGTTCGTTACAAGGCAAAAATTGGTTTGATAAATATTCATTCCTACATATCATTACACAGGATATAATTGAGGAAAAACGAGCTGCAGGTCGAACGAGAACATCTTGGTTAAAAGAGACAGTGGATGGGCAAAACTACAAAATCCCTCTTTCGTAAAGCAGGATTAAAGGTGCCAATTGCTATGACAAATCTTCCCTGATGAGGTACATAATGAAAAAGAAGGTGAAGTAAGAGGTGCGCAACTACGCAACTAAGCTACATATATAGTGTAATTTATTGGCTGCGTTATCCTCGAAGGAGTCGCATATGGCGATTTGGGACCTGTTTATTTTTACGGGCAAAGAGACAACCATTTCAGTTGGAGTGGGTGTTTCTTGGCTCCTAGGGAGGCTGGTACTCATTTCTGGCTGAGTACACCTTGCCGGTATTTATTCTGGGTGTGAAAAATACATCGACACGGGAAATCATTTCTGACACTCTCGGTGGGGATCGAACCCTTGCTCTCGGCATGGGATGCAAGTATTCTACCAACTGAGCTGTCGACCGGACTTTTTACGAGCTCGGTCGTCTCTACAAAGCGCCAATTCTCAAGCCCAGTTTCTGTAAGGCTGGATGGACCTTTGGTGGCCAGTCTTAGGTCTTAATTCAAAACGCAGCAAGATGTATCTTGGCATTCTGAGAGTGTCGCAGTTGTCGCTGTGACGCGTTTTGTAAACAAGGCTCTTGCTTCTAATGCGGCCCGCGGGTGTAGGACGATTAGGCGCGGATAAATTTTGCGCTCTGTAAAACGGTCTCAACTATGCAGGGGAAGTGTGCGCGAGATCTACATACAAGGGAATCCAGATAAAGAATATTAGATCGTGTGCCATTGTGTAGATGGAGCTCTTTAGATTTGGATAAGAGAAGGTGGGAAATAATTAAAATTAAAACTAATAGATAACACATTGAGAGATAACATTACAATGTGAATCTAATTTAGAAATAGGTAAAAATACGTGGTATATTTGGGTTATGTAACTGTAGCTCCGTCATAATTTTATTAGTGGTAGCTAGAGTCTCTGCAAAATTGCCTCCATTTTTTATTGGTCATAATGACCTTTTTTTCAAAAGTGAGAATCTATAATCTAAGTTGCAAAGATATATTAACATTTAACATATTAAATGCATGCCTACAAACAGACAAGTGTAAGTTCGCACTTACAAATTCAGCATGTGTACTTACAAATTAATATCCAACCCTTAAATGAACATAAACCCTGCAACTTTAGCCGACCTACCCTAAAAAACAGGGTACTCATTTTGGCAAAGTGAACCATTTTTTTTACTGTATGGGTGGTCAGCCTCATACCAACCTATAATTCGAGGAAGTAACAAGCAGTGATATTTGATTAAAAATATAAGTTTGCGCCTACGTCTACAAACAAAATAAAAACCGTTATCTCAAATGATCATAAGCCCTGCAAGTTTTTGTTTATTGAAATTACAAACACTTCTACTTGAAAATTCTTTGTTTTTTTTGTTCCCAAATCGTCCTCTCTTCCTTTTCACGGTCTGACGAGATCCCGTCGTCTCCATCATGGCCCGGAAAATCCTCCATCAAAGTGTTTTTTTTTCTTTGTGTAATGTGATTTCATATTTTAATGTGAAACATAACGCCGCGAGCCTTGTTTTCCCGCCATCCCCCCCCCCTCGGGGCGACTTCCTCTCCCCACCCCTCACAACTCCAACCTGCCCCTCGTGATATTGAAACTGCCCCACGTAATAAAAATAATAATTATATTGGGGGCAATTTTGCGATTATATTGAAGATGATCTGTTTACAGCGTATACTTACTGCGAAAAGTTGTGAAAAAGTTTTGATTGCAAAATATGAAAGTTCAAAAAAATATCCAATTTCCGAATCGGAAATTTAAATAATATGTATGTATGCGTAGAGTTAATAATATCAATGTATGAATGTATGTATAAGTTTATCCAAAACATCTTTGAGTTAACGATAGACCTAAGATTTATGATAAAAATATTATGAAAAAGAAGCCAGATGCACCTATAACCTAAGGAAAGCATTTTTGTATGCCATTTCGTAAAATGAACAGCTGATGTTAATCAGAAATATGTATGGTATGAAAATTGAAAATGGGACTGGTCTGTAGATTAGTGGTAAGGACCGTTGTGTAGTCTAGATGTAATGCTTCGGACTTTTAAATGGAAGGTCGTTGGTCGAATCCCGGCGGAGTACAAGAAATAGACAATTTATATAATATTTTCAAATTTGCTCTTCGCTGGGTTGAAAAATTCATATGAATTTACCAAAGACCGGTTACCAAAGGTTCATCCAGCCTTACAGCACGAATTGGTGCTGTAACGACGACCGAACTCATACAATGTTCGGTCGATTGTTCAGTTGGTAGAATGCTTGCATTCCGTGCCGAGAGCAAGGGTTGTATCCCTACCGAGGGTGTAAGAAATGATTTCCCGTTTCGGTGTTTATTTCACCCCCAAAATAAATATTGGCAAGGTGAGCTGGGAAACCTCCACTTCAACTGAAGTGGTTGGCGTGACACCGACCCACTTACCCGTAAAAATAAATAGGTCCCGAATCGCCAAATTCCCCAACTTCAGGGATAACGCAGGCAAGAAGTTACACTATGTGCGTAAGTTAGTCTTGTTTTTTTCTTGCGTCATGTTTGTTTGTTTGTTGTTTAATATATTCCTTGACTTATAGGTTGGTATGCGGCTGACCACCCATGCTGTAGAAAATGGTTCAATTTGCCAATGTCACCCCTGTTTCAGGGAAGGTCGGCAAGAGTTGCAGGGTGTATGTCCATTTGAGTTTTTGGTTTTTATATTGTAGGTTCACACGCGGCATGCGCAAGCGCGAACTTGTACGTGTCTGCTTGTGAGAATGCATATAATGGGAATCCCCAATGTTACACATCTTTGCAACTTAGATTAGATTTTATTATATGTTCAAGAGCACTTCAAAAGATTCCGTGAATAGATTAACTTTGAGACGTCTCTTGGAGTGACTGTTTGTTATCGATAATAATTTGTCGAACCACAGGTTGCAGTCGGCTCCATGACCTTAGAGCCGCCACTTTAAAAGCACGCTCACCAAACACTGTTGCAGACTTGAGCAAAAGCTCATTGACAAATGCTCTGTCTCCATTTTCTGCAGAGCGCAAAGGCATATTTTGTCTTTTATTGAAAACAATTTTCTTGATGTATTCCGTGAGATATAGTGGTATCCTCTGAATGCCCTGTGATGATCAGTCCGTAATCTAGTGGTTAAGGCTACGGACTTGTAATCGAAAGGTGGTGAGTTTATAATCTTTAATCTATAATCTAAGTTGCAAAGATATATAAACATTCAAAATCATAATATCAAATGGATGCCCACAAACAGATACGTGTATTTTCGCGATTACAAAAGCTGAATGTGTACTTACAAATTAAGACCAAACCTCAAATGAACATAAACTCTGCAACTTTTGCTGACCTTCCCTGAAACAGGGGTAACATTGGCAAAGTGAACCATTTTTTACAGTATGGGTGGTCAACCTCATACCAACCTCTAAATCAAGGAATCAAGGAGTTTGATTCACGGTAAACAATTTTGTATTTGTACTTTGTATTCAGATGAACGATTATAATGTGTTAACATAAAAAATCAACGAATTTTGAATGCTCGACGTCCACGTAACATCCTTAGAGTTCTTGGAAGCTTATACTCCTGGATCTTGTATGGTAGCCCCCTACAATCTTCTTTGAGTTTCCTTGAGTCTCATCCCATACAAGTGAGCTGGCTGAGAGCAACGTTTTGCATTATTAATAGTGGCAGGAAGTTGGCAGCGCGTGCAGACATGCACAAGAGACTATTTCACTGTTGATGCAACTAAGCTACACATAAAGTGCATCTTCTTGCCTGCGTTAGCAGTGTGGGGATTCGGGATCTATGCATTTTTACGAGTACCTAAGCAGGTTGGCTTCACGATAACCACTTCAGTTGAAGTGTGGGTTTCCCCAGCTCCCAAGAATGCCAGTTCTCATTTCTTCTGAAGGGTGAGTAAAGTTTTGCGGTATAAATTTTGGACTTAAAATAAACACCAAAATGGAAAATCATTTCTGAGACCCTCGCTGGGGATCGAACCCTTGCTCTCGGCATGGAATGCAAGCATTCTACCTAGTGAGCCATCGACGGGACTTTTACGAGATTGGTCGTCACTACAAAGCGCCAATTCTCAAGTAAGACCCAGTTGCTGAAAGGCTGGATGGACGTTGTATAAGAATTGCTCAACCCAGCAATGAGCGTATTTAAAAATATAAATGGTATAGATATTTGTTTTATGTTCCGCCGGAATTCGAACCCACAACCTTCAATTTACGAGTCTGAAGGCTTACCACTAGACGACTGAACGGTCAGAGTAGAGGACTAAATTATAAACAACCATATAGTTAGCATGAAAGAAGCAATCAACTTTCATCTAAATTTTATAAAACAGGCCTTCTTATTTTTCATTTCACATTATTGTTTTTTCTGATAATTTGAATGGGAAAGACGTGTGTTAAATAATAAAAATAAAAAGATTAAAGAAAAAAATATTTGGCTTGAAAAAATGGAAAAGCTGATTTATTTCCTCGAGCCTGTTCGATGTTATCACATCATTATCAAGAGGACAACGATGTGATAACCTCGAAAGCGCTCGAGGAAATGATTCAACTCACGAAGAAAAACTTTGTATTTTATTTTTACATTATTACTTTTAAATAAATCTTCACAATATCAATACACAAGCTCTTCAACTAAAAAAATGAATACGTAAAAAACTGAGGGTAGGTATAAGACAGATCTATATTCAGAATGAAGATAAAAAACCTGAAGTAACATTTAGATTAGTTTTGTTCATTTCTGGAGCAAGTTTTGTTCCAAAATGCATCCAGCTTCCCGCCACCTGCAGTCCAGTAAGCTCCTCAACTCCTCACAAAGTTCCAGCAAGTTCCTATTGTTAGGAGAGCGAGATTTTCCCACGTCGGGCTCGCTATTATTACAATGAGAAACAGCGAATACCCAACACGATAGCAACCCTATAGAAACTCCATGGCAACTCTAGAGCTAGATAATTTATCCTAGATTTGGGTTATAAAAGTAAAAAATGTGGTGTTTTGGGGTAAATATGCCATTCCTCATTATTCCATGAGTGCTAAGTGCTGTATACATAGATACTGTGAAAGGAAAAAGAGGTAAGGGACGACCGAGAAAAGTATGGAGTGATCAGATTGAGGATATTGTGAAAGAATGGAAAATAAAATGTGGGCGTAAAAGAAGAAAATGCATGAAAAAGGTGATGGATATGAATAAATTGAAAGAGGTATGTAAGGATAGGAAAAAATGGAGGCAGCTCTGCAGAGGCTCTGGCCACCCCTAGTGGAATGGCGACAGAGTTACAGTTACAGTTACAGCTAAGGCCCAGTTTTCTCAACGTTAGCATAATATGTGACTAAGCTGAATGAAAAGGACGAACTTAGGTAAATTGTGTTGGTAATAATAATATTACTAATACTAGAATTATTTATTTGGTGAGCACTACTTTTGTGTGAATCACACCTCAAGAGCCCTCTGCGAGCTTGGTCATCGCTGTAGAAAGCGCCAATTCTCAAGCAAGACCATGTTGCTGTAAGGCTGGATTGACCTTTGGCCCCCCGTCTTTGTAAAGGCAGAATAATAGTTATATTTTTTTATGCTCCGCTGGGATTCGAACCCACTACTTTCTAAACACAAGTCCGAACTGCTAACCACTAGACTACGGACCGGTCAAGATTATGATAACCTATAATCTACAATCTTAGTTGCAAAAATATATTAACATTTAAAGCTCATATCAAATGCATGCCCACAAACAAACACGTGTAGTTCGCGCTTACAAATGCTGAATGTGTACTTACAAATAAAATCCAAACCTCAAATGAACATAAACCCTACAACTTTTGCCAACCTTCCCTGACACAGGGATGACATTGGCAAAGTGAAACATTTTTTACAGTATGGGTGGTCAGCCTCATATAGTCATATCCAACAGAGACATATCGCTGCCTTAGTTTTTGTTTACCGTATATGCCATTGAGAATTTTTTTACATGAGCAATGTTTGCCTGTGTACTGGACCAATGTGTCTTATGAAAACAAGAAATTTATTTCAAAAATATTTAAAAGAACTCTCACATTATCGAGTTTTATGGTTTTTCTTAGCTCAAATTGTGTAGAATTTGATTCATAAGACAACTGCATGAAAAAGTCATATTTAACAAGATTGGCGTATACGGTAAACAAAAACTGGGGGAGCGATATGACTGGCACAACAAGGCACTGCCGTAAAAATATGATGGGTAATCTCTAAATATACTTCATTCCAAAATGGCACTCATAAGTCATCACTCAAAACTGACACGCCGAATCTGCAGACTCTCGAAATCTGCTTCACCTTACCTTGATGAAGAGAGGAAGTGAAGCGAGTGCATTCTTGATTTCACCATGACAACTGCGCCCCATGTAGAAAACCTTGCGTATAGCGTTATCCCATAATTATTGTACAATTAAACACTCAATAGAGGCGCTGCTTTACATTCCATACACGTTTTGCTAAACGCAATCATCGAGTTTGTAGTTAATTTTAATACTCGGTGCGCTCGTCTATGAAACTTGACGCATTGTTCGGGCTTTGTCATAGAATAAGTTTGTTAATTAAATTTGAATGGATTTTTTTTAATGAAGCATTGAAAAAGTAAAACTCAACGATTTTGCGTCTCGGTGTTTATTTCAAACCCAAAGTAAAATACCGGCAAGGTTTACTCAGCCTTTACAAGAAATGAGTACCAGTCCCCTCAAGTAAGTAAGGTGGTTGGCGTAATTTTTCACTCGCTAGATGCGACTCCTTCGAGGATAAAGCGGCAAGAAGTTATACAATATGTGTAGCTTAGTTGTGTTGCGTTGTGTTATGAATGTTTTTTTGTGCTCCACTGAGAAAATAACTCGATCTTCCGATTAGGATTCCGTAGCGTTAACCACTCGCCCGCCCAATGCTTGTTTGGCTTATCTAACATTTGATTTAAATATGACCTCTCAATGAAATTATAGACCGGACTATGCAAATTTTGGTTCCTGGATAGATCATCCCCCTAGTGCTTGTTTGGCTTATCTACCATTTGATTCAAAGATGACCTTTCAATGTAATCGTCTTGACAATCCCTTTCTACATAATCTGAGCTAAGAAAAAAACGTACAGCACGATAATGTGAGTTGTTTTACATATTTTTAAAATCAATTTCCAATTTTCATTTGACACATTGGTCTTGTGCACATACAAACATTGCTCATGTGAAATTACCTCAGATTAACATAAGACAAACAAGCGCAAAGGGAACGATATGCGTAGCTTAGATGATTTTTTTTTGTGCTCCACTGAGAAAAGAACTCTCGACCTTCCAATTACGAGTCCATAGCGTTAACCACTAGACTTCCTAGATGATGCAATAACACAATACAATAAGAACTGTAAAGTGAGTGTGCTGCAGAATTTATTTATTAAATACATCTTAACAGCAAGGACAGGCGACACTTTCCTTTGGGAAGAATCGTTCAACCCGACACTCAAAGCGCGCCTGTTAGGGAATGAAAAATTCTTTCTCCGTGGAAAGAGCGTCCGCTGTGACATTGAAATAGGAAGTCCCACCTCTAGACGGAAAGAAAGCAGACAGAACCTACGAATGACTGAAACATTTAACTTTCTGTTAGGAAGAAATGTGTAAAAAACTTTCTTTGTAGAAAAAATCGACTGTCTGTACAATGTTTTAGGGTTTGGGTATTTACATTATGAAGAGTCATTTCAAATTCAATAAAATAAAAAATAATAAACATATTTTTTCTGTCTCCAGCGCTTTTGAAGATGTTATCTCGTCTTTATCTAATCTAATCTAATCTAAGTTGCAAAGATATGTTACACTGGAGATTCACACTACATGCATTCTCACAACCAGACACGTACAAGTTCGCGCTTGCACATGCCTCATGTGAACCTACAACATAAAAACCAAATCTCAAATGGACATACACCCTGCAACTCTTGCCGTCCTTCCCTGAGACAGGGGTGACATTGGCAAAGTGAACCATTTTTACAGCATGAGTGGTCAGCCACATACCAACCTATAAGTCAAGGAACACACACACACGACAAATTACATTTTATACATCACTAAATAATAATATCCAAATACAAAATATCCATTTACAAATAAAAACAAATTCCAATTTAATAAACCCTAGCCGCCAACATTACAGATCAACCGCCATTTCTTTCTGTCCTTACATACTACTTTCATTTCTTCCAGAGTCATAATTTTCTTCATACAGGCTCTTCTTTTATTATGACTCTGGATATTCCATTCATTCGCAATTTCGGATATTTGGTCCATCCATACCTTTCTCGGTCTTCCTCTACCACGACATCCATCTATTCTACCAACATATACTTTCTTCGACAGTCTTTCCTCATTCATTCTCTCCATATGCCCAAACCATCTTAACAAACTTCTTTTAATCTTCACTTTCACACTTTCTCTTGCACCACATTCTTCTCTTACAAAATCATTCCTCACCCTGTCACTCCGTTTTTTCCCAATCATACTTCTTAGAAAGTCCATTTCAACAGTATGGACTTTACTAATTTCACTTTCATTCACCGTCCAGGCCTCGCTTCCATACATCAAGGTGGGTAAAAGTATGCCACTGCGTACCGCCAATCGAGCATTTTTAGATATGTTTTGATTTTTGGCGATACAAGCTGTGGCACCCAGTACACACCTGCCCTTCATTACTCTTCTTTCAAATTCACCGGTCATTCTTCCATCTTTTTCAAACTTACTTCCCAGGTATACAAACTCATTTACGACATCAACATTCATTCCATTAATTTTAAATTCATAATTCATACTTTCATCATCTCTTTCAAAAATCAATACTTTCGTCTTACTTGCATTCAACTTCAGATGGTTACCTAACAAAGCTTCATTCAATCTAGAGAGCATTGTTTGCAATTCCACTGCTGAATCAGATACAAGAACTGCATCATCTGCATACAGTAGAACACTCACTTTGCTCTCTCCTATCATCAATCCACAATCATTAAGTCTAGCATCTCTGACACACTTGTCCATGACTATGTTAAATAGCCATGGACTCATCACACATCCTTGCCTCACACCCTTATAAACTTCAAACCACTCGCTATACTCACCATCAATACGAACACATGCCTTACTATTTTCATAGTTGGCATGCACCGCACCTAGGAGAGCCCCATTCACTCCGTATGCTTTCAAAACATCCCATAACATACCTCTGTCTACTGAGTCAAAAGCCTTTTCCAGATCTACAAAGGCCGTGAACAGCTTCCGCCTCACCGACAATTGTTTTTCAACAAGTTGTCGTAGAGTAAAAATCTGATCAACACAGCCTCTACCGGATGAAGATCAGGTGAAGATTTTAATAAAAGATTTATGATTTCTGTACAAACAAACTTTCTCTATAGAATATAATATAAGTCTGTTTGAAACAAGTAAAATTTCTTCTAAAAAAATCAGCTTTCTGTCCTGTTAAAATCTAGCCCTCTTGCTTGGGAAAATTAAACTTTCTGTCTGGAGAAGCGCAACTTTCCGATTGAAAGAAATATTTTCTGTGGTAAATAATATCCGGAAAACTTGAACTTTCCATCCGGAAATTTTTTCACTGGCAATTTATGTCATTGGTGACATTGGCAAAGTGAACCATTTTTTAAGTAACGTCATAACGTCTTCTACGTTCACTAGTATCCCATTTTTCTCGGCCTTTTTCTTTATGGATTTACGTTTTTTCCTGAAAAAAAATTAAGAAACTTCACGCAAAAAAATTATATGCAAATTAAAAACGTTTTTATTTTCCTCACTTAAACGAAAAAAAATTTCATGGCCATTCAATTCACTTTCACAAAGTACACTAAACTCTCAAAAATATACTGTTTTTTTTTTGTTATTTGATTTCTGTACAAAATTCCCCCTACAATGGATTTATTTTTTTGTATTTACAATATGGCAGCTTAAATATGCACTTGTCCAAACTCAAAACGATATAATATTCTGGGGGATGAAAATTGGGTCCGGCCCAAAAACCGTACAACCCAGCCTTAAACGGGTAGATGGAGAAAAGGACGACTACAGCAATAACTGTAGAAGCTTATTTAAGGGTGTACAGACAATAATTTAACGGTTTTTCAAAATTTTACTGCGTCTATAACAATAACGATAGATTATTAAAAGTTTGCAAATTTTCTTCATTGGCTTTTCATCTAAAGAATTATTGAAGAAAATCTACTTTTTACAGATAGGTTTTATCTCAATGAATTTCAGCAAAATATCAATTATTCCTTAGATTTTGGTACATAACATAAGATCGGTTAATTTCAACTAAAAAATAAATTAGGGATACAAGATTGAATTAGAATACGCATCGAAATAAAAAGAAAATTTTTGATAAAGTTTTTTTTTTTAAAAAGTCTTTTGATAAAAGGGCTAAAAATCAATGTTTCTCTTTTTTCAAACGAGATGCATCTTTTAGCGTTTTTTGGTCGTCATGGGGATTTTTATTGAAGACTTAAGATTCACTTAAAGCTGTGAGCAGAATTCTCAACTTTTACAGATCGAAATATTTATTTTAATGCTCACACTACCATCTTGCCCTTTTCAAATCACATGAAATTCCCTGATTTATTCCAACTCCGCCGATCTGTGGTCTACTAGTCAACAAAATGGACTAACCGGAAGATTGTGAGTCTTATCTACCCTAATCAAAATTGCAAATGTATATTACATTTCTAATTCATATTTAGTGGCATGTCCACAAGCAGACACGTATAAGTTTGCGGTTACACATGTCGCATGTGACTACAACATAAAAACTCAAATGAGCATTTGCCCTGCAACTCTTGCCGACATTTCCTGTAACAGGGAGAACATTGGAGAAATGAATGTTTTTTTACAGCATGGGTGGTCAGCCACATACCAATCTATAAGAAGTGATAAATTATGATTTTCTGTTAAAAAGTAAAAAAATGCAATTAAATTAATTGTGAAGAGCTGTGAGTGTGTTTGTTTCAAAACTACGCCCGTTTGGATTCCGCTGATTCGTCCCATGCACATTTTTCTTTGGATAGCACCCCTGTGCGGAGGCAGGGGCGTGCATCCCTCTGGGAAATGCAGCGCCGGGCAAACAGGAAATCACTCACTTGTACAAACAGCCGGGTCTCTCGCCCCTCCTGCTCTCTCTCTGTCTGTCTCTCTGTGTGTGTGTGTGCGGGATCCAACCCCGCACCTTCTGGTTGGCAGTCAGTCGTGTTGCGGAATGGCGAGCCGTTCATCCCCCCCTCATCGATGCGAAATTAATTTTGAGCCAAAAAACTTTTTTTTGTTGTAGCAATTGTTACAATCACTCCCCTAGATTTTAAAGAGATATTGGTAAAAATATATTTGCAATGAAAGAAAAAGAAATATGATTTCTTTAAATTTTTAAGGGTTTGTGTATTGACGTATGTAGTGAAGATTCATTTTCAATGAATACTGCAAAAAGTTGTCATGTTGATAATGGTGCGACACTCCGAAAGCGCTTGAAATAATAAACCAACTCGTAAAGAAAAACGTTATTTTTATTTTTTAATTATAACTGTTTTTTTTTATTTGGTTACAGTCAAAAAATGGTTCACTTTGCCGATGTGAACCCTGTTTCAGTGGATGTTCATGTGAGGTGTATTTTGTATGTACACATCGCACGCTTAATCATTAACAGCAATAACTCAAAAAATAAGAATGCTGGGAAATCACGTTTGAAGTTCAGACAACCAGTACAACTTGTATGGGATGAAAAAGGCGACCGATGGTTTATCGCGGTCATATTCGTCCAAATTGAACGGCTGTCGCATTCTACCTATTCTTCTCGCATTCTTGCGTTTTATTACAAAATCTCGATTTTTCCAATTTTTGAGTTATTGCTCTTTATTATTAAGCGTGCGACATGCGGCATATCTATGTGTGAAATTATACGTGTCTGCTCATGGGAATGCATACAATATGAATCTTGACTTATAGGTTGGTATGCGGCTGACCACCCATGCTGTAAAAATGGTTCACTTTGCCAATGTCACCCCTGTCTCAGGGAAGGACGGCAAGAGTTGCAGGGTGTATGTCCATTTGAGATTTGATTTTTATGTTGTAGGTTCACATGAGGCATGTGCAAGCGCGAACTTGTACGTGTCTGGTTGTGAGAATGCATGTAATGTGAATCTTCAATGTAACATATCCTTGCAACTTAGATTAGATTAGATTAGAATGTAATTATCTTTGCAACTTAGATGATATTGATACGGCACACCTTTTTGTGCAGGCCCTGAATTTCGCCATCCGTCGAACTCCTTGACAAAACTTAACCCTACACGCTGATTGGCCGGCGTTCGGCAAGACAACGGCCGAGCCGAATTTACTGTAATAAAATTTATGTGTTTTATTGTAATAAAAAGGGAATAATTTGTCACAAGGTCGTCGGCCTGTTGGCCCGAAGACCGGTTCTGTTTATAACTTGTACTGAAAAGAGAAAAAGAGAATAAAAAAACGAAAGTAAAGAAAAACCTTCAAACCAAGTCTTCCTCATTTTGAAGAGAGGGTATCTATAATAATAATCTATAATCTAAGTTGCAAAGATATATTCATTTAAAGCTCTCAGATGTATGCCCACAAACCAACAAGTGTAGTTCGCGCTTACAAATGCTGAATGTGTACTTACAAATAAAATCCAAACCTCAAATGAACATAAGCCCCACAACTTTTGCCGACCTTCCCTGAAACAGGGGTATCAATATATTATATACCGAACTGTGCAAATTTTGATTTCTGGATTGATGTTTTTTTTTGTTTCTGAGAAGACCATAAGGTTCTATGTGATTATATTTTGTACTTGAGTGTAAACAATACTGAGCAAGCATGCAGGCACTAGGAATGCCTTTGGCGATGAACAAAATCTTTGATAGACGTCGGCCGGAGAGCGGGGATCTAGTGGAGGCGCGGCCGAGCTGATGCAAGGAACTTTAGTGAGGGGAGGAGATATTGAGAAGGCCAGCAGGCGGTGGTCTAGTGGGTAATGCATCTGACCACTTCAATTCAAAATGTACCCGATTCAGTTCTCCAAGAAATTCCATAGTATATAATATTTGGATGATTTATTGGGTGAGCGCTGGTTTGTGTGAATCACACCTCAAGAGCCCTCTGCAACCTTGGTCGTCGCTATAGAAAGCGCCAATACTCCGGTTGATAGGGATAGCTCAGTTGGTATGGGATTAAAAATTAAGAGCTATTTTATGAATAAGAGAGTTTTTAGTTTAAAGTCAGTTTATCAATACTTGGAATACTATCGATTGGCATATTTACCACAAAACGACAGTCCGATCGATGGCTCAGTTGGTAGAGTGCTTGCATTCCATGCCGAGAGCTCGGGTAAGAACCGCACCGAGAGAGTCAGAAATGATTTCCCGTTTCGATGTTTCTTTAACCCAAAATAAAATACCGGCAAGGTTTACTCCTTCCCAAGAAATGAGTACCAGCCCCCTCAGGTGTTGAGAAAACCCTACTTCAACTGAAGCGGTTGGCGTAAGGCCCCCTTCACCTGTAAAAATAAATAGGCTCCACTCGCCACGTGGATAATCCTCTTCGGGGAGAATCAAAATTAAGAGCCCCGCCGCCAACATGCAGATCTAATCTAATCTAAGTTGCAATGCAAGGATATGTAACATTGGGGATTCCCATTATATGCATTTTCACAAGCAAACCCGTACAAGTTCGCGCTTGCACATGCCGCATGTGAACCTACAACATAAAAAATCAAACCTTAAACACCCTGCAACTCTTGCCGACCTTCCCTGAAACAGGGGGACATTGGCAAAGTGAACCATTTTCTACAGCATGGGTGGTCAGCCACATACCAACCAATAAGTCAAGGAAGAAACAGCAGCAATACAGATCAACCGCTATTTCTCTTGGTCGTTGCATACTTACATTTCATTCATTCAGGATTCTTTGTAATAAATGAAGATTCTAGAAACTGAATAATCAGCTTGTATATTACAAAGTGCAAGGATGAAATTGATGATCAGATAGTGTCGTCCGTATGGTGCTCCAAGTTGGGTGGTGGGGGTAGGAAGTAAGGGAAGGGGGGAGGGCGGAAGCAATCACTCCTACCAACGTAAACATCTCAGCAGATGTATGCGATACCCAGTGCATCCCAAGTATTAAACATTCAAACCAAAAAACACATCGAAACTAAAACACTCTCCGGGGATGCTGTTTCAGTTTTGATGCATTTTTGGTTTATCGATATGGTTGAGTTTTAACGTGACTTGATAACGCTTGGGGGTGGTGAATGCTAGAGTCAACACTGAGATAAAATCATTGTGAAACATCTTCCGAGCAAACAAGCCCCCAGCGATGCAAGTCCGCCCATCCCCCGTATTGTATTTCGATATCTTTCACCCCCCCCCCCCCTCGATAAGACTGCATTCTAACGGATCCCTGGTCTAATGGTTAAAGCTTCTTCTTGTCATTTGTGTTCCTCTTAAGTGAGGATAGGCGAACAAAAAAGGTTACGTTCATTCGTGATTTGGATTTGAATTTTTGCGAATTTGCATGAGTCTAATTGCGGACGTAACTCTTAAGTGCTGATATATATTAGAAAATTCAAATTATAGATTACAGATGAAGGCTATGACCGGTCCGTAGTTCAGTGGTAACTCTTTGGACTCTGAATGGAAGGTTGTGGGTTCGAATCCCGGCGCAGCACAAAAAATACCCCATTTATATTTTCAAATTTGCTCTTCGCTGGGTTGAAAAAAAATCATAAACCTTTACCAATGACCGGTCACCAAAGGTCCATCCAGCCTTACAGCAACTGGGTCTTGCTTGAGAATTGGCGCTTTCTAGCAACAATGACCAAGCTCGTAAAAAGGTCGATAACTCAATTGAGAGCAAGGGTTCGATCTCAAGGTTTACTCAGCCTTCACAAGAAATGAGAACCAGCCCACCCGGGAGCTGGGAAACCTCCACTTCAACTAAAAGTGGGTGGTGTTAGGCCGACCCCCTTACCCGTGAAAATAAATAGGTACCGAATCGTCACATGTGACCCCTTCAGGCATAACGCAGGCAAGAATTTACACTATATGTGAAGGTTAGTTGCGTTTGCGTGTGCGCTGGGCTTGTCACGTCGCAAGGCAGGACCATGTCAGGTGGCCGAAAAGGATCGTCCAGTGGCGGCCCAGGATGTCCAGCAGGGAGCGGGGAGATCTCAACTGAGGTGGCTGGACGACATCAAGGGAACTGTAGGCAGAGGATGTCTGAACACAGCAGCCGATAGACAGGAATAGAATGTAGAGGATTAGAGGAGGCCTACGTCTAGGCGTAGACTGAAAAAGGCTGAGGAAAAAGAAGAGGAAGATGATGAATGAACGAAAATCCCGAGGGGGTTGATACTCATTTCTTGTGAAGGCTGAGTAAACCTTGCCGGTATTTTATTTTGAAAACATACCATTTTTTTTCTGGTTTTCGATAAAATACAGAAAAAAGCTCCAGAATTATACTTACTTGTGCCCCATCTATAATCGGAGCTATGTTTATGTACTTAATAGTTACTTCAAAGTTTTCATCATAATATTTGTCTTTCAACCCTTCAAATCCCAAGTGGAATGGACAAGCTCGCAAACTGCTTAGCAAATTCTAATCAAGTTATAGATTGCGAAATTATTGATGAAAGAAAATTATGTTGAGTGTTGAAACAGTGAAAATACGTCTGTTTGAATATTAAAATTCATCCGTATTCTCAAATAACACTTACTATAAGATGGCTATGTAATATTATTCAGCATTTGAATAGTTGATTCCTTGACTTATAGGTTGGTATGAGGCTGACCACCCATACTGTAAAAAATGGTTCACTTTGTCAATGTCACCCCTGTTTCAGGGAAGGTCGGCAAGAGTTGCAGGGCTTATGCTCATTTGAAGTTGGGGGTACACATGGTTGCGGGTTCGAATCCCAGTGGAGCACACAAAATTTAACATTTATATTTTCAGATATGCTCTTTCCTGGTTTGAAAAATTCATATACCTTTACCAAAGATCGGTCACCAAAGGTCCAGCCAGCCTTACAGCAACTCGGTCTTGCTTGAGAATTTGCTCTTTCTAAAGCGACGACCAAGCTCACAGCGGGCTATTGAGGTGTGATTCATACAAAAACAGCGCTTACCAAAGAAATCATCCTAATTTTATTATTATTGACTAAACACATGAATAAAAACCAATTTGGACCGGTCCGTAGTCCGTAGTGGCAACACTTCGGACTCGTAAATGGAAGGTTGTGGATTCGGATCCCGGCGGAGCACAAAAATAGACCATTTATATTTCGAATGTGCTCTTCGCTGGGTTGAAAAATTCATAAACCTTTACCAATGACCGGTCACCAAAGGTCCATCCAGCCTTACAGCAACTGGGTCTTGCTTGAGTATTGGCGCTTTGTAGCGACGACCAAGCTCGTACACCTCTGCGGCACTACAACAAGTGTCATAGACCCCTAGAGTATTTAGAATCTAGGGAGTCTCCCGCACAGGATTTCTTAAAAAAAAAAGTGCTAGTTAGGACTAAGGTAAGTGTTAGTATGATTTGTGAATATGGGTTTAGGACAGCCAAGTATTTCCACAACTCACAAGGGGTTATTTAATCTCTCCCCAATCACTATCTACTTATAATATTATTATTTACTTGTCGAAGTTTATCAAAGTAAACTGAAACTAGTTATTATTAAACACCTACTTAGCGATTCCTTTGAGCTTAGTATTAACTTAAGTTTAGCTTATACTTGGTAAGATCGATAAGTTAATATTGCCTTAATAAATTAGTCAACAATACTTTCATATTGATCGTTCCTTGGCGTATAGGTTGCTCTGCCACCCATACTGTAAAAATCTATCATTTTGCCAATGCCATTTGATGATGAGTTGATGATTTTTTTGTAGCGCCGTTTCGTGATGTAGTCACTCCAAGGGCGCTTGTGCAAATGATGCCAGAAATTTGCTTGTCTTCAGTGCATTCCGAAACTTTCCATGGTCCTCTAGCTCTCTCACATAATGTGGCAGGTGGTTCCAGGCCAGAGGACCAGCAACTACAAATGCACGCTCTCCAAACATTGTGTAAACTCCCCTCTTACAGGGAAGGACGGAAAAAGTTGCAGGGTTTATGTTCATTGGAGTTTTAAATTTAAATTTTCATGTCCACATGCGGCATTTGTAAGGGGGAAATAATAATAAGTATGTGTTTCCTTGTGAGAAAGCATGTGATATGAATCTCAAATGTCAACATATTTTTGCAACTAAAGTTATAGACTGCAAAAATGAAAAAAACCGTTGTAGGTACCGAAATAATGGCGGTTAATCTGCAATTCTTGCAGCCAAGGCTTTTTTAAATTTGTACCATTTGTATTTTTGTCATTGTTCATTGTCTTTCCACTATTTTTGATCCTTGATTTAAAGGTTGGTTTGAGACTGCATCCATTGATTAAAAATTGGTTCCCTTCACCAATGTCGCCTCTATTTCAGGAAAGGTCGGCAAGGGCTGCAAGGTTCATTCGAGGTTTTATTTTGTTTGTACACATGCAGCATGTGTATAATAATAATAATCTATAATCTAAGTTGCAAGGATATATTCATTTAAAGCTCTCAGATGTATGCCCACAAACCAACAAGTGTAGTTCGCGCTTACAAATGCTGAAAGTGTACTTACAAATAAAATCCAAACCTCAAATGAACATAAGCCCCACAACTTTTGCCGACCTTCCCTGAAACAGGGGTGACATTGGCAAAGTGAACCATTTTTTACAGTATGGGTGGTCAGCCTCATACCAACCTATAAGTCAAGGAATAATGTGTAAAGGCAATTTAACACCTAACAGCTTGTGGGCATGCATTCAATATGAATCTCAAATTAAAATTTATCTCTGAAACTTAGACGTTAGATTTTTTAATTGATTATTATATTATCCAGAGAGTCAAAAAAGTATTTTCTCGTCGTGTTGGTTCACTTCTTCAATGTCACCATTGTTTCAGGGAAGGGCGGCAAGAGTGGCCAGGTTCATTCGTGGTTTGGGTTTTTATTTTGTTTGTATACATGCAGCATGTGTAAAGGATTTTTTTTACACTGACAGCTTGTGGACAGGAATTAAATGTGAATCTTAATTATTTATTTGATTATCACATTATCAAGAGAGTCACAAAAGTGTTTTCTCGACTGGAAAACTTCACAGTTCTATGTGACTACGGTCCATAGCAACCAATGACATAATACAAGTGTGCATTTTCCTCAGCAACATGGCCGTAATAGAGTAACAATATCTTTGTCAATGAAATTTATGCCGAGTCCATTACAGATATTAAAACAAATAGGTAGAAATCAATTTTACAAAATTTCATTAAATTCATACATTGCTTTGAATTGATCAAAATCTATTGTAACATAACCGCAATATTGAAACGGGAAAATTTGCAATTTTCGAAAACTACAGTTTTGCTCAATAAAATCAAGTTGATTAACTAATATTTACTATGCAGTTAATTTTGGCAACAGCTGTCACTAGTAAAATCAAATTCGCATCTAATTCATGTTTAATAACGGTACAATTTTCATCACATTGTTTATTTTATTATTGTATATCTCGGATCTCCTGCTACTCGTCCCTCAGTGCTTGTATGGCTTATCTACCATTTGATTCAAAGATGACCTTTGAATGAGATTTTCATGAATGAATCACTCTCTACATAAGCTGAGCTAATAAAAAAACATAAAACACGATAATGTGAGAATTGTTTTAAATATATATTTTTTAAATTAATGTCCAGTTTTAATACGACATATTGGTTCAGTGTACATATGAATATTCCTAATGCGAATTTACTTCTGATGGACATAAGACAAATAAGCACTGAGATATGTTACACTTCCGATTCATATTCAATGCCTTTCCATAAACATAGAAATAGACACGTATATGTATAAGTTCGCGCTTACACATAGCAACAGTTGATTAAATTGATACTTAAAAATTATGTAACTGTAACTCTTTCGCCATTCTGCTAGCTGTGGCCAGTGGTACCTAATGCAGATTTGCCTCCATTTTTTCCTATCCTAGAATACCACTTTCAGTTCATTCATATCCCTTTTTACACTTTTTCTATAGATTTCCTTCTATTACATTCGCTTTGTATATTCCATTCTTTCACAATTTTCCCAAACTGATCCAACCATACTTTTTTTGGTCCTCCTTTTCCTCTTTTTCCTTTCACATTTGCCTGTATACACACTTTGTAATTTTTTTTTTTGAAGGGAGCAGAGCTCAGAAGAAGTCACACACAGTGGTGACGAAACGTAAGCTTAAGTCTTCAACAAGTCTCAAGAGGAAGAAAAAACAAGAACAAAACTATGGACCACGGAAAGACAAAATCAAGCATCTGAATCCGGCCGTGAAAGCCTAAAAAAACTTATCTTTTTTTTAATTTAGGATAATAAAAAGTTGTACATTTTGAATAAAAATAATTTTAAATGAAAAACGTACAATGTTGAATATTATTATAAAACCTCCCTTGGATGTGGTTAGGGATGTAAGCGGAGACTCGAGTGGCGTTTAGACCCTTGTACCCATGTCGACACCCTCTGCTAACCCAACACACAATAATACCAACCCTACCAGAGTGATTCACAGTCAGTCGTAGACCGTAGACTAAAATTTAACTCACTTTTATTTAATTTCTTCACCTTTTTTTTGCAAACCTGCTGATGCTCTGAAGAACAAAAATATTTTAATTAAGTAAATATTGAAAATATAAAATGCTAGCAATAAATGAATATTATTTGTTTTTCTTTAGAGTGTATTGAAAAATAATCACTCATTTTCGTTGAACTTTGAATTTCATTATGGAAAAAAAAAATAAGTTGAGAATCACTGAAAAAGATGTTTTTTCTAAACGTTTAGGTCAGTGGTTCATAACATTTTTTGGAGCAGATACCACTTTTATTGATGACGAATGAAAATGTCATTTAAATGAAAATCGTAGACAGGAAAGAAGCGAACTTAATCTCCTGGTTGCTCATCAACGGAATTATAGACAGTCCCACCCAGTTGGAGGGTTTAAGAATGTATTTTCTACAGGCTGACTTGATGCAATTATATTGTTACGAAATTAGGGTTCAATTGTCTTCAAATTAAAAATACACAGGTCTTCTTCAATAGTTATTTATTTTACACAGTTACAAAATTTATTTTCACACTACTTTCTCGATTATTCCATTGGTTTCGGTTCACTGATCAGATGGCTTCGATGTGTTTGTTAGTCGCTATGATACTGGCCCGCTCTGCAGGCCATTCGCACCTTTATACTCTTCAGAGCAGTATGATCCAGAACTAAAGTCGCCAGACGGTTCCAGAGTAATTATTACTTCTCGATGTTTCACGTACTACCTAGACACAACCAAAATCCTACCTACCAATGCAATACAGTATTCCTATAATTATAACAAATACCTACTTAGCCTAGAGAATTCTACACTTATACATAATTATTGATCTTACCTACCAATACTTTTGAGGATTCTTATAACTATAACTACCCATACTTATTTCAATATTTATATTTACATAACAATATGTTTTATGTGCCGATGAGCCGTATCGTTCTCGTGGTACAGCATTAATGAACTCGTTAATGAATCAAAAAGGGATATTTTAAATTGTTTTATGTTTAACTCCAAGACAAAGTGAACCATTTTTTGCAGCATGGGTGATCAACCTCATACCAACCTGTGAGCCAAGGAAAATTCCGAGTATAAAAAATCTCGTAAAATCCCCTCGATTGCGTAAATCAAAAACGTATGAAATATGCGACGACACTCCTAGTGAGTGATTACGTTTTAATACTTTTTCTTCGGTTTGTACGTAATGTTTTACACTCGGGGTATTGGTCATATTATTATACTTTGCTAAGCTACATTGTAAGAAATATTGCCACTAAACGATCGCCATGGAAAATAATACGTCGATTTGTTTGATGGAATGTATGCTTTTTTATTGCTTTCAATCAGCTAGAGTGCCTTTTCTTCAATAATACCAACGCTACAAAACAAAACAGCTCCCCTAGTTCAAAACGTTGCGTAAACTCACAACGATTGCGTATATCGAAAAATGTATAGAAACGAAATCGCTCTATAGCAGTGCTGTTGTTTATTCAATATTTTTTTTTATTTACGCAGTCGAAGTGAGATTAACGCATCGCTTTGTACTCGGGGTACAGAACAGTAGCTAGCCTTTGTGACTAATGCGTTTTGTACACAAAGAAAAATTTAATACGAAAATTATCGAGTTTTTCCATTTATCAAAATACATAGAAACATATAGTATACACTGTAACATTAATAAAGATGATTGGAAATGATAATACGGTAAGTTTTATTATTTTTCTATGGTAACTTTATCTATAATATGTTTAATAATCTAAATCAAAAAGCTATATACATACTAATACGAATTACGGGTTCGTTTTAATAAAAAACTTCGGTATATTTATTTCACACAATTTATTTTGAGATAACTGAGTTATTTTTTGTACTGTATTACTCGCCAGCTCCGATAAAAGTCTGCCTTCAAAGCATCTCGATCTCTATTTTTATATGTATAAGGGTAATTCTGACACACGAACAATAATAAAACTCCTCTAGAAGATGCCTCATTAGGCGAAAATGTTCGAGCACAAAAAATAAATAAATAAGTGAATTAAAAGTATGTTTTACCCATTTGAATTTTTAACTAATTAATAATGAAACTTATTTTCTTCCAGATTTGTATGCAACTTCTGTAATGTAGGTACAACATCTAAACGTGTATAATTATTCAATGCTCATTTATAATATGGGGGAAACTATGACGTCACTTGGCCTGGATAGAGGCAGGAAAAAAATACATAACTCACATACAAAATTATGTAGGTAATTTGAAAACACACTGAGCGCTTCACACTGCCAGTTTCACGATAATCTATAATCTAAGTTGCAAAGATATAATACATTTACGATCAATTTACGTAAGATTACGCAATACTGAAAAATTCCTTGATCATATTTTTTATTTGTATTTTCAATGAGTGACGTCACATATGCGAGGGATTTTTTTTACTGTGCCGAGCCCATTGTACCCCTAAATATTTTTTCACGAAGAAAAACATAACACCCTCTTCAAGCTCCTTGAGAACTAAGCGCTCGTCGTCTGCTACCACATTTTTCCCTGCATCTTTTCGAAGCTCTGTTGTTATTTTATTTTGTGTGTACCCCTAGTGGAGTAAGCGTGCACTAAATAAGCAGAAAGGGACTATAATGCATATGTACAACTTGTGCGAAAAATCCCTTCTCAAGGACCCTCCAAAAGGGACAAATGTTTACAGTCGAGAAATCACGGAATCATATTTCAAAAAATACCGTCTCCCTTTAGTTATTGTAAAAATATATACGTACAAGGTTTTAATGCTGTTTTCGTATGTTTTTTTTTTTGCTACAAAATACATATTTTCAATACACACTTGTTTTGCTGGGAAGTCGAGTGAAAATTCAATGATAATAAATAAAAATTCAGTATTAAATATACATATTCTTACAAATGTTATTATTATATAAAATAAATTGATCTCTTGTGAAGAAAAACAGTGTTGTATTATAACTTGTTTTTAAAAAATATATAAAATAAATCAATATGAATTTTCACAGTGTCAATCATCGATGTCAATACACAAACCATTTCAACCATGACGACAAATATAAATGGTATTATTGTTGCGAAATACCAGAATATATTTATATCTCTAATAACCCTTTCGTAACTCTGTTTTTTCCACTCATTGTATTTTTTCTTTATTAGGAAAATCAATAATACCTAATGCAAAAAAAATAATGTTACATGAAATGCATAAATATCAAGTAAAAACAATGGATGACATTTAAAAGTACAAAATTAACCAGAACAGAAAATTCATACCTACGCACAAATGAACAAGGCCGTGCTAATGGAGGTCAGGGTGTGTGAGAGTAAAAGATACACGATTGAAATATTTCTGTCAACTTTTAAGAAAAACCTTATCAACCCTCTTTGTGAACACGCATTTTAAATTTCGTAGGAAAATAACAAATTGGTATTTTTTTATAAGGCAATTCAAAGAAAATAAGAAGTTAAACTCCTTACAATCTAATCTAATCTAATCTAATCTAAGCTGCAAAGATATATATCATTTAAGATTTATACTAAATGCATTCCCACAAGCAGATATGTATAATTTCGCGCTAACACATGCCGCATGTGGACCTACAATATAAAAACCCAATCTCAAATGAACATAAGCCTTGCAACTCTTGCCGTCCTTCCCTGAAACAGGGGTGACATTGGCAAAGTGAACCAATTTTTATATTATGGGTGGTCAGCCGCATAACAACCTATAAGTCAAGGAACATACATGACAAATTACATTTTTTTAAATCAAAGAATAAAAACAACAATATATACATGGACATAAAAAACTAAATCATAAAACCAAATTCACTTTAACAAACCCTAGCCGCCAAACATCACAGATCAACCGCCATTTCTTTCTATCCTTGCATACTTCTTTCATTTCCTCCAGAGTCATAACCTTCTTCATACAAGCTCTTCTTTTATTATGACTCTGGATATTCCATTCATTCGCAATTTCGGATATTTGGTCCATCCATACCTTTCTCGGTCTTCCTCTACCACGACATCCATCTATTCTACCAACATATACTTTCTTCGTCAGTCTTTCCTCATTCATTCTCTCCATATGCCCAAACCATCTTAACAAACTTCTTTTAATCTTCACTTTCACACTTTCTTTTGCACCACATTCTTTTCTTACAAAATCATTCCTCACCCTGTCACTCCGTTTTTTCCCAATCATACTTCTTAGAAAGTCCATTTCAACAGTATGGACTTTACTAATTTCACTTTCATTCACCGTCCAGGCCTCGCTTCCATACATCAAGGTGGGTAAAAGTATGCCACTGCGTACCGCCAATCGAGCATTTTTGGAAATGTTTTGATTTTTGGCGATACAAGCTGTGGCACCCAGTACACACCTGCCCTTCATTACTCTTCTTTCAAGTTCACCTGTCATTCTTCCATCTTTCTCAAACTTACTTCCCAAGTATACAAACTCATTTACCACATTAACATTCATTCCGTTTATTCTAAATTCGTAGTTCGTATTTTCTTCATTTCTTTCAAAAATCAAAACTTTCGTCTTACTTGCATTCAATTTCAAATAATTACCTAGCAGAGCTTCGTTCAATCTAGAGAGCATCGTTTGCAATTCTACTGCTGAGTCCGATACAAGAACAGCATCATCCGCATACAGTAGAACACTCACTTTGCCCTCTCCTATCATTAATCCACAATCATCAAGTCTAGCATCTCGAACACACTTGTCCATGACTATGTTAAATAGCCATGGGCTCATCACACATCCTTGCCTTACACCCTTAAAAACTTCAAACCATTCACTATACTCATCATCAATACGAACACATGCTGTACTATTTTCATAGTTTGCATGCACCGCACCTAGGAGAGCCCCATTCACTCCGTATGCTTTCAAAACATCCCATAACATACCTCTGTCTACTGAGTCAAAAGCCTTTTCCAGATCTACAAAGGCCGTGAACAGCTTCCGCCTCACCGACAATTGTTTTTCAACAAGTTGTCGTAGAGTAAAAATCTGATCAGCACAGCCTCTACCGGCCATAAAGCCGGACTGTATATCGGAAACCCTTTCACTAGTAGTCAGAATCACATTTTTTATAATCACCTTACAGAAGACTTTTCCTGGTATACTGAGTAGACTGATTGGTCTGAAGTTCTGACAGTCTTTTTTGTCCCCTTTACCTTTGTAAATGGGAACAATGACTGCCTTCCTCCAATCCATCGGTACTACTCCTGCATTCACACAAAGCTTACATAATTCGTACATCCAATCTATCACGCATTCACCTCCTGCTTTCAACATTTCACCATTTATTCCATCAAACCCAGCAGACTTTCCATTCTTCAAACATTCAATAGATACTTTTATTTCTTCTTTCAAAATCCTAAATTCATTCTCTTCTGTCATTTTTCTAAACAAAATTCTTTCGCCCCGACCAAAAATCCCTTCAAAATATTCTTTCCATCTCTTACATACTTCATCCTTCTCCCATACCATCTCACCAACAGCACTTTTGATTCCTGGGGTGGTCAATGCAGAATCTTTATTCCTATTGGCACCGACCCATCTCCAGAATTCCTTCCTACTGTCGGTGAAACTCCTGTTCATTTTTTCATCAATCTTTCTCTGTTCATTCGCTTTGCTTTCATAAACTACATTCTTCGCCATTTGCTTGGCTATCTTATATTCATCATTACAATAATTTTGAAAAATGAATACCTTTTTTTATTTTATATAATTACAGACTGATCCTTGACTGATAGGTTGGTATGAGGCTGACCCCCCGTGCTGTAAAAATTGGTTCACTTTTGCCAATGCCACCCCAGTTTTAGGGAAGGAGTTGCAAGGTTTATGTTTATGTGAGGTTTTTTTTATTTGTATGCACACATGCAGAATATGTAGGCGCGAACCTAAATGTGCCTGTCTGTGGGCATGCATTTAATATGAGCCTTAAATGTTAACATATCTTTGCAGCTTAGATTATAGATTATATACAGCAGTCTTGAGAAATTTTGAATTTCTACTGATTTTTTTTGGTATGTCCTGCACCAGGAGAACGTATTTCCGTAAAAATCTTGAAAAAAAAAACACACGAAAACAAGACTTTCTTTATGGACCTTCGGGCCTGCAAGAAAATAAAAAGGAATACGTTTTATATTTCATGTAAGGACAGCAGTTTTCCAATTATTTGACACAAAAAAAAAAAAAATTCAAAAGTTACGATACTCTACAAGAATCACAAAAAAATCTTGACATTGTTACTAAGTCGAAATGGGTAATCATAAAAGATGATCTCTTGATATGGCACTTTTAATTTCAAATCAATCTTTACGTGAATACAAATTGATTGGAATCAGTTAAGTACGTTTCAAAATTATTAAATGCCTTTCAAGTGTCACGTTCAGAGATAAGCCTTATCTTGGTGAATTTCACTTTGTTTAATATCGTTGGAATACAAATTGCGCTATGATTGGCTATTACTTTTGAGAGTGCAATCATACTAAGATAGCAAATGGCGTAAGATAACATAGACCATGCGCGGCATACAAATTTCATGTACAACGATACTCAACGTAACTAAGCTACACATATAGTGTAAGTAATTTCTTGGCGTGTTTTCCCCAAAGGGGTCGCATGTGGCGAGTGAACCCTTTTTATTTGTACAGATAAGGGGACTGGCCTTACTGACCATCTCAGTTGAAGTGAGAGTTTTCCAGTTTGCAAAGGTGGCTGGTACCTACTCATTTCTTGTGAGGCTGAGTAAATCTTGCCGGTATTTTATTTTCCGATTGATCCGAGATCTTGGCATGGAATACAAGCCCTCTACCAATTGAGCTATCGACAGGGTACACTCAACAAATTCAAGAAATAAAATGACATAAATTTTCACAGCTCCAAATAAAATGACTGTCATAATATAAATTATATATATCTGACATTTTTATTTTTTTGTGGTACACTCAATTTTTTTTTTAACCTTTTGCCGTTGCTAAAATTAGAAATACTTTTTTTTAAATGATACGCTCGCAAATATTTTAGATATTTTTTTATTGTTTTGGATATCAGAATAGTTATGAGGTGAAGTAATATTTCTATTGAAGGTTTTTACGGTTTTTCTATATATTCTATTCAAATATATTTTCTAGAATTTAATCAATACCAAATACCATGTTCCTTGCTTGATAACTTAGTGTGAGGGTGAATCCTCCATTCTAGAAAACCTTGATCCACTTTTGCCAATGCCACTCTGGTCTGGAGTTCATGTTTATGTGAGGCTTCGTTTATTTTATATGTACAAATGCAGCATGTGTAAGCGTAAACTTGCATGTTCCTGCTTGTGGGTATGCATTAAATATGAGCCTTCAATGTCAATATATCTTTTCAACTTAGATTAAAGACATAATATGGTATTTCGGCAAAAGCGTTATTTATAGTTATTGTTCCATACATGCACCGACTAATTTCATCTAGATTTCTCTTTACAATTTAAAGATAAGCATGGAAAATTGGTTTTGTAGAAAAGTGCGTAGCTTTTGTTAGGGTCCCGTTATTGCCTGCCTAGTTCATTGATAATAGTACATGTATGAGAAATTGTACTTACTTGTACTAAAGAACGTTTCCATGTATGTAGGTATGTTCATATTCACCCCCTCCCTTATTTGTCCCGCCTTTAATACAGCTCCGCATGAACACTTAAATGAAATGAGCGGATAATTGAGAAAACAAGGGGTAGTTTTCCTATTAGAGTTTTCCAGAATACTGACTCATACTACTTTCTTATTTTTTCATAGTATCTTAATATTTAAGTATCTAAAATCTATTTTGATTTGACTAATGAATCGATATCCTCCTTTTATCTCAAATCCTGAATAACCTGTTTTTTACAATGGGTTTGCTTATGTTCATTTGAGATGGGTTTTTATGTTGTAAATCCACATGTGGCATGTATAAGCGCGATGTATAAACGTGTCTGTTTTTGGGAATGCATTTGATATGTATCTTAAATGTTAAATATCTTTCAAAGTTATACATCGGTCGTCGGCTATCATCCAAGTCACGGATATCATGATCCAAGTCACGGATATTATAATCCAAGTCACGGATATTATAACCCTAGACACGGATATCATATACCATGTAACGGATACAAAAATCCAAGACACGGCTATCATTATGCGTGTCTGCTTGTGGGAATGCATTTAACATGAATCTCAAATGATACATATCTTTGCAGCTTAGATTTAGATTTAGATTTAAACTAAACATAAAATTGTCGGTATATTTCATTGATAATACAACAGAAAAGTGAAAAAATATTCCAAGGGGCCTAAAAGTCTTGTGTTTCATTTAATTTGGTTTCTTTGAAAGCAGCGCAGACGTCTCCGTCAGCCAGACGTCTCGGATGACAGCTCTCCTTGGAAAAAGTAACTGCATTTATTAGCCTCGGAGTGTTCCTTAAATGGCATATAAAAGCACTCCAATGCCGGAATAATACAGGGCGACGCAGATAATGGGATTTACGCACGATTCGATTACGTCAGAAGGACAGGGTTGCCAAAAAAACATTTCGTAAAACCCAGGTACAATGAATAGTACATTTATTTACTTTGATGTGGCGATTTTGAAAAAAAATATGGTACTCAAAGAAAATATCGACTTTCAAGTGGAAGTAGGGCAAGGAATAAGCGACGTTTTGGTCAAAAATGAGTTATGAATGCTATGCTACTTTAAAATTTTCCGCTCTATCTAATGCGCTAACTCCCATAGCTCTACGATCAGTAGCGGCTCTAGCTAAATCCTGGGAGAGGGGATGACCTTGTAAGATAGTCAGGTGCTCACCTGGCCATGCACTCCACCAGGGCACCAGCCCACACCTGGTCACCACCATACAGCACACAGGCACAGACACTACATACATATCACCAGGCTGGGCACTGTGCAGGTCCTCGCCTCTTACCAACTACTTTTTCTACATTTCTTTCAAATATTAAATCACGGCATTTATAGACCAAAATAGAAATCACAACACAATAATGCGAAATCAGAACAGTATCAACATAGGCGAAACTGTACGCAATCAATAATAACTGGCATTTGATAACTTAAAAACATTTCATTCAACAAGATTCTAAAGAAAACGAGATGTTTTCTCCTAAATTAGCTACCCATTTGGTAAGGAATTTCTGACAAATCGGACTTACGTTGCTTGAAAACGCGTCAGACTGAAAAAATATTATAAATTTTAGTGTAATATCACGTCACGTGCAGCCAACCGGGAAGCGTGTTCCCATTCCACAACGCAAAACGAATGTTCACTCACACATGCACACGGAAGTATTGCAGAGGAGTGAACCTAGCTGAAAACCAACTGTTATCAAATAGCTATATACTGGCACACAAGCAATTTAATGCACATACACAGTTATGAGTGTTGAAAATTGATAAATAAGACAGCTGGATTACATTTAATGAAAAGTTTTTTTTATTTAATTTCTATCTAAATGACTCTTGAAAATGACGACAGTCGAAAGTACTCGAGGATAAAATAACAAATTAATAAAAAAAAAAGAAAAATACTTACGTTTTATAAGAAATTCAATAGGTGAAGATGAATTTTCACTAAGTAAATGCACAAACCTTTATAAGTAAAAGGTATTTCGTTTCAGTGCATGTGTGACTGAACATTCGAGTTGCGTGGTGGAATGGGAACACGCAACCGGGAATCCCCGTAACACACAACAATAATATTACTTCTGATTTGTACCAAAGTGTTATAAGTATGTTGGTACGTACCTCGGTGACACTGGGCTCTTTCCCCGCCGGTCTGTGAAGACAGTTAAAGTGCGCATGCGCAAACGTATGTACTTGCTATGGACCCAACTCACAGATAAGCTCTGCTCACCCATACATACAAAAAAAACCATAGGGAACACGTTTGGTATCCCTTCGGTAGGACTTACAAAGTATATATACAGAGAAAGTGTGAAAGGAAAAATAAGTGAGGGACGATCGAGAAAAGACTGGAATGATCAGATTGAAGAGATTGTGATAGAATGAGTGACTTACTTACTATATAATACTTACAAAGTGGGTGTAAAAGAAGAAAATGTGTGAAAAAGGTTATGGATATGAATGAATTGAAAGAGGTATGTAAGGATGGGAAGAAATAGAGGCAACTCTGCAAAAGCTCTCACCTTCCATTTACGATTCCAAAGTGTTACCACTGGACTACAGACCGGACATATTATATTTTTCTACATGTTTTGTTACTGCTCGATTTTTTAATACAAAACCTGTAGGTTAATACGTACCGAACGTACTCGTACTGTATAGAAAAATCAATCTATTTATTAATCGAAACAATAATGGAAACATCTAGAAAATAAAATTTAATGAGTTATAATAATATCCCTATATAGAATGCATTGTTTGCACTTCTCTTGTTATTACCAACAAACGATTCTCACCGCTCTTGTTCAGCTGCTGCAACGGGTTAACAAAAAATAACTTCGAGTGGCATCCCTGTTATTGTGGTGAAAACTGTAGAGCGAATGGAATGGCTACAAGTACACCGAGTTTAAAACATCGCGTGAACACCCTCAACAGAAATGTATGGAAGAAACAACAGCGCTCCTAGCGAGTGTTAAGCTTTCATAGATATTTCCTAGGTATAAGATCAAAAGCAGTTATACTAGGGATATCTGAGAGCGGAAGAGATCCAGCCATGAGGGGGGGGGGGGTGGATGGGGGGGATGAAAAAAGGAGGGGCAGGGGTGTAAAGCGTTCTGTCACCAAGGTATACTTATGAACCTATGAATGTCCGAAGTTTCAGTGATTTCTTTGAACAGGTGTGCAAACTTCTTGTCGCATTATCCCCGAAGGGTCTCGCATGTGGCGAGAGGAAGCTATTTATTTTACAGGTAAGGGGGCCGGCCTTACGTCAGCCACTTCAATATAAGTGGGGGTTTCCCAGCTCCCGCTAGGGGCTCTGGGGTCGTTTCTTGTGATGGCTAAGTAAACCTCACCGGTATTTTATTTTTGCTTTTGAAATAAACACCGAAACGGAAAATCATTTAAATGGCATCCTCAGTGCAATGCGAACCCAAGCTCACGACATGGAATGCAAGCACTCTACCCACTGAGCTATCGGAAGGACAAAAAATATGAAAAACAATTAAATACAATAAAATTACAGTGCAGAATCTAGTTAACATATAGCGACGTTGTAAACAAATTGACTGAATATTCAAATGCATATTTCTCGAGCGATACTTTGGTAGTGAACTCAACACTACAGGAGTTTCGGTAGTTGGAGTAGTGGTTAGCGTACGTGTGTGCGTTATTATATCACGCCTGCAGCTCGGGCTCGATTCCCCGTAAGCGTAATTACTTGCAGCTGAAACGCTTCGGTGTGAACAGCGATTCAATTTAACTTCCATGCAAGTCAATACAAGTTAATCGATTCCTGAAAACCGTATTACGTACGTATTAACATCAACTTTGTATCCTGCGGGATGCTGCGTTATGTATCTATGTATCTGTAAGCTTCAATCTAAGTTGCAAATATAATATGACGTTTTTACTGGGTTCTCTTTTAATTAAACTGCAATTATTTATTTTAACAGAATTTACTTTACACAATTTAGTTCACAATTTAACCCTTTGATTTCAAGCTCTGGATTTCGATCGTCGCGGCTCAATGTTTTATTGACATCTGCCTGCACACGATTGCCGCCCACATTTACACTCGTTCATACGGACATGCGGACGATTCTCGACTGTTATCGAACATAGTGGATGATTCCAACACCAGAGCGTTCCACCAGCGTGATAAGAATCACGTATACACTAATAGTACCAGGGATTAAATTAGTGCTGTGGATGCATGTACAGTCGCATGAAGGTAGGTACTCCAAGTTCGGAGTTTGTAACACTATCATCATCATACTAGTGCTAGACTGTTCTATGCATGCGTGTACAGCCGCACCTAGGTACTCCCAAATTCCTAGCAATATGTTACATTTAAGATTCATAATACATGCATTACGATAAAACGTAGGCGCTCGAATTTCTGTTATTAACACTAACGCTGGTTCGAACCCGGCCTGCTTCATGTCCTACCGACAATAACTTCGATCTTGGTGTCATTGGGTAGTTATCCATTAATAAACTGATTAATTAAAAATATTGCACTATTATTTATTAATTGATAATGTCTATACCTGTTTCTGGCAAGGCAAAATTGGTTGGTGAATTGCATTCTTCTTCACAAATCTATTTGAAAACCAAGTCATTCACAACTTTACCCCTTTGATTTCCTATTTATCCTTCTATCATCTCCTATCCTCCTTTCTATCTATCTATCTATCTATCTGTCTAATCATCTTTTAGCTTTTTTCACTATTTGGACTCACGTAATTGAGCAGACGCTGACAAAGGGAATTCTCACTGAGATAGAGATTCCTCAGTTAACGCTGATTCCGGAATATCGGCAATTAGGATTTTTTGCTTTCGAGAGCCTTTTATTATTATTTTTATTTCAAAACTAGTGTTTTTGCAGAAGTAATAATCTATTGAATACAGAAAATGTGGATATTTTAAAAGCTGATGACGCAATCATTTGATTTATTTGTTATTATACTTCTTTGTTGTATGTATGTGTATCTATATGTAAGGAGAGAAATTATTTTTAAATTATATATCTAATTGAACGGTTTTTGTGTGTGTCACATCTCAAGGGCCACTTTGATGTGAAACAGGAAAAGTGAAGTTTCAGTTAAGAGTAGGCAGCAATATGTTGACGTATAGGTCACTGTTATATGGCCGAGCGGTAAGGCGTCAGCTTTCGAATTTGCGTTATCGAAACAAGCGCAAGTTTGAACCCCGCCTACGCCGTGTCCGACAGTAACTTTAACTCTGGTGTAACAGATGTCATTAATAATTCATTAAATATCTTTTTCTGGCCTATATGGTATATTTACAAATCATGATTGAATTTCAAGCTTAATATAAGAAATAAGACGAACCGTTCTGGGAGAACTTAAATTATTATCGACGTTTCATTGGCGATGTAGCCTACGTTTTCAGGAGGCACCCTCTCTGCACTACGATTGAGGATGTTCTTAACCTAAGTTTTTAGTAACCAATGACAAAATATTAGTTAGCTTTTCCCCCTTACACTTTACAGCTCGAAACTGTGACGTCATTTTTTGGTTTTTGTTTTACATCAATTGTGCCAACTGCATTATGTTTTATCAATCATCATTTAATGTAAATAAAAACTAAGTAAAATATACAATATAATCTAATGATTATATTAAATTCTCCATATCGCATAAATAACTAATAATATTGTTGATTTGAATATCGCTTATTCACATTTCATAATACTCAGCGTTGGATTTTATTATCAAAACAACAACTGACACAAATAAGTCATACATTATTTTCTTTGTCTACAAACAAAGAAGGAAATCACATCTTTATATAATGGATACAAAAATATTAAAAGGAAAAAATGAGAATCTAAAAATTAAATTATCTTATATATCGGTCATAATTAATTTACTTGAAGATTAATTTTTAATGAAAAAATAAAACACAAGGTTTTTCTTCATGAGTTGATTTGTTTCCTTTGCACAAAACTCCAATCAGATAAATATCAAAATCAAGTGTGATTTCTCCCAACAAATCAAAAATTTTGTTGCATGTCCGGTCGATAGCTCAGTTGGTAGAGTGCTTGCATTCCATGCTGTGAGCTCGGGTTCGAATCCCACCGAGGGTTTCAGAAATGATTTTCTCTTTCGGTGTTTATTTCAAACCCCAAAATAAAATACTGGCAAGGTTTAAATGAGTACCAGCCCTCTCGGGACCTGGGAAACTCCCCACTTACCTGTAAAAATAAATAGGTTCACTTGCCATATGCGACCCCTTCGGAGATAACGCGGCAAGAAATTACACTATATGTGTAGCTTAGTTGCGTTGCGTTTTTTATGTACCTACGTAAATCAGCTGATGTACAATATCTTTCCTGTTCAAATTCCATCATATTATGTATTACCCACTTCGGAGAAATATTTAACCGAGGTCCCTACCAGAATGAAGCAATCAAATTTGATGTGTCAATCAAATATTGATTGGAGGTTGCTGCAACAGGCCCTAACAGTACACATTTTAGTCATCCGTTGAACCCATGCTTTGACAAACTAATGATGCACTTGTATGAAAATCTGTCAATCCAAGACGGCCGCAAGTGACAAAATTAGTCTGGTGGTAGCGCTTCAGACCCGTAAATGGAAGGTCATAGGTTCGAATCCCGGCGGAGTACAAAAATTATACCATTTATATTTTCAAATATGCTCTTTGCTGCGTTGAAAAATTCATATACATTTATCAGCTGATTAGTCTTCATACCATTATTACCGATATTCGGTAGGTAAGAATGACCATGGTGATGAGACTTCCAGCCCAGGCGTCATTAGATTGTCAAAGCGTGGGCTCAACGGACGACTAAAATGTCTAAGAATAGCACCGTAAGTATGTAAGGATAGAAATAAGTAGAGTAGACTCTGCAGAGGTTCTGGCCTATAGTGGAACAGTGAGAGCGTTACAGTTATATCATGATACCAGATCATAGATCATAAACTATTTCACAAATTTGTCAAAGATGTTCATTTCCCATTCGACAGATTCCTCTTTGAGTTCTCAACGTTCACACAGACTAAATTAATAATAATATAACCAAGTCACAGCATCACCTGTGTAGTTTTACGTAAGCGTTATACCATAAAATGTACGTAGACTTTAACGCTCGACAGTTGCGTTGCTTCAGTTTCAATACATTCTTCGGTTAAACGATATGGTTGAGTGTTCAAGCTCGTTAACAGTTTGTTCCATCAGTGCTTGTTTGGTTTATCTACCATTCGATTCAAAGATGACCAACCTAATCTGCCTGCCTTTTTTGTTTACACAGCCTTCAAAAGAAATGAGTACCAGCCCCCTCGGGAGCTGGAACTTCCTCCCCCCCCTTCACTGAAGTGGTTGTCGTTAGGCCGACCCCCTTACCTGTAAAAATAAATAGGTTCACTCGCCAAATTCGACCCCTTCGGGGATGACGCGGCAAGAAGTTACACTATATGTGTAGCTTAGTTGCGTTTTTTAGTTGCGTTGCGTATATTTTAATGAATTGTTAATTTATAATTACCCAATTACCCTGTTAAACCAGAACAAAGTTATGGTTAAATGACCCAAGCGGGGATCGAACCTGCGTTATTCTATTCCAAATACCCTAGAAAGATCAACCACTTGAACCCTCAGCAACAACACCGATCAGACCTTTCGATGAAATTTTCTTGAGAATCACATTCTACACAATCACAGCTTAGAAAAAAAAGCAAAAGACGATAATGTGAGGGTTGTTCTTAACATATTCAAAATAATTAGGTTGGTTGGAATAACGGTCGTTTGACATATTTACAACAATAATAACTACACAGTTAAAATTTTCTAATCGTATATTACACGAACCGTAATAAGAAAACTTACTTGTATTCATCCTCAGTCGTCGTGCAGAGAAGGTGTCTCCTGAAAACGTTAGCTACGTCTCTAACGATACGTCGAGAATAATGTAAGTTCTCATATAACGGTTCGTCTAATATCCGATTAATAATTTTTAACTGCGTAGTTATTATTGTTGTACATATATTCAAAACCAATTTCCAGTATTTACAAGGCACATTGGTCCAGTACACAGACAAAAATTGATCACGTGAAATCACCTTGGTTGGAGGTAAGACAAACAAGCACCATGGGGTCGAGTTTACGTCTATAATTGCATTGTCTCTGGATGTCATATGCAAAGCGATGCGGTGCACGGGTGTGCGGTTGGAAGGTCGGATCCTGGTGCGACCGCATTTCCATAAATTGTTTAGTGCAGTATAAATTACCCGCGGCCCCTTCACGTGGGACACGCTGGTCTGTCGGAAATCACAATACCGGTGTGTGTTTGTGGGTAACTGTGGAATCTGACTGCAGCATGTGCCACTAGTCATATCAATAAGCTGAGAGTGGAGGCAGGGAATTTAGGTAGACTATTATTTGCGTACAATCGACTTAGACTTGGGGAAAAATGTGATGTAACTTTGCCCGTGTAGAGACAGGATGGAGAGACATAAATTCAATGCAAAATTATGTTGCCAGTATGAAACGATACCAAAGCGTTAATCTAATCTAATCTAAGCTGCAAAGATTTATATCATTTAAGATGTATATTAAATGCATTCCCACAAGCAGACATGTATAATTTCGCGCTAACACATGCCGTATGTGGACCTACAATATAAAAACCCAATCTCAAATGAATATAAGCCCTGCAACTCTTGCCGTCCTTCCCTGAAACAGGGGTGCCATTGGCAAAGTGAACCATTTGATACAGTATGGGTGGTCAGCCGCATACCAACCTATAAGTCAAGGAACATACACGACAAATTTCATTTTTTTTAAATCAATAAATAATAATATATATGGACATCAAAAACTAAAACGTAAAACCAATTTCACTTTAATAAACCCTAGCCGCCAACATTACAGATCAACCGCCATTTCTTTCTATCCTTACATACTTCTTTCATTTCCTCCAGGGTCATAACCTTCTTCATACAAGCTCTTCTTTTATTATGACTCTGGATATTCCATTCACGTACTGCATTTTGCCAAGCCGTTAACTTCTTCTTCTTTTTGTGCCACTTCTATCGAAGATCGGCGATCATCATGGCTAATTTGACTTTAGATGCTGCGGCTCGAAACAGGGACTTGGTGCTTCTGCCGAAACACCCGTTACCTTCGGTTAGAAAAAATCTCTGATGATGGTAAACTTTTTTTTTATTAACTAGGGGTGACGTCACATAGCCGTATGATTATTTTATTGTGCTATTTAATTTCAAATTGGCGCGGAAGTAAAGAAAAACAGCTATAAGTATAAAATAAAGATAAAATATAAATCTTTAATAAGCCAATACCTTACTTGTTTTTGTCGATTTTTAACTCAAACATAAAAAAAATCACAAGGAAAAAATATTCGTTATAGTTGAGAGGAAAATGGGCTGCGATTTATTTCCATAATTTTGAATGGTCTAAAATTTTTCTAGGAAAACAATTTTCCTAACACAAATAGATACAATTTTTGTAGATAAATTAAGCCTATGGTAATTTTTATTCTCCTATGAGATATTTTTTTCTACCATGCGTAAAAAATTCTTACACCAAGTAAGCCCCAAAAATATATGGAGTACCTACATTGTTCTTTATACTTGCGTATGTTATTTAGAAAATAATTCTCAATACAAAACATATTGACATTGGCTCATATTAAAAAGTGTTTGATTTCATAGAAACATTGCCCTGGTGCGCTAGATAAAATGTATCCACATACAAATTCAATACATCACCGATTATTATATGCAAATATTATTATTTTATCAAATCATGTGTCACCGCCTTATCTTATTTAGTATTTGACAAGCCATACAATTATTCTGTATGTTACCATCGAGTGTTGATCACGTATCGCCTTTTCTATATACACATCAAAAAATGTATTTAAAAAGTTTACTTTTGATTCTTGTGATTTGGGGTGTTGAGATCAACGCGAATAGCAGACACAGACATTCTTGCTATTCCGATGCGAGATATTTCTGTGGTGAAAAAAACAATAAAGATTTCAATTCAACTCTAACATGCACATCAGCTATGGGAGCGTTCAACAAAGACCCACAATTGGGAAGGTATTGGGACGCATCAAGATCCATGGAAAAGCTGGGAGCTGAACACATGGAACTATCGATGAACTACCTCAAGAAGGCAATGATGATGAGCAGATACAACAAAGAAAGGAAAGGATTCAAAAGCTTGTACAGAAAATTGAGCGATGAAAATTGGGAAAAGGCAATTGAAATCATGAAGTATACAAACAAGCGAGGAGGCGACTTCAATCAGAAATACCCTTCGGAAACTTTCAGTGAAATTGAAAGTACAAATGTTGTCAACAGTGAATTGGCTTCGATTGCTGACGCATTGGATAGGCAGAAACTTGTGGCTAGGAGCACGTTTGAAGTGCATGCTAGCATGGAGTCAGACCCTGAGGTTCAGGATTTCTTGGAAGACAAGTTTGTGCATCAGCAGGCAAAGGTCATAAGGGATCTGGCTGGTTATAGAACTTCTCTTGGGAATATGCTGGATCAGCCTGCATCGGCTGGGACGACTCCGTTGGCCATTTATTTCTTCGATGAATATCTATCAAGTCTATAAAATGGTTTCACGATTTAAATAAAGTAATTGAACTTGTTTCCTGTTCACCAATTAAAGTTTTAAATAACGTCTGTGTATCCACTGTTTCTAAATATCCTATTAGCAATGTTGCAAAGATATATTATCATTTAAAATTCATATTTAATGCATGCCCACAAACAGACACGTATAAATTCGCGCTTACACATGCCGCATGACGTGGACTTACAACATAAAATCCCAATCCCAAGTGAACATAAACCCTGCAACTTTGCCGACCTTCTGATAAACATGGGTGATATTTGTTAAGTGAACCATTTTTTATAGTGTGAGTGGTCAGCCTCATACCAACCAACAAGTCAAGGAATAGAACAAGTTTGATAATGAATATTGTGGCGTTACAATTTTTAAACTAAATTACAAATTTCAGCACTAACTTCATAAATCCATACACAATAATGATTTTGGATTCAAATCCCTGCTTGCTATTTAAAAAAGCAAACGTTAAAAGTCCACTAATAAGCTTTAATGTAAATTTGAATTTTTTTGATTAAATGAGTTTTACAACAAATAAAAATATCAGTAAAATAAAATTGTGTTTTCTTTTCAAGTTTTTTTTTTAAATAGAGTTGTACAATGTTTCCAATGAAACATTTCATAAATTATGTTTGAAATGTTTTAACTTATTTCTTTGTGCAAGATATGAGAGTTTCAAACACGTTTTTCCAAGTAAAATTATTTTCATACTTATTTTTTTTTTTCAAAATTTCAAGAAACTTGATTCCCAAAGTTCAAATCTGTGTTTTATTTTTACATTCTGTTTTCAGAATTAATCTTTATCGAGAATTATAAGAAAAAACTGATTTGGTCTATGTGTATACTATTTGCTATGCGCGAGAATAATGGTAGGGGATTGTAAAAAAGGAAAGAAAAAATTATTGTTAAGAATGAAAAGAATAAAAGTGGAAAATTTGAAAGATGACAAGGTGCAAGATGAATATCAAAGTGAGATTGCCAAAAGATTAAATATGGATGAACTACAAAAAATGAAAGATGAAGGATGTGTGGAAAAAGTGTGGCAAATGATGAAGAAAGAACTGACCGAATCTGCTAGAATGACATGCGGAGAAACAAATGTTGGTAAGAAAAAAGGTGATGCCTGGTGGAACGATGGAGTGAAAGAAGCAGTAGAGCAAAAGAAGGAAGCGTATAAGAAATGGTTGAAAGATAAAGGTAATTTGAATTTGGAAATGATGTATATAAGGGCAAAAATGAATACTAAAAAGCTTGTGTATGAAAGTAAGATGGAATTAGAGAAGAAAAATAATGAAAGGGCACAGCAGGACTTCCACACCAACAAAAAAATGTTCTGGAGTTGGGTTCGGAATAATAACGAAAGTGTGGGAGCAACAACTCCGGGCATAAAGAATGCGCAGGGAGTCTTGCTGTGGGATGAAGACGATGTATGTAACAGATGGAAAGAATACTTTGAAGAAATATTAGGACAGGGCGAAAGAAATTTATATGAATGTGACCCTACAAACGAAAGTAATGAGGATATTTTGAAAGAGGAAATAAAAGCAAGCATAAAAGAGCTGAAGAATGGAAAGGCTGTAAGTATGGATGGATTGAATGCCGAGATGTTAAAGGCAGGAGGAGAATGTGTGGTAGAGTGGATGTTTGAATTATGCAAGATGTGTATGAAAGACAGGGTAGTACCGATGGACTGGAGAAAGGCGGTCATTGTCCCTATTTACAAGGGTAAAGGGGACAAGAAAGACTGCCGTAACTTTAGGCCCATTAGTCTCCTTAGTATACCTGGGAAAGTCTTATGCAAAATTGTCATAAAAAAAGTGAGAATGGCCACCGATCACAGGGTCTCTGATATTCAATCTGGTTTTATGCCAGGACGAGGTTGTGTGGACCAAATCTTTACTCTCAGACAGATTGTTGAAAAACATCTGGCTGTGGGGAGGGTGGTCTACGCAGCCTTCGTGGATCTCGAGAGGGCCTTTGACTCGGTGGACAGATGTATGTTGTGGAATGTTCTCAGGAAGTACGGTGTGAATGACAACCTTCTGAATGTGATACGTGCCATCTATGAAAATAGTTCGGCATGTGTAAGAGTGGATGGGAGATATAGTGACTGGTTTGATGTATATAAGGGAGTGAGGCAAGGCTGCGTGATGAGTCCATGGTTGTTTAATATAATCATGGACAGTTGCATAAAAGAAGCTGGAATATCAGAGAGCGGAGTGAAAGTGGGTGAAACAAGAGTTGGAGTACTTCTTTATGCTGATGATGCTATAGTTTTAGCTGACTCGGCGGAGGAACTCCAAGCGATGTTAACCAAACTGAATGATGCGTTTTGTAAAAATAGCTTGAAAGTGAATGCGAATAAGACAAAAATATTAGTTTTTGACAGGAATGAAGTATGTGAGGAACTTACAGTTAATTTGAATGGGAAAAAAGTTGAAGTAGTGAATGAGTTTGACTATTTAGGAAGCAAGTTTGAGGCGAATGGTAAGATGACGAAGGAATTAGAGAAGCGTGCCATCAAAGGAAGATGCGTGATAGGAGCGTTTGGTAGAATAGCGAAGAATAAAAGGATACCAAAGAAAATGAAAATGGCGGTACACAATTGTATATTGTTGCCGACCCTGATGTATGGAAGCGAGTCATGGACGGTGAATGAAAGAGAAGTAAATAAGGTATGCACCGTAGAAATGGCTCATTTGAGAAGTATGACAGGAAAAACACTGAAAGATAGAGTGAGAAACGAATGGGTTATGAATGAATGCGGAGTAAAAGAAAGCGTGAAAGTGAAAGTTCAAAGAAGTGTGATGCGATGGTTTGGACATATTGAAAGGATGAATTAAGACCGACTGACAAAAAGAGTGTATAAAGGGAATGTAATAGGTAAGCGTGGAAGGGGAAGACCTAGAAAAGAATGGATTGATCAGATAAGTGAGATTGCGAATGAATGGAATTTACAGAGTGGAAACAAGAGAAGAGCATGCATGAAAAGAGTGATGAAATTAGATGAGATGAAAGAAGTATGCAGGGACAGAGTCAAGTGGAGGCACTTATGTGGAGGTACTGACCACCCCTAGAGGAATGGCGGCAGGATACAAGACAAGACAAGACAAGTATGATCGAAAAAAAAATGTTACTTTAAATACTATTCAAATAATAATAGATTTTGTAGGGTTTGTGTATTAACACAGTAAAAATTCATTTTGTTTAAAAACATTTTTTTTTTCTAAAACGTAGTTTTATTTTCCCAATAATATTTTCTACCTCAAGCACTTTCAACCTTCAATACTCAGAGACTTTGACCTTCAAGACTCTTGATAATGACCTGAGTATTGAAGGTCGAAAGTGCTTGAGGTAGAAAATATTATTGTGAAAATAAAACTACGTTGTAGAAAAAAAAAAAATTATTTTTAATCAAATAATACCTAATATTTAAAAAAAAAATCATATTAATTTCTCAGCATTTCGCATTATTTACTTGACTAAAGGTAAAGTTTACATTCAGAGTTTTCTGTTGTTGCCGAAATATACAGCTGAGGATTTTCATAATAATGTGTTTATTTGTCTGCCCCCCCATACGAGTGGTGATTTAATCATTTCCGCCATAGCGCTGAAAATGTTCACCCAAGCCAAAACTGGGATCAGTGAGGCGGCGAAAAATATAACTGAAACTCCAAGTATGTAACATTACGTTTCAACACAACGAAAAGAGTATGAAAATAAAAACGTACAATAAGAGGCACTATTTTGGTTTGTATGTTTTTTTTTGAAAACGTTATGTTTGCGTTAAAACGTAAAATTTTATACTGAATATGTGTGGAATAAGTGTGTTCAAACTACCAATGTATACTTGAATATTTTCATAGAAAAATGTCCAAAAATGTATCTTTGTGATGTAGTTTTTAATCTGTGAGGTATTTTTTTTGCGTTTTTTTTTTTACGTACGTTTTTAATTACGTATGAATGTGATTTGTTTAACAAAAAGTATCAATAAATAGTATGATTAATGAAATTGTTAAATGTGAACAAAATATTTTTTTTTTTTTTTTTTTCAAATGTTTGCATTTTCCAACCCACAGCAATTTTTAAGCAAAATTTTAATGATCTTTTAAACGTGTATTTACTAGGGATGAGCCAAAGTTGGTTTTACATTCAGTTAAACCGAATTTTGGCAGCTTGAACCGAACTTCAGAATTCAGCCGAAATTCGGTTCAAATGCCGAACACACGGTGTAAGAAAAAGTAAAATAAAATGCCTTCTCACCATTTTGACTGTTATGATTGGATGGCATACTCGTATTATCTTTAATAACCGCAAAATAAAAATTAGACCTTTATATACTCATGCAGTCATGGTCATTTATTTTAGTAGGAACATGTGAACATTAACTTACATTTTGATAATAATTAAATCTTCTTCTACTCCGTTACATAGATATCAGATTGAAACAAAAATGAAATAAATTTAGAATTCTTCTAACTAAAACAGTAACTAGAAACTTTAATGCGTAACTTTATTACCTTTTTTTACCGAACCGAAGTTTGGCCGAATTTTTCATTTTAACCGAATGTTCGGCCGAAGTTTGTATTCGGTTTAAACCACATTCGGTCCATCCCTAGTATTTACATTTGGAAGATTCATTTTTATTTAAATAAAACAAAAATGAATATGTCTTTTTCTTCGCTTTTATTATTTTATCTCGTTGTTTTTAATCTTGTCATTTTCTAAAGAATGACAATTTTGTTTCGACATCTAGCCTGTTTGCTAGGGAAAAGATATAGTACAAGTATTTTGTTATTGGTTAAGGACGGTAGTCCCATACATACAAGACTGACATTTGCTCACCGAAAAAAAAATTAAATTAAAAAAATGTTCCGACAAACTGTGTCTTTTATAAAAAAAAAATTGACAAATATAGGGAAAACAACATTTGCTTTAAAAAATGGTTGCTGTTACAGTATCGCCCCTGAGTGCTTGTTTGTCTTATATCAAACAAAAGCAATTTCATATGAGCAATGTTTGTATGTGTAATGGACCGAAGTGTCTTATGAAAACTAGAAATTTATTCTTAAAATATTGCAAACAGCTCATACCTTATTGTTTTTTACGTTTTTGCTTTAGCTCAGATTGTGTAGAATGTGATTCTTACGAAAATTTCATTTTAATATCATCTTTGAATCAAATGGTAGATAAGCCAAACAAGCACCGCGGGGACGGTATGTGGATCTGCAGTATAGTACGCCACTGTTAAAACAAAGTGTTTGCTAAATCACTTGATAATATTCACATTAAAATCCCTTGTTATTCAGAGTCCGTCGTTTACTTATTTCTCACTCACTAAGACAAGATTATCTCTGAATTAAAGAAACTTAAAGAAATTTAGTAAATAACTTTGAATGGTTAAAGTTGTATCAATGAAACTAAGAGTTAATCTTGAGTAAATAAGTGGATAGTGATGTCTATGAATAACTCTGTTTGTTCAGAGTCGAAGCGGTCACGGCTCATAAACCACGTCCGCTATTTGCCCTGAGCCTCAAGTATAAAAAAAAATATGTTAAAAACTCAACAAAAGCGTTTTTAAAAATATATATGTAAACCAAAACGTTCATAAGAGGCGCTCTTTTACTTTCCAAAAAATTCAGAAAAAAGTTTAAACTACTAGCTTCTACGCTTCTACGACACGGACCACTAGTCGTAGAACAACCAGTACCCGAAGTATAAAACTGTATTCTAGACTCAACCATAGACTTTTTTGAAGATTGTATGGAAACTAAAACAGCGCTTTTAGTGAGAGGCTTACATTTCTATACATTTTTTGGTGAGACACTATTTTTGAGTTTAAACGTAGAGTTTCCAACTTGGAGTACAGGCTTTATGAAAACAACCAGCTTTGCCTCCAACTCTTCATTTCTTTCCCCTTCTGGAGCCGAGGTTATGAATGGATATGTAAATTTTTCCTAGCAAGTTCCGAAGTAACGCTGGAGCGGAAATTTTTATTGCAAGGAACCAACTTTGAGTTTCTTTTTTTATTTTGACATTCCAGACTTTTGTAATTTACGATCTTCTTTTCTTGTGTTAAACAATTGTTATTTGTTTTCCCATTTTTTTTTGCTTCCCCTGAAATAATTAAAGTGCTACGAAATATAATAGATAGACCAGGGCTGGAATTCTTACCTATCGAATATCGGTAATATTTGTATGAAGATCTGCCAATCCAAGATGGCTGCAAGTGAACAGCCGATTAGTCTTCATACAAATATTACCGATATTAGGTAGGTAAGCATTACCGTGGTGATGAGACTTCCAGCTCAGGTCTCAACGACCGTCGATAGATCTTACCGCATCTATTTGACGATAATACGAAATAAAACATGACGGCGTATCAACACTTTAAACAACGATGAGTTGTTCACTCATGCCATGTTTTATTTCGTCCTATCTTAAAATAGATATGGTAAGATCTAGCAATAATTGAAGAGAATTTCATTCCTGGAAGGCAAAAAATTAAATGGATGGACGGTGTCGAGGCAGATGTAGCCAAAGTAAAGATGTAGACAGTTGGGGATGTAAGAGATTATTGGCTTCCACAACGCAACTAAGCTACACATATAGTGTAGCCCCTCGCGGTGTTGTCCTTGAAGGGGTCGCATGTGGAGAGTGGAGATTATTTTTTTTACAGGTAAGGGGGGCAGCCTAACTCCAATTGAAGTGGTTGGTGTAAGGGGGGGGTTTCCCAGCCCGCGAGTAGGTTAGCACTCATTTCTTGTAGAGGCTGAGTAAACCTTGCTGGTATTTTGAAATAAACCCCGAAACACTAAATCGCTTCTGACACTCTCGGTGCGATTCGAACCCAAGTTCTCGGCATGGAATGCAAGCTCTCTACCAACTGAGCTATCAACCGAATTTTGGAGTTTTCCATTCAAAATAATACGACTTATATTTTAATGTTTATAATCTATAATCTATAATCTAAGTTGCAAGGATATATTCATTTAAAGCTCTCAGATGTATGCCCACAAACCAACAAGTGTAGTTCGCGCTTACAAATGCTGAAAGTGTACTTACAAATAAAATCCAAACCTCAAATGAACATAAGCCCCACAACTTTTACCGACCTTCCCTGAAACAGGGGTGACATTGGCAAAGTGAACCATTTTTTACAGTATGGGTGGTCAGCCTCATACCAACCTATAAGTCAAGGAATATGAATAATAAATTACATTTAAATATAAAAAAGAACAAAACCTTACACAAAAAGTCGAAAATTTCCTATGCAAATATTTAATAATTGAATATAAATAAAAACTATAAATCATTCTCTGTTTCTATCATTTCAAAGTATCAATTTACGTAATAAAGGGCACTGTAATCATTGTTTTTGTATGTACATACCGGTCTATCTGTATGTCATTATGATAATACATACTCCGTGTTTGTGGGAGCACGTGAGGTATCATGTATGACATATCGAGTGACACAAAGTGACAGGAATATATCCATCTCTCTAAGTGAAAAGGACAATAGACTCTTCGATAATGCCTCACCCATATACTCTGGTATGTACTTGAAATATATATATGTGGATGCATGCATACCCGATTAATATACAGGTAAGTATTTCCTTCATAATAATCTCTTTGAAATGTAAAAATAGTAGTAACTTATATTAATGCAATTATTAGGATGATTTATTTGGTGAACGCTGTTTTTGTGTTAATCACACCTCAAGAGCCCTCTGCAAGCTTGGTTGTCGCTATAGAAAGCAAGCGCCAATTCTAAAGCCAGACCTAGTTGTTGTAAGGCTGTACACTATATGTGTAGCGTAGTTGCGTTACATATGATCCCTTCGGGGGCAAAGCGACAAGAAGCTACACTATATATGTAGCTTAGTTGCGTTGCGTTACATATAATCCTTTCGCCTTTGCGGATAAAGAGGAGGTTGCGTTTTTTGTTGCATCTAACCAACAAAGTTTGCTTTAACGCGTCTAATTTTTTGTAACACCAGCCTCTTTAAATGTAAAAATAAATAGCTTTAACTCATCACCTACGACCGTTTTGGGGACAAAGTAGCAAAATATAGCACTATATGTGTACCTTAGTCGCGAGATATTTTCATTAAATCAAGAAAGTTTTTTATAAGGAATCCCATGCGGGAGTCTCCTTAATTTTTACAGAATCTAGCGGTCTATGACACTTGTTTTATGACATGCTGCTGTAGTGGTTGTCGATGTCCGGATCTTTTCTATCAGAGCTGTTAGCTGCGTACTGTTGTGTTGTGTGTTGTGTTGGCTTTGTTTTGAGACACTGAAAGGAATTTTTCTTTTTACGCCTCTGATTTTCTCGCAGTAAAATTTAGGTAAACTTCAAACATTGTGTGAACATAGTAGGGGGTGCAATGTGCATATGATAAAACCTACCCTTGTATCGTCTCCCTAACGATTCGATACTGTTGTCAGGCTACCAAGGTTCAATAATGAGTTTCAGATCGACGTCCATACGATGGCTTGTGTATCTACTCCACAGGGGCGTGCATCCCGTACAGGCACATGCGCCTAATAGGTAGGCAATATATGGTAAAATAAACATTTAAACTTGATATTCAGATTTAAAATTAAAAATATAATTTCGATTGGAGCCATCGTTAGGACTTCAGTCAATTTAAAATGAGTTTTTTAAGAGGAATGGGAGAAAATGTTTATTCTGAAATGGATTTGCCTGTACTCTATGCACGCGCCTGCTTGTGTATCCACTCCAAGTATAAAACATAACGTCAGCAACTCAACATTAGCGTTTCACCAAAAAATAGAGATGCCATGAATGTGACTAACGTGCCTAAGTTACACATATAGTGTAACTTCTTGTCGCGTTATACCCGAATGGTTTCGCATAATATGGCGAGTTAAACCTATTTATTTTTATAGGAAAAAGGGCCGGCCTTACGCCAATGACATCAGTTGTAGTAGGGGTTTCCCAGCTCTTGAGGGGACTGGTACTCATTTCTGGTGAAGGCTGTGTAAGCCTTGCCGGTATTTTATTTTGGTCCGAAAACGGGAAATCATTTCTGACAACCTCTGTGGGATTTGAAACCGGGCTCTCGGCATTGGATGCAAACGACAGTAACTTCTTATCGCGTTGTCCTCAAAGAGATCACATGTGGTGTGTGAAATCTATTTAGTTTCACATTTAAGGAAGCCGGCCTTGCGCCAAATACTTCACTTGAATTGAGGGGTTCTCAATTTCGGAGACCAACTGAGCCATCGACCGGACTAAAATGTATGAAAACTAAAACTCTCGCCAGTTTCGTAGTATACTCTACGGTTGAGTTTTGACGCATAGTTTTAGGCGATGGCATGGCTGGTGCAGCAATTTGGTGAGGGAATTTGGCACATGGTGAGACATAGGGAAGAGTGCCAAGAGAGCCGGAGTGCCGCTGCAAATGGGAAATGTTTGTAAATACGCCGTTCAAGATGGCCAAAGTGCCGTGGTAATGGGCGCCATTGTGAGGGTGCGAAAATTTAAATATTGCCTTGCACTAACTGCGAAGGCGACCTCTTAGATTTTAAAAACAAATGAAGAATATTATTGGGATAAAAATGAGCACACCAAACATTCATATTTGTGAGTCCCTGTTTCGAGCCGCAGCATCCAAGGTCAAAATAGTCATGATGATCGCCGATCTTCGATAGAAATGACATCAAAAGAAGAAGAAGATTTTGGCGGTTATGACCGAGCGCATCAAGATGGTGACTGTAACATGTTTGAAATAAAACAACGCCGGTTCTAGTCTCGTCGGGCTCCATTCACGATAGATTTGATCCTAAGTTGACAGATGTCATCGGTTAACTAATAAATAATTAACAATTCATTAAATTAAATTCATGAATTTTAATTTGTAAAATGAACCTGTTTCTTGTCAGGCGAAAATAGTTTTGTAAAATATTTGACCGGTCTGTAGTCTAGTGGTTAACCAACACTTTGGAATCATGATCAGAAGGTAGTCGATTCAAATCCCGTCAGAGAAAAAAAAAATGTTCAAATTTTCTCTTCTCTCGTTGTAAAAGTGAATCTGCCTTTACCAAAGACTGGTCGATCCAGCCTTACATCAACTGGGTCTTGTTTGAGAATTAGCACTTTCTACAGCGACGACCAAATTCGCAGAGGGCTCTTGAGGTGTGATTCACACAAAAACAGTGCTCACCAAATAAATCTATTATTTTTTTTTAGTCAAGGAAATCCAAGAAAATTCATTACTTACTACGAAAAAAAAAATTAAATGAAAAGAATGAAAACCTGAATAAACTACACGTCAAATTTAATTAACAATTTTCTGGAAAATTCTAGAACAGATTAATTCCACAAACAAAACAAAAAATGGAAAAAATAGTCAATATCAACAGCGGTACGCAATAAAACAAAGAAAATTAGGAATTCACAGGCGCGGACAGCAAGACGCACTGAATGGAAGCAATTTGCGCGGGAAACTCAGAGAATAAAAAATAATTTTGTTTTGGTTCAATTCCCCAAGTACAAAACATCACGTCAATACTTTACTAAAAAGCTCAACAAAATATTCGTGAAAACTTAAACTCTCTATAGAGGTGCTGCATTGGATATCATACATTTTTTCGTAGGCATTGTGTTTTTTGCCTCCCCTAAAGTTTTGTTTGCTCTATAGACTTGTGTAATTAAAAGTATGAAATCAACGAGATATTATACTCAATTGGAAATAACTGGCACTCTCTCATTTTGTGATATTCAATTTTTTTTGAGTAACAAACATTTCTTTTTAATTAACAAAGGAAAGTATATATATTTTTTAATTGTACCTGCGTATTGTAATTCAAATAAACGTGACTAAGATACACATAAAGTGTAACTTTTTACCGTGTTCTCCGCAAAGTAGTCGCGTATTCTGAGAGGAACCTATTTATTTTTACAGGTAAGTAAACCTATTTATTTTTACAGTTATTCAGCATTCACAAGCAATGAGTACCAGCCCCTTTGGAAGCTGGGAAACCCCTCACTTCAAACAAAGTGGTTGCCGTAAGGCCGGCCCACTCGTCGCCACATGCGAAACCCTTCGGAGATAACGTGGCAAGAAGTTACACGATATGTGTAGCTTAGTTGCGTTGCGGTTACTAACAATCTTGACTCAGACAATAGTTCTATAATTAGGAAGCATACTAAAAATTCAATGATATTTGATTTGCCACCTTATCGCACCGCCCCATTTATCGCCCGTTTTTTAGCCTACCCCTTTTATCTTCCCGTTCCGCTTGTCACCTCACTTGTCGCCCCGGTTGTCGCCTTTTTTGTCGTCCCGTTTTTCCTCCGCCTTCCCACCGCGTCTTTTACCCCTCTTGTCGTCCACGATGTCCGCAACACATTTTTAATTAAAAATCGCGGACGGACGAAGCGCACTGACGATCGCCGTGCAGTAATTTTTACTTTTTAATGAAAAAAGTTCAACAGACTGCGCGTCACACAGTCTATACCCCAAGCATATTAAGCTTCACCTTCAACTCAGCAATAAAATTTACTAAAAATGTATTTAAACTAAAAAAGCGCTTGCATTGAGCGTTTACATTTCCATCCATCTTTTTGTGTTTTATTTTTGTACGTACGGGGTACTGATTTGGAAATCGCTTTAGCTCGACTACCCTTTCTTTATTTAAGACACTCCCCCATATTTTTTTGTACGAAAAAAATCTTCACAAACGCTCTCTGTACTTCTATTAAACTGGTTTAAACATGACAAAGAAATCGCTTCACATCAAAAGCAGTGCATCTCTGAAAGTGATTAAAGACGGTTTACTATTCGTACTTTTGCAAATGAACCATTTCGTCCCCTCAGAGCTTGTTTTGCTTATCTGCCATTTGATTCAAAGATGATCTTTCAATGATATTGTGTTAAGAATCACATTCTACACAATTAATCCATTCAATACAGCTTCTTCAGAAAAAAACATCGATCAAATCCCACCATCGACATTTTGAAAGAATGGATCATGAACGACTTATGAAGAAAGTGTACAGAGGAAATGTCAGAGAAAAGCGTGGAAGGAGAAGACCGAGGAAGGAATGGATAGACAAAATAAGTGAGATTGGAACGGAACCTGCAGAGTGAGAATAAAAGAAGAGGATGAATGAAGAGTGAATTTTGAAGAGATGAAAGAGGTATGCAAGGACAGAAAAAAGTGGAGACGCACCTGCGGAGGAGCCAACCCTAGTGGAACGGCGGCAGGATACAGTAACAGTAACAGCACAACAAATACAAGTACTATAATTATTTAAACACATACATCTAGAGACACAGACACATTCACACAAGTAATACACACACAGACACACATTCGTGACAAAATACATATTTACCACGCGGAAAAACTTTCCACTTTTAGAGCAATATCATTTGCTTTCGGTTTGAAACACCGCAGTCTGTTGTGACAAAACTGCTCGCCGGGACTCGAACCCAAGTCAAACAAAGCCACACTCTGCGGGCTGCCCGTTGCTCTAGCAAAGTTGGACACGAACAAACGCTTCGGGGAATAGAACCTGTGAGGCCAGAATGCGGTGAGCGGCGTCGGTCATAGTGCCAACGACGTATCCGCTAGCAAATGCAATATAAAGCCTTCAATCTACATTCGTACGTACTAGTAACAGTAAAGTAAACCGAGTACAACTAACATAAATTTTTGTGTTAAAAAAAAATGAAAAGAAAAAAATGTGAAAGTATCCACTGGTATGACGCTGACCACGCATACTGTAAAAAATGGTTTTGCTAATGTCATCGCTGTTTCAGGCAAGGACGGCAAAAATTGCAGAATTTTTGTTCACTTGAGGTTTTGATTTTCATTTGTAATAACACATGCAGTATTTGTAAGAAACACGAATTTACACATATCTAAAAAAAGTTGTAATATTTCACTAACACTGTCATGGTCGGTACTGTGTAATGAATTGTTTTTTGTGGTTTTTCGGATAAGACAATGGTATACATGCAAATTTTTTATCTGCCGACGTTTCGCCTTCTAGAGTAGAAGGCATTTTTAACAGGCGACCGCGGAGACAGCGAAGACCACACGCCGTTAAACTCGCCTTGAAAATGCTTCTACTTGTGAAAAATGAAACGTCGGCAGATAAAAAATCTGCATGTAGACCATGGTCTAACCCGAAAAACTACAAAAACAATTCATTTTACATGTGTGTGTTTGTGGGCATGCATTTGATACGAGTTTTGAATGTTGATATATCTTTGCAACTAAGATTATAGATAGAATAAAGGTAACGTATTAATTGAGATATACGATTATAATTAACAGTAATTCTTGCTTCTGATGATGCCGTATTAAGCGAAAACGTTTGAGTAAAAAATAGATTAAAGTGAATAAAAACTTTGGTTTTTCTATTCAATTCTTAGAAAATATAGTTAGTTGCCTTGAGTACTTTTTGATCGAGGCAAATATTTGACATGAAGAACTCAAAACCACCAAAATTTGAGTTGTCTAATCATTGCATTGGACCCAAATAGACAAAGTTTTTTTTATCACTAATTGATGAGGCATTCACTTTGTAACCTTTCATTTTTAAATATAAATAAATATTTAAAAATATAAATTTATATTTTTAAATATTTATAAAAATGGACTTTCACTGTGTTAACAGATCAACACTAAAATATATTATTTCATTTTTAATTTTAATTTTTTAAAGTTTTTTTTATTTATAAAAACAGCAAGCCCTTTATTTTTGTACACCAATATTGACCATCCAAGCAAACTTTTATATTTGCAAAGCTTCTCTTTGTTTCTCATGTTTTGGCTCTCAAATGAATTTTAAATTAAACTTTGTTTTGTCATTCAATATCCCCGATATAAATTTATTTGTGAGTTCACCGTCAATTGTAAATTGATAGGTATATCCACAGGTATTCATCAAAAACAATATTGCGTACGGGAATTCTCTGAAATTCATAAAACTCATTTATCGAAATGAATACCAAGAATCACAGGTACGAGTATCAGTTACCTACAATGATATTTATTGTTCTACAAACCAATCACGAAATTCAACAGTCAATAAGTTCGAAACATTTTTTTTAATTTGGAACTTTTTCTCATTGAAATTTATCAGTCTTGAATGAAACAGCCGTCCTTAGTTACCGATAAGAAAATATTTGCATGGGTGACGACACAATTTTGCCGAAGTCACCCCTGTTTCAGGGATGGTCTGTAAGAGTTGAAAGGCTTACGTTATTCGAGTTTGAAGACTTGAGATTTTGGGTACAGGTAAGTATTTTCTTCATAATTATGTCTTTAAAATAATAATAATTGCAATTTTAAAATTGTAATGACTTATCATAGTAAAAATATTAGAATGATTTATTTGGTGAACGCTGTTTCTGTGTGAACCACACATCAAGAGCCCTCTGCGAGCTTGTTCATCGATATAGAAAGCGCCAATTCTCAAGCAAAAGACCCATTTGCTGTAAAGCTGGATGGAACTTTGATGACCGGTCATTGGTAAATGGATATGAATTTTTTAACCCAGCGGAGAGCATCTTTGAAAATATATATGGTATATTTTTTGTACTTCACCGGGACTCGAACCCACAAACTTCAATTACGAGTCGGAAGCGTTACCACTACACTAGTCACAGTATTCCAAAATATCAAATAGAGACGTTCTTAGAACTTCAACACTTTTTTAAGTTGTTTACCAAAGTTCAGATTGCTTTTTTGTCGCGTCTATTTGCCTATTTGGAATGCACGTGCCAGTCACAGTGTATATAGCTCTATATATAGGTACTCTATCTTCTTTGATAGGTGTGAAGTTTAGTCTATTTACATATAATAAGCCCTCCCTGTCAATAGACTGCTCGGCCATTATGTATGTATGTATGTATACGAGTATAGATGGGTGTCGGCATGAAATTGGGTGTCCGCAACTACCAAGTTGCCCAATCTGGTGCCTGGTTCAGACGGGTGAGATATCCAGTAGTTAGTGGACTAAATAAATAAAGAAATAAATAAATGAAGAAAGAAAGCAAAAAATAAATGAAGGAAGAAAGAAAAAAAAAAATTAAATAATGAATTTTCCGTCCATCTAGCCTCTGAAGATGGATGGATACTGGATAGAGTCCGTTAGCGCATAGGCAATTTAAATGTGAAAATAAAACTGTGGTGCATAAAAAAATATATATTTAATTAAAACAACAAATGAATTTTCACTTCGTAAATGCACAAACCTTGGAAAATTAAATTAACAAACCATTAAATAATAAAATAAAATAAATAAATGCATGATTGAATGAATCAATGTACTGTAAAAAATGGTTCACTTTGCCAATGTCACCCCTGCTTCAGGGAAGGTCAGCAAGAGTTGCAGGGCGTATGTTCATTTGAGATTAGTAGTAAGTAAGCAAATCGAAAGTACTCGAGGGGAAATAAATGCTAAAAATTGTGAAAATAAAGCACCGTGTTTTTTAAATTGTTACATTTTCTCATAAAAATGAATTTTCACTGTGTGAATACACTAACGCAATTTATATATTTGTAACTTTAATTATTATATATTTCCTTGGCTTATAGCTTGGTATGAGGCTGACCATCCATACTGTAAAAAATAGTTCACTTTGCCAATGTCACCTCTGTTTCAGGGAAGGTCGGCAAGAGTTGCAGGGCTTATGTTCATTTGAGATTTGGTTTTTATATTGTAGGTCCACATGCGGCATGTGTTAGCGCGAACTTATACAGGTCTGCTTGTGGGAATGCGTTTAATATAAATCTTAAATGATATATATCTTTGAAGCTTAGATTTTGATTAGGATCAGATACAAAGCCTCAATGAAAACAAGTACATATTTGTGTCCGTACTCAATTCGATAGACAAAAAATAATGTAAACTTCTTTCACACACTTCTTGATTCCCACGACATGTGAGCGTAGTACTTATTTTTTATACCACAGGTAAAGGTTTCACCAACCTGCGTTTCCAAACAAATCATCATCAAACTCGGCGGCTCACGCATACACCCATCATCATTAGATGATGGGTGTATGCGTAGCATGCGTAGTATGCGTAGTATGCGTAGCATTAGCACTAGGTCCGTTTGTGCAGTGCTTAAGGTTGGTACCGGATTCGGGGGGAGACTGGGGCAACGGCGACACGGCGTGCTGCGTGCGACTCGTAGATAGATTAAAGCCGCTTAGTCGCGCTTCGGCACCCTTTCAATTTAGTACAGACTCGCCCCACACCCCCCTGCGGCCTTGTGTGAACTGCAAACATGCCCAGTCCACCCCCGAATATCCTACGAGCCTATTTGTATACACCAGAAACTACCTGCTAGTGTATACACTACTAAAAAAAATTCCTTGTCATTCTTAGCCCAGTAACTCTGAACATCATAAGTTGCATTGAGTGGTGTGGTTAGTTTTTTTGTTGTTGTATGGAATGTGTGTGGGTTGGGGGCAGCCTTACGCCAACCATCCTGTTTGAAAAGGGGGTACCCTGCTTCCGTAAGGGTAGGCTTTCATTTCTTGTCAAGGCCTAGGCCGATGCTCTGATTTTGGGTTTGAAATCTACAATCTAAGTTGCAAAGATATATTACATTTAGGATTTTTATTAAATGCATTCCCACAAGCAGACACGTATAAGTTCGCGTTTAAACATGCCGCATGTGAACCTACAATATAAAACCCAATCTCAAATGAACATAAGCCTTTGCAACTCTTTCCGATCTTCCCTGAAACAGGGGTGACATTGGCAAAGTGAACCATTTTTTTACAATATGGGTGGTCAGCCTAATACCTACATATAAGTCAGGAATCTAGCAAGGAAGGAATCAAACTGTAGCCGTTTGGCCATTGAACGCAAGAGCTCTACCAACTGAGCTATGTACCAGACATTCTGGCTACAATTTTATTTTTTGAAGCCTCCAATTCGCAAAACTATTTGAAATTTATTATTGAGTTTAATTTTCGTCGAATGAAGTCCGCACTTGATTAGCCATAGTTACCTTTTTATCGTTTCTATGCTAACGTTGAAAATACCGGGCCTCAGTGTTTTTGTTTACTTACACTGACCATCTTCTTTGGAGTCTCCTCATATTTTTAAGAAGAATCAAGAAAAAAAACTGAGTTCTTAATGAAAGAGTATTTTGTTGTTGTTGTTTTAATTAAATATTTTTAGTCATTATTGAATACAATTTTGCTTGGATTCCATAAACACAAATTGCTTTTCTCGCATTTAAAATTGCTTTTGCATTTACAAATGCAATTACCAACAAAAGGCGTCAAAGGCAATGAAAATTAAATTTAATCTTCTACATTGAGAACAAATAATGATTTTACTGAACCCAACAAACTGTCGCTTACCGTATATAGTATTCAAGTAGTGTGATTTTAAAGTCCACAAATCATTGTACGTAGCCTTAACATTGAAGTAAACTGCAAACTTCGTTTAAAATGAAATATTTTCGTACTTCGTTTCTTACTTGAATCAAACATATAATTGTTTAATTTGTAGGTACAACGCATATACGAGTACATACTCGCAGAGATCGATACATCGCCATCTACGTGCTTGTTTGTCTTATCTCCAACAGAGGTAATTTCACATGAACAATATTTTCATGTGTACTGGACCTATGTGTCTTATGAATGCTGGAAATTGATTTTGAAAATATTAAAAACAACTTTTACATCATCGTGTTTTACATGTTTTTCTTAGCTAAGATTGTGATTCTTAAGACAATTTCATTTAAAGCTCATCTTTCAATCAAATGGTAGATAAGCCAAACAAGCACTGAGGGGATGAAGTTTCAGGGTAGGAATTCCCGTAATGAAATCTTAAGAATCCAACAACTGTCAAAGCGTCGTCGATTCCAAGAATTTTAATTTAAATTGTATCTGATCGTTTTGTGTGACGACACTTCGATTTGGGATCCACAAAGGATCGTCGTTTAGGACCCGGCCTTTGTGTATGGCAACCACTGAGGGTCCTGTATACAAAATTACGTTAAAACTCAACCATAGCGTTTCAAGAAAATGTACAAAAACTAAAACGCTCACCAGAAATGCTGGTTTAGTTTTTAAGTAAACTCTACGATTTGTGTTATACTTGGATACTGGATGTACTGTGGAGGACCCCTCACTATGTGAATGGCTAGATTGGCTGGTGTGACGTGTAGGAACATTGGATTAACATTTATTCAGACCCTAGCCCAAAGTGGCAAATTGCTAACTTAGCATTTCAAAGCAGATCCCATACAATATATTGTACTTACTGCTGTTTTTAATCCCGCTGGATTCTTTGAAGAAATCAAAAACATGTTGGCTGTCATTGGTTTCTTCATTCTGTATTATAAATAGCGAGGATATATTAAAATTTAAGATTCACATTTAATTTATCTATTCTAGAAAGGCGGGAAAAGTTTCCGAAACAGGGTAAATTTGGCAAAAGTGATCTGACGTTGGAACGCTTCTTTCTTTGGTAGCTTTAAACAGGTTTGACACATTTGCACATAATAATTAATTTAAACGTTAATTACACTTTTAGGATAATATACGAACATTTATGGGATAGACCCGCGGCTCCCAATCATTTCCGTTTTGAGACTACCTAAATAATCGTTTTTTTCCGCGGCGCCCTCAATAAAATAAAACACATTTGAAATTGAAGAATTTCATATAAAACGTATTCAATAGTATATAAAGGTTTTAAAGAAAATCCTTAAATGTAAAACTGAAAAAGTGTCGTATTAAACTGACTTTGACCGGTCCGTAGCCCAGTGGCAACACTTCGGACTCGTAAATGGTAGGTTGTGGGTTCCAATCCCGTCTAAGCAAATAGAATATGTCATTTATATTTTCAAATATGCTCTTTGCTGGAATGCAAATTTCATATCCGTTTACCAAAGCTCGTAAACACCTCTGCGGCACTACAACAAGACGTGTCATAGACCCCTAGAGTCTCTGAAGTCTAGGGAATATCCCGCGTAGGCTTTTAAAAAAAAAAACATGAATTTTACAGATAAATGCACCATTTTACCTTTAACACTAGGAATGTTTACAATCCTGTAGTTTAGAAGTTTTTCATGAGCACTTTCTTATAATTGGTTCACTAACTATGATAAGTTACTCACAATAAAATATTTTATCCGTGATTTATCAAATCAGTACTTATTTAGTTTTACCTTTAAGGTGTCGATATGTATTTAGATCTGTTTTTTATTTATTTATTTAAACATCATATTCCAAATCCTTAATTTAATATCTAACGCAAATGAAGCACGTAAAAATGTATTGTAAATAAAAGGGTGAACCGTACATCTAAAAATTTGAATAGATAATTTATCCCTTTTGAATTGAGGCGCTTTTAGCAGCTATATATATAAAAGTGCGGGCTATGGCATACGACGCACTTCCGCCTGTTGCTGTCTGGTTAGCCCCCTCAATATCGACGTGTATGCTCCTGCACACACATGATGGATTATTATACCCACCATTTTCAACCCCTAATCCTGATTTCTTCTGTCTTATGTGTAATAATAAAAATACTACGCTTTAAAAATATAATTTAAACCATGTTTTTGATCTATAATAGTCGATAATCTAAGTAGCAAAGATAAATTAGCAATTAAAATTCATATGAAATGCATACTCAAAAACAGACACGCGTAGGTTCGCGTTTACAAATTCTGCATGTGTACTAACAAATTAAAATCCTAACTTCAAATAAAACTCAGATTTTACATCAACAATACAATATTATACTCATTTTACTTTTTTCAAACATTTGTATATTGTCCGGTCCAGAGCTCGGGTTCGAATCCCAGCCAGGATGTCAGAAATGATTTCCCGTTTCCCTGTTTACTTCAAAAATATAAAATAAAGCACAAACAAGGCTTACTACACCTTTTTAAGAAATGAGTACCAACTCTCAGGGAGCTAGGAAACCACCACTTCAACTGAAGTGGTTTACGTACAGCTGATCCACTTACCTGTAAAAATAAATAGTTTGCACTCACTAAATGTGGTCCCTCGGGGACGACGCGACAAGAAGTTACACTGTATTTGTAGATTGGTTGCATTTTCTTTTTTATTAGTTGTAGACATTCCCATTGACATTGAAAAAAATACCCTTACAAAAACAAAGCCCAAAAATGGTATATCGATTTCCCTTACAATGTATTTTTTCAACCCTCACGCACCCTATCTCTAGGCCACCCCAGGTTCAATTGTCATACCAAATTGAAAAGTTAAATTTCAATTCCAGTCCCCAAGGAGAAGGGGTCCAGGGGTACAAGGGGAGAAGCAACCGACCCCTATCCGCTTGTCTCAGTTCATCCGAGTGATGGGATGCTAAGACGCCGACAATATTGCCAATCTAGTGTTTTGTGATGTGGGTAATTCGTACTTGCGTTGTGTATTTTTTTATGCTCCGAAAGACAAGTATTGGAAAAGCGAAAGGGAAATGAGATTTTTCATTTGATTTCTGTTTGTTTACAGATAAAAAAATTTGGTATATCATCCCCTTAGTGCTTGCTTGCCTTATTTCTATCAGAGGTAATTTCACATGAGCAATGTTTGCTCCTGCTCCTTGACTCTATTATACACCAGACCATGCCAGAATCTTCTCAATGAGAAGCTTTGAGAAAACACTAATACAACCATCCAAATAACTACGTCTAGAGTCACACTCATACCAGTCAGTAAAACACACAGCCACACAACCATAAGTAAAAATCAATCATCATACATTGTAACAGTATGTTGGGTTCGGTTATAGGTTGTTATGAAACTGACCCCCCGTGCTGTCAAAATTTGTTCACTTTTACCAATCCCACCCGGTGTCAGGGAAAGGCGACAGGAGTTGCAAGGTTTGTATTCATGTAAGATTTTGGTTATTTGGATGCACACATGCAGAATGTGTAGGTGCAAACTTACATTGCCTGTCTGTAGGCATGCATTTAATATGAAACATAAATGTTAACCAGTCGTTGCAGAATGTTTGCATGTCGCACGTTTAATAATAAAGAGGAATAACTCAAAAATTGAGAAAATTGAGATTTTGTAATAAAACGCAATAACAATGCGAGAATAATAGGTAGAATGCGACAGCCGTTCAATTTGGACGAATATGACCGAGATAAAACATCGGTCGCCTTTTTCATCCCATGCAAGTTGTACTGGTTGTCTGAACTTCAAACTTGATTTCCCAACATTCTTATTTTTTGAGTTATTGCTCTTTATTATTAAGCGTGCGATGTGTGCTGTACCAATGTGTCCCATGAATGCTAGAAATTATTTTTGAAAATACTATAAACAACTTTCACATTATCGTGTTTTATGTTTTTTCCTTACCTCAGACAGTGTATAATGTGATTTTTAAGACGATTGCATTGAAATATCATACTTGAAACAAATGTTAGGTAAGCCAAACAAGCACTGCGGGGACGATATCAAAGAAAAGAAACAACTTTTTTTTTCATAAATATTTAGGTATGCATTAGAATCCTACGCTGGGAAATTAGAAATCTATAATCTATGTAAGTTGCAAAAGTATATTATATTTCATTTTCATATACCTACACGAAATCCCATAAGCAGACACGTTTAAGCTTGCGCTTACACATGCCGCATGTAGACTACAACATAAAACCCCATCTTAAATGAACATAAGCCGTGCAAATCTTGACGACCACCCTTGTTTCAAGGAAGGTTGCAAGAAAGAAGTTGCAGGAAAAAAACGCAACTAATCTACATTATATAGTGTAACTTCTTGCCGCGTTATCCTCACAGGATTTCGCCGGTGACGAGTAGAACTTATTTATTTTTGCAGATAAGGGGGCTGGCCTTACGCCAACCACTCCAGTTGAAGTGGAGGTCTCCCAGCTCCCGAGGGGACTGGTACTGACTTCTTGTGAAGGCTGAGTAAACCTTGCTGGTATTTTAGTTTGGGTTTTTAAATAAACACCGAAACGGAAATCATTTCTGACACCCTTCTCGGTGGGATTCGAACCCGAGTTCTAGGCATGGAATGCAAGTATTCTACCAACTGAACTATCGACCGGACTTTACCACAGAGAGTTTTTTCTTTTATACTAGTATTTGAGCGGAGAGATCCCAACTGAGGTGGCTGGACGACATCGAGAGAACTGCAGGCAGAGGATGACTTAACACAGCAGCCGATAGACAGGAATTTAGTTGATTGAAGGAGGCCTACGATCAGGAGTGGACTGAGAAAGCCTTCAAAGTAAGAAGAAGGTAGAAGATTATTTGATATAACGCTTTCTTTAATCCATAATTAATCTAAAATACATGCCCACAGGCAGACACATGTACATAATTATGTAGGTTCGCGGCTACACATTCTGCATGTGTGCATACAAATTTAAATAAACCTGACATGAACATAAACCTTGCCACTCTTGCCACCTTTCCCTAAGACCGGGGTGGCATTGGCAAAAGTGAACCAATTTTTACAGCACGGGGGGTCAGCTTCGTACCAACTTATCAGTCAAGGAGATATGGTTAAGTTAAAACAATCCGTTTATACCCGGGGTACTTTCACAAATGAAAAGTACTTGGTCTGAACAAACGCAGCCTGAATTTTCATTTTTTCCCTCCAATTCCATTACTCTTGTTTAAACAGCGAGATCTCCTTTTCTCGAATAATAACAGAATCCATTCTATGGCGGAGTGAGGGAAACGTGTCTTCCGAGACATTCAAAGCGGCAGACTTTGTGCAAACACTAAATGCGACCAGTATAAAACATTTTTCAAACTACCTTCAATCACGTAAATTAAAAAAAAAATATATGAAAAATTAAACAGCAAACCTAGCGAGTGAATTAGTTTCCATACATTTTATATACTCACGGATCATTTTACGTAATTTATTATACATACTTAGATCATCTCAGAGGGCTACAAGAACTCAATTCAATTGAATCGTATAGATTCAAGTACTGAAATCTAAAAATTTTCCAAAAATGAAATAAATACAATGAAATGATGGGAAAATGATTTCCTGTGTTTCTATATATTTATCTCGTTTTATAGAAAATCCTAGATAGCCGGCTTTGATTCTACAAGACTCGATTATTTGAATGAAGACACGGGGTAATCCCGATGATAAGTGATTGAAATACTTTACCTGTTACGCACCGTTTTTCAAAAACGTATTAATACTAAAACAGTGCCTCTAGTGAGCGTTTTAGTTTATATTAATTTAATCATCAAACGCTATAATTAAATTAAAATGCTTTGTTTTATACTTGGGGTATTGAATTTATTACATTATTTGACATCGAGATGAAACATTTCCTTCTTCATATTTTCCTATTATTATTATTTTTTTTATTTATTTTAAAGAAACACAACAGCACATACAAAGCATAAACTCGCAAAAGAATGAAAAGAAAAATATTTTAAGGCCAATAACAGGTTTCGTTAACTTAAAAATTTCAAAGATACAAACAATCCATATCTACAAATAGCAATACGAAGAGAAAATAATAAACAAAATAACAAGGTTTAAAATAAAACACAAGAAAAAAAAAAAAACAACTAACAACAAATAATCAGAAAAAAACAACTAACAGAGAACAGGTTTAAGAAAAACGAGAAATACATAAACATATTTATATATATATGCGCAAATACACAGAGAGATGAAAGGATGTTTGAGGAAAGGAGGAAGGATGATAAAAGGGATGAGAAGGGAGCTACCTTGATAAAACAGCAATTACACCGTCGAGAAATTTACTTTTTGATAATAAAAATATGTCTAAATCGTTAAAATTATCATTGTAAGTGCTGAGCAATCTGTTCATTATTGAATTTTTAGCATAATTTGAATGATATGTATTAGAAAAGAATAGAGAACCAAGTCTAGTGCGTCTAGAGTGTGGTACACGATAAGTGATCCCCCCACATAGAGAATTAGAATCAATATAGCCATGAATGAGCCCATATAAAAAACTCATGTCTAGGAGAATCCGACGGGATTTCATTGGCATCATTCCATGATGATGAGCGGCAGCACGATGATCATTAAAGTAAACATGTGCCCTGAAGTTTAGATGCTTAAGAAATTTGTTCTGGATACCTTCTAGTCGACGTATATATGTATCATACATGGGGTTCCAAACAGGAGATGCAAATTCAAGAATACTGCGAACATAGGCAAAATACGGTGATTTAACTGCATTCAAATCCTTAAAATCACTGCAAGCTCTCAAGACAAATCCTAGCACTTTGTAAGCCCTCTCAGTGATGGAAAAGATATGTGAATCGAAAATTAGTCCAGCGTCCATATAAACTCCAAGGTCCCTCACTCCGGTTACGGTCTTCAAATAATTATTATTAATCTGATAGTTGTAAGTTAAGGGAATTTTCTTTCGAGTGAAAGTTATTTGTTGACACTTATTCACATTCAGAGATAAATCATTAAGGATACAGTAATGCGAGAGCCTATCAAGGTCGCTTTGCAGCATTAGGCAGTCCTGATATACATACGATATCTATCCTCATATACACTTTTGTATCATCAGCGTACAACAAGCATTTCGCGTGTTGAAAACAACACTCAATATCATATACATATGCATTAAATAAAAGAGGACCTAAGTGGGAACCCTGGGGGACCCCAGAGGGAATTGTTAAATAATTGGACCTACAGCCACCGACGACTACCGCTTGAGAACGCCTGTTTAAATATGAGGAGAACCACCGCAAAAGATTGCCGTGTACTCCGAGTGTATGCAATTTTTGTAATAACACACGATGATTGACTCTGTCAAACGCCTTAGAGTAGTCCGTGTACACGACATCAATCTGTCCACCTCTGTCCATTTCCTTGAAGACGCAGTCAGTGAAAACTGCCAGATTAGAAACAACCGATCTCTTCCTTAAGAAACCATGTTGAGATTCAGGTACTTGAGAAGATATCAAAGCATATATGTGATTGTAAATTATCTTCTCAAAGAGTTTCCCAAAAACTGGTAGGATTGATATTGGTCTATAGTTTTCAGCTTTGTTTTTAGATCCAGTCTTATGTATAGGGACAACGTGTGCCTTCTTCCACACACGAGGAAACTCACCTGTAAGGAGAGAACTATTGAATATGATTGTCAATGGGACTGAAAGTTCCTTGGCACAGTTAACAGCCAAAAATGAGGGGATTCCGTCATGACCCGGACCTTTATTGGAGTCAAGTGTGTTCAAGTATTTGCATACAATTGCCGGTGTAACAGTCAGACCCCTAGTCATCGCTTTGGAAGAATACACACCATTAAGAGTTTCGTCCCAAGCATCCAAGTGACCATTCACAAACACCGATCCAAAGTAGTCAGAGAGCAACCCTGCCATATCAGCAGCATTAGAGGCCACACGATCCCCAAAGGACAACTCCCGAGGCAAAGAAGAAGAATTTTTCTTTCCCTTCAGAAAGGACCAGAACTTTTTAGGATCCTTGGCTACAGAATCCTCTGTACGCCTTATAAACCTCGTGTAGCATTCACGTTGAACTCGTTTCTGACGAGCACGCAATAGGGAGAAAGTTTGATAATCCAACGGATCACCGAGCAGCCGCCAACGTTTGTGGAACTTGTGCTTTTCTCTAATAATTTTAATAAGTGCAGCAGAAAACCATGATGGGTAAGTGCCCGATCGAATAGTTTTGCTTGGGATGTAAGTGGCGATACCGCCATTGATTATCCTGTAGAACTCATCCACTGAATGATTCACATTGCTGTGATCAAGCACCTTCTCCCAATCAATGTCAAGTAAGAATGTTTTGAGGCCAGCGTAGTCGCCTTTCCTAAAGAAACGTACCAAGCGCGGAGGCTCAACTATAGATCCTTGGGGGATAAATTTAATATTTAGTTCAATAGATGGATGGTGTGAGTCTTCAACCACCATCGGAAAATCAGCGCGAGAAGCTTATATAGTGACATTAGAAAAAATCAAGTCTAGAACCCTATCATTGGCATTAACAACGCCATTGTATTGGTCCAACCCAATTACAGAGTAATTTAAAAATAAGTCCATCGTATGACGATCAGCTATGAGTGGGCTGAGATGGTCATTAATATCATCCTTTACCCATGTTATATTCGGTAAGTTAAAGTCACCGATAACTAGGAAAGTATCATCTGGGAACAGGTTTCTCAAACTAGTAAGTACAGAAGCAAAAGACAGCACCATATGTTCGTGACAAGAGCCACCAGCCATATATATGCAAGCGATATGTAAATCAGCAGTGTTCCTGTTTAGAGACTTACCCGATACAGTAATCCAGACACACTCCAAATCCGACTGCCAATCCACTCTATGTCGGGCATTCAAGGACTGGCGAGCAGCAATCATGACACCACCACCGCGTAAAATACCAGCACTACCTTCATTTCTATCTCTTCTAAAAATATCGTACCGATCATCACACAATTCTTTATTCAAAATGCCATCGTTCAACCAACTTTCTGAGATTAAAATTACATCATAATCATTTAATAAAACATTTTGTAGGAACGTGTGTGTTTTTGTACGAAGACCTCGTACGTTTTGATAAAACAGTCTTAATGTCATTAAAAAGTTAAGAAAATATACATGTACATGTATATCAAAAAATAAATTAGAAAGAGAGTACCGTAATAAAATGACAAATAATTTATAAAAGACTTATCAAGCACGCTGAGAAACAGCTTTCTGTAGCTTAGGGAGGGAGAGAGAGAGAGGGAGAGAGAGGATGAAGAAAAAGAAGGATATTAAAAAGTAAAAATAAAAAGGAAGTGGTTGCACTGAATATGCAAAGTCTAATCTAATCTAATCTAATCTAAGTTGCAAGGATATGTTACATTGAAGATTCACATTACATGCATTCTCACAACCAGACACGTACAAGTTCGCGCTTGCACATGCCTCATGTGAACCTACAACATAAAAATCAAATCTCAAATGGACATACACCCTGCAACTCTTGCCGTCCTTCCCTGAGACAGGGGTGACATTGGCAAAGTGAACCATTTTTACAGCATGGGTGGTCAGCCGCATACCAACCTATAAGTTTAGCAAAGTGGTCGAAAATAAAGGAAAACAAAAACAGTGGTCGTAAAAAACAGCATTCGAAAACTGGCCACATCAATTTATACGCAGCATAATATATATATAATTTTTTATATAATTTTTATATAATTTTATATAATTTATATATAATTTTATTGAATAGATTTGTAATGATTTCTCTCTCAGGAATGATTCGAAACATGAACATTTTACAACTTCAAAAGCTCTTGGCACCTTTGTGTATCATTTTAATGTTTTTTATAATTATTTATTGTACAGTAAGTTACTTGACTTAAAGGTTGGTATGCGGCTGACCACCCATGCTGTAGAAAATGGTTCACTTTGCCAATGTCACCCCTGTTTCAGGGAAGGTCAGCAGGAGTTGCAGGGTGTATGTTCATTTGAGATTCGGGTTTTTATATTGTTGAACCTACATGCGGCATGTTTAAGCGCGAACTTACACATGTTTTGTGAAAATGCATATAATGTGAATCTCTAATGTTACTTATATTTTGCAACTAAGATTAGATTAGATTAGACATCATTTTTCGATAGAATCTTCGTTCCTTTCAAACATTTTTACATTCGAGTAGGTCCCATAGCGTACCTATTGCGTTCCATGGCATAAATAAAAGTATCACATTTGAATAAACCGCATCCAATATCGATATATCACGCTGATTCCCAATTCATACAACCGTCTCCTATGAGCTCGTGATTTGTGACGTCATATTCAGTAACTTTGATTTTGAATTTGACTTTGAATAAATGCTCTTACTGAAAATATTTTACAACTTGTAGAAAACAGCAAAATCGCTTCAGCTGTTCTCGAGTAATGCGGTTATCAGCGAACGTCACTTAATTTTCATTATTAAGAGGCTAATTATGGATCACATGATTTTCAAGAAACGATTTTAGTATTTTTTATAAATTCTACAATAATCTTAAAAAAACTGTTTTTTAATTTAATTACATGCATTTTTACTCCAAAACATAGACTTTCTCGGGTGAAGCGCTTACCAACAAACGTCATTTCATTATTATTATAAAAATACAAATCATAGACCAGCTGATTTTCTAACTACAAATCAAGTGGTTTTTTAGTGTATTTTTAAATATTCTTAAAAAAAAACTCTTTTACAACATAATCAGTTGGTATGAGGTTGACCCCCGTGCTGTAAAAATTGGTTCACTTTTGCCAATGCCACCCCGGTTTCAGGGAAAGGCGGCAGGAGTTGCAAGGTTTATGTTTATGTGAGTTTTTGTTTATTTGTATGCACGCATGCAGAATGTGTTGGCGCGAATCTACATGTGCCTGTCTGTGGGCATGCATTTAATATGAGCTTAAATGTTAACATATCTTTGCAGCTTAGATTATAGATCATATGTTTTTTCTATTCCAAAAAGTATAGCTATGCGGTTAGGAACGAACGTTATTTAATTTTTTTTATACAAACACAAATAATAGCTCAGATGGTTTTTTAACTAAGATTAAAGTCCTTTTTTTTACTAAATATTACAATCATCATAAAAAAAACTTTGTTCAATATAATCGCATGCTTTCTTTACACCAAGAAATAGAGTTCCTTTTGATGAAGCTATTTCAGCACGTCATCTCTTCCATACAGCTTAACCGTTTACATTGTATAGGTAAATAGGTTGCACCTACATGGAGGCATCAAACCGCCATAAAGCAGGAGTGCCAGCATCTACTCCTGGCTACTCCCTCCTCCATCATAATGGGAAACTGGCCGCCGGAGTGACATAATCGATTTCCTGGTGCAGCGCCCTCCGTGGGTGTTACCATCAGTGAAGCAGAGACATTATTTCCTATGCCCTCGGCTTAAATTTTTGTTTCAAACATAATTTTGTTACAAACTTTTGCCAAAAACGCATAGAAACTAAAACAGTATCTAAGGTTTGCACCCTAATTATAAACATTGCATAAATTCCGTCGATGACCGGTCTGTGGTAACGCTTTGGACTCACTTTGGAGTCACATTTTTTAAAGAGGTTTGAGTTAAGTATGTACGGTGGAGTGAAGCATTTGATAAGCATGATATGAAAAATTCTGAAAGATAGAGTAAGGAATGAATAGGTAAAGGAAGAATGTAATATGAAAGAGGATGTGAAAGTTAAGGTACAAAAGAATGGGATGAGATGGTTTGGGCATGTGGAAAGAATAAATGATGATAGACTGACAAAGTAGATTTACAAAGAGAGTGTGAAAAGAAAAAGAGGGAAGGGACGCCCGAGAAAAGTATGGAGTGATCAGATTGAGGAGATTGTGAAAGAATGAGATATACAAAGTGAGCGTAAAAGAAGAAAATGCCTTCGAAGATAATGCAGGCAAGAAACTAGACTATATGTGTAGCTTATTTGCGTTACGTTACGAATAAAGAAAAAAACTGCGTGGAAAAATAGTAATAATTATTTACAGTGCTCATATTAAAACCATTAAAAAAATGTATATTTTAAGGTTATTTCTGTAAACACAGTGAAAGTCCATTGTATTTTTTTTAAATTAAACATTGAAAATATTTACATTAAAGGTATAATATGTTATTTCAAATTTTGTATATCCACTCTGCGCCACTGGTGGCCGCTCTCTAATGATATTTGCTCTCACACCCTCGTCCATAGCTGTTGAATGCAGGGCCGGAGGGTGGTGGGAGGGGTAGGTGGGTGGTGGGGGATAAATAAAACATCTTCACCATAAGGCTCCATCACAAAATACACCACACGCGCGATGACGCTTTGAAGGGAAATATGACCATCAACCTATCATAGAAGAACTGACCACCACATAGGGGACATTCTGAAGGAATTGTGAATTTATGTATAAAAAACGTTTACTGACAGAATATTACTATCTACGAAAAGAGCTACTTTATTTCCTTGCATTTTTTAAATAGTTTTTTTAATAAGTTGCAAAGATATATAACATTTGAGATTCATATTAAATGCATTTCCACAGGCAGACACGGATAAATTTGCGCTTACACGTGCTGCACGTGGACTTACAACAGAGACACCCAATCTTTTTTTAATTTAAGACCTGCAACTTTTGCCGACCTTCCCTGAAACAGGAATGTCATTGGCAAAGTGAACCATTTTGAACAGCATGCGTGGTCAGCGTCATACCAACTTATAAGTCAAGGGATTGTCTGACAATGAAATAATTACTTTAAAATTTGAAAAATAAATTTTAATCGTAAAGACATTAATAATTATACATTATGAAATGATACATGTCTGCTTATGGGAATGCATTTAATATAAATCTTAAATGATATATATCCTTGCAGCTTAGATTAGATTAGATTAGACATATTGGTTTTAGAATGCAAAGCTTTTTTCACACAATGAAAAAAAAAGCGGAGACATCCCGGTGCAAAACCTTGCACTGTATTGTATCTATAATTTCAGTTATCGAGAGGTGCACGCGCAAATTACAAACGGATTATTAACGGCCGGCCGGGTTGCTATGGAATCATTTGTTTGGCGGGCGTCTGGCGCTCTGTGTCGGCGGGCTGCGAAACGAATCGTGCATGCGCTCGGCTGGGCGCCAATTGTATGGAATCTAGAAACTTCGCCGTGCTCGACCGCGGTGAAAATGCCCCAATATATTTGTAGGTAGATCCTGTGAAACGCACTGGGATAATTTTCTTCATTTATGTGTGAATAATAATAGTAACACAACTAAGCTACACATATAGTGTAACTTCTTGCCTGCGTTATCCCCGAAGGGCGCACTTTCAGTTGACGTGGAGCTTCCCAGCCTCCGGAGGGGTTGATTCTCATTTTTTGTGAAGGCTGAGTAAGCCTTGGGATCGAACCCTTGCTGTCGGCATGAAATACAAGCTTTCTACCAATTGAGCTATCGACCGGATTTTTACGAGCTTGGTCGTCGCTAAAAGCACCATGCAATGCTTGACCATGTACTCAGAAAATGATTTCAAACAGCATCATACAGTACAAGTACATCCGAATTTAGTAAAAAAACACCAACAAAAAAAACCTCGCCTACGTTTGAATTGTGTGTTTTAGACACCCCTGTTTTTGTGCATCCCAAATTCATTTATTTTGTTTCGAGCACAGACCGGAGGGATTTCGCATTTTGATTTGTATTCACCTGTTATTAACGCAACGGGATATGAAATTAAAATTCGCAAAAATGGCGAGTTTTCTGAATAAATTCAACTTGATGATTGCAATTTTCATTTTCTATACCATCAGAATACAAAAACTAGAATTTAATACAGTTATTTCATCACCCAGTGCTTGTTTGTTTTTTTCAATGAAATGGTCTTAAGAATCACGTTCTTCACAATCTGAGCTAAGAAAAAAACGTAAAACACGATAATGTGAGAGTTTTTAATGATATTTTAAAAATAAATTTCCAGTTATCATACGACACATTGGTCCAGTACACATACAAACATTGCTTATGTGAAATTACCTGTGATGGACATGAAACAAACAATCACTAATGCACAAATAGTTTTATATTTGATCGTGAAAAAATAAAGAGTTTTTTGTTGATACCAAGGGAGAGAAGCCTTGACTTTTCTATTGATCATGTCGATAGATAATAAACGCTAAAAAAAAGCAAACGGACGGTCAAAGGTTTTCAACACAAAATGAACATTTGTCCTCCTTGTCAGTTGTGCATGCACGACCATCTTCTGTTGCTTGTTATCTATCAATGTGATTGCGAGATAAGTCTCTCATTTGTCACTCAAATTGAAACTGGAAAATAATTGTATGCGCGTTTATACATTTTAGAGTTGTTTTCTGGAATTTGTTACCGTAATCTATAAAAAAAACCTACCTATCCTCATTAGTAACATGAACCCGCTGTAGTAGCTAAAACCCGAGTACTACTCGGATTCACATACACGCACTACTGTCAGGTTCTGATGATGATTATTGAAACAGTAATAATAATAGTAATAATAAACATTAGTTGCACTCACCTGTGACGTATTTGTGACGTGGTCCGAGGCGCAATACGAGTTGTTTGGCGGGTAGTAAGCAGGAGGGTCAGGGCGCGCATATATGTGTCCGCTCAGCTGTGTTGTCGCGTAGGGAGAAGGCGACCGACGACTGCCTGTAGAAAGTAAGCAAAAAAACAATGAAAACTTGTACACAATAAACAGGAAAAATGAGCATCACAAATCGAAAGGTATCCACCACGAGAAAGAAAATTTACCTTCATAAGTATAAGGTCCTTTTCACCCGGAACGGTGTGATGCTAGATCCTAGAAGATTCTAGAAGTGGTTTATGGGAATGTATGTGAGTTTTCACACGGCTTGTCCACCAATCTAACACATTTACTTCCCCCAATGCTTAAATTAAAATTAGGCTGATTTATTTGGTGAGCGCTGTTTTTGTGTGTATCACACCTCAAGAGCCCTCTGCGAGCTTGGTCGTCGCTGTAGAAAGCGCCAATTCTCAAGCAAGACCCAGTTGTTGTAAGGCTGGATGGACCTTTTGATGACCGGTCTTTGGTAAAGGTTTATGAATCTTTCATCCCAGCGAAGAGCAAATTTGAAAATATAAATGGTATATTTTCTGTGCTCCGCCGGGATTCGAACCCACGACCTTCCAGTTACGAGTCCGAAGTCTTACCACCTGGACTACGGACCGGTCAAAATGCAATGCTTGTTTGGCTTATCGACCATTTGATTCCCAGATGACCTATCAATGGAATTGTCTTTTGAATCACATTCTACACAATCTAAACTTAGAAAAAAACCGTGAAATAAGATAGTGTGAGGATATTTTTAAATATTTTTAAAATCAATTTTCAGAATTCAGAGTTCAGTACACATACAAACATGGCTCACGTGAAATGAGCAATGTTCCCTCTGATGGACATAAGACAAGACAAGCACTAAGGAGACGGTTTCACGACCGTAAACAAATATGATCGTGTGAAAAGGGGGCTACAATACACACAGGTAAATGTAACAATAAAGTTAAAGGTAGCGATGTGGGTAAAGGTACAAATGATAGCTTAATGTATGCAATCCCACACGCCAGTTCAGCGGCTTAGCTGCTCATTGTTAAGTCTTATCTCTTCACGGCAGATCCATATAAACCAAGGATTCTCGAGAGAGAACCAGTAACCCTAGTATACAAACTTACATCTCAACTCAACCAAAGCGTAGAGAGAATACTAAAACGTTCGCTAGAGACGATGTTTTAGTTTCTATAATTTGTTTGGTTAACTCTGTGATGGAGTGTAAACTTAAAGTCTACGCGGGTAACAAGCGCTCTCATTGCATTTCATTTCACCCCTTCTCACATATTCAGTTTTCATATTCTTAAGAAAATACGCGTTTCATTTTTTGTACTTTAAAGTTGATTCTATCCACTGGAGAATTGAAAACTTTCTCTATATGAGTATATAATATGAATACAACTGTAACTGTACTGTACGGTAACTGTAACTATGTCGTGATTCCGCTAGGGGTGACCAGAGCCTCTGCAGAGTTGCCTCCATTTTTTCCTATCCTGACATACCTCTTTCAATTCCTTCATATCCATCACCTTTTTCATGCATTTTCTTCTTTTACGCTCACTTTGTATATCCTATTCTTTCACAATGTCCTCAATTTGATCACTACATAGTACTTTTCTCGGTCGTCCCTTCCCTCTTTTTCCTTTCACACTTTCTTTGTACAAGATTTTAATATTATCAAGATGGTATATTTGGTGAGCGCTGTTTTTGTGTAAATCACCAAATCACCCCTAAAAAATCCTCTGCGAGCTTGTTCGTCGCTATAAAAACCGCCAATTCTCAGGCAAAACTCATTTGTTGTAAGGCTGAATAGACCTTTGGTGACCGGTCTTTGGTTAAGACAAAATTTCGATGAGGGTTTCATCATCATCATTTTCAATGACACGTCAACCCTCGGTGGGTCTTAGCCTCTATGATCAACCACAGCCAACACTGCCTGTCCCCTCCAGTCCCATGCTCGTCAGTCAGCGAGTATTTCAGCACCAGACAATAAAGAGTTATTTAGAAAAAACATTTGGTGGAACAAAGAAGTTGATTATTGTTACCTAGAGGGAACTTGTGGATGCTGGCGATAGTCGCGTATGAACCGCTGCCAGCGCTGGCAGGTCTGCCCAGGGCGTCCAGTCTGATGAAGACGTTTCTGTGACTCCCATACGCTGCTGTTGTGTAGCTGGTGCTGAAAAAATAAGAAAAAGATAGGTTTATGGAAGCATATGTATTAAATGCATACAAAAAGCTTCCAAAAAAATATATTCCTGAAATAGCGAATGAATGGGATATCCATTATCCAGTGTCATAACAAAAGGAGAGCTTGTATGAACAAAGTTTTGAATCTGGATGAAATGAAAGAAGTTCGTAGGGACAGAAAGAAATGGCGGTTGATCTGTAACGTCGGCGGCTAGGGCTAGGGGTTTGATGTTTATACACATTATTATTTGTCTGTTTTAAAAAAATGAAATTTGTTGTGTACATTCCTTGACTTGTAGGTTGGTATGTGGCTGACCACCCATGCTGTAAAAAATGGTTCACTTTGCCAATGTCACCCCTATTCCAGGGAAGGTTGAAAAGAGTTGCAGGGTGTATGACACTGTATGTTCATTTGAGATTTGGGTTTTTATTATTAAGTCCACATGCGGCATGTTTAAGCGCGAATTCATACGTATCTGCTTGTGAAAATGCATATAATGTGAATGCCCAATGTTACATATCTTTGCAACTTATATTAGATTAGATAACACATAAGTACCTACGCAAAAGGATTACGTCGTAAAATGCATGAACCTTTACAACAATTAAAATGTAAAACAGTTTTACAAGAAAATAAGGACCGGTGAAAGGATAACAACTGAAACTGCAAAAACGAGAGGTTTCAAAAACCAATTCAAATGAATGTGAGACAAAAGTTTATAGATTAAAAAGACCATTATAATCAAGAAATTCTTCTAAGAAAAAACCTTAAGAAAACGTTGTAAACTTTTTGTCATTTAAACCACAATCTTGTCAACAGTCAACAAGTCGAGAAAATTTTCAGCGCGCAAAAATAAGCCTACTAAAAATAATACCCGTGTTATGTTTAGCGAATGACTTAAGGAAGCTTTTAAAAGTTTTAATGGTTTTTGACACTACATCGGTACGGTACAAATTCTCCTCAGCCCAAGGAAAAAGTGTGATCACAGGCGAGCAAACTTTTAACGAGTTTTTTTCCCCAATAAAGAAAAAAATTCCGTCGATAAAACGCTCGGCAAAACAAAGGAAAACATTGTTTTATTTTATTTTTTATTTATACTAGGGTATTAGTTCGGACAACACAGAGCTTTACAAATTGTGTACATCAGAAAATCATCTGTCTCTCTTGGAAAAATGTTAAGAAATGGAAAAAGATTTCCAAGAAAAATCGAAGCAATTTTCTTTACCACAAGTATAAGGTTCCATAACTATATTTTTCAGGTTGATAAAAGTGTTTTAAATGTTGTAGAAATTTATAATTGAAATATCTTTGTTAAGGAACATTGAAGTTAATTATTATTTTTTTGAATATGTCTAAGTTTTTTGTGACTTATAATTTGTATGAATCTGCAAATCAGCAAACTGTAAAAAAATTGCCAATATTTCAGGTAAAAGCGGCAAGACTTTTCGTTTAATTCTTCTGATTTACAAATGTATGTCAGTCGAGCGGGCCAAAAGGGCTGATCTTTCTAGCGTGTTGGAATTAAACAACGTTGTTTCGATCCCCGCCTTGGTCATTTGATCATAACTTTGACCCTGGTTCAACAGATGTTATTGGGTAATTATTAATTAATAATTCATTAAAATAAACAAAAATGATTTATTAATTGATGATATTAATACCTGTTTCTGGCCAGGCAGAATAGCTTGGTGAATTGCATTCCTCTTCACAAATCTATTGTTAAAAAACATGTATTAAAGAATCAGGTGCAAAACATTTGTTCATCTTTACACAATATGTAAAACAAAACTAAAAATCCAATTTTCATTGAAAAATAAAAACATGATTTCGATTCAGACTAATTTCATAGTTTTCTACGAAACAAAGGAATTTTCATATTTATTAAAATATTTTAATAAATCAGAATGAATAAATTTGAAAACAATTTTAATACGAGCTTTTCATAAAACTGAAAATAATTTTGTATTCAATTATTCACTATTCACACCTCGTATGTGAACACGCGTCAGACAAATAATGGATTTTAGTCTTTAATTAATAAATTTTAACTAGCATGGGTGACTTTTTGATGGTATCTTGTTTCATCATAATTCAACAACCAGACCATAAATAACGTCAAATGACCATAACATACTGTTATTATGAAGAGACTACTGTATTAGATTACAAAGACTACACGTTACAAAACAATTTAAACTTAAAACTACTATGCTCAAGAATAGTTGAAAAATCTTTATACACAAACAGGCACGTACAAGATCGCGCTTACACATGCTGCATGTGTACATATAAAATAAAGCAAACCTCAAATGAACATAAACTTTGCAATTTCTGCTACCTTCGCCTGAAACCAGGGGGGCATTTGCAACAATGAACCAAGTTTTACATCATGGGGGGACAGTCTCACAATAGCCTATTAGTTAAGGAACCGAACATAATATACCTTATAAGTAATCAACTTTGGTGAGAATTAACCTTGTTCCATTCAAAACCAATATCAATCGGCACTGCCTTTTAGTGTTTCAATACAAAGCCAACGCAACACACAACACAACACTACTTAGCTAACAACCCTGCTACACAGGATCAGAACATCAACCACCACATCACCAACACCTCTGCAGCACTACAACAAGTGACATAGATCCCTAGAGTCTAGGGATCTCCCACACAGGATTCTTTGAAGGAAAAAAATATCACTTCGCAACGACCGTTTTTGGAGTAACTAAATATTAGAAAATCGTTTTGGATATTGATTGATTTAAAAAAAAAATTGTCACGTATGTTCCTTGACTTGTAAGTTGGTATGCGGCTGACCACCCATACTGTAAAAAATGGTTCACTTTGCCAATGTCACCCCTGTTTCAGGGAAGGACGGCAAGAGTTGCAGGGCTTATGTTTATTTGTGATTGGGTTTTTAAATTGTAGATTCACATTCGGCATGTGTTAGCGCGAAATTATACATGTCTGCTTGTGGGAATGCATTTAATATAAATCTTAAATGAAATATATCTTTGCAGCTTAGATTAGATTAGATTACAAAATATGTTGTCTTTCATTTGAGATTCCTAAGGTCTCTGAAATCTAGGAGGTCTCCCACACAGTTGAAAGAAAAAATACAACCCTAGTGCAATTCAAACAGCTCGATAAAATAACAGTAACAATAACATCTATGCAGTGACCATTTTGGAGTAACTAGATATTTGAGGATCGTTTTGGAGAGACACAATGTTGGCGTTCATTTGAGATTCTAGGGATCGCCTTCTATGTGGAGCATAAAGCGCCATTAATCGTCGACGGGAGAAATTAGTGTAATCGGAAACCCCATAAATATTACAGAGAGAGAGAGTGGGAGGAGGGCAGAGGGCCCTTGAGCTGGGACACACTGCTCTGATAGTTGAAGTTTTATAGGCTGGATCTGCACTTAGCGGTCAAGGAGTGGATGTTAAACATCCCAGGCAAGAATTTGAGACTGTAATTGTGATCAAGTCTCATTTCACTAAGGGTGGCAAGCAACTATTCTGATATTGAATAATCTAAGTTGCAAAGATATGTAACATTGGGGATTCACATTACATGCATTCTCACAAGCAAACACGTTCAAGTTCGCATGTAAACCTACAACATAAAAAACAAATCTCAAATGGCATACACCTTGCAAATCCTGCCGTCTTTCCCTGAAACAAGGGTGACATTGGCAAAGTGAACCATTTTTACAGCATGGGTGGTCAACCGTGTACCTACCTATCAGTCAAGAACAAATAAAAAATCATTTTTAATTTTTGGTAGTTAAATTAAAATTAAAAAAAAAAACGTATACTTTATCTAAACCTTCTTTATGTTCACTACTTCTTTATCAAAAAAATTAAGCATTTTTAGTCATTCAACAATATATTTCATATGCATTTGACTATTACAATTTCATTTTTTATATTTCATGTACAACTTCATTTTCAGAATTGCATAAAATTAGCGGTGTATTTTTAGGCGCACATAATTTTGCCATATGTTACAGACGTGAAAGGAAAAAGGCGGGAGTGAGACGGCATGAATATTCAACATGAAAGGAGAATGGAAAACCTCTAGATTTTAAAAACCACGCAGTACCTCTTTGAATCAAGCAGATATTTGTTTTTTGTTTCCAATTCTTTGATGTTTTAAATAATTATTTAATTGTACATACATATGAGCTTGAAACATTTTTTTCTTTAATGTACTTAGATGTCTACATTTATAATATAAGTTTCAAATACATGTGGATCGAAAAAAATGAAATATAACTGAAAACTGAACACGCTATCATACATATGAACATGAACACTATCAAGAATATTTCGTTTTAATTAAACACGACTCAAGGATCGAAAGGCACAAAACAACGAGTATATTTCTTAGTCCAATAATTTTATTTTCAGCCGGAATTTTAAGTTTTTTTTCCTGAAAGCATTGATTCACTGAAATTAACCACAAATCGATTAATAATTTTCTTCAAAGAGGCCAAAAATTTCATTAAAAACCGAGAAAGTGTTTGCATTATTAGAAGTTTGGTTTCTGGCGTAGACACATTGATAATCACTTTTCCTAAAAATGTCACTCACCCCTCACTCCTCACCTCCTGCACCCTTCACCCCTACAAACAATGCTACAATATCCTGACGAAATTGTTATGGATAAAATTAACGTGCTGAACTTACCAGTGGCGCAGGGTTCAAATACATACGTAACACAAATTATACTGCTATGAATAAAACAGAGTTTTAATTCTCTTATTTATTTATTTTTTTGTGCTCGGACATTTTGCTTAATGAGGCATCTTCAGGAGCAGAATGATTACAAATATATTTTTATCCATTTGAATTTTTAAATAATTAAAAATGGACTTTCACTGTGTAAGCAGATTAACACTAAAAAATATACTGCTATGATTTTACTTGGGGTTCTTTTTATTTAAACTGCGATTTATTTATTAAACAAGACTTATTTTGCTCAATATTGGTTACTCTAGGATACACTTGGATCGTGCTTTTTGCATAGCTGTGGAATGCCCTACCCCATGAGCTAAAAGTCGTAGAAAGTGCAAGTGTATTTAAGTCGGAATTTTTAAGACATGTTTGTTTCGGAGATGTTACAGTTGAACAGTGCCTTTGCAGTGATTTATCACAAAACGGCACTATACATAATAAATAACAAATTGTCTTGTTATTATTATTATTACACAGTATTGTCACTCTCCTCGCTCTAGCTTATAAGAACTTCACGGCACAATGTTGAAAGAGACTCTCATACCGTTGGTTCTCGCTTATTCAAGAATATGCCACATACTTCCATTATGGATTTTTCACACCTAGCGTGCTTAAGGCGCATTACTACGAATCCATAGTTCGTAACAATACTGTTACGAATATGCACTCATGTATTGTGGTTTGTCTGGGTTAGTTTCTGTGTTAAAGTCTGTGAAGCCTATTTAACAATAAATAGATGTTAGGTACTTATATAGATAAATAAATTCAAATGAACATAAATTCATTAATCTTCCTCCTATCGTCAATAGAGACAACTCGTAGAACGAAACTTATTTATCCGTTGCTGTCAACATCAAAACTATGAGAATTTTATGTTCAATACTTTTGCAAACTCCCCATTTATATCCTAAATATAACCGGTATCTGTTTTCCTATCCCAATTTATTAAAAACAAACACAGAGTATCATTATTATACAGAAGATATCTCATCTCGGGCAATCAACAAATCAAACACAATGCTCTATAACCAATTGTTTGATGGAGGAACATTTTATTCAATTTTTGGATTGGACTTCCTTGACTTATAGGTTGGTATGAGGCTGACCACCCATACTGTAAAAAATGGTTAACTTTGCAAATTTCACCCTGAGTCACGGAAGGTCGGCAAAAGTTGTAGGGTTTATGTTCATTTGAGGTTTGGATTTTATTTGTAAGTACACATTCAGCATTTGTAAGCGTGAACTACACGTGTTTGTTTGTGGGCATGCACTTGATATGAGCTTTAAATGATTTACAACTTAGATTATAGATAGATTATTATAGATTATACAAGCTATGCCTCACGTTAGACTCTCCGACAGAATAAGGAACACAGAGCTACGGATAAGGTCGGGAGTAACCTATGTCGTAGAGAGAGTGACAAAGCTAAAATGGTCCTTTGCGGGACATGTTGCTAGAACCACCGACCAGAGATGGACGAAGAGTTTGGTATAGTGGAGTCCTCGGGAAGATATGAGAAGCAGAGGGATACCTCCCACGAGATGGTCGGATGATATAAGAAGGCTTGCTGGAGACTGTATTCAAAAAACGCAAGACAGAGATGGATGGAGAGGTGTGGGGGAGACCTATGTTCAGCAGTGGATGGAGATGGCTGTATAAGAAGAAGAAGAAGATAGATTATATAGACTTGTGGTTTACAAATTTCCACTCTCCACCCCTGTTGTCTGCCTCTATTTTGGGCAGAGTTATTATAACGTGCGTGTTCCGGGCGCGCTTTGTACGCTGAGTCCTCACAAAAGAGACTATTAAGATCATAGAATCCTCCTGCGGTGAGACTTAATTATTATTGCCAGACAAACCTCACCGAGCGCTGTCAAAGCCCCCAAACATTCCTGACTCGATAGCCACACAGGATCATTCAGAGCTCGTCGCAGACCCAACTCTCAGTTATTTGAACATGTGAGATGCAACAACTCTACGATTGTACTCTATGTCTTCCTTAGTGCTTGTTTCCCTTATGTCCGTCAGAGGTAATTAAAATGAACAATGTTTGTATGTATACTGGACCTATGTGTCTTATTAAAACTGGATTTTTTTTTAATATTTTAAACAGCTGTCACATTATTGTGTTTTACGTTTTTTTCTTAGTCAGATTGTAACGAATGTGATTATTAAGAAAAAAATATTGAAAGGTCATCATCATCTCAGAACAAGCACTGGGGGGACGTTAAGGCACGGAAGGGTGGACACTTACACAGTGACTCGAGGACAGAATCACTGCTGATACTAACTTTTCAAATTGTTTTGGTGAAACATTGAGGAATTCCATTTTAAATATTTGATTAAAAAAATATTAATAAATAATTTTTAGAACACTTAAATGAAAAAACTTTGTTTTAATCCACTGTGAGTATTTATTTTTTGAAAAAACGTTTTCGGAGATCATTCTCCATCTTCAGTTTCTTATATACTAAACTTAAAACTAATAACAAGACATGCAATTTATGTGGGAGGGGGCGGGGCTAAAATTGAAAGGAGGGGGGAAGATATGGGCGGGATCTGGACGTTACATCTTTGTAGCTTAAAAACTAGATTATAGAAGTATTCACTCGTGCATTTCATTACAAGGGGAAGAATTAAAGAAAGACGAATTCCAGGTCTGAGAAGAACACCTTTCTTGAAGATCCTGATATATTGCTTTGGCTAAAGCACAAGATCCGTCTTTGGTGTCACAGTATCGAAGCAAATTGAACTCTGATTGATTCACAATAAGAGACACAGGAATAAGAAGAAGAAAAGCTGAGCTGTGAGGCAGCGTTGTCTATGCTGTTGGTTATGCAATGGCGCCCCAGACCTTGTAACGTGTTTCTATTATGGAGACCACGCGACATAATCGTGTCATTACTGTTCCCGGTAAGCTGAAAGGCCTGATGGCGTCGTGTGTCACCCCGGACCCCCTCTAGGGGTCTTTTAGGGTTGCCAGGGGTTCGTTAGGGTCGCCAGGGGTCCGCTTGGGGTCGCCACACCTTTAGGGGTCTACACGTCTTTAGAAAATTTATGACGCGACATACCGCTCGAGATGAGTGTCATTAAATTCAGAAGGAAACAATCGTTTTTTTTTATTATGGCATGTAATTTTTTTTCGTAGTATTTACAATAAATATGTGTGCCATTTAAGAGTAAATATTTTGTCATTGTCATATTATTTTTATGTTTTATCATCGACGTATTTTCTTTGTATAAAAAAATGCCCCTAATAGAAAATAAAGAAGAGTTATTGGTCATTTATTTGACAAATTAAAATATATAAATATTTATCTGAAAATTATAAAAAATAGAATTTTCACGAAACTAAACTGAACTTAAATAAATTGAATCCGATTTCAAAATAAAGTACAAATATTAACAAGGTTAATTAATTAAATAAATACACTGTTTAAATTCACTTTTATTATTTTAGTGTATTTATTTAATTAATTATACAATGGACTTTCACTGTGTAAACCACCAAACCCTGAAAAATATTAACAAGGTTAATTTAGAAACTATTTCTGTTTCTTGTTTTCCTTTTATGTATTTATTTATTGATTGTATTATGTAAATAAAAAAAGTTGAATGTGCATGAAAAAAAATTTTTTTTCTTGACTAACATGTTGCTGTATGGCTGACAATCTATAATCTATAATCTAAGTTGCAAGGATATATTCATTTAAAGCTCTCAGATGTATGCCCACAAACCAACAAGTGTAGTTCGCGCTTACAAATGCTGAATGTGTACTTACAAATAAAATCCAAACCTCAAATGAACATAAGCCCCACAACTTTTGCCGACCTTCCCTGAAACAGGGGTGACATTGGCAAAGTGAACCATTTTTTACAGTATGGGTGGTCAGCCTCATACCAACCTATAAGTCAAGGAATATGAATAATAAATTACATTTAAATATAAAAAAGAACAAAACCTTACAAAGAAATCTATACAAAAAAAGTAAAAAAATTCCTATGCAAAAAATGTAGCAAATGAATACACCAACATTAGAAATCAACATTGCAGATTAGCCGCCACTTCTTCCTGTCCTTGCATACTTCTTTCATTTCATCCAGAGTCATAAACTTTTTCATACAAGTCCTCCTTTTATTATGACTCTGGATATCCCATTCATTCGCTATTTCAGAGATTTGATCCTTCCATACTTTTTTCGGTCTTCCTCTACCACGACATCCATCTATTCTAGCAAAATATACTTTCTTCGTCAATCTTTCATCACTCATTCTCTCCAAATGCCCGAACCATCTTAACATACTTCTTTTAATCTTCACTTTCACACTTTCCCTTACACCACATTCTTCTCTTACAAAATCATTCCTCACCCTGTCACTCCGTCTTGATATCCAGTCGGGATATCCAGAGTCATAATAAAAGGAGGACTTGCATGAAAAAGGTTATGACTCTGGATGAAATGAAAGAAGTGTGCAAGGACAGGAAGAAGTGGCGGCTAATCTGCAATGGTGATTTCTAATGTTGGTGTATTAATGTGCTACATTTTTTGCATAGGAAATTTCTGACTTTTTTGTATAGATTTCTTTGTAAGGTTTTGTTCTTTTATATATTTAAATGTAATTTTTTATTCATATTCCTTGACTTATAGGTTGGTATGAGGCTGACCACCCATACTGTAAAAAATGGTTCACTTTGCCAATGTTACCCCTGTTTCAGGGAAGGTCGGCAAAAGTTGTGGGGCTTATGTTCATTTGAGGTTTGGATTTTATTTGTAAGTACACATTCAGCATTTGTAAGTGCGAACTACACTTGTTGGTTTGTGGGCTTACATCTGAGAGCTTTAAATTAATATATCCTTGCAACTTAGATTATAGATTATAGATTATAGATACTTCTTAGATAGTCCATTTCTACTGTATGGACTTTACTAATTTCCCTTTCACTCACCGTCCAGGCTTCACTTCCATACATCAAGGTTGGCACTAGTATACCACCGTACACCGCCAATCTAACATTTTTGAGAGATTTTGGTTCCTGGCGATGCAAGCGGTCGCACCCAGTACATATACAGTACATTTTTACAGTACAGTACAATCATACTGTAAAAACATGTTTAAGAGCTAGTTTTATTTTTATAAGAGATACAGGGTTTTTTTCGTAAGTTCACATCTATCCATAGTCTATAATCTAAGGTGCAAAGATGTTTTATATTATGATTCATATTACATGCATTTTAATAACAAGAGTTCACGCTTTCAAATGAGGCATGTGGAGTTACAACCTAAAAACCTAATCTTAAATAAACACACCGACTGACCCTCCTGAAAACAGGGGTAGTATTGGCAAAATAAACCATTTTTAACAGTATGGATAGTCAACCTCAACTCATCAACCTATTACTCAGGACTTGTAGCTCGTATAAGCGTAGATTTACTCAAATATACTTGTAGACGTACCTACAATACAGATGAATCTTAAATGTGAATGTATCTTTTCAAATAACTTTATAAATAGATGCATTCCAATGAACTTTTCATTATTTTGCAGAAAAGTGTTCATTTTTTTTTTTTGTTACAAAAAAGAAAATATTAATCTTTTCCACGTGCAACAATTTTTTTTTTCAATATCAAAATTGAAAAGTATTAAAAAAGGGATGAAAGATGCAGCCAGGCATTCTATTAAGGATTACGTCCCAAAACCACCCTTAGAGAAAATTGGGACTATGAAGGCACTAAAATTTTGTGACCAAGGGAGGATGATATTCAATACCTGAGATAAGAAGGTGGAATCACCCTTAGATAGGCCAGGATTAAGGGCGGTTTGAGTGGTGCGGCGAACTAGGGCCCCGCGTCCGAGGGCCCCCCAAAGCCTTCATTTCAACATAATCTTATCCCTAAGTAACTACGATATTTTTTAACCTAAGATAAAAAAAAACATAAACAATATTTTTTGGTAATTTTTTCAATATATTTACACCGATAATATTGAATTTGTACATTGAATCGGAACTACAAACAGTAGAAGGCACATATATTCCCGGCGGAACACAAAAACTTTATTGGATTTTAAAATTAATTTGTCTTTACCGTAGACCGGTCGCCAAGGGTCCATCCAACTTTACAGCAACTGGTTCTTTCTTAAAATTTTGGTGCTTCTTACAGTGACGTCATCTTACAATGTATGATTCATACAAAAACAGCGCTCATCAAATAAATTATCCTGAGAATTATTTACGCAAATTTACATGAATATTAAATTTTCGCTATCAATTTCCTTGACTTTTACGTTGGTATGATGCTGATCACACATACTGTAAAAAATGGTTCACTTTGACAATGTCTTCCCGGTTTTAGGGAAGGTCGGTAAGAGTTGCAGGGCTTATGTTCATATGAGATTGCGTTTTTTTGTTGTAAGTTTACATGCGGCTTGTGTAAGTGCGAACTTTAACGTGTCTGCTTATGGGGATGCATTTAATATGTAATATATCTATGCAACTTAGATTATAGACTACTATAGAATTAAAAGCAAGTGGCATGGAAATCATTAAACTTCGTGTACAACGCCTTAGTTAATACTTATATTTATTATGTTTCACAATTAACAAAAAAACAATGAGGGGCCATATTTTTCTTATCACCAGGGCTCACTGTTGGCTTAATCCGGGCGTGTTTTAAGAGACTTTACTTTACAACTTTAGACAGTAAAGTTTAGTACAAAGTGTACCGGTGGAGTTGATGTCCGTTTGTTCTTTGTGTTTGTTCTTTTTTTTTACTTTTATACATTTTGTATAAACTTTCAGTACAAACAGCGGTAAAACTAACTTTGCACAATACCCTCCGGTGAAGTTAACAAAACTTAAAAATGATTACCGTAATTCTTTAAATGCGTTCTATCACTTTTCACTCGACCGAAATCTTTGTTGAGTCGGTTGCTTTGCTATCAATTAAAAACTGTCTGAAAACATTTTTAGTGCTAGTTTTATTTTTATATTAAATTTTAAACTTCGTATAAGAGATCATGTTTTTTTTTAAATCTGAAATAGTTGTAAATCTCAAAAGTTTCTACACGAGTTTTGAAAAATTGATTTCATAGATGAGCGGTCCGTAGTTAAGTGGTAACACTTCGGACTCTGAATGGAAGGTTGTGAGTTCGAATTCCGGCGGACCACAAAAAAATACCATTTATATTTTCAAATTTGCTCTTCGCTGGGTTGAAAAATTCATAAACATTTACCAATGACCGGTCACCAAAAATCCATCCAGCCTTACAGCAACTGGGTCTTGCTTGAGAATTGGCGCTTTGTAGAGACGACGACCAAGCTCGTAAAAAGGTCGATAGCTCAATTGGTAGAATGCTTGCATTCCATGCCGAAAACAAGGGTTCGACCTTTGAGGCTTACTCAGCCTTCACAAGAAATGAGAACCAGCCCCCCTCCCCCCTCGGGAGCTGGGAAACCCCCACTTCAACTGAAATTGGTTAGTGTGAGGCCGGCCCCCTTAACCGTAAAAATAAATAGGTCCCGAATTGCCACATGTGACCCCTTTGGGGATAACGCATTGGTGTCTGCATTAGCAAATTGAAATGAAACAAAATGAAATTATCAATAATTCTGTTATCAGTTTATTTACCACTTCATTTAATTCACACCAATTACGCATGTTGGCGTTTCGCATAATGCAACTTCACATGGTGAGGGATGCGCTTGTTCGCAGCGAAGCATCCAGACGGATTAATGTAAAATAATGAACCAACAAATAACAAAACAGGCAGCCAGGCTAATCAAGAGGCAGTAGCCCGAGTGCAAAACATTCCATAAACTCACGTAGAGTGCGTAAATCGAAAAAATGTAGGAAAACTACTTCACCAAATGTAAACATAAATATATTGCCACTTTAAAAGTAAAAGTGAATTAGTGGGATTAACGCCAGAACCTTAAAATTTCCAATACAGATGCCGAGATTATTTCTCGTATGAATAACAGGGCCAATCTCCTGATATTAAAAGGTAAAAACTAGTTTGTTTGAACCACATGACGAGAAATGAGAAATGATCATTTCTGCATCTCATCATGTAGGGAAAAATTTAGAGAAGACGAGCTGTAGATTGAAGGAGAACATCTTGGTTGAAGAACGTGAGAGAGTGGTTTGGCAGAAGCACAAGATCTCTCTTTCGTGCCGCAGTATTGAAAGTGCAAATTGCTACGATGATCGCCAGTCTTCACTGAAGAGCAGGCGCGTGCATAGGGTTACAGGCAAATACATTTCAGGACAAATATTTTCTCTCATCTACAATAATATTAGGATGATTTATTTGGTGAGCGCTGTTTTGTGTGTATCACACCTCAAGAGCCCTCTGTGAGTTTGGTCGTCGCTGTAGAAAGCGCCAATTCTCAAGCAAGACTCAATTGTTGTAAGGTTGGATGGACCTTTCAGTGACTGGTCTTTGGTAAAGGTTTATGATTTTTTTCAGCCCAGCAAAGAGCACATTTGGAAAAAATAAATGGTATATTTTTGTGCTCCGCCGGGATTCGAATCCACAACCTTACATGAACGAGTCCAAAGTGTAGCCACTGGACTACGGACCGGTCCAAGAAATGCCAACAACATGCGGTGTACCTGAGCGGTCACCCATCCAGGTAGCATCAGCGCCCAATGTTGCTTAACTTCGGAGATTTGGTGAGAACCGGTGCTTTCAACATGGTATCGTCGTTGACTTCTACGTTGACCTTTAAAATAACTCATTTGTAATTGAATAAAGTGCTAACGATGGCTTCAATCGTACATAAATTTTATATTGTAAATCTGACTATCAAATTTAAATGGATTATTACCATTTATTGCCTACCTATTAGGCGCATGTGCCTGTATTGGATGCACGCTCTTGCTGAAGAGATACCGATAGGAGAAGAAAAAGAACCGTCATGTATTTTATGAATTTTCTATTTACGCAATTGAGGTGAGATTTACGCAATTATCGACTCGTATATTCAAGTAACTCAAAAGAAAACATTGCGTTAATCTGCCATCGATTGCGTAAAAGGAAAACCTATGAAATATGCGACAGGAACTTGTAGAGAAAGAGCTAGTTTTTATTGTTTTTTTTATTTACGCAAACAAGGTGAGGTTTACGCAACGCTTCACACTGTAATAATGCTGTGCGGTTTGCGTCAACCAGGCGCCCGTGATAACTACGTGCAGTAATTAGCCTGGATGGAACGACTGAGGTGAATGACGCCAGAATACTTAGGATGACATCAAAAGCCTTCATAACATATGTATACACAGGCTAATGACGTCACTGCCTGCGAAATTGTCGGTTACAGATGAATTTCTGAAATAACAATGCAATCACCTTTAATGGTGGCACTACTTGTAATTACAAACTTGATTCGTTTCATTAAAAATGAATTGACAAAGATACTAAAAAAACAAATGCAACAATACTTCTTTGCCGCGTTCCCCCCGAAGGGTTCGCATGTGGTCAGTGAACTTATTTATTTTTACAGGTAAGCGGGCCGGCCTTACATCAACCGCTTCAGTTGAAATTGGGGTTTTCCAGCTCCCAAGGGTGCTGGTACTCATTTCATGTTAAGGCTGAGTAAGCTTTGCGAGTATTTTATTTGGGTTTGAAATAAACACTGAAACGGGAAATCATTTCTGACACCCTCAGTGGGATTCGAACCAGAGTTCTCGGCATGGAATGCAACACTCTACCAACTGACCTATCGAACGGAATATCGATTTTTCAAAAATGTACTCAGGTCCAGACACAACCCAACGGGCTCTGGCGCGAGGATAAATATGGGTCCCATATTTTTGTTTTACTTATTCAGAACCAAAACTAACCGTTTTACTAACTATGGCGTTCTAAATAAATTTAAACATTATATATGCTGTGGCTTGGTCAAATGCAAATGTTTTATTTTCACGACATTTTGCAATACGTGAAAATAACTTACATTTGTCGGTTGAAAAATTAACAAAGAGTACATGGAAAGGTCTTGTATGATTTTAGTATAGGTACTCTATAACAGAGTATAAGAAATTTAAAATACATGTTTTTAATGCATTATTAATTAATAATCATCCAATGACATTTGTTAAGCCAGAGTTGAAGTAATTGTTGATAGAAAACGCTGCAGGCGGGGTTCGAACCGGCGTTATAGTCAATAACGCCAATTTGTAAAATCAGAATATTTTATTGTTTGTCTTACCATTCTAATTTACATATTGTAAACATTTCTAAGCTAGTGCCTTGACTTATAGGTTGGTATGAGGCTGACCACCCATGCTGTAAAAAAAAAATTTACTTTGCCAATGTCACCCATGTTTCAGGGAAGGACGGCAAGAGTCAAGACGTCAAGAGTCAGCCTTCAGGCTGTATGCCCATTTGAGATTAGGGTTTTTATGTTATGGGTTCACATGCGGCCTGTGCAAGCGCGAACTCGTACGTATATGCTTGTAAGGATGCAAATAATGTGAATCTCCAATGGGGCACATCTTTCCAACTTTGATTCGATTAGATTTCAAGATATTGTATCTACTACGCGATTTCATCGCATGTTAAATTGTTTCCCCTCACCATGTATGAAGGATTACTTCCTCGTGTGATGGTGGAAAATGACGTCCTTCCAGGATGTTCTGCGCCACCTGTCCTGGCCGATGATGATAAATAGAATAGCAGCGTCAGAGGCGTCAGACGACGTCGCTCCGAGCGATCGTACATCATCCCATCTATACCGCAAGTATGAAACATCACATCAAAGTTCAACCACAGCTTTTACCAAAAAAGAAATGAAAATTTAAACGCTCACCACAAACGCTATTTAAGTTCCCGTACATTTTTGCTGATACGCTGTACATAAGTTTGACGGGTACTGATGTCATTTTGATCAGAATCGACAAAAAACCTTATAACGTCCGAGCTAATGGACATTGTACAAATATGGACAAAAAATATCTCGTTATTATGAAGACATATTAAAAATAGAAAAGCTGATGTAAACGTCACAATTTTTAAAGCATTTTTTTTAATTTGATAATTGAAAAAACTTAAAAAAGAGGAAACTTAGGTTAAACGGAAATTTTAAATTCAAAAGATAAGGATTGAAAATGGAATTCAGAAAAGTAAAGTTTCAAGCAATGATGAAAATCAAACAGAATGAAAATGATTGAAATCAAATTATTTCGTGTTGAAATAAAATCATACAAATCTTGTCCAGCCGATAGCTCAGTTGGTAGAGCGATTGCATTCTATGCCGAGAGCTCAGCTTCGAATCCCACCTTTATGTAAGTAGAGAGCGTCTAAAATGATTTTCCGTTTTAGTGTTTATTTCAAACCCAAATAAAATACCAGCAAGGTTTTCTAAGCCTTCACAAAAAATGAGTAGCAGCCCCCACTTAAACTAAAGTGGTTTGCATAAGGCTGCTCCCTTACCTGTAAAAATTAATAGGTTCCACTCACCACATGCGACTCCTTTGGGGAAAACACGGCAAGGAGTTACACTATATTTGTAGATTACTTGTATATTTTTGTCAACGACGTTAGCCATGTTGAAAGCACCGGTTCCCATAGATCACCGAAGTAAAGCGACATTGGGCGCGGACAGTACTTGGATGGGTGACCGCTCAGGTACACCGCGTGTCGTTGGCATCTTGGACCGGTCCGTAGTCCGTAGCGGCAACACGTCGGACTCGTAAATGGAAGGTTGTGGATTCGGATCCCGGCGGAGCACAAAAAATATACCATTTATATTTCGAATGTGCTCTTCGCTTAGTTGAAAAAGTTCATAAACCTTTACCAAAGACCGGTCACTGAAAGGTCCATCCAACCTTACAACAACTGGGTCTTGCTTGAGAATTGGCGCTTTCTACAGCGACGACCAAGCTCGCAGAGGGCTCTTGAGGTGTGATACACACAAAAACAGCGCTCACCAAATAAATCACCCTAATATATTATAATAATATTATACGTAGAAGAAGTTGAGGCATTGATTTAGTTTTCACACATTTTTGGTAAAGTGCTTTGATTGAGTTTACACTTTCAATCCTATTCACAAAGCATTTGATCCATCGCTAATCTACAGATTATCGTTTTTTTGTATGGAAAATTCACTATGGACTACGGATGAGTCATCGCTATGCTGTTTGAGAATAATACCCTTTATGTTTTGAACTTGGTAAACTCCTTGACTGATAAGTTTGTATGAGGCTGACCCCCCCTGCTGTAAAAATTTGTTCACTTTTGCCAATGCCACCCTGGTTTCAGGGAAAAGCGGCAGGGCTGCAAGGTTTCTGTTCATGTTAGGTTTTGTTTTTTTGTATACACACATGCAGAATGCGTAGTTGCGAACCTGCATGTGCCTGTCTATGGGCATGTATTTAAAATATGAGCGATAAAGGTTAACATATCTTTGCAGCTTAAATTATAGATTATAGACAGATAGATGTTGTCCCAGTAACCAAGCGTCCCCCTTAAGGCTAGTTCGCACAAGGCCACTGATTTAGTCAAGTAACGAGTAATTTAGTAGTGGGCGGGGCGCTACTCGCCCGTGAAGCGTTCGCATTACGGTCCAGTACAGTACACAAGTGCGAAGTTGGCTGCAGAAAGCCCTTTCTATAATGGCGGAGAATTTGAATTGGCTGCAGTTTGAAAATATTAATTGAGGATTAAAATCATGTTATTATAAAGCCCTTTAAATTGGCTATGGTTTGGTAATATTAACTGATTTATGCCCGGCCACCTAGCTAGGAGCCTGTTTAGCAAACAACTTCGAAACTCGACTTTTGTAAATTCGAAATGTATTTTATGGTTTATAAAATAATATACACATTTTAAATAAAAACAACACATGACTATTTGATGTTTATAATAATATCTACCATTTACGCTGCAAACATTATTTTTTAATTGAATTTTTATCTTTTCAATGATGTGTACAAAGTATATTTTGTATGCACACACTATAATACGGCTCGTAGTCTGCAGCTGCATTCAGATTCATTTCTTTGTTGCGTTTTTCGTTGTTAACAATTAACATCAATATTCGACATGTAAAATCGGCATTTCAAATACACGGCGGTCACCAATCAATTATCAAGTTAAAGAAGAAACATGGTTCAACTTTTCAGAGGCTGACCGCGAGAAACTTGTTCAATCCTGCTACATACGCCTCTCACGTCTGTCACAGATACCAGTTGATGGCTTACAGTGGCATAAAATTGTAATGCCTCTAATCAGTTATCCTCGTGTGTCACTGAATTGTTTCTGTACAAAACAATAAGTAACAATCCATCTGAAGGATATCATAAGAGCTTGAGCTTGGCTTTAATAATTACAATACATATCGGCTTGATCGATCTACTAGCACAAGTACCAAGTCGCGTGGAGGTGGTGTGCTACTTGCTGTTTCTAAATCCATTCAATCAAAAGTGATCCCCTGTATCAACAAGACCACTGAACTCATATTTGTACTGCTGCTTACTGATCCTTCATATATAATTGCATGTGTATACTTGCCCCCTAGCTCTTGTGTTGAGCTCTACATTGGCTTTGCAGCTGAGGTTGAAGCTATGAGGAATAAGTTCCCTCATTCAAAATTCTTGATTGTAGGTGATTTTAACTTGCCTAATATATCATGGAATGAAGCTGATCCCTTGTTACCTAAATGCCATACTTCGAACTTCTCACTGGCGGAAACTACCATATTAAATCTTTGTAACTTTTTAAACTTTTTTCAAATTAATTTTACATTAAATGCTCGTAATCGTATTTTGGATCTAGTTTTTTGCAGTGATAATGCTGCTAAATCTATAGAATCATCTGATATCCTTGTTCCCATCGATACATACCATCCACCTCTTTCCATCTCTCTTCCATCTAATGTCCAACATAAAAACCATAATACCACTTATATTGTAGACTTTTCTAAAGCTGATTTTGTTCATATGAATATATTTTTTCAGAGTGTTGACTTTTCTTTTGTAAATAATGATGATATTGAAGTTGTAGTAAATAATCTGTACTCTATTCTATCCGAAGCGATCACTAAATTTGTACCTACTTTTAAGCTTAGTCCTTATTCTTGGAAATATCCCAAATGGTTTAGTCATGATTTAATTGATCTCATAAAGGATAAGAAAGTGGCTCATCTGAAATATAAAATCTCTAATTCTTCTTTGGATTATCTAGATTTTAAGAAATTACGTAATGATTGCAAAATTCTGTCCAAAAATTGTTATTTAAATTACATTTCCAACACTGAGCGCTCTATTGTCCATAATGTGAAAAAATTCTGGTCATATGCTAACTCTCTGAGAAAGGGCGATCTCGGTATACCACATAATGTTTTTTATGATGATGTGTCATCTGATGATGTTCAAGAAATTCCTAACCTTTTTGCATCTTTCTTTAAAAGCGTTTATGATATTCATCCTGACTGTAATACGTTTGAATTCTCTTCACATATTGATTTACAACTGTCTAATTTGTCATTTAGTGTAGTTGATGTCATCACAGAAATTGAATCAATGAAACCACTTACTAATCCTGGCCCTGATAATGTCCCAGCGGTAATGTTGAAAAACTGTGTACATAGCTTGTCTCAACCTCTGTGTGCGGTATTTAATTTGTCCATCGCGTCTGGATGTTTTCCCGCCCTTTGGAAGCAATCGTATCTTTCTCCAATATACAAGTCTGGTGATAGGAGTAACGTCAAAAACTATCGACCAATAAGTAAATTGTCCGCCATTCCGAAGCTACTTGAAAAGCTTGTACTTACTAAAATCCGGTACGTTGCAACCAGATCAATTTCAGTCCATCAACATGGTTTTTTACCAAACCGATCAACTACTTCTAATTTAATGGTGTTTGAAAATTTCCTTTCTAATGCTTTGTCTAGCCGAAAACAAGTTGACGTAATTTACACTGATTTTTCAAAAGCGTTTGATCGGGTATCACACACTATCCTTCTTAGTAAGCTACGCGGTATGGGGGTGTCTGGTAGTTTTCTGTCTTGGCTCCGAAACTACCTTATTGATAGATCTTTGATTGTCAGAATAGATAATAATAGCTCACACTCCTTCTCACCAACTAGTGGTGTCCCCCAGGGTTCCCATCTGGGCCCGCTACTTTTTCTCCTATTTATTGATGATATTACAAAGCAATTTCCTGACACAAATGTTCTCCTGTTTGCTGACGATATAAAAATTTTTAAAGTCATAGATAATGTGGCTGACTGTAATAGTCTCCAATTATCTTTGAATAATCTAGCAACTTGGTGTAATAAAAATGAATTGCCTCTAAATGTCTCGAAGTGTTTAGTAATGAATTTCTTCAGAATAAAAAATCCCATTATATATGACTATACACTTTTTTCAAACAGTCTTCGGGTGGTAACGGAGGTCACCGACTTGGGGGTTGTGTTTGACTGTGGATTATCTTTTAATGTACACATTGCTTCAATTTGTGCCAAGGCCATGAGAATGCTTGGTTTCATAAACCGCATCACCAAGGACTTTCAGGACACTGCCGCAATCAAAATTCTTTATACCACATTGGTTCGCAGTGTTTTGGAATATTGCTCGCCTGTTTGGTCCCCCCTCTACATGGTGCACGTAGACAATATAGAAAAGGTTCACTTAAAATTTTTGAAAATAGTTAATTTTAAACTCAATATTCCCCTGTCACACTTCGACCCGCTCTATTTAAATTCGATTCTAAATCTAAACTTTTTGTCAGACAGACGTAAATTTATTGACTTAATCACCCTCTTCAAAATAAAACATGCTCTAATTGATTGTCCTGCACTACTTAGTGAGTTGAATTTTTTTACTCCACGTTCAGGGACTAGACAATTAGTTTCTTACCGCCCTGTATTTACTAGCACTAACGCACAAAGCAATAGTTGTATGCATCGTTTACAGCGTGTTGGTAATGAGTATGCCTCACTTGACTTGGTTCTGCATAATAATAATTATCATACCTATAACCAAGGTCTGAAAAAAATGTTTTTGGGACATCCATAATATATAATAAATTATATTGTTTTAGATTGTTATTAAATGAACGATGTCTGCCTGTTGAATTTCTTTATTAGTGATATTTGAATGGTTTCTGAAGTTTTTATTTTTGATATGCTTTTTTTTTGCTTCTAACCTACTGTTTAGTGTTTATATATGGGTTTATTTTTTCTTTTCTTTTCTTTTATGTTTTACCGTAATGTTTTATACTTTTTATTCTTGTATTATTTATTGTTATTGTTGTTTTGTATAAACTCCCTTGATATGTACTTATTTCGTAAAAGGCTAACGCCGTAAATAAATAAATAAATAAATAAATAAATAAATAAGGCCTGTGATATGAAAAAATTTATGGTAGGTACCTATAAACATCGATCAATGTAAAAGATCGATGTTTTTAAATACGTAATAAATTCATGGACGATAATATTTATTTCCACAACATCTTTACCAAAACTATATTTGTACAGCTCTATTGTCCGAAAACTTAAAAATTACTACAATTTCATCCAGCAAGGAGCTACATGATTGTATTTTTGACAGCTGATATCCGCACCAAAAATCGATGTCATACTATTCTTATCGAAAAAAAATTACCTTTCTCAAAACTTTTTGGACGTAGATTTAAGTCCTAGCAACTTCTATATTCTCAAGAGTTTCTAAAAAACCAAGGATATCGGTGTGCATATCCACTTATTTACAGTTTAAACATGACATAACCTCACTGACAGGTCGCTAAGTTTAGGGAGCGGAACATGGGTCTCGCAAATATAAGAAGTTCTTAAGTACTTAAATATTTTTAAACAGCACTTTATCTTTAAATATTCTTGCTGAAAACGGGCATTATCTTTTCAAACTGCAGCCAATTTAAATTGCCGCCATTCTTGCATTTCCGTTTCCCCGCCAAGAGTGAGCGGCCAATGGCGCGGCCGCTAATAAACTCGACTCGGACTCGGGCTTTTCCGTGGCTCTTCGGACTCGGACTTTTCCGTGGCTTCTCGGCAACACTCGCCCACGGACGGTGGGCGGGGCCGCTACTTGCCCGAAAAAATAGAATGAAATGGATCGGCTTGACTAAACCATTGACTTAACTACTGGACTAAATTGTTGGGGTTCGCACACGTTTAGCCACTAAATTACTCGTTACTTGGCTAAATTACTCGCCTTGTCCGAACCAGCCATTAGAGATGATGGATGATAACAAGGGGGTAAAACTATAACGTGGGGAGAGAAGGAAGGAAGGGTAACTGGAAACTGCTGGGATGGGATTAGCCAATTTTATGTAAGTAGGATAATAATTACTTATGTCATGAGGTTGGTGTGAGGCTGATCCCCTTTACCGTAAAAAATGGTTCACTTTACCTATGTCACCCATATTTATGGAAGGTTGATAAGAGTTGCAGGGCTTCTGTTCATTTGAGATTGCTGTCTATCTTCCTCACATATGCACACTTTCCATACCATCCATCAGTGTTTGTATGAAATTGGCTTATCCGCCATTTGATTCAAAGAAATTGTCACTCTACACAATATGTTGGTATGATTTCCAATCACCAATGCTGTAAAAAATGGTTCCATACCACCCATGATTTAGGGAAGGTCGGCAAGAGTTGCAGAGCTTATGTTCATTTGAGATTGCTATCTATCTTCTTCACATATGCATACTTTCCATATCATCCCCCCAGTGCTTGTATGAAATTGGCGTATCTTCCATTTGATTCAAAGATGAAATTGACGTAAGAATCACACTCTGCACAATTCGAGCTAAGAAAATATGTTAAACACGATAATGTGAGAGTTATTTGAAATATTTTCAAAATCAATTTCCAGTTTTCATGAGACACATTGGCCCAGTACACATACAAACATTGCTCATGTGAAATTACCTCTGATGTACATAAGACAGACAAGCACTAAGGGGATAATACATCCATCCCCCTTCCACGTGACAATCGCAAAAATGACAGACTTTTGGACACAGTTAGACTTTTTGGAAAAAGGTAGACTTTTGAAAAATCGTAGAAGTTAGTAAGTAGTTTTAGTTTTGGTTAACCCTGACCACTCACATCTTGCTTTTGGCCACAGTCCAGGTTATGTGAAGTTTCTAGTTTGCGCGAGAATAGTTCAAACTTTACAAAATACAAGCGCACAGGAGCGGAAAAGTAAGAACTGAGGGCACAACTAAAATAATGAAATGCTGTAATACAAATATTTAGAAAAAATCTTGAAACATGAACAAATCATTTAGTTCTGCAACATTTTCTTGACACATGGGTAGCTTCGGTAAAAGTAAACTGTTACATTGGGATTGTTTTATTTTTTTACTGCTTTATTATTGGATTACTCTGTTCGTAGTCCATTGGTTTTAATTTCGGACTCGTGATTGGAAGGTAGTGGGTTCGATTTTCAGCGGATCATAAAAAAACAAATATTATTTTCGCTAATTTAAAATAATAATCTTATTTTACCAAAGACCGGTCACTTTAGGAGAAGTTTCTCTCAAGTACACGAACAAATTTCAAAGTTCGTAAGTATACGCAAAGATAACAAAAAAATCTTGTTACCTCTTTTTTTTTCTCGGCGCGCAAACGTCACACGTGTATGTGGCAAGATTCCTTAAATATCATCTACAAAATATTGGTTCTCCTTTTTCTTAGCAGCTTTGTCATTTGAAGTCACAATTTTTTAGTCTATTTAATTTGTACCAATGTCATCTGAAATACTGTTACCGAGGCCATTCGGAATACTGTTAATGAGGCCATTCGGAATACTGTTACCGGGGCCATTCGGAATACTGTTACTGAGGCCATTTGGAATACTGTTACCGAGGCCATTCGGATTCTGCTACTGAGTTCATTCGGAATACTTTTACCGGGGCCATTCGGAATACTGTTACTGAGGCCATTTGGAATACTGATACTGAGGCCATTCGGAATAGTGTTAACCAGCCCATTTGGAATACTTTTTGTTACAGAGGTCATTCGGAATGCTGCTTGTTAGAGAGGTTATTCGGAATACTGTTACCGAGGCCATTCGGAATAGTGTTAACCAGCCCATTTGGAAACTGTTTGTTACAGAGGCCATTCAGAATGCTGATTGTTACAGAGGTCATTCGGAATACTGTTACCGAGGCCATTTGGAATAGTGTTAACCAGCCCATTTGGAATACTGTTAACCAGCCCATTTGGAATACTGTTAACCAGCCCATTTGGAATACTGTTTGTTACAGAGGCCATTCGGAATGCTGATTGTTACAGAGGTCATTCAGAATACTGTTACCGAGGCCATTTTGAATACTATAGCTACTATAAAATTACATACATGTATATGTAGATTTAAACATTGAAATCCTAAGGGTATACAAACGAATAAAAAATATATTTATGACAGAAAAAAAGTCAATACAAACTCGATGTCAAATATGGTCGTATATTTATTTCGGACAATGCCCGCCGGCAGAATGAAAAATGTGAAAACAATTTACAAACATTTCCATTGAATAAAACATTGATTTATTTCATGAAAATGGCTTTTTCAGTAATCGTGTTCCATTTTCGCGCCCCTTTTGTTTCAAAATTTTAAGCCGTTTTTCATTCATGATAAAAAGCAAAAAAAAACCGTGACTTGCATAACTAAGCTACACGTATGGTGTAACTCCTCGCCGCGACATTATCGAAAATTTTCGTAATTATTAATTGAAATAAAATTAATATTATTGTGAAAATAAAACTGCGATTTCATAGAATTTTTTAAAGTTCTATAAAGTTTGGTAGAATTAGATGAATATGAATTTTCACAGTGTTAATTCACAAACCATACAAAATATAAACTTTAAATATTAACATTTCTTTGCACCCAGATTTGATTGGATTAGATCTTATACAATTTACCAGTAAATGATAATAAAAATAGTGTTCTCCGTAAAAAATAGTCTCTTGTTTAGTACACTTCCTTACAGTAAGGTTGAACATGAAGACTTTGGTATTTTTCAATAAAACAAGCGCTCAACGTATAAGTGAACTGAACAAGCAATACCTCACACTTTTACCAGTTGGCGGCAAAAATTGCAAGCGGTTGCAAGTTGCTAACGCGGCCACTCCAGACTTGGATTGTGCTTTGTGCACCTAAGTATTAAACTTTACGTTCAAACTTAATCAATCAAAAAATGTATTGAAACTTAGACAGCGCAGCAAGCGAGCGTTATAGTTTGTATTAATGTTTAGCAAAACTCTATGGTTAGGTTTTTACTGGGAGGACTGGCTTTATAGAAATGCTGAAGCGAGAATACAGAGAATATGTACGTGTAATCCTACGTTTAAAAATACTCCAAGTAAGCTATTTGCTTTCAGCAGTAATTATATATTTTCTGATTGACTTGTTGGCCACATTCTTACAATCATAGAGAAATTATTTTTCCCGCAATTATCGTTGTTTCTATTTGTTCTTTTATCCAGCCACCATTCCACTAAGGGTGGCCAGTTCTTTGCAGATGTGTCTCCACTTTGTTCTAAATGTATGTAATGTTTTTTATTTTTATTTTATGTATAAATGTAAAAGGCACAATGTGCCGTTAATGAATAAATAAATAAACTTGCCCACGTCTTTCATCTTCACGACATTCATCACTCTCTTAAATCTTAAAGCATGCTTTTATTTTTTCTCACTCTTTTTGTTTATCTTCTTTTAGAATGTTATAATTTGATATCCAAAAATATTCCTTTGCCTATCCAAAAAGCATTTCATACCCACCGAAACGTGACGTCATCCAAGAAGTATCCCAGGACAGAAAAATATGGCGGTTGATCTGTAATATTGGTTTTTAAAAACTAACGGTTTCATTCACACACAGCAAATACATGGCTAAGCCACAATCTAACCTGAATTTTCCATACAAAAACGACGATTCATGGATCAGCTACGGATCAAACATGTTATGAATAACCCTGCATATGATCATTTCAAGTGTCATGAAGTGCTGTGTAGAGTTTTTTTCGTTTTATTCATTCAATATAAGAAAAACCTTATTCTGTTGTACAAATCAAAATAGGTTTACTACTACATTTTAACATGCAAATTTTTAACGCACGAAAGCTAAAAAAATCATTTTCCCTAGATTTCGTAACTTAATCTTGGTAGGCTATTTTTGGGATATATGTAGTTGTTATTTCAAAATGCTCAATATCGCCTCAAACCCGTCCTATATGTACGAGTATGTGTACGAAGAACCCACAGCACATGGACGCTCATTCAAAGCTATATATTTTCTCAAGTATCAGAAGGCCTTCCTGTGAAGTAAAAGCAACGGCACGACAAAACAAGAACCTCTAGGTCAGAGTCGTGCCTTCTTATTCTCGATGGCATGACAGATTACAGTCAGGTCGATAGCTCAGTTGGTAGAGTGCTTGCATTCCATGCCGCGAGCTCGGTTTCGAATCCCACCGAGGCGAGGGTGTCAGAAATGATTTTCCATTTCGGTGTTTATTTCAAACCCCAAAATAAAATGCTGGTAAGGTTTACTCAGCCTTCACAAGAAATGAGTACCAGCGCCCTCGGGAGCTGCGGAACCCTCACTTCAACTGAAGTGGTTGGCGTAAGGCTGGCCCCTTAACTGTAAAAATAAAAAGGTTCAACTCGCCACATGCGACGCCTTTAGGGATAACGCGGCAAGAAGTTACACTATATGTGTAGCTTAGTTCCGTTTACATGACAGATTACAAAATCGAGTTTCAGAGGGTAGCCTGTGTCCACATATAAGGTTCATGCACGTGCTGCATGTGTGGCTTTGTTTAAAGAAGGTGTCGACTTACTGTATAGAGTCATGGTTCCTGGACTTGTTTGTCTTCAGGTACAAGGCCGACGCGGTCGCCACCACCAATGATATCAAGGCCAGAGCGCACCCTGCCGCGACATAAAAGGTCCCCCCTGACGTCACCAAAGAGTCGGCGGAGAGACGCACGGAGTCGTTGCGAGAGGGGAGAGGGGGGATGACTGTGAACAAACAAACAAACAATCAATTAAACACGCATGATATTAAAAAAATATTCTAACCAATTGGGCTTTGTACACTAGGTACTGAGTTGTCAAATCTGACAGTGTCAATCTGACAAATCACATGCCCTCACATTTTGCAAAATTTCAACAGAGCATGCTTCAAGACCCAAACATAGTGCCTGTAATGAAATCAAGAACACTCCAGTAAGCCGGAAAAGTAGCAGAGGACTCCAGGATCATCAGAACGGTCTTGGATAGTGCCTCCTCAGGTGTTAGACCACTCGGACGTCCCAGGATGCGGTGGGCAGACAACGTTGAAGCCGACGCCGAAGTTCTGGGAGTGAGGGGACCATGGAGGGAAGCAGTACAAGACAGAGAGTCCTGAAGGATTGTGGAGCGGGAGGCTTTGATCCTTCAAGGCTTATGAGCCGAAGAAAGTAAAGTAAGTAAAGTACTCGTATGCATAACAGTATACACGCAGTTAAGTTTACACTTAACTAATATTTTAGAAAACTATGATTGATGAAACCTGTGATCTTTGAGAGCCATTGTGATACTTTCAAGGTGTCAATTAATGTGCGAACCTTATTCTAATCTAATCTAATCTAAGTTGCAAAGATCTGTAACATTAAGGATACATATTGTATGTATTTTCAGAAGCAGACACGTATATTGGAATATAAAAGATATAGAAATATGGTTACCGATGTGATAAGAAAAAATAAAATAAAATGGTACCAAAACAGAATAAGTGAAGCAGGAGAAGATCAAAAAAATATGTGGAAAATTATTAAAGAAATTGTTAATCCAAAAATTAAAGCAAGCACCATCAATGAAATAAGAGTTAATGATAAAAAAAATTGAAAATATAGAAGAAATAGCAGAAGAATTAAATAATTTCTATATTTCTAGTATATTGGAAATAATCAAATCAATTGATGAGGAAACTGACTTAAACTTAAATGAGCTAAATATAAGTACGGAAAATTGCAATCATAAGTTTGAAAATTTTGAAAAAATTGATAAACAAAAATTATTTGAAATAATTAGTAAAACAAAAAAAGGATCTAGTACTGATAATATAGATAAGAAATACATTCTCAATATTTGGCAACAAATTGGAAATACTCTTGTAGAGCTCATTAATGTAATATTAATTAAAGGAGTAATGCCCAATATACTAAAAATAGCCACAATTATCCCAATTGCCAAAATTAAAAATCCAATCGAAGCCAGTGACTATAGACCTATTAATATGTTACCATTTCTGGAAAAAATAATAGAAGAGATAATAAGTAATCAACTGAAAAGATTTATTGCTAATCAGGGGATATTAATTGAAGAACAATCAGGATTTAGAGAAAAACACTCAACGGAAACAGCAATCCAACTAGTATTAAATAATTGGATCGAAGACATAAATAATAATAAAATTGTAGCTGCAGCATTCATGGACTTCAAAAGAGCATTTGAAACAGTTGATAGAAATTTATTAGTAAAAAAAATGAAAAACATGGGAATTGAAGGAACAGTAATACAATGGATAAAAAATTACTTATTGATGCGTAAGCAAAAAGTGAAAATCTCAAGCCAATGTTCTAGCCAAAGGGAAATTGACACGGGAGTCCCGCAAGGATCCAAGCTAGGACCAATCTTATTTATATTGTATATTAATGACATTTTAAGCGTAATTAGTAACAGTGGATGTCGGTTACATTTATTTGCGGATGATACATTGATATATTGTGTTTGGGAGGACATACAGAAGGTAGAAAGAGAATTAAATAGTGTTATGGGTAGGACAGAAAAGTGGTTAAATAAAAATAAGTTAAAGTTAAACACTGAGAAATCAAAAGTAATAGTACTGAATAATGTCAAAAAGGGTAAATTAATTATTAAGGTAAATAATAAAGAATTGGAAGTAGTTGATAAGATTAAGTACTTAGGAGTGATAATTGATAGTAAGCTTAATTTCAAAGAACATTTTGATTTTATTATTAAAAAAATAAGCAAGAAAATAGGTGTATTAAGTAGAATGAAGAGCTTGTTAAGTAAGGAATATAAAATAATTGTATACAATAGCATAATAAAGCCTCACTACACATACTGCCCAACAATATTATTTATGGCAAATAAACAGTATATAAATACATTACAAAAATTACAAAACAGGGGTATGAGAACTATATTGAATAAAAAACTAGACTGTAAAATAAATTATATGATAGATTGGTTATATATTGAAAAAAATTTAAAAATGAGTGCTATTATTTTTATACACAAAGTAGAAAAAAACATGTTACCTCAGTATTTGAGCAAATTTTTAATTAAGAACAGAGACATTCATGAATATAATACCAGGAAAAAGGATAATTTAAGGAAGCCAAAATTCAAATGTGTAAAATATGATAAGGGCGTTTTGCACAGAGGATTGGATTTGTATAATGATTTACCTGTAGAAATAAAAGAAAGTAGGGATATTAATGAATTTAAAGTAAAATTAAAAAAATATATACGTGCAAACCGGCCTTAGCATAATTATTAATAAGTTTTGATTTGTTCATTTTTGTTTGTTTTTTTTTTTGTTTGTTTATCTTTTTTTGTTTTTTATTAACATAACTTAAGTTGTAATTAGCAATAGCTAAATAAAATATTATATATATATAAGTGTTCGCGCTTGCACATACCGCATATGGACCTACGACACATAAACACAAATCTCAAATGAGCATACACCCTGCAACTCTTGCTGACCTTCCCTGAAACAGGAGTGACACTGGCAAAGTGAACCATTTTCTACAGCATGGGTGGTCAGCCGCATACGAACCTATAAGTTAAGGAACATAATTTGTGAATTCTCAACTTGCAAAAAATAAGTAAGTAAGAGTATATCGAAGCTCTACATACATCTAATTGTTTTGTTTTTTCTAACATCTGTAAACACATGTCCATTGACACAGAAAATGTGTGTACTCGTATCTATAACAAAAACCTTTTTTACAAGAATGAGGGTAATCCCAAAATAACGAACCTTGATGATGTGAGTTAATTGAATCATTCATCATCGTATTAATTGCATTAGTTAGAGATACGAGTATTTGGTTCAAGTTATTACCGGATTCTTGGAGGAGAGTTTTTCCCCGGCGTGGACTTGTGTGAGATGGGAGGCCAGCGTCCGAGTGGGGAATCCAAGTCTAATGATATGTTTTCAGATAGTTGCTCTTGCTCGCCGGCAAAAACTTTATCTATTAAAGATGTCGTATTTCACACAAAACTATGCGAGGGTTGAAGAAGAAGTTTGTAAGTATAGGAAGCGTTTCATACGGGCTTTATATGTTTGCATGAGCGTCCATGTGCTGTGGGTCCTTCTGACACATACATACAGAACGGGTACGAGGAGGGTTTGAGCATACCGTTTCATACGAGATGTATAAAAGACCGGTACGTGGTCTAATGGTTAACGCTACCGACAGCAGTATGGTTGTCAGCCTCATAACAACCGTTAAATCAAAGAGATAAAAAATAACAATGGATATTAAACTGAATAAAACAAATAATAAATGGAAAAAAATCTAGAAGTCGAAAGGAAAATCATCTGATTACTTTCCGAACTAACTTGGTAAATGTTAAAACCACAGATCAAAAAGTTATCTATGGTTAAAACGCTTAGTCTAGTTTAGTTACATGACCGGTCCTAAGTCTAGCGGTTAACGCATCAAATTCATAATCAGAAGGTCGTGAGTTGTATTCCTAAAGAAGCATAAAAAAGGTATTCTTTTTCAAATATGCTCTTCACTGGGCTTAAGGGTTGCTGACTACAAAAGTTGATCCAGCCTAGCAGCAACTTGGTTTGTCCTTCAAATTTTGCGCTGAGTAGTAACAAACAAGCGTACTGCAAGCTCTTGATTAACACGAACACAGCTCTCGCATAAGAAATAATCTGTATAATTTACTTATTTATTTATTTTTGTAATGGAAGCGTTTTCTAAATGTAATGGAATATTTACAATTTTGGAAAAAGGCTTAAAAGAGATTAGTGTAACATTTACTAAATCCTAAATTCAATTAAAAGAAATCCCTCCCTTTCTCAATACGCCACGCATGCACTAATAACACTGTGTGGCTTTATTCTACTGTATAGTGGGTTCTGGTACATAATGCCGCACACATGAAATAAAGAAATTTCCTCAATATCTGTAATCCGAGCAATCAGTTCATCTCAAATAAGAAAAGGCGCTTAAAGAACACTCAGACGAGGATAGTGGTTGATAGTATTATTTTGATCTATTTTGGGTTCACTTTTAATAAAATTGCAATTTTATTTATTTCACAGTATTTATTTTTTAGTAAGTTGATTACATAATATGGTTCACTCTGTAACTTCTGTATTGTCGGTTTCACGGCTTGAGCGTTAATGAATCACTGCTTCTTCATAGAATAGCAGCCTATATTTATATGTGACCAAAGCCTATTCTCACGTGTTCCTGACCACACGAGACGCCTCTAGAATGGATGTTTCCATCACAAAAACACATAGGCATGAACCTATACATTCGTAGCAGTCTTCCTTTTCCTCTTTTCCTTTCCACATTTCCTCTGTATATACACTTTGCAATTATATCATCATCCATTCTTTTGTACCTTTACTTTCACATCATATTTATGTATTGCATTACCTTCATTTGTCTGTTTTTACCATACCATTAAAGTTCCCTTCATTATAACCATTATATACCTACCTAGTACCTACGTATCTTTTCACTTTAAATTTTTTTTTTTTACCTTTTTTCATATTTTGTCTCCTTAATCCTATACCATTCTATTTTTGCCTTTATTGTCACATTTTCCAACACAAATGTTGGATTATTTTTATTTTTATTTGTTACATTTGACTACTTTGTTACCTTTGCCTTCATCTGTCTCCTTTTTTCACACTTTTATTGTCACATTTGCTGACAAATTCTTCTGTTACTTGACTTTCATATAATATTTTCATATAATATTTTCAAATGTCTGTCATTCACACCAAAAACTTCATATCATTTCATGAGCGTCATTTCCAGAGATCCTGAAGAACCGCCAGCATAAAACAAAATTTCTAAACAACACCCTTAAAAAAACACATGAAAAGAATCGTGATCTTTGATTTAAGACACGATAGATAGTAAAAGACCAATGGCACATTGGCTTGAATCCTGTCTGCATATATCCCGACAGACACAAACCCTCAACTGCCTTTTCTTACTGTCCTCGTTTGTTTCGGCATTTATAGCCGACCAGACAGAACGGCTAATAAAATGTCCCCAGTACGCCAAGTACAAAAATTTACGTTTTAACTACACCGCAGCGTTTTATCTAAAATAATGTACACATAAACTGAAACAACATTTCTGGTGAGCGTTTAAGAATCTATACATTTTTGGTAAACCACGATGGTTTAGTTAAGACGTAAAATTGTGGTATAGACTTCATGCTGATACGATATATGGCCGGTAGACCAAGTATAAAACCTTACGAGTACGTTCAATCTAAGCCATGGAGTTTTATAAAATAAGACAGCACATCTACTGAGTGTTTTCGTATCCATAGATCTTTGCTAAACCACGATGATAGAGTTTAAATGTCGGGTTATATATCTTAAGTGTAAAGCTTCTCTTTTATCTCAACCACAGCGTTTTTCCTAAAATATATTGAAACTAAAACAGCACATCTACAGAACGTTTTAGTAGCCATACACCTTTGCTGTCGTAGAGTGTAAACGTTGGGGTACAGACTTCATGACAAAACGATACGTGGAGACAGAACTGAGGCATCTCAGCTTTATTTCATATGAAGACGGTATTCTCTTTATTTCCAAGAAATACGTGACGTGTCAGTTTGATAGATTTTTTAAAACTCTCGACTCAGCGCGCTAAGAAATAGACTGTCTTGTTATTTCTGAATGTACTCCAACTGATGAATCGGATTTGTTATATGAGAGACTGTAAAAGTGGTTCGGAAAATGATTGATCGCGATGTTTTTCTGCGTAAAATCTCAGTTTTTTTACTGACTAATATTGGAGTGTTGTCCAAGGTTTGAGAAAAAACCCAGCCTCAACGATCTCGACATATCGTCCCTTTAGTGCTTGTTTTTCTTACGTCCATCAAAGGTTATTTCACACGAGCAATATTATCTGCATGTTAACTTGACCAATGTGTCTTATGATAACTGGAAATGGATTTTAAGAATATTTAAAAAAAGCTCTCACATTATCGTGTTTTACGTTTTATTCTTAGCTCACATTGTTTGGCATGTGATTCTTACGACACTTTAGTTGAAAGTTAATCTTTGAATCAAATGATAGATAAGCCAAACAATCACTAGTGGGGCGATATCTAACGATCGTGTACTTAGATGGAAAGCTATAAAACATGGCGGCACGCGATCTGCTGATCTCGCTATCAAATGTTCTTCATTCATTTTTATAATATTTGTCTTATTAACACTACATTTAAAAACTTCTTAAATGTCAAAAAAAATCCTGAAATAGTTTTGTTCAACATCTCAGGAACCTATTTACTTTTACAGGTAAGGAGTCAGGTTTTACGCTAACCACTTCACTTGAAGTGAGGGTTTTCCAGGAACAGACAACCGAACTTAAATTTTGAATTTTAAATCTGAATATCAAGCTTTACTTATTTTCACCATACATTGCCTACCTACAAGGCGCATGTGCCTGTACGAGATGCACGCCCCTGGTATTTTCTGCATCTTCGTTCTTTATACATCTTTCTGTAATCACTATTGCGTCTTCATACGTGCATTGCGAAGACTCAGAAACTCCCATCGACGTGAAATTTTAAGCTCTTGTAAGGGGTGACTTATATTCTACACACCCCATATGACGTGTCCTCCCTTACTAGCGGACACGGAGGGCAATTACGTCTGATCTTCCTACTGCCACGACATCTTTCCAATTTATTTTGACCGGATTATCTGCAAGCAGTTTCCTGGAGACGTTATTACTCCATACTTTGTTGAGATTTGAGATGAGGTTATTATGTTACTTTATAAATTGCTTATGATGTTGCACTTTTTAAAAGATGTTTAAGCTTTTTGACGTGTTTTATGTAGAGGCTAAGGGACTGTTGCACCACCTTTCAATACAATTGATTGACACATCAAATTTGATTAAGAATCCTGGTAAGGATCTTAGGTAAATACTTCTCGGATCTGATGGAATTTGAACAGAAAAGATAATGATAAAATAATCAGCTGGTTGACGTATATGCAACTAAATTTTTGATTTGATGGTAGAAATCACAGTTAATTTTGATTTTTGTCTGATTGGAGTTTGGTGCAACAGGCCCTTGGAAAAAATTTGGGTACTGCTTTGATTATTATTTATCACACAAGATAGATCTTTAATTTATCATCTAAGAAGATCATCTTAAAAAGACATACTGGCATTTAAGACTCATATTTAATGCATGCCCACAAGCAAGCACTTTCTTTCGTGCTTACAAATGCTAAATGTCTATAGATAATAATTATAATAGGATTAAATATGATTCCTTTACGATAGTTTGGTATTAGCCAGACAACTCATCCTGTAAAAAATGGTTTACTATATAAAAAAATAATTAAAATACGTGAACTAATTAATGCATTTTATTTTCCCATAAAACGCAACGCAACTAAGCTACACATATAGTGTAATTTCTTGCCGCGTTATCCCCGAGTGGTTGCGCATGTGGCGAGTGGAACCTATTTATTTTTACAGGTAAAGGGGCCGGCCTTACGCCAACCACTTCATTTGAAGTGGGGTTTTCCCAGCTCCCGGGGGAGCTGGTACTCATTTTCTGTGAAGGCTGAGTAAACCTTGCCGGTAGCTTATTTTGGGGCTCAAAATAAACACCGAAACGGGAAAAAAATTCTAACACCCTCCCCAAGTAACCTTTTAGGTTTTAAAAAGGTTACAAAAAGGTCCCAGAACCTTTTTAAACCTTTTTAAAACCTTAAAGGTTACTTGGGTCGGCGGGATACGAACCCGAGCTCTCAGCATGGAATGCAAGCACTCTATCGAGTGAGCTATCAATCGGACATGCATTTAATAAATATATATTTTTAATTAAAAGCGAACATATTATTTAAAACAAGCAAATTCAATATAAAACATTTTTCTCGTGCTTTCAATAAAAAATCATGTTTTAATTAAAAGTATAGTTATTTATGCCACTGCCAAGTAATGATAGTCTTTTTAACACGAGTGCTAGTTTGTGCCATGAGGCGCAGCCGAATGGCACAATAGAAAGCACGAGTGTTACAAAGACTAATTACGTGCAGTGGCATACAATACTTTTTCTACGACCATGAGAGAATTAACAAAATAGTGAATAATAGTCATTATAATGTACTCGTCCATTTGAAGTAATTAAAACCTTACCTTTGTCAAAACGTGTGATTTATCATTCCCTTCGATTATCTAATTTAACCTAAGTTGTAAAAATAAATTATATTTAGGTTTCATATTGAATTCATGCCCACAAGCCGACACATATGTATAAGGTCGCGCTTTTACATCCTGCATATAAGCTTAAACATTCAAACCCAAAACTCAAATAAACATATGCCCTGCAGTTGTATTGGCAGGTGAACCAAATTTGTACAGTATAGGTGATCAACCTCATACTCACCTATTAACCAAGTAACTTTTTGAGTTTGTTTATTTTTTGCGGTGAAATTTTTTGTATTGTTTTCCTTTCAAGCCTTTTTATTTTCCATTAAAAAAAGGAAAGCTTTATTTGGAGCAATCCGATAAATAAATTCGATAAATTTTAGCACTATTAACAATTTTTATTTGACTCTACACATAAAATATACTTATTTATTTTCATCTGAACAGGGCCGAAAGTCTCATCACCACGGTAATTCCTACCTACCGAATATCACTAATATTGTATGAAGCCTAATCAGCTGATCGCTTGCGGCCATCTTGGATTGACAGGTCTTCATACCCCCATACAAGGTTGACATTTGAAATTAAAAAATGGTTCCAATTCTGACAATGCGCATGCGCACATGTTCATTTTAACACGGTTACCGGTTGCATAATGTAACATTATGCAACGGGTGTAGAAATGTATGGCATTGTGATTGCGTTAGCCGTTTTGTAATTAGTAAATTACCTAATGGGAGTAGAAAAAATATATTTCGAAATGAATACAAAAAGCGTGTTACTAGGCCACACCCAATATTACAAAAAGGAAAATTCAATAAAAACATCATATTCATGTATTTAATAAAAAAAAATATGTTTTGATTAAAAGTGAATATATTTCGAAATAAAAACAAAAAGCGTGTTACTAGGCCACACCCAATATTACAAAAAAAAACAACAACAAATTAAATTCAAAATTCAGACGAGCTTCATGAAAAGCGAAAGACGTGTTTGCCATCTTGTATTCGCAATAAAATTGATGTTGATATTAATTTCTCCTCTTCACATTTCGCGGCATCTCAGCCCCCCATCCGGAATACAAAATGCGATCCCCCGAGGGCAACAAATTTCGCTTTTTCTTGCCAAGTTTGTTTAGCTGTTTCCCTACCGTCTTCATCCCCTTGCAGCAGAAACTGGCTTGTCCGTCGTTTTTCCTCATTCCGTCTATCGAGCGTTGCAAATTTGCTCTTTGCAAATTATTAACAGTGATTTACTTTCTTGCGCTCAAGTAGATATTCCCTCCCTTGAGTCCAGGCCAGGATTAAGGTCGGTACGAGCGGTGCAATCGCACCAGAGCCACCTACTTTAAGGAGCCCCCAAATTAGTATTCATCTTCTTCAAACTGAAAAACTGAAAATTTGCTTTATTCAACATTCGATACTGATCAATAGATGATATAAAAATATTTTGACAATTATATTAATTTTCGGATATTTAACGAACCGTTCGGTGAGAACTTACATTATTCTCTACTTTCGTAGAGACGAGAACATCCTATATGTACGGCGACTGAGGATGAACTCAGTCCTCAGTCGCCGTACAGATAGGATGTTCTCCTGAAGACGTCGGCTACGTCGCTGACGAAACGTAGAGAATAATGTAAGTTCTCACCGAACGGTCCGTTAAATATCCGAAAATTAATATAATTGTCAAAATGTCAAACGACCGTAATTCTAACTTAAACCTAACCGATATAAAAATAGTTAAACATCAGTTTAAACACGATAGTCAGTACTCAGTACCTCAAATACAAAAATTGCGGAAATACTCTTTTATCGCATGACTGGTCCGTAGTCCAGTAGTGGCACTCCAAACTCGTAAATGAAACGTTTGGGTTCAAATCCCGGCAAAGCACAAAAAAATATGCCATTTACATTTTCTAATATGCTCTTCGCTGGATGTAAAAATTCACAAAAACCTTTAAAAGAAAAACAGAAAAATGTACTGAAGATACAACCGCTTCGCTATGGTTTTATTAACGCAATGTTTTAAAGTCATAGTACATGTTCGTTTAAGTTCTCAATTAACAAAACAAATGGAAAGGAGGGGGAGGGGGGGGGGTAACTCTCTCTGCACAGGGCCCCGGTCGGCTTAATCCGGACCTGTTCCCTCCACTGCGTAAATACTCAACCAGAAAACATGCATAAAATCTCTCTAGGATCTCTGTACCATATTTCTTACAGTTTTAAGATCGTAGAGTATTTTTTGTAAGCTTGTTACTACTTACGTGCATTTCTCGACAGCGTTTTGCCGATAAAAGAGAAAAATCTCAGATGCGCTAATTTTTTTTAAACTCGAATGTGCACGAGGTATTTTTTTTCCTTTCATGTTTAATAAGAAATTTCTCAAAGAAATTCTCGTCGTGAATGAGGTTTCCACGAGCGTCTCGTTTACGCATTTAAGCAAATAATGTTGAAAGGAAATCAGAAAAATCTGTGAAAAATAATTTTGATTTGTGTGTACTTACAAATATGGCGAAAAGGTAAATTTTAAAATGCTTCGATGGTATCATTGCTGAAGGGTGTAATTTTTTGGAAGGAAATTTAGTTCCTTGCAGTGGTGAAGGGTGCCATACAAGCCGATTCCCATCTAATAATGAAGTAGACTGCATGGTTTCAATGGGGAAACAATACGTATTGTTTCTTTGGTTTTAAATGTATTTTTTTTACTTTGTGCCTATATTTTTTCAATTCTTTGTTACATCATTTTAAAGGGGAAGCCGATGGGAACCGGCTTGTATGGCATCCTTTGCCACTGGTTCTTGTCATATAAGTTGGAATCAGGCTGACCACCCATACTGTAAACAATGATTCACTTTGCCAATGACACCCCTGTTAACTTGAACGAGTCTGCTTAAGCGAATGCATTTAATATGAATCTGAAATGGAATATATCTTTGCAACTTATATTTTAGAGTATTAAAAAAAATCACAAGGCAAGTTCGGTCGATAGTTCAGTTGGTAGCGTGCTTGCATTCCATGCCGAGAGCTCGAATTCAAATCCCATTGAGAGTGTCAGAAACGGTTTTCCGTTTCGATGTTTATTTCATACCAAAAATAAAAAATAACACGTTTTACATGTTTTTCTTAGCTCAGAGTGTGGATAATGTTTTTAAGACAGTTTCGCTTTAAGGTCGTCTTTGAATCAAATGGTAACCAAGCCAAACAAGCACTGGGGGGACTGTTTATAGGTACGTATGAGTGGTGTGTTTTTTTTAGTTAATCTTTTATCTTTCCTTTTCCCGCGTTTCGCTTTATTGATATAAATGCGACAGTGGGCGGCTGACTGGCTGCTGCCGGACAAATGACCACTTTCCAACTTCATTATATCCCACCCCCGAATAAGTGATAATAATGGACTCCAGCGGAGTAAATTTCTCGCAGAATTATGTCTCCAACTTGCGGCTACCAAGCCTACACAGACAGAATCACGGCTTTGAAATAAATGATGAGCTAAGAATATATCTTGCAGTACAATATCTAAGCTGTAAATATATTATGTTAACATCTATGGCTCATATTGAATGCATGTCCACAGACAAGCACATGTAGATTCGCGGCTACACATTCTTCATGTGTCTATAATAATCTATAATCTAAGTTGCAAGGATATATTCATTAAAGCTCTCAGATGTATGCCCACAAACCAACACGTGTAGTTCGCGCTTACAAATGCTGAATGCGTACTTACAAATAAAATCCAAACCTCAAATGAACATCTATAATCTATAATCTAATCTATAATCTAAGCTGCAAGGATATGTAAGCATTTAAGGCTCATATGAAATGCATGCCCACAGACAGGCACATGTAGGTTCGCGCCTACACATTCTGCATGTGTGCATACAAATAAAGAAAACCTCACATGGACATAAACCTTGCAACTCCTGCCGCCGTTCCCTGAACCGGGGTGGCATTGGCAAAAGTGAACCGATTTTTACAGCACGGGTGGTCAGCCTCGTACCAACCTATCAGTCAAGGAATAATATGTGTGCATACAAATAAAAATAAAAAACCTCACATGAACATAAACCTTGAAACTCTTGCCGCTTTTCCCTGAAACCGGGATGGCTTTGGCAAAACTTGCCAATTTTTACAGCATGGGTGGTCAGACTCACACCAACCTATCAGTCATGGTATCATCATTGTTGTTTAAGTATTTTGAATTGTAGGAGCAATACGATGGTACCTTAAAACGCGTACAAATGAGCTTCACATGTAACGCATTTTTTTACGGGGTGTATTTCAAACCCAAATCATAGTACTCACAAGGTTTACGAGCAGCTTTCACAAAAAATAAGAACTAGCCCTATTTACAATAATTATAAATACACAGTTAAAATTTATTTATCAGAAATTAGACGAACCGTTTTAAGAGAACTTACATTATTCTCAACGTTTCGTTAGCGACGTAGCTAACGTCTTCAGGAGACACTCTCTGTGCACGACGACTGAGGATGAACTCATGTTCAACCTATACATTGACAATACGTGCCTATTTCTGTACGATATGGGTATCTTATACTGACCTTAAATTAAAGGACTGTTCACTATATAAGACAAACAATATAAAGATCTAATCTTGACTCCAGAATTATAATTAAAATTTATAATACAAAACAACAAAAGTTTTTACACAAACTAACTTTTCATGATGTCAGTTAACAGAGCATTTAAATAATTCTGCAAGGAGAGCATTTCTGTGTTACTTTGCGATTAAAGTACCTGATGTTTTATGAACAGAGAGCTTTTGTGAACTTTCCGCGGGATAAATAATTTCAACAAAAAACTTTATTTTAATTCAAAACGAACCGCAGCACTGAGCCAAAAAACACGGCTGATAACTACGATGCTTTTTCATAACGCATAAATTTGATGCACAACGGGGAAAAATAATTCCTCCTTTTTATTTTTTATACTGCCTTTTCACGTTTATTTTTCCAAAAATAATATAAAGGAACTGGGTTCTGTTTTTTTTTTTTAATAAAAAATCCGTCCTGAATTGTTTATTTACAACCCTTTTAAAAATGTGATATTAAAAAAATTATATGCAACTTTTGCCAACCTTCCCTTAAACAAGGGGTTATATAGGGGTATAATCTAAGTTGCCATGTATAAACATCGGCAACTTAGATTAAAGATTATAAAGGTTATCTGTTCATTCTAGCTTCTCTTATTCTAATTCCTTGACTTATAGGTTGGTATGAGGCTGACCAACCTTACTGTAAAAAATGGTTCACTCTACCAATGTCCCCCCTGTTTCAGGGAAGCTCGGCAAGAGTTGCAGGGCTTATGTTCATTTGAGATTGGGTTTATATTGTAGATTCACATGCGGCACATTCACATATAGCGTGATTAAAGATCAAATTTGTCTTGAACAGAGTTTCCTTTCTTTTTTATAAACGTACGAGTATGTGAGAAAAAAATGAAGTTTAAAATAACTTAAACTTGCAACAATACATAATATGAGCTATCAATCCAGTACCTACGTAGTTATTTTTTCAATTTATCGATTCCCAAGTGGCTAAGTTTTTATTTCCAAGAAAGATTTGTTGTGACGTCATGATTTTATAATGTTGACATGATATGATTGTGATGATGGGTTTAATCTAATCTAAGTTGCAAAGATATGTAACATTAGGGATTCACATTATATGCATTCTCACAAGCAGACACGTACAAGTTCGCGCTTTCACATACCGTATGTGAACCTACAACATAAAAACCCAAATCTCAAATGGACATACACCCTGCAACGTTTGCCGTCCTTTTCTGAAACAGGGGTGACATTGACAAAGTGAACCATTTTCTACATTATGAGTGGTCAGCCGCATATCAACCTTTAAGTCAAGGAAAATGGGTTCATTTGATAAATCTAATGTATATTTGGTTATGAGTTTTTTAGGACCCAAGTTTCTTGCACCAGTTACGTTTGCCTTTCGAAGAGGATTCAAATTTAGAACATCCCTTCCGACCACATTTTGACTGCATTACACAGTAAAAAAGAAAGTACAAGAAATTAATTTTCATTACAATAACAAGAATGGTTCATCCCTTGCTTTCAAAAATAAAATAAAATACAATGTTTCATAAAGATAAATGTATCTTCTGTGACATTGCAATTTTTTTTTTGAGCTCTGATGCCACGTCGTAAAAATAAACTACAAAACTTTGTACAATGTACATTCACTTTCGCTGAGTAGACTTTCTGTTGTGCTGAGGTTTTTTACTCACATTTAAGTACTTACGAGTCAACCAGCCAACTTGGTAAATAAAATTGTGAAGGCAATACGACTGAAGTATGTACACGTTTTTTATGTTCTTTTATTGTTATGTCGCGAAAGAGTTTTCATTTGATCAGTACGACGGTTGATTTATATCTGTCTCAGCAGGGAATTTTGGTCCTAATTTATACTGATTACTAAATGAAAATTCTCGAAACATGGAGGATCAAAGGTTGAGGTTTCATTTTATAGTTTTTTTTCCACGTTATGCCTGCTTTGTGGCGTGCATTGAATATATATCTAAAATAGTAACACATATTTGCTTTATACAATCAAAATTATAGAAAAAATCTGAAGTCTTATGACAAATAAATTGGCTTGAATTTCGGCAATTTGGATTTTTTTCATGCGTATTCCATAATATAGATTATTTAGGGTATGTGCTGTACACATATAGGGCCGAGGAAGCTTCTGATGCGATTCAATGGAGCGGAACTATTAATAAAACCTCTTTTGTGTGCAGAGATTTTATAGCGTCTGAAAGTTTCTCATTGAAATCTAAACTTATAGAAAGCAGCCATAAAACTCCCCCCCCCTCCCCAATCTGACTGGTCATTCCCCACACTCTACCCCTCTATATTTCCCTCACATGAAGCTGATGAAAATCCAAGAGTACCTACATATATATCACCCCACTAGTGCTTGTTTGGCTTATCTACCACTTGATTAAAATATGACTTTTCTATGAAACTGTCTTAAGAATCACATTCTTCACAATCTGAGCTAAGAAAAAAACGTAAAAAACGATCATGTGAGAGTTGTTTGAAATGTATTTAAAATCAATTTCCAGTTTTCATAAGACACATTGGTCTAGTAACGTACAAAAATTGCTCATGGGAAATTACCTCTGATAGACATAAGACAAACAAGCGCGAAGGGAACAATATGGCTGACGGCTTATAAAGAAGTTTCCACCTATAATCTATAATCTAAATTGCAAAGACGTTGCAGGGTGTATGTCCATTTGAGATTTGAGTTTTTATGTTGTAGGTTCACGTGCGGCATGTGTAAGCGTGAACTTGTACGTGTCTGCTTGTGAGAATGCATATAATGTGATCCCCCAATGTAACATATCTTTGCAACGTAGATCAGATTAGATTAGAATTAAGGTTCATATATATTGCATGCCCTTAAGCAGCCATATGCAAGTTCGCGCCTACACAATACACATGCTGTATGTGTACTTCCAAAATAAACCAGACCTCACATGAACATAAACTTTTCAAGTCCTGCCGCCGAAACTGGGGTGACTGTGGTAAAATTTCAATAAAAACCCAAAGTTAGTCACCCCCTTTAGATGGGAGTGGTTTGTCTTGTCGGTGACACAAGACCCCTCTATAAGGGTAGGAAATATTCATACAAGAACCGCTTAGTGTAGAAGGCGAGGGTGGCAGCCAACGTCTGGGGGGCCATACGCAAAAATATGTCAGAGCAATCACCTTAAATTGTCTGCCAATGACATGAAAAGATCTGAGAGGTGTTCTGACATCTTAAATTGATTTTTCGGATCGTCATCTTTGAAAGAGACTGGTTTGATCGTATCACCTTTGAAATGTGAAAGCAAGATTCGCTCCTCGAGAGAAGCAACGCAACTAAGCTGTGCATATAGTGCGACATCGTACTGCCTTGTTCCTGAAAGAGTCACGGGTGGCGCGTGGACGTATTAACAAATTAAAATTAATTACACTTTTGAATATTAGACTGTTAATAGAAGACTTACAAAATTCTTAACGTTTCGTATGCGACGTACCCAACGTCTTCAGGAGGCATCCTATCTGCACTATAACCGTAGATGAACTGGTGTAGAACCATTATTTTTTTCTAAAACGTAGTTTTATTTTCACAATAATATTTTATACCTCGAGCACTTTCGACCTTCAATACTCAGGTCATTATCAAGAGTGATGTATATAATGATGTGATGTTGATAATGACCTGAGTATTGAAGGTCGAGAGTGCTCGAGGTATAAAATAGTATTGTGAAAATAAAACTACGTTTTAGAAAAAAAAAATTAAATAAAATGAATTTTCACTGTGTGAATACACAAACCCTACAAAATCTAATGGTGTAGAGCCTATTCATTTTTACAGGTAAGGAGTTTTTTGGGTCTTACGTCGACCAATTCAGTTGAAGTGGTCCGACGACGATTGTAAAAAATGAAATTGAATATAAGTTAAATAAATATAATCCCAGCACAAAAACTTAACTATAAATATAGTGGAACTTTTTCTTCCGTTATTTGAAGAGAATTCGTGTGATAAGACTAACATAACTAATATTTTTCCCTTATAAGAATTGTTCAATTCTAAGGCTCAGATTTTTTAACGCTAGCAAAGTGACTCTGTACTGAATGAAAATGATACACTTATGTTAATCGTGTGGGTCGTCTTCTTATCAGTTTAAAGTAAAGTTGAAAATGCCGGTCCAAAATTTCTAACCTTTTACATGACGGACATGTAACCATTGCATTGTGTCAATTTCATTAAACCATAGGTAAAATGTTTTGTTTATAAAACTAATGGCTTACAATTTATGTTCATAATTTAACATTTTGTTGGCTTTTAATTTGTTCAAAGTTAAATTTCATACACTCCATGTTACGAAATAAAACACCATCCATGAGTAGGCAATTTATGCAGAAAAAAGAAACACTATTTTGGCGATGGCCCAAAAATGTTATTTTTAACAAACAAGCCACGATACACACTTATTAATAATTCATGAAGGAGAATTATGGCTTCAGTGGATGCATTTTCATTTTTTTTAAATGTAAAAAAAAGTCATGGATTTAAAAATGGATTTTATGAACCGCGGTGTAAAGCAAATCGGATTGCTCAACATTTCATTAGAGTTGTATCCAACGTTATTTAATTAGGAAACATTAATTTTCTACGCTAAAAAGGCACGAACTGAACTCAAACGAAACGTTGGAACATTTAATCTTCTGCACACACAATGGTTTCTTTGAATGATTATTTTTTAAGCCTACAAATGATAACCAAAAAATGTTAATGCAACTTAGATTGCTGTATAAAATTATAGGTTAATGTTATAGAAAATTAATAAAAGTTTTTTTTAAATAGGCACTTTAATAATTAGTAGCAATGTTATTCACACACAGCAAATCCATGGCTCAACCGCCACCTAACGTGATTTTTCAAAACAAAAAACTATGATCCATGAATCAGCTGTGGATCAAATGTTTTGTGAATAACACTGTAGGTATCTACAACAAAGTACCTATGTAGTTTATAGAGTTTTCTACTGGACTTCTACGAGTACTTTCTACTTTTTCTTAGACTACAGTACCTCAAGCCATAACTGTGTTCGACACTTTGGTGAATTAAGATCGATACAAGATTAGGGGTGGAAAATATTTATGAATGTATTGAAGTTTAAAAAAAACATCATTGTATTATTTTTCAATTTATTATTCTGGTCATACAGGTATTATTGTGAGGTAAGGCTTTCATTTTTTTTTTTTTTTCATTTGCTGTCTGATTTTTATATAAAGCTTATAATGTATTTTATATTTTTTATCATTACATGTTGTTATTAGAATGACCACCCATGCTGTAGAAAATGGTTCACTTTGCCAATGTCACCCCTGTTTCAGAGAAGGTCGGCAAGAGTTGCAGGGCTTATGCTCATTTCAGATTGGGTTTTTATGTTGTGGGTCCACATGCGGCATGTGTAAGCGCGAAATTATGCGTATCTTCTTGTGGGAATGCATTTAATATGAATCTCAAATGATACATATTTTTTAAAATTAGATTTAGAATAGGCTCAAGATTTCTTACAGTATACTGTGCTGAATATCAGTTACCCCTTCACACATGCTTTAACCCATCCGAGCTCTGTTTCCTCTTCACATTACCTAATCGAAGTTATGCACATCACTAAGCAGGGACCAGGGCGAGATAAACCGTCTGTTAGATTGATGGAGGTGCCGCCCTGAGGGGAGGACTTCAGGATCAGCCACTCCTGCCACTCAACCCTGGACGATCCATCTCATGCAGGTACAGGAGGAGAGCGAAGCTTAAATGTTGATGAGAGAAACAGCTGGATAACCCTTATTTTGTACTTCATATTGTTATGTTTTTACCAGTTTCAATTTAATAAAAATTGCGGTTCTTTTTTTTAAGTACATTTGGGAAGAGGAATGCAATTCACCAACTAATTTTCCTGGACAGTTGTCGTCATGCGAAAGCAGAAGCTTGTGTGCATGCAATGGCCAGGGTTTAAGCTATGGTCAAATGGGCCAGACGTGATTCGAACCAACGTTATTCTGTTCCAAATACGCTAGTCGAACAAACGACTTGAACCCCACGGCCATAACACCGACATTTATTTGGCACAATTTATTTGAGGTACGGTTCACTTTCAGAGTCAACTTTACACCTACACAATGCAACGGTCGCTTGACTACTCTCCGCTATAGACAGCTTTGGCCCTTATTTATAGTAAGACTAAGGATGATTCTCGAATCATCGAAAATTGGTACACGCAAGATTGTACTAGACCAAACACTCGAGCCATCTCGAAAAATACAAATACAATACAAATGGTATTAGTACCTAACATCTAGAGATTTTATTACAGACAAGAAAAAACACACACGATTACATATTCGTAACAATATTGTGGGTAATAACAAAGAAAATGATGCATTTAATGTGAATCTGGAATGTTAATATATCTTTGGAACTTAGATTATAGATGGAGAAATATCGAGATGTATGGAGTGGGGACTTAAATTACTGCAACTCGTGTTGGAAGGTGTGAAAGAGGAAAAGTAATTGAAACTCAGATCAATCAACCCCTTTTTCCTTACTTTGATATGTTGATACAAATCGGTATATACTTCATCCATGTTGATATGTACCTTTTGTTGTATTTAACTGTTTCTACTTCATTCTTCTGTTAAATATAATGTATACATTTTAAGAAATTAAATTTGTAAAAAACGTGGTCATGTTACAAAAAAAATTTGCAACTTCCAAAAAAAAAGAGGTTTATCTACAAAGGCTTTTAAATTTAAAATGTTATTTTATACTTCATGGATTTATTACTAGTTTTTATTTAGTTGATTGTGATTTTTTTTCTTTCGTATAAGGTCGACAACCTGTAAAAATTGTTTCACTTTGCCAATGTTATTCTTGTTTCAGGGAAAGCTGGCAAGATTTGAAAGGCTTTTAGTTTCTGGTTCATTAGATATTAATATATTCCTCGACTTGTAAATTGATATGAGGCTGATATCCCAAACTGAAAAAATGGTTCACTCTGTCAATGCCACCACTATTTAAAAAAAAAATAGATTTGTGAAGAGGAATGCAATTCACCAACCTATTCTGTCTGGCCAGAAACAGGTATTAATATCATCAATTAATAATTCATTATTGTCTATATTAATGAATTATTAATTAATAATTACCCAATAACATCTGTTGAACCAGGGTCAAAGTCAAGTCAAGTGACCGAAGCGGGGATCGAACCAACGTTATTTTATTCCAAATACGTTAGAAAGATTGGCCACTTGGCCCCCTCGGCCATAACACCGACAAATTGTTTCTTGCTTTAGAGAAAGTGTGCAACAATTTCACGGCTTATATTCATTAGTCTTTGCTTGTGGGCATGCATGTATTGTGAGTCCTTAATGTTGGATAGGTAACTTTATGTGTTTTCTTACCTTCGAGGCAGATCTTTTTTCTTTTGATGTTCACGCTCGCAGCTTCGTTCTTGTTATGTGTGATGTTTAGTTGGACGATGAAGTCGATTTCTGCATTTCTCAAACCCGTACAAGGCAGCCGAATTCTGTAAAAAACATACATACTTCACTTCTAAATATAATGACTAAAACCTAGCTCTATATCTAAAAACGGCAATAATATTGCGATCTGCGTGGAAAATGATTTTATACTGTACTATATCCAGCCTATAAAGATTTTTAACTGTACTATAAAGAGTCAAAGTTATATATCTTCAAGGGATCGACAGGAATCGAACTAGCGTTATTTTATTTCAATCACTCCATCGCTGAGTAAACCTTGCTGGTATTTTATTTAGGCTTTGAAATAAACATCGATACGGGAAATCATTTCTGATACCCCGGTCCGTAGCTCAGTGGTAACACTGCGGACTCTGAATGGAAGGTTATGGGTTCGATTCCCGGCGGAGCACAAAAAATGTACCATTTATTTTTTCAAATTTGCTCTTCGCTGGATTGAAAAATTCATAAACCTTTACCAATGACCGGTCACCAAAGGTCCATCCAGCATTACAGCAACTGGGTCTTGCTTGAGAATTGACGCTTTGTAGCGACGACGACCAAGCTTGTAAAGTCGATAGCTCAATTGGTAGAATGCTTGCATGCCATGCCGAGAGCATGGGTTCGATCTCAAGGAAAAGACCTCACAAGAAATGAGAACCAGCCCCCCCGGGAGCTGGGAAACCCCCACTTCAACTGAAAGTGGTTGGTGTGAGGCCGGCCCCTCTACCCGTAAAAATAAATAGGTCCCGAATCGCCACATGCGACCGCTTCGGGGATAACGCATGCAAAAAGTTACACTATATGTGTAGCTTAGTTGCGTTTTTCACGTTGCGTAACTGTATCCTGCCGCCAGTGCAGTAAGGGTGACCGGTACCTCGGCGTATGCGTTTCTTTTTTCTCTCCTTGCATCTCTTTCTACTCTTGAACATTCATCACTTTCCTCTTGGCTTGTAGCCAAACGCACAGTGTGTCGTCTAGAACATGCTAGCTAGACAAAATGAGTCCATTAGACAAAATTTTGTCCAGCTAGCATGTTCTAGACGACACACTGTGCGCTTGACTTGAGATGGGTTGGCAAGCGTGTGGAAGCCCCATGTACAAAAAAAAACAAGCCAAGCGCTCCACAAAATTATAAGGACATGACAGCTGGAAAAAAAAATTTTTTTTGAGAAAAATAAAAGCTACAATTTTGTATTTTCAAATGTGAAATAAATAGCTCAAAAGTGTTTTACTCATGATATTCAATTTACTAAATTACTTCTTTATACTCCTGTTGTAATTTTTTTTTTTTTTAAGAAATCCTGTGCGGGAGACTCCCTAGCTTCTAGAGACTTTAGGGGTCTATGACACTTGTTGTAGTGCCGCAGAGGTGTACGAGCTTGGTCGTTGCTACAAAGCGCCAATACTCAAGCAAGACCCAGTTGCTGTAAGGCTGGATGGACCTTTGGTGACCGCTCATTGGTAAAGGTTAATGAATTTTTCAACCCAGCAGCAAATTTGAAAATATAAATAGTATATTTTTTGTGCTGCGCCGGGATTTGAACCCACAACCTTCCCATTCAGAGTCCGCAGTGTTACCACTTAGCTACGGACCGGTCAATTTTTTTTTTTTTTTTTTTTTTTAATTTATTGTGATCTATCTATAATCTATAATCTAAGTTGCAAGGATATATTCATTCAAAGCTCTCAGATGTATGCCCACAAACAAACACGTGTAGTTCGCGCTTACAAATGCTGATTGTGTACTTACAAATAAAATCCAAACCTCAAATGAACATAAGCCCTGCAACTCTTGCCGACATTAATACACATTTTGATCGCTCACATTAATACACATTTTGTTAAAAGTCTATCATAAAATCGAGTACAATCATATTATGAAGTACGAATGTATTAGAATATAAGGATGATTTATTTGCTGAGCACTGCTTTTGTGTGAATCACACCTCAAGAGCCCTTTGCGAGCTTGGTCGTTGCTGTAGAAAGCGCCGATTCTAAAGCAAGACCCATCTGCTGTTAGCCTAGATGGGCCTTTGGTGATCGGTCTCTGTGAAAGGTATATGAATTTTTCAACTCAGCTAAGAGCATATTTGAAAATATAAATGGTATATTTTTTATGCTCCGCCGAGATTCGAACCCACAACCTTTCATTTACGAGTCAGAGATGTTAACCACTAGACTACGGACCGCTCAATTACTTACAAATGTGAAAAAAATAACTCGCAAATGCTTTACTCATGATATTCAATTTACTAAAATACTTCATTACATCTAGTTATAAAGTATATAGTGTTCGCTACTAAGCTGCACATATATTATAACTTCTTGGCGCGTTTTTCACATGTGACGAGTGGAACCTACTTATTTTGTACTGGTAAGGGGGCCGGCATTACGTCAGCCGCTTCAGTTGAAGTGGGTTTTTCCCAGCTCCCGAGCAGGCTGGTAAACCTTGCTCACATAAATACATATTTTGTTTTGAGTTTATAATAAACGCAAGCACATTTATATGAAGTATACCTGTACAGATGTTAGTATATGTATTGTGACCAACTTATGAGCCCGATTGCTTATGTGTGTGTGTCCGCCTCTTGTATAGTCTACTGTGAGTTTGAATGCTGCATGTGCCCAGGCACGTAGTTCTCGGCATGCATAACTAGAGTAATATGGAACAATACAGATGTGTGTGATTCACTATAGAAGGGTTCGGGATATGCGAGAGGCGTCCGTTTATACGCTATATATTTGGACCGCAATTGTGTGAGAGACCAGAAGCGCTATTCTGTTAAATTCCTCACGACCTTAAGGCGACAAGATAGCGATTTGTATCCAAAAATAAGATGTTCTGTGATTTTTTTTATCTATGTAGTTATTTCGCAAGCGTTGGGCAAGCTACGACTGTAAGGAATATAGCAGAATAGCGCTTCAAAGTCGATAAAAACACTGAGTCGTAAAGTCGATAAACCAAGAGCTAGAAACCAGTACATTGTAAATCGACATTGTGTAGAATAAATCATAAAAAATAATTGCAGTTTGATTAAAAGAAACCAACTAAAATCATAAAAATTTATCTTCCAACTGACCTGAAAGTCTGCAGGGTGGTCGGCACCATCCCCTTCTCCGATATGTTGACTTGCGGCGGCAGCAGCACCCCTCGGCTGTCGTACAGGATCGACATCACGTAAGGGAGCTGAAAAATACAATAAAACATCACGCCCTCAAGTATCTGTGCGAGGAGAGCCTGTCAACTAGGAACTGTCAATGCTAGAGATTCATACAAACAAGGAAAACGGATGCATTTTATTTTACAAACATTTTTTCACGGAATCCTACGCAGGATGTATCTTAGATTTTAGTGAATCTAGAGGTCCATGCCATTTTGTGTGGCGGTTGATGGCTTGATGCTTTATAACAGGGGTTCTGGATACATAATTATGTATAATCTAAGTTGGGAAGATATATTCAAAGCTCATATCAAATGCATGCCCACAAACAGACACTTGTAAGTTCACGCTTACAAATGCTGAATGTGCACTTACAAATTAAAATCCAAACCTCAAATGAACTCAAATGAACCCTGCACTTTTGCCAAATTTCCCTGGAATAGGGGTGACATCGTCAAAGTAAATCATTTTTTTACCGTATGGGTGGCTAGCCTCATACCGACCGATAAGTCAATGATAATTTCGGAAATCGAACCTACGACCTTCAGATAACGAGTCCGTAGCGTTAAACACTAGGCAATGTTTTCGAACTTTTTTCAGTATGAAATATAAAGACTTTGAAAACATAAAAAACAATGTATTTTTTTCCATTTTCATACATTCATTTCGTTTTCAAAAAAAGTCTAGGTTGTTGCCTTTGGTTTCTCACGACTTATGTATATATTTTCTATGAAATTAAATGTTAACAAGCAATACAGGAATATTTCTAAGTATATCATCAGTTTACAATTTCAAGCTTTCATTGCAAATATTGAATACAATTTTACAAAAGAAAATCCATGTTTTAGTCGTGATTGCAGAACGTGATCATTGTGCCAATTTCGAGGGTTAACTATACAAACAATTTTGACAAACATTTACAATTGATTATTATTGTTATTATCATTATCATTATTATTATTATCCGGCCCATTGTCTGCTTTGATATGGAAATAATTGTCCCACGGATTACACGGAACGAAATTTATGTATTCTGTACGAAATGAAAATTATCAATTAATTTGTGCGGGGGTGGTACATATGTAAAGTACGCAATCATAGATGATTCATATCACCGCGTAGATAATGTTTATTCAGTAGATAAATTTCATGAAATTTATGTTATGCTAAATAAACTTATGCTATGTTAGAAACGTACACCAATGAAATGTCGAGAATAATGTAAGTAAACTTTTAACAGTTTGTGTATTCACACAGTGAAAATTATTTTTTATAAGAAGCTATATTTTTTTTTCACAAGTTTAGTATTCATTTCACCTCGAGTACTTTCGACTTGTTTCGTCAAGATACTTCTATTAAGTATACGGCCTGTACCAAGACGTGATCAATAAAAGTATGCAGATTGCATGGGCTTTGTTACACTCAGAGAATTAACTATCAGAGATTCGAAAAGATACTCATGATGACAGACCCAAAGGGACCCAGGACAGTTGAAAAACCCTGATTTAGGTGGTTTCAAATGCCTTCTCATCTAGGTTGAAATATCAATTAACACTGTTCAAAATACCAGTCACTATAGGGTCACCTAAATAAAGACTTACAATAAGTCTCACTTGAGAATTAGTGCTTCCTATAACAACTGCGAGCTCATAGAATTCTCTTGAAGAGGCTTCACACAAAACAACACTCACAAAATAAATCATCCTGGCGTATATATTTATTTTCAACTCATTTAATCAACCCATAAATTTCTCAGTGTCCCTTCCCTCTCTCGCTTCAACCAGGATTACATGCCAACAAAATTATACGCATTTCAATCAGATAATGATATTTGGCGGCTATTTGTCCTTCTTGACCCTCCATGGTCCTCTTGCTGATGGAGATCAGCCCCAACAATGGCGATAAGCCTCATAATCAATTCCCGATATGGCGCGTTACGCACAAACAGATTAATGGCTTAACCACATCACGGGGGAACGGGAAAACCCCCTACCAAGCTCCAAAGGGGAGGGAAAACCCCCAGCGAAGCTCTATAGGGACTGGGGAAACCCCCTCATGGAGCAGGGCGGTTTCCAATTTAATTTTAAACGTAAAACTTTAAATTTCAAAGACTTAATTGAAATGTTGATTTTCCAATTAAGGGTGTGAAAATTGTCAAACGCACGCGAATTGTTTCGCGTATATTTTTAACATAGTCTATAGCTTTTTGTAATAATTTATTTTTACAAAATATACTCTACAAAATTCAAAGAGATTTTGAATTTGAAACAAATCTGGGAAAAAAATGTTGAAATAAATTTTCTTAAAAAGAAAATGGATCAATAATTTCCTGCAAAAATATTTGAAACACAAAAAAAAACAGATGATTTTTAGAATTAGATTTATTTGTGAAGGCTGATTAAACCTTGCCTTTAATTGCAAAAAAAAACGGGAAAATTAATTATATCTGATACCGTCAGATCTGAACCACAGTTTCTCCCTTCGCAGAAAGTTATTCATCAAGCTATCAACACCATAATTTAAACATCAAACAGTTGTAGCTAATAAAATAAGTTTTGATCATTCTATACTAATGTGGGGTTGAGGTCCACATTTTAAGAGTCAAACATCATATCAAGATGCCTTCAATGGTTCAGATATATGATACATCCAAAAAACTTCAGCATAATCAAAAATGTCTTGAATAGTACCCCCTCCGGTGTCTGAGCTGATGACGTGAGCTTCTTCTTATTCTTGTTCCTCATTGCTGAGGGTTATGACCCGTGTGGAAGCAACCACACTTCTCTAGTTCTCTCTTGACTGCGCTGCCCGTAGCTCTCCAACCACCGAGGAGCTTGCTGCTGTTTTTTCACTTGTCCATCGTGTGAGAGACCTTCCTCTTCCTCTCTTCTCTCTTTGTCTGTATTGCTACGGACGTGTACAAAGAACTAAAGAACACGGCGTGTACATAAATTGGCCAGAGTCAAACCATCTAAACGTAGCCCCCAATAAATGGACTCGTTGTTACGTCTAGCTGTCCATGGGATTCGGAGCATGCGCCACATTTCTAAAGCATCATTTTTTCTCCCTTCTGCTGCTTATGGTCATGCGGTGAGTAAACAATTTCAATGCTGACACGGAAGTCTTGGGAGTAAGGGGACCATGAAGGGAAGCGGCACAAGACAGAAAGTTCTGGGCTGGAAGTCTCATCCCCAGGGTAATTCTTACCTACCGAATATCTGTAATATTTTTATCAAGACTAATCAGTTTTTTACTTGCTGCCTTCTTGGATTGTCAGCTCTTCTAATCTAATCTAATCTAATCTAAGCTGCAAAGATATATATCATTTAAGATTTATACTAAATGCATTCCCACAAGCAGATATGTATAATTTCGCGCTAACACATGCCGCATGTGGACCTACAATATAAAAACCCAATCTCAAATGAACATAAGCCTTGCAACTCTTGCCGTCCTTCCCTGAGACAGGGGTGACATTGGCAAAGTGAACCATTTTAGCTCAATAGCAATCAGGCATTTCAGTAACATCGAAACACTTACTTTTAGACTCATAAGTTATTATTTGGATTTAAATTTTGAGGGAAGGCCTTCCGTTACTTGAAATAGAACTACATAATATGTTTAAAATCTACATTTTTTTAGTCTTCCTGACACAAACATCCGGAGGGGTACCAAGTAAATTTAAACATATCAGGGCATTTTAAAGTTCTATGAGCTATGAGCGTTCCGAAAATGAGGCAATATGTAGATACAGATATTGGTTTCAAGCTCTCCATACCTGAGACACAGGTTTTTCAAGTTCAAGCACATGTATTATTATAACATGTATTATTTTCTTACTTACGATAAAAAAGAAGCTGCATCCTATGTCAATTTTCTGTAAGTCACTTTTTTATGAAAAAAATTATAATTATTATCAGAAAAAGCGTGCGGACATCTCAAGAAATATATATGAGGGATCTTCTAAAGGCAGTGCTTTGTTGTGCTAGCCATCTGTCTCTGTTGGTTACAATTATCTAGAGCTGTGAATAGGAAGAGACATCTACGAACGGCTTCAAATCCTATATACATAAAGTTCTTCGGCGATCTCTTGTTTGTCTTCCAAAGATTTTATCAAAAAAAAGCTCCTTTTATCTTAGGATATAATGACATAATTTTAAGGGACGCTTTTCGAGTACTAGAGAGAAGAATGGACAAAAAGCACTCAAAATAAATGCATATAACAAATGGCTTTGGATTATCCATTAAATCAAGAACAGCAAAAAGAGTGATGAAGATAAAGTGATTTAAGGGCCTAAAGAGTTGATTCACAAATGTCATGCAAGACTGTCGAGTGTTGACTGGTTATCCGTAGGGCCGCTAAGCCGGGATTTGTCGGTATTACAGACACCCCGTGTACAGGGGCGCTTCTGCAGGCTACGATGAGGATTAACACGACGTGTTAGCGGCGCCAGACATGACGGTGGTGGGTATATTCTGAACGCGTGAGTAGGTCCTCTTATTTAGAGGGCGGTCAACAAAAAATAAATACAGGATTTTGTTCGCTAGTTGCACCAACGAGAGGTGTTAAATATTTTTACACAATGCACATTATTTTTATTTTGTAAAAAAAATAATCTGTTGTGATTTTATGAGAAAGGCGTTGATAGAAATAATCGGATTTATTATCAATGAAAATAAAAATGCAGTTTTAAAAAATAAAGCTTTACAATATTTCCACTCAAGAAAAAAAACAACAAAAAAGTGTCGAGCATCAAATTTATTAAGATATAAAAACCGTGTGTCGTCAGCCGGTCAGCTTGCTACGGAAAAGCAAAAAATGTTTTATTATTGGTTACTTAGGACGACAGTCCTATAAAAGATTTTGAGAAAATCGTTTTTTTTTTTATTAATGGTGCACAACAGGTTACCCTAATTACAGTGCATCCTCTCAGCCATCAACAAGCTGGGAGGAACTCTTTTACCATGGATTTAAAGGTGTCTAAATTATATTAAAATATATCAATTTTTGATTTGTTAATGAGTTTAACACTCCGAGTTAAAGGATGTATTTAAAATTTTCAGCTCTTCGGAAGCCATCTTGAATTTTCAAAAAAGTTAAAAATCTTTGATTATGAATTAGAGTGATAAACTGGTTCTTCCTATCAAATCTAAAACAAAAATTGAAATATTTTGCATTTTAATGGGTTTTTGTAATATTTTCGATTTAAAATTTCATTTCGTGTAAACGGTGCTTTATATTATTATTTTCAATTATTTTTTTTTTTAATTTTGAGTGTACGATTTAACACACACATACAGACGGACGTTTTTGAAAGATAGTGTTTTTTGGCATGTCCTGCACCAGGGCAACTCATTTCCGTGAAAACCTCGAAAAAAAAAATTCACACCAAATCAATACTTTCTTTTTGGCCTTCAGCTATAGCAAGAAAGTTAAAAGAAACACATGATTTCAGTAGCTTATATCAATTTTTATTCTAACCTTAAATATTTTTTATTTGTGTAGCTTTCACTAGCTTTCATGATATTCTGAACAAGCGAGCTTCCTCTCATCCCATATCAATCCCCCAAGCGTCTTAATGCGCACTTCACACTCACTAACACTGAAATTATTAGACTCGCAGCCCGGAAAATCATTTTCTAAACTCTCTCCCACGAAGCCTTTCTTAGCAGAATAATTAAGCTTACAAATTTCAGCCCTAGAAACTCTAAAATAATTTTAAAGTCTATAATAATAAAATTTGGATGATTTATTTAGTGAGCGCTGTTTTTTGTGTGAATCATACCCCAACAGCCCTTTGTGAGCTTGGTTGTCGCTTAGAAACTTCCTTCCTTCAAAATTTAAATACTCGATGTATGAAACATCGACCAATCTGTAGTCTAGTGGTTAACGCTGTGGACTCGTACACCCATAAACCCGAGTACGATTCCCGGCGGAGCACAAAACATATACCATTTATTTTTTTAAATATGCTGGGTTGAAAAATTCATATACCATAGAACGGTTACCAAAGGTACATCCAGCTTTACAGCAACTGGATCTTGCTTGAGAATTGGCGCTTTCTATAGCGACGACCAAGATTGCAGATGGCTCTTGATGTGCGATTCACACAAAAACAGCGCTCACCAAATAAATCATCTTGATAATCAAAACTATTTCCGTCCTAAGGTAATCAACATCCTATTAATAATATTAGAATGATTTATTTAGTGAGCGCTGTTTTTGTGTGGATCACACCTCAAGAAACCTCTTATTATATTATCAAAGTTTGCAACCTAAAAATGTATCGATTTCTTACCTTCTATTTCAAATCACTAACCTACATATTTTTGTAACAATGTTTGTTTTGGTTTGTATCGGTAAAAATCATGGTGAAAATGGAAAAGCCATGCTTACTTCCAAAAAGCTATCAAATAATAAATTACAATATATCAACGGAATTTTTTCAGTCACACATTTCTTTGTAGCAAACTTTATCAAGAATCAAATAATCTAACACGATTTTGTTTTTCACGGAAATCAAAGTACGTTTTGGTGCAGAATTAATCATTAATTTAGATCTCATTTTTTCACATCGGATTGGAGTAAATAACACATTTTTTTGACCCAAATGATTAAACCGTTGTACCTACTTTATTTTTCCTAACATTTTAAAAACTAGCAAACCTCCCCATGCTGCGCACGATTAAGGCATTCTCGTGTGAATTCCGACTTCACCAAAGCAATCATTTGTTTTTTAAATATTTTTTTCGATAAGATTTCAGTTGTTTATTGGTCTGTATATTTAGTTGTTTAGTTGTATATTTATAGTTTTCTTCCTAATAGTCACACATTTAAATAAAAAAATCAGTCACTTCCGATAGATCTGATTTTTTTTATTTTTTCTTATCAATAATGTTCATATACACGCTCTTTAAATATGTCATTTAAAATCGACAAAATCTAATGAAATATTTCGTGGTTATAGAAAAGGAAGAATACAAAAGACGAAAACATTTTTTTGACGTAAAAGGAAAAAGGATTTCGTCCCCTTAGTACTTGTTTGTCTTATGGCAATCAGGGATAATTTCATATGAGGAATGTTTGTATGTAATTGTATACTGGACCAATGTGTCTTACAAAAACTGGAAATTGATTTTAAATAGATTTTAAACAACTCTCACACTATTGTGTTTCCCGTTTTGTTGTTAGCTCAGATTGTGTAGAATGTGATTCTTAAGACAATTTCATTGAAAGGTCGTCTTTGAATCAAATGATAAATAAGCCAAACAAGCACCGGGGGGACAATTTATAAAAAAAAAAAAAAAAATAGGTACTGTCATGTTTTCAAAATGGCGGACTAATAAATTTGCCTCTTCAGTGGATTTGTTCTATTGAAAAGTGTATTGAACTCGGCATAAAAAAACATTTTCACCGCATTGAAGTGAAACATCCGAGCCGACGCTGAATATTTAATATGCGGCAGTCCTTCGTCTAATGACTTGAATGTTGCGGCGACCAGAGCCGGCTACGGACAACTTACCATAAATTATTACAAGGAAGCGCTATCAATCAATAAAACCGTTCACCCTGTTTTCCGGTATACGAGTACACCCAATGTACAGCATTTTTATATACTAGGGGCGTTGCCCCTGGCTGCTACGCAGCCCAACCCCTTAACATTTGGTGAATGTGTATATTGCGCATAGTTTCCTCGCGTTAAAATTCGGAAAACATGTAAAATAAAAACATGCAGCCTTTGTAAAAGAAAATCGACCACCCATAGTTTAAAAAATGGTTCACTTTGAAGATTTCAGCTGTGTTTCAGGGAAGATTGGCAAGAGTTGCAGGGCTTATATTAATTTGAGATTGGGTTTTTATGTTGTAAGTCAACATGCATTATGTGTAAGCGTGAACTTATAAATGTCTGCTTGTGGGAATGCATTTAATATGAATCTCGATTGGTATGTATCTTTGCAACTTAGATTATAGAACTTAACAAAATAATTTCCTTGACTTATAGGTTAGTATGTGGCTGACCACCCATACTGTAAGAATGGTTTACCATGAAAATTTTATCTCTGTTTGAGGAAAAGTCGGCAAGAGTTGCAGGGCTTATGTTCATTTGAGATTAGTTTTTTATTTTATAAGTCCACATGGGGCATTTGTAAGCGCGAACTTATACCTGTCTGCTTGTGGGAATGCATTTAATATGAATCTCAAATGGTATGTATCTTTGCAACTTAGATTATAGAACTTAATAAAATAATTTCCTTGACTTATAGGTTAGTATGTGGCTGACCACCCATACTGTAAGAATGGTTTACCATGAAAATTTTATCTCTGTTTGAGGAAAAGTCGGCAAGAGTTGCAGGGCTTATGTTCATTTGAGATTAGTTTTTTATTTTATAAGTCCACATGGGGCATTTGTAAGCGCGAACTTATACCTGTCTGCTTGTGGGAATGCATTTAATATGAATCTCAAATGGTATGTATCTTTGCAACTTAGATTATAGAACTTAATAAAATAATTTCCTTGACTTATAGGTTAGTATGTGGCTGACCACCCATACTGTAAGAATGGTTTACAATGAAAATTTTATCTCTGTTTGAGGAAAAGTCGGCAAGAGTTGCAGGGCTTATGTTCATTTGAGATTAGTTTTTTATTTTATAAGTCCACATGGGGCATTTGTAAGCGCGAACTTATACCTGTCTGCTTGTGGGAATGCATTTAATATGAATCTTAAATGGTATGTATCTTTGCAACTTAGATTATAGAACTTAATAAAATAATTTCCTTGACTTATAGGTTAGTATGTGGCTGACCACCCATACTGTAAGATTGTTTTACAATGAAAATTTTATCTCTGTTTGAGGAAAAGTCGGCAAGAGTTGCAGGGCTTATGTTCATTTAAGATTAGTTTTTTATTTTATAAGTCCACATGGGGCATTTGTAAGCGCGAACTTATACCTGTCTGCTTGTGGGAATGCATTTAATATGAATCTCAAATGGTATGTATCTTTGCAACTTAGATTAATGAACTAAACAAATTAATTTCCTTGACTAAAAGGTTAGTATGTGGCTGACCACCCATACTGTAAGCAATGGTTCACAATGCAAATTTTATCTCTGTTTGAGGAAAAGTCGGCAAGAGTTGCAGGGCTTATGTTCATTTGAGATTAGTTTTTTTTATTTTGCAAGTCCACATTGGGCATTTGTAAGCGTGAACTTGTACCTGTCTGCTTGTGGGAATGCATTTAATATGAATCTCAAATGGTATGTATCTTTGCAACTTAGATTATAGAACTAAACAAAATAATTTCCTTGACTAAAAGGTTAGTATGTGGCTGACCACCCATACTGTAAGCAATGGTTTACCATGCAAATTTTATCTCTGTTTGAGGAAAAGTCGGCAAAAGTTGCAGGGCTTATGTTCATTTGAGATTAGTTTTTTTATTTTGCAAGTCCACATTGGGCATTTGTAAGCGTGAACTTGTACCTGTCTGCGTGTGGGAATGCATTTAATATGAATCTTAAATGGTATGTATCTTTGCAACTTAGATTATGTAAAGAAATACACAAAATAATTTTCTTGACTTATAGGTTGGTATGAGGCTGACCACCCATACTTTAAAAAATGGTTTACTTTGCAAATTCACCTTTGTTTCAGGGAAGGTTGGCAAGAGTTGCAGGGCTTATGTTCATTTGGAATGGGCTGTTATGTTGTAAGTACACATGCAGCATATGTAAGCGGGAACTTATACATATCTGCTTGTGGGAATGCATTTAATATAAATCTTAAATGATATATATCTTTGCAGCTTAGATTAGATTAGATTAGAACTTATACATGTCTGCTCGTAAGAATGCATGTAATATGAATCTCAAATGTTATATATGTTTGCAACTTAGATTACAGATTGAAATCCATTTTTATTTGGCTTTTTTTTATTTTTAATTTGCATGAAATAAAAGAAAATGTAAAAAAAACTTTTACGTTTTGCCGCTAGATGTCAATATTGTTCCATACATTTTTAGTATGAACAAACAGATTAATTCCTAAAAGTTTTCATACATTTGTAAACACACACGCGTAAGCTCGCCGCATTGCAGCATATATACAAAAATTAATTTGCTATAGAGCATGAATGTGTTTCATCTGCTGTGATGGCATTGATTTTGAAAATCGAAACTCGACGACGAATGACGACGACGAAGGGTAATATAATAAAGGATAAGCCATCCATAGCGTTTCAATACAAAATAAACAGCGACTCTTGAGCGTTTTAATTTCTATACTTTTATAGTAAAACATCAGGAAATACTTTCTATTTGGAATAATCTAAAATCTAAGTTGCAAAGATATATTGCTTTTAAAAATCATATTAAATGCATTTCCATAAGCAGACACGTCTAAGTATGCGCTTAAACATGCTGCATGTGTGTACCTACAATGTACAAACCTAAATCTCAAATGAACATAAGCACTGCAACTTTTGCCGACCTTCCCTGAATCAGAGTCGACATTGGAAAAGTGAACCATTTTTTTACAGAATGGGTGGTCAGCTTCATACCAGCCTTCAAGTCAAGGATTTGAAATGCAACCTTTTTTATTTTTAAAGGTAAGGGGCTTACCTTACTCCAACCACTTCAGATGAAGTGGGGGTTTCTCAGCTTCTGACTGAGTTTGTGATTATTTCTTGTGAAGGCTGCCTTGCCGGGATTTTATTTTGGTTTTGAAATAAGCACCCAAACAAGAAACCATTTCTTATACCCTCAGTGAGATTTGAAGCCTTGGCTCTCGGCGAGGAGTGCAAGCCCTCTGGCAACTGGGCTATCGATCGCAAAAGTTTGTGGTTTCCGAATATTTTTATCAATACGCCATGGTTGAGTTTTGACGTTATCCATCATACTTGGGTTATATTTTTGGATATAGGTATTCGTCGACCGTACGCATTTTTGTATGGATAGCCTTTCGAATAAAATTGGACGTGTAATGTCATTTTTATCGTCTGTATCGACAATTTAGTACGCCATTGTGTATCTACGCCGTGAAAATAAAAATAAATTGTTGCATTCGTTGTTTACATCATTTTTTCCAATATTTCATACACTTTTAAACAATACAAAACTCAATCAGCATTATTTTCAACACATTTGATCCATAGCTGATCTATTGATTATGATTTTTTATACGGAAAATTTACGTTAGGCGGCAGTTGAAACACGAATCTGTAACACCGTTTAACATTTGAAGACTAGTGTAATGTGTTCAACTATTTATAGATTGATGTGAAGCTGACTACTCATACTGTAAAGTTAATGAACTTATATTTTATGGTTTGTGTATTAACACAAACCATAAAAAATAAGTAGTCGAAAACGTTTGTATTATTTAAAATTTAATGTTTTTAAATATATTATATATGTGTGAAATTAAAACAGTGTTTTAAAAATTTAAAAGTGTTGTTTATTTAAATAACAATCCAAAAACATTTAATGAACTTAGCTAATGTCACCCTTTTTTTCTTTTTTCAGGAAGGGGCCGTAAGAAAAATAGGAAAACGTACTTTTAAAATGATTGTCAGATTTTTGTACAAAAATCTCATATTGCTTACGCGACACGCTCTTCGCTAAACATTTTGATACAAATTGTCATTTATCATGCGTGGTATTAATAAACAATTTTTTAATTTCCAAAATCTGCGAACACAGTTCTTAAAACTGTTTTTAATACTTAAAAGATTTTCAAGTACTTGAGGCCGTAATTTTCATATTTGTCCTGACATATAAAATCAAACTTCATACTTCACATGAAAAAAATTATTAAAGTATTTTGTTAAACTTTAAAGAGTTTGTGTATTCACGCAGTGAAAATTAATTCTTATGAGAAAACATAAATAATTTACACAACACATAGTTTTAATTTCACAAGTTGAGCATTTACTTCACCTCAAGTACCTACTTTCAACTAGTTTACGTCAAGAGCGTACTCTCAAAGAAAAAATATCCACAATTTCTCAGATATTCTTTTGTTCTTATTTAAATCAACTACACAATTATTCAGGTACATAAGTAGTAGCCTTTATTTTCTTCATATTTTTTAGTCTTCGCCATAACAGCGAGACACTGACGGAAAAACCATTTTCCCAAGAAGCTTCGTTAAAACTGTAATCCAATGCAAATTACTGGTGATACATAATAAAGTGACGTCACGCCGCCGATTGGAGACTGTCTGATTGCCACATTTATCCCGAAGCAGCCTTTGTCCGCCCTTCCTTCCGCCCGCCGACCGCAATCTAATCGACTTCACTCAGCTGCACCCACAACCCCCTCTAGATACAGATTGCTGCAGTACAAGGGTAGGTATCTGATGTAGGGAAGTGTCTGAACTAAAAAAAACTGCGCATGAAGTGAGGAAAATATGAAGTTTGTATCATCGATAGTACAAAAAAAACGCAACGCAACTTAGCTACATATTTTTGGTTTTTAAAAAAAAACAGATTTGTGAATAGGAATGCAATTCGCTAACATATTCTACCAGGCCAGAAACATGTAATAGTTCATTATTGTATATTTTAATGAATTATCAATTTATAATAATTATATCCAATGACATATGTTGAACCAGGATGAAAGTTATGATCAAATGAATAAAGCGGGAATGGAACCAGCGTTATTCAATTTCAAATACGCTAGAAAGATCAGCCACTTGACTCCCTCGCACAACACCGATGACATATAGTGTGACTTCTTGCCGCGTTATTCCCGAAATGTTTCGCATGTGGTGAGTGTAACCTATTTACTTTAACAGGTAAGTTCGCAAACCACTTCATTTAAAGTGAAGGTTTCCCAGCTCCCGAGGAAGCTGATTCTCATTTCTTGTGAAGGCTGAGTAAACCTTGATGATATTTTATTTTGGGGCTGAAAAGAAATACCGAAACGGGAAATCATTTCTGACTCCCTCGGTAGAATTCGAGTCCGAGCTCTTGGCATGGAATTTCCTCTCGCGTTTTCCCCGAAGAGGTCGCACGTGGCGCGTGGAACTTATTTATTTTTACAGGTATACGGCCTGGCTTTACGCCAACCACCTCAGTTGAAGTGGGGGTTTCCCAGACCCTTAAAGGGGTTAGTAATCATTTCTGACACCCTCGTTGGGATTCGAACCGACCTCTCGGCATGGAATGCAAGTACTCTAGCAACTGAGCTATTGATCGGACTGTGTAACATTTTAATCACAATGATATCTCTATGCACACATTTCATAATGAAACTTTTTTTTTTTTTAAGAAATCCTGTGCGGGAGACTCCCTAGATTCTAGAGACTCTAGGGGTCTATGACACTTGCTGTAGTGCCGCAGAGGTGTACAAGCTTGGTCGTCGCTACAAAGCGCTAATACTCAAGCAAGACCCAGTTGCTGTAAGGCTGGATGGACATTTAGTGACCGGTCATTGGTAAAGGTTTATGAATTTTTTAACCCAGCGAAGAGCAATTTGAAAATATAAATGTTATATTTTTGTGCTCCGCCAGGATTCGAACCCACAACCTTCCCATTCAGAGTCCGCAGTGTTACCACTGAGCTATGGACCGGTCAAGTACATTACACATTATACAATTTGTAGCCCTTTAAAAGTTTTTGTGGGTACAGGATTACAAAAATATATACATACTACCGGTAATATGAACTCATACATCATTAGATACAAATTAATAATGATCATTACCTAAAAAACAAATCAATCTTTGTTGTATTTTTTTGTGTAGCACCCCTTATTTCCCTCCCCACCGACCGACACTGTAGCAACACTTAGCATCGCTATGCAGAGTCGATATTATATAAGCGGATCCCACACTTAGGATATCTGTATCTAGTGTATGGGTATCATTACCTGTGAACAGCTTGTATCTGTGTACTAATATTGTGTACTAAACACTTTAGAGGTAAACATGCATACATTCTACTATAACATCTGTTATTTGGAAACTATCTAGTTGCTGTAAATGTAACGCTGTTTTCGTTTAATAAAGGGTGGTCAGAACCTCAGTAATTTTATCCTGAAATTCTCTCTGCTTTATATATGTTTTTTTAAGTAGGTTCTATCCACAGATCACAAAAAGAAGGAGATATGGTATGAGGGCATTCCCTAGGTAAATCAATTATGCTTAAAAAAATCTTAGTTGAAAATCCGTATTATTGCGCAAATCAGTCACGTTTATACTGCTGTACTAGCAACTGCTCTTGGTTTTTATCAAAATGCCGTGTTGCTGTGTGGTCAAGTGTAACAATGTAAGTCGATATAAAAACTTTAAGGATCACGGCATCACTTTTCACCGGTGAGTAATCAATTCCACACGTATTAAACGTTTTACATCGATTTCAATCTTTTAGGTGTCTTGAATTTTTGACATTTCTACATAGCATCACTAGTGTTGTGCAATACGCGCTTGTGTATGCCAAACATCGATACCTTTTATATTTATTTATTTTTCATAAAGAAATAAAATATCAAGCCGTAGTCTAGTGATTAACTATACGGACTGTAACTGTAACTCTGTCGCCATTCCGATAGGGGTGGCCAGAGGCTTTGCAGAGCTGCCTCCATTTTTCCTATTCTTACATACCTCTTTCAATTCATTCATGGGAAATTTATGAGTTCAATTCCTGGCGGAGCACAAAAAAAAAATGCCCTTCGTTGGGATGAAAACAAATTCATTTTACTTTACCAAAGATCGGTCACCAAAGTTCACCATCCAGGTGTTATTTACACAAACTTTTACTTGCTGTGTGAAAAATAAACATTGTTTTTTTTAGATTTCCACAAAATCCAAAAATAAAGGAGCAATGGATTGATGCGACCGGGAAACCATCCTCCTGGTTTCCTTTAAAGACAAGCACGATTTGCTCATCACATTTTGAAGAAAGTTGTTTCCGATTAACGAAAAAGCAACGTAGGCTTTTTCAATGGGCTATACCTACAAAAAAACTACGTTTGCTTCAAATATATGCAGAAGTAAATCCTTTAAATATTTATTATGTGTTAGAAAAAAGTAGTTCAAAACTTAAGAATTATACATTGATTGTTACAGGATGTAGAAAAAAAAAAAAAAAAAAAATAATAATAATAATAATAATAATAATAAGTGAATTGAAACAGTGTGTTTTTTAATTAATAAAAATATTGGGTTTGTTTTCTGTGAAATCTTTATTGGTGCAGTTTTATAAACGTCGGACAAAACATTCATTAACATTCAACAAGCACTTTAAGTTTTTAGGCTTTTACGGCGGATGCAGATACTTGATTTTGTTTCCAGGTTTTGTAAATTATATTGTATTTTGTAAATTACTTTGCGTAAGTTGATGTATATTTTTAAATTTTATTTTTTTGACCAAAAATCACGAGCAAATTTGGCAGGCAGCGTCTTACAGAGAGGCTTGCATTTCTACTAAGTTGATTCAGTAATTCATTTTTGCTGTATTTCATTGATTTTAGTTTTTATGGATCTTTTTATTTCATTTTATTGACCTTTCAATTGTTATACGTGTAAGATTTTACCTGTAAAGTGTCATATATTTATTTTTCAAATTTTTGTGGTGAAACATTGTGGAATTTCATTTTAAATATTTGATTACACAAACAGTTTTTAAGAAGTCTTAATAAAAAACCTTTGTTTTATTCCACTGATGAGAATTTTTGTTAGAGATATTTCTGTTTCTTCAGTTTCTTATATATTTATCTAGATACCTATTGAAGAAACGAAAGGTACATATCTAAGGTATATGAAGATACGATAAAAAATGCACATCAGTGGAATAAAACAAAGTTTTGTATTAAAAGTTTATAAAATTATTATTTTTTTAAATCAAATGTGTAATAAATTTAATAAAAATAATTTTATTTTGTATTGTATACTCGAGTTTTCATTTAAATGATCTTTTTTATTCAAATACTCCAAATTGTGTGTTTTTTTGCGTAACAAACTAAACTTCGTTTTTGAATGCTTTCTTCTCATTTGAACTATTTTTTACACCTTTTTCTAACTAAATTTACCAAATTGATTTCAACGTACGTGGACAGAAAATGCTCTTCTCTTTACTTGTCTTTCTACTTTCATAACGGGTTATAGATAGCTAGTTTATTACCTACAAAAAAAATTGAATCTGGTCGATTTTCTAAAAATTGATTCGGAGTATTTATTTCATTTCAATTTTTTATAATGTAAATTTAAGTATATATCGTAGGAAAAGTAATGAAAAAATGAATTATTTATGTAGACATAAACATATTTTCAGACATCAAAAAATCGTGAATATCGAGTGGGTATCGATCTAACGATGTATCGATGTATTGAATTTAGTCACATCCCTAGGCTCGAAATAGGACAGTGTTTCTCAAAGCGGGCGATAATATGATGGCTGACATTTAATTTTATTTTCTTTACAATTTTAAAATTAACTTCAATTAAAACCTACCCTCAACATTGAAACTATTTTTTTGTTAATATTTCAACTCTGTATGATTGTATACGAATAAAGAATAGCAAAACTTTCATTGGATCTCGTAGGTGAGTTTCATAGTTTTCCCAATTTATCACTCTTCGGCAACAACGACGACTTTTTGTTCACTGCCAACATTAGGGAAACCTCCAACTGATTCGTTAGAAAGATTCTAAGACATTTTGGAATTGGAAGCATCAGAATGGATATATCTACACTGCTAAACAACTTCTAGCCTATAGAACTAAAGATGAATGAAGAAATAATAATGTAATTCAAAAGTAGCAATCAGGAATTACAGCTACAAAAGCCAATCTCACAATTAGATTACCTATCTATATTGTTTATTATTTGAATGAAAGGTATTTTTATAATACTAAAATTATAAAGTTATGTTTTAATTGCTCTCATTGGTAAAAATGTCTCATTTAGAATTAAATGTAAGCTCAAGACCACACTTATAAAGTAAATTATAATTTAATTAATGAATGCCATTGTGGGTTTTCAGTTTTGGAAATGTTAAAAAAAAATTGGGGAGTGTTAGAAAATAATAGATTTTCAGTCAGCGGTATTGTTTGATATTCTCTGGTATGATATTAGGTCACTCACGCACACATATTGAAATGCAAAGGAAAAACGTCCCTATGCATTAGTGGTTTTGATAACGTTATTGTTTTTAACTTTCTTAGCCAATCACAAGTCACATTTGTTTGTATAGGAAAAATACCTATGCAATAGGCGGAGCTTTAAAAAATATGAGAACACGCGTTTTGTTCTACCGATGAATCCATACCACATCTCTTTATTCCGTTATCTATGGTTCTATCCAATCAAAACTGGGGTTTATTTATTTCACACAATTTTTCGTTTCAGAGTTACATTTTTTCATTTAAGTTGTCCTCTTGATAATGATGTGATAACATCGAAAGCGCTTGAGGAAATAAATCAACACCTGAAGAAAAACTTTGTGTATTTTTTTCCATTATTAATTTAGGATGCTTTATTTAGTGGGAGCTGTTTTGTGTGGATCCCATCTAGAGAATCCTCTGCGAGTTTAATTGTGGCTGTAGAAATCCCCACATAAAACTATATATAGACACAAGTAATACTCAGTTGCTGTAAGGCTGTATGGATCTTTGATGATCAGGTTTATGTAAAGAAATATAAATTTTGCGACCCAGTGAAAATCATAATTTAGAATGAAATAATATTTTTTTGGAATTAATAATGTAAACATCAAAAGTGCTCGAGAAAATAAATCAACTCGTGAAAAAATACTTGGTGTTTTGTGTTTACATCGGAGTGACAATCTTCACGAAACGGCGCTATAGTAAATAATTATCATCATCATCATATTCAGATCAAATTATTCTTTGCAATGTCAATACACAAACCCTTAAACTTGTAAAAAAAAATTGTTCTCTACCGGGAATCCAACCTGCGATCTACTGATTAATAGTCTGCAACGTTAACCACTAGCCTTTTCAATAGGTAGCAGTGGCTGCAGCTGATCAAGGAGTCCAAAATCCACCAGAGTTTATCATGCCATTGACGTTTACGAAGATGATTTGTTATCAACATTGTGACAGTTATTGTCACATGCTTATTTACTCAGTCGTGTCATCTAATACCCCGTTGGCCTATTACAAGGTTTAGGGGCTGGGCGGACACGGTGAGAGGAGTGGTGGGGGGGGGGAGATGTTTCAATATTGCCTTGGTAATAATAATGTATGGGAGCAGGTGTTGCCTCACCAACACTTAATAAAGGACTAATTAATACAATAAATCAGCCAAGTATGAAACGCGTATAGACAGGCGTGTCCTTGGGTTAGTATCACACAAATAAACTTTCGACTCAATCAAGCCAAGTAATCGTGGGCTCAACCGATGACTAAAATGTCAATAAAAAGAATAGCCCCGTATGTTTATAAGAAACATTGGTCTAGTACATATGCAAATATTGCTCATGTGAAATATCCTCTGTTCGACATACTTAGACAAACAATCATTTGACCGGTCTGTAGTGGTAACGCTTCAGGCTCGTAAATGGAAGGTTGTGGCTGTGGGTCCGAATCCCGGTGGGGCACAAAAATACACCATTTATATTTTCAAATATGCACTTCGCTGGGTTGAAAAATTCATATACCTTTACCAAAGACCTAAGGTACATCCAGCCTTACAGCAACTGGGTCTAGCTTGCAAATTGGCGTTTTCCATAGCGACCACCAAATTCTTTTTGAAGTGTGATTAACACAAAAACAGCGCTCAACAAATAAATCATTCTAGTATTATTATTATATTGTTCTAGAGGAAGATATGTTAGTATGTGAATGATAAAAGTCAAAGTGTCATAAATGAAGAACGGATTGGAAAATACATAATTTGCAGGAAAACCAATTTAAAAGTCAAGTCAACTTCATGTTGAACTATTTACACCAGTCCCTCGCCCACTGCCGCAGAGGTGATGGTTTATTTTGCTTTACTTTCCCAATTAAAAACTGTCGCAACGATAACAAGCAACCGCAACGTGCAAACCGTCCCTCCAGCGCTTGTTTGGCTTATCTACCATCTGATTCAAACATGGCTTTTCAATGAGATTGTCTTAAGAGTCACATTCTACACGATATTAGATAAGAAAAAAACAACGTAAAACACGATAATGTAAGAGTTGTTTTTAATATTTGTAAAATCAATTTCGAGTGTTCATAAGACGCATTGGTCCGGTACACATACAAACATTGCTAATGTGAAATTACCTCCGATAGATATAATACAAACAAGCACTAAGAGCACGATTAACGTAAAAACCAAGTATATAACTTTATAACCAAGTATATTGTTTCAACACAACCATAGTGTTTTATCAAACAAGCTTCGAAACCTAAACGCTCACTAGAGCAGATGTTTCAGTTTGCATACATTTTTAGTTAAAAGATTGGTTGAGTTTAAACGAATAATTTTGTACTTGTGGTACTGTATACCTTTGCTGACAACGGTCGTGTTTCTATAGCAAATATGAAATAAAATGAAATTACAAAAAAGTTTGGAAAAAGCAATTTGTAATGTTTGGTACAAAAACGAAGCAAAAATGATTGTGTAAAAATTCCATCATATAGTAAAAATAAATATATCTAATCTAATCTAATCTAAGTTGCAAAGATATGTTACATTGGAGATTCACATTACATGCATTCTCACAACCAGACACGTACAAGTTCGCGCCTGCACATGCCTCATGTGAACCTACAACATAAAAACCAAATCTCAAATGGACATACACCCTGCAACTCTTGCCGTCCTTCCCTGAGACAGGGGTGACATTGGCAAAGTGAACCATTTTTACAGCATGGGTGGTCAGCCGCATACCAACCTATAAGTCAAGGAACACACACACACACGACAAATTACATTTTATACATCACCAAACAACAATATCCAAATACAAAACATCCATTTACAAATAAAAACAAATTCCAATTTAATAAACCCTAGCCGCCAACATTACAGATCAACCGCCATTTCTTTCTGTCCTTACATACTTCTTTCATTTCCTCCAGAGTCATAATTTTCTTCATACAGGCTCTTCTTTTATTATGACTCTGGATATTCCATTCATTCGCAATTTCGGATATTTGGTCCATCCATACCTTTCTCGGTCTTCCTCTACCACGACATCCATCTATTCTACCAACATATACTTTCTTCGTCAGTCTTTCCTCATTCATTCTCTCCATATGCCCAAACCATCTTAACAAACTTCTTTTAATCTTCACTTTCACACTTTCTCTTGCACCACATTCTTCTCTTACAAAATCATTCCTCACCCTGTCACTCCGTTTTTTCCCAATCATACTTCTTAGAAAGTCCATTTCAACAGTATGGACTTTACTAATTTCACTTTCATTCACCGTCCAGGCCTCGCTTCCATACATCAAGGTGGGTAAAAGTATGCCACTGCGTACCGCCAATCGAGCATTTTTAGATATGTTTTGATTTTTGGCGATACAAGCTGTGGCACCCAGTACACACCTGCCCTTCATTACTCTTCTTTCAAATTCACCGGTCATTCTTCCATCTTTTTCAAACTTACTTCCCAGGTATACAAACTCATTTACGACATCAACATTCATTCCATTAATTTTAAATTCATAATTCATACTTTCATCATCTCTTTCAAAAATCAATACTTTCGTCTTACTTGCATTCAACTTCAGATGGTTACCTAACAAAGCTTCATTCAATCTAGAGAGCATTGTTTGCAATTCCACATATATACATATATATACATCACTTTTAAGATTCTTATTACATGTATTCTTACAAGCAGACACGTAGGTATAAGATCGCGCTTACGCAAGCCGAATGTGGACGCACAACATAAAAACCCACAATAATGGCGAAAAACCTTTCGTCATTTTCCTTTATTTAACACATCATAAATAAGATGTTAACTTTAATCGATTAATCTTTAATTTAAGTTCCACAGATAAATAGGAATTTTATATTAAATACATGCACACAAACAAACACATGTAATTTCGCGCTCTCAAATACTGCATGTTTATTTGCAAATTAAAACCTAAATCTCAAATTAACATAACCTTCAACTTTTGCCGACCTTCCCTGAAACAGAGGTGAAATTGGCAAAGTGAATTTTTTTACAGTAAGTGCAGTCAGCCTCATATCAAATTATAAGTCAAGGAATTAAATTAATAAATAAGATATTTTATTCTTGGTGCAAATAATAATTGATTGTTAATGACAATGATTTCTATGGAAAATTAACTTTTCCTGTAGGTCATATTAATTCCCTACAATAAATAAACTATAGGGGGGCAATTTATTTTATTCATCCCGAGTACAATGTTCCAACTTTTAATTTTAATTACATTTTCCAAAGTTCAAGTGATACAGAATAGAATCCAAATTAATCTCCCCACCCCTAGAGGGTGTTTTCTATTTACTAATATACACCCTTCGATTCCAGAATTTTCCATGTTACCAAGTATAAAACTTAACGTTTAAACTCATCCACTATAAATCTATGAAAACTATAACGCTCAGCAGAGGCGTATTTTCATTTGATGCATTTTTTGGTTAACGCTGTCCTTGAGTTTAAGGGAAGAGTTTTATACTTGTGTAAAAAGCCATCCTACTGTTTGACTTTCAAAGTGTCGGTCCTTAATTTAATCGCCAATTTAATTTCGATCCGGGTTGCTTGCCAAGTATAAAGAGTAGTATTCAGTGACGTTTAATCCATGGGTTATCCGCAGACTTAAGTGAATTTTCAGTAGAAAAAAAAAAATTTGGATCATTTTTGGACTTGTTTCTGAACATCAGTGATATTATATACTTGTATGTCTATATTATTTCTTAGCCGAAGATATGTATTTTTTTAAAGGTTATCCAAGTGATACAAAATAAATACAAGATTTATATAAAAGGCGAAAATCGAGGGGGTTTGTTTCCAAAAATGCGATTAATACATGGAAACAAATAAAATAGAAATTCTTTTTTTCGGAAAAACTCCTAGATATCCAGATGTCCACGATATCCAGAGTCATAATAAAAGCAGAGTTTGTATGAAAAAGGTTATGACTCTGGATGAAATAAAAGATGTATGAAAGAAGGACAGTAAAAAATGGTCACAGTTACATCAAAATCATCTTACATATGGGTAAAATGTCAGGAAGCTCCAGCTCCCACAGACCACGGCAACAGATCCCGGAAAGCAACTCTCCAGCATTACCGGATATAAAGTTTAAAATGTAAACTTGCACGCCACAAAACAAAAGCAAGTAAGCTCTACGTTGAATACCAAAGCAGTGCAAATAAAAAACCACACGACGTAAAAAATCTGTTTGAAACGGGGCGTCTTCATTTAAAATCCAACGTCGTAAGCAATTGCCGTCGAGGGCAGTGCCCCAAGTAGGTGTACAACTCTACGTTTAACCCTCTGTCGTTTTACACATACAGTGTCATACTGACTCGTAAATGGAAGGCTGTGGGTTCGAATCCCGGCGGAGCACAAAGATTATACCATTTATATTTTCAAATTTGCTCTTCGCTGGGGGAAAAATTCATATACCTTTACCAAAGACTGGTCATCAAAAGGTCCATCCAGCCTTACAGCAACTGGGTCTTGTTTGAGAATAGGCACTTTCTACAGTGACGACCAAGCTCGCAGAGGGCTTTTGAGGTGTGATACACACAAAAACAGCGCTCACTAAATAAATCATCCTAATATTATTATTATTCTTGCAGCGTGTTTCTCGAGGGCGTTGCATGTGGCGAGTTGAACTTATTTAGACCACTTACACTGTAGAAAATGGTTCACTTTGCCAGTATCACTGGTTTCGGAAAGATCGGCAAGAGTATCAGGGTGTATGTACATTTGAGATTTGGGTATTTTTGTCGTAGGTTCGCATGCGGCATGTGCAAGCGCGAACTTGTACGTGTCTGCTTGTGAGAATACATATCGTAATATGAATTCCCAATGTTACATATCTCTGCAACTTAGATTAGATTAGGTGAGGATGCCGATCTTATACTAACCATTTCAGTTGAATTTGGGGTTTCCGAGCTCCCGCTGGCACTAATTTATTGTGAAGGCTGAGAAAGCTTTGCCGTTATTTTATTTTGGGTTTGAAAACGACACCAAAACGGGAAATCATCTCTGACACCCTCAGTGGGATTCGATCCCGAGCTCTCTGCATGGAATGCAAGCACTCTAACAACTGAGCTATCGACCAGACGACACGCGAAAACCCTGGGTGTGCTTTTTGCACAAGTGTGACCAACGGAGGGTTAAACCCAACCCTAGAGCTTACCAAAAATGCAAGTAAGGAAACCACACAAAAAAACAGCACACCTAGAGAGTGTTTTACTCTTCATATAATTATGGTAAAACGCTGTGGTCGAGTTTTAACACTACTTGTACAGGTTTCAATAAACAGAGTTAATATAACGGGCCATAAAACCAGCGTTATTCCTGCGCCGGGACTGAGCCCTGTCCCTCGGGATCTCCTCTAAGCGTGTAATCTACCGCGACTAGGGTTCACTTTCTTCACGAGTTTTTACTGCCTGTCTGGGATAACACAACCACCGCTATTACGGCTCTTAGATTGCTTGTAAACAATAAAATGTTTCTCAGCTTTAAACTTCTAGAGTGTAAAAATTCAATTTGTGAAAAGTTTTTTGTTTATACTCAACTAAGCTCAACATATAGAATAGCGTCTTGCCTGCATTATCCCCGAAGGGGTCGTATGTGGTGATTCGGGACCTATTTATTTTTACGAGTAAGGGGGCCGGTCTCACGCCAACTAGTTCAGTTGAACTGGGGGCTTACCAGCTCCCGAGGGGGCTGGTTCTGATTTTTGGTAAAGGCTGAGTAAGTCTTATCGGTTTTTATTTCGGGTTTGAAGTAAACACCGAAACAGGAAATCATTTCTGACACCCTTGATGGGGATCGAACCCTTGCTCTCGGCATGGAACCACTGGGCCATCCACCAGACTTTTTACCAGCTCAGTTGTCGCTACAAAGCGACAATTCTCAAGAAAGATCCAATTGCTGTGAGGCTGAATGGACCTTTGGTGACCAGTCTTTGGTAAAGGCAATGAATTTTCCAAACCACCGAAGAGCATTTTTTAAATATTTATTTTTGTGCTCCGTCGGGATTCAAACCCACGACCTTCCATTTACGAGTCCGAAGCGGTACCACTAGACTTTTGGCCAATCTTTGCGCATGTTTCAAAATGTAAACATTATAAAATTAATGTATTCCATAAATCACCTACATGGATAATATGTGGCACATGAGATAGGATGTGATTATCATAATTCGATGTAAATTGTTCGCTTAAACTATTACATCGTGTCGCTATTAGATGTCATTAACTATGATAAAATAAACTGACTACTCGTATATTCAATATGGGAAGCACTTCATATTATCGACCCACTTGTGTAGAGCAAAAATTCACAGAATTCATAGAGATTTCTTTGAAAATGTTGTCAGCCTACCTTGTAACTATGTGAATAGAAAGTATCTGACTCAGTTGAGTTGGGTTCATATAATTAAACACAGTCCTTGGTCACACAAAAAGACGCAATTCAGATGCACATAAAAAAGCAAGCAAGGAGCAGGAAGAGGAGACGGTTCTGGAAAGACCGTATAGACCGCATAAACGAAGGAAGGATAGCCCGAGTCGTGGCACAAGAGATACCGGACGGCCAGCGTCTACCAGGTCGTCCTCCCAAAAGATGGAAGAACAGCTGGTCTTCTGCATCGCAGGAGGGAGTTCCACAATAAACAGATCCTAGATCTATAGCAAGAGGAAGAAGGTGATAAAAAGCAGCTTCTTACCGCGTTGTCTCCAAATGAGGCCGCGTGTGGAGCCTATTTACTCTCATAGGTCTGGTCTGTAGTCAAGTGGTAGCGCTTTAGACTCATAAATGGAAGGTTGTGGGTTCGAGTCTCAGCGGAGCACAAAAAATGTACTGTTTATATTTTCAAATATGCTCTTCGTTGGGTTAAAAAATCATATTTGGAGTGGAACAGACTGCCACCCGGAGTAAAGATCTCAAAATCTGTGTGTGTGTATTTTGAGGAGCACTCAAGGCACACCTTTTTAAAAAGTCTTATCCGTGATCGGAGAGGGCCTTTGAGGTGTAGGTAACACACACAAAAATGGCGCTCTCTTATAATTTGTAATTTAAAATAAATAAGCACCTCAAGAGCCCTCTGTGAGCTTCGTCGACGCTGTAGAAAGCGCCAATTCTCAAGAAAGACCCAGTTGCTGTAAGGCTGGATGGACTTTTAGTGACGGGTCGTGGGTAAAGGTATATGAATTTTTTACCTAGACAAGAGCATATTTGAAAATATAAATGGTACATTTTTTGTGCTTCGCCGGGATTCAAACCCACAATCTTCCATTTACGAGTCAGATGTTTTAATCACTAGACTACGGACCAGTCAAATGTATCTTATAAAAACTGGAAATTGATTGAAAAAATATTTAAAACAACTCTCTCACTATCGTATCTTACGGTTTTTTCTTAGCTGAGATTGTGCAGAATTTGATTTCATAAAAAGGTCATAATATTTTAATCGAATGGTAGATAAGCCAGGCAATCACTGGGGGGACGATTTGCCAACAAATATTTAGCTAGCGTTGTTTTTAGGACACCAGATCCTGTAAGAAGATCACAGCGACTAGCCAACCGCTGATAATGCCTACCGGAGCAATGGGCGAAACTGTCCGGAAAGAATCAACCAGACCACGGCTACATAGCTCAAAAAAAGTGATTGTTATGTCAACAAAAACCGGTCGTGAAAGTTTCAATGTACAACAAATATTAAATATTTTAAAAACTGCCCCGCGTCTTCGTGAATGGCTATGGACTGCTTATATAGTAGGTTACCGGTTACATGGACATTTTCGCAGGTCTAATGAACTAGATAAATCTCGCCGGACTCTACTAAGGCAGAGGACAAAAAGAGGAAACGACAATTTAACACTGGCAGGGGAAAAATGTAATTTAATAAAGATTCTGAGACTTGTAGTCCTAAAAATTAAAGCTAAATGTAGTTAATATTGTAAAATATGTTTTTTTTTATATTTGAGGGTTTGGTGGTTCACACTGTGAAAGTCCATTGTATTTATTTTTATAAAAAAAAAAAAAAAAATTAAATTAAATCTTTGCAATGTCAATACACCAGGCGCGTGCATAGGGTATATCTATAATAATCTATAATCTAAGTTGCAAGGATATATTCATTTAAAGCTCTCAGATGTATGCCCACAAACCAACAAGTGTAGTTACGCAACTACTAAGCTACACATATAGTGCAACTTCTTGCCGCGTTATCCCCGAAGGGGTCGCATGTATTAGTTCGCGCTTACAAATGCTGAATGTGTACTTACAAATAAAATCCAAACCTCAAATGAACATAAGCCCCACAACTTTTGCCGACCTACCTGAAACAGGGGTGACATTGGCAAAGTGAACCATTTTTTGCCCATGTCACCCCTGTGACATTATATAATAAATATTTTCTCCCATTCCTTTACTAAACTCATTTGAAATTGACTGAAATACTAACGATGGCTCCAATCGAACTTATATTTGGAATTTTAAATCTGAATATCAAGCTTAAATGGATTTTTAACGTATATTGCCTACCTATTAGGCGCAAGTGCCTGTGTGGAATGCACGCTCCTGCAATAAACCATCCATTTATCTTTTACTAAATGAAGTGTTATCAGGTTTATGAAGGAAAAAATTAAGATTATTGATTCTTGAAGTTGTAAGAAAAAAAATAATGATTCAATTATACAATAATGTTATAAGTACTTTATAAAAAACAATCGCATTCAAGTTGTTGTACTCGTATTTGTGTGGTTTTTTTTAAGAAAAAAAATAATGTCTACAGTTTTCGTCTGTGGTAAAATGCTCTCCGGCTTCACGTAAAATTAGTCTTATATACCAACGCTGAAGAAGGATCGAGAGCTCATTATAGTATGTCTGGATTCCTTTACACATACCAGCACGCACCAGGATGCATGCACTAGGAAACTCCAGACACGCAAACATTCTCCTAAACGGCTATAATTTTTATCCATAAAAATTTCAACTACCAATATAGGTGTCATTCATATAAAATTGATTTCAATTTATTGGAATTTCTTTCCATTCCTGAAATTCCTTAACTTTTGTTTGGCATGAGGCTGACCACTCGTACTGAAAAAAATTGTTCACTTTGCTAATGTCACCCCTGTTTCAGGGAAAGTTACAGGGATTATGTTGATTTGAGGTTTGGTTTTTAATTTGTCAGTACATTTGCAGCATTTGTAAGCATGAATTTACATTTACATGTTTGTGGGCATGCATTTAATATTAATTATAAGTGTTAATACATCTCTTTGCAACTTAGATAATAGTTAGAATATAGACTTGATGGAAGAACTTTTTTAATGGAGAATTATTTCTCCAAAATAAATCACGGTTACCTTTTTCTGGGTGCATTAGTTAGATCCCGAAATGGCCAACCTTTTCTATTGGTCACGCTTTAGGTTCAGTGGCGTACCGCAATTACCTTGGGGGGGCAATAAAACCTAGGATACAAACCCCGACTGACGTAGTGAGGAAATGAAGGTAAGCCAATGGAATACTCAGTGAAAGCTCCACAATTTTTTCGTCATTAATATAAGACGATTACATTTGGATAGTACAAATTGTAAGACAATTTGATAAAATTTGATGAAAATTAATTGCACATGGAATCCGTTTTCCTTTAACTTCCTCATATTTTTGTCTTTTCTTTGAACTTTTTATTTTATTTATTTTTACTTAAGATGGTAGCTTTTTAATGGTTTTGATTTTGTTGAACTGTTTTGTTAATATTTACTCTTTATTATTGTTTATTATCTTCTTACTCTTATTGCTGTTCTTAAATATCTTACATAACTTATTTTTAAAATTGAAAAATTGGCCTTAAATTTTGTTCACATAATCCTTTTTATGTTATTATGTATGCTGTTGTTTATTGTAAAATAATAATAATACAATTTAAAAACTGCACTCGACTTTCTTGCTTCAATGAAACCACAAAAAGTGTGTAAACTGATAAAAATCATTTTAAGCGAATTATTAGCAGTAAATGTAAGAAAAAATCCGAATACTTCACCTTTTCTCAGCAACGTATATGACAATTTCCAGCTGGTGAAATACCGTGAAGTTTTCCCTTATTTAATGCACTCAAAGATTTATCCAATTTTGTTATACCTAAAATAAGTACTATGGAAAGTGACGTACACATAGACAGACGAATATTATTGAAAAATATTGGTTTTTAGCAAGTATTGCTTGGGTAACTCATTTTTGTGAAAATGCAGTTTTTTTTTCATGCCAAAACAATACTTTCTTTTCGTCGCTTTAAGACGCAAATAAGTAAAACAAAAAGATTTTGTTGAATTACTAACCGGCGAACGACCAAACATATTTTTGTCCTCAAGAAATATACAATTAAATTCAAATGTGTGACAGCAAGCTTAGTCTACGAATAACAAAGAGTAACACTGATTAATTCCAACAAACTCATTCTCAAATTTCCACCCTCTGCATTCACAGCTCTATTTATATTTATCCTGTACGATTGTTAGCTAAAAGTTTCAGCGTTTCAAAAGGCCATTGTGCCAAAGAGAGAGACTCTAATGCTGGCATACACTCAGGTGTGCTACGATCAAATTTCATCTCGAGAAAACTTACGTAAGGCTCTGAAAACAAGCAACAGAAAGCTTCGCATTTAACTCAACAAAAACGTTCAACAAAAAATCAACGAAAACTGAAAAAGCGTCTCTTCGCTACGTTGTTGTTTCTTTACAATTTTGTTATACGCTATGGTTCAGTTTAAACGTAAAGTTTGATACTTGCAGTTGTGTATATTTATAGAATGTATATATTTTGTGAAACTGTTTATAGAGTCCAAGGCGATGGGGACCAGCGCCTGGCACCTCTTTGCTACCTCATGATTTTCCAGTTTTATGGGAAAAGGAAAAAAGCTTCCGCAGTACTTTCGTACATGCACTTACAGCAGAGTCACGTACGAAAAATAGAACCCGAAAATGTACGAAGTGAGTGTGTGCAAATAATAATGGAATGAATTTTCGCAAGGAAATCTTTCACGTAAATTTGTAACGTTAGTAGTTAAGAAAGAGTTTTGTATGCAGTTGTGTAGTTTACGCCTAAAAAAAATAGGGAAATTTTTTTAACTCACAAAATTTCACTCACAGTTTTAAATCAGTTTTTACCGTGTTAAAAGTTTTTTAAGGGCCGATTCATGAACACCTTTATCCTCAAATTAGTTCAAATAATTGACGGTCTACTGCAATAGGATACAAAATATAGAAATATTTGATTCAAAAAATATTAATAAATAATTAACACTTAAATGAAAAAACTTTGTTTTAATCCACTGTGAGTATTTATTTTTTTGAAACAACGTTTTCGGAGATCATTCTCCATCTTCAGTTTCTTATATACTAAACTTAAAACTAATAACAAGACATGCAATTTATGTGGGAGGGGGCGGTGCTAAAATTGAAAGGAGGGGGGAAGATATGGGCGGGATCTGGACGTTAATTAGATTATTTTTATTAATTTTAAAATATGAATTTATTTCTAGTGTTTCTAGGATGTCCATCTTTTTTCCTTTTTGGCAATTTGAAATAAGATGTAGATTACTATCATCAAAAAAGTGTCCCTCATTTCTGGCATGGTCTGCCATCTCGGAATTAATGTGGATGTTCTTGACACCATTTTTGTGTTCTTTGTACCTATCCTTCAGGCTTCTTCCAGTCTGTCCTATATACACAGAGTCACAATGTTTACAGTCAATTTTGTAAATACCACTCTTTTCAACGTTTTTTCAAAAAATAAATACTCACAGTGGATTAAAACAAAGTTTTTTCATTTAAGTGTTCTAAAAATTATGTATTAATATTTTTTTAATCAAATATTTAAAATGGAATTCCACAATGTTTCACCAAAACAATTTGAAAAGTTACAAAATATAGACTATTTTTCAAGCGCATACATTATTAGTGAAGAATTATTATCGAATTTCGGGTTGAACTATCGAAAATTAATATCAAAATGCATAAAACGACACGCCATAAAATCTTAATGAACTCTAAAACCTGTAAAATAAAGTCATTAGATCTCTATAACTTTTAGTATCTACTTATTCTACTGCAAAGATCATAAAATCAGCTCAAAAATAACGATTCATTGAATAAAAATTTCAGATATAATTTTTATAGCGTTCGTAAAAATGGGGATAAAAGTACACATAAAAATGGATATAACAACCATGTTCTTTTTTTGTTCTTTTTGGCATAAATATCAACAAAAAAATTTGAGTAGTAGGTTGGTATAAGAGCCCGTTCCCACTTGTCGTGTGTCGGATCCGTATATTAATCGGAGGTTCCAGTGGCAGAATGTATGGAGCTATTCACACTTGTCGGAAACCGATTTTGTTCAAAATGTTCTGCAACTGGAACCTCCGATGAATATACGGATCCGACACCCGACAAGTGGGAACGGGCTCTATGGCTGACCACCCATATTGCATAAGTTAGTTAGCTTTTGACAATACCACCACTGTTTCAGGGAAAGTCATGAGTTACATGGTCGTTAATTGTCATTTGAGGAATGTTTCTTATTTTGCAAGTACATATGCAACATGAAAGCGAACTTACACGTGTCTGTTTGTGGACACACATTTAATGTGAATCTTACGTATCTGTTCAACATACATACATACATAATAAATGGTGATCTAGACTAGCGTATTTGAAATATAGTAACGCTAGCTCGATTCCCGTCAGCGCGTTTTTTTCTTTGACCCTGGTTCAACAGATGTGATTGAGTGATCATTAATTAATAACTCATAAAAATAGCATTATCCTTGCATTCCATGCCGTCACATCGGGTTTGAATCTTGCCGAAGGTGTCAAAAATGATTTCCCATGTCGGTGTTTATTTCAAACCTAAATAAACCAGCATGGTTGACTCAGCTTTTAAGCAGTAAGGCCAGGCCCCTAACCTGTAAGAATAAATAGTTTCACTCACCACTCACCACATGCGACACCTTCGGGGGAAACGCGGCCAGAATTTACACTGTGTGTGTAGTTTAGTTGTGTTTGCGTTTAGTTTAATATTAATTGATAACGTGAATACCTGTTTATATCCAGACAAAAATGGGTAGTCGAATTGCATTCCACTTCTCAAATTTATTTGGAAAAAAAGTGGTAAATGGTAAAAAGTAAATATACTCGTCTTGCCCATTTGAAGTAATATATAGGGTGATTCTGCAGAGTCCGGTGGCACGTGTGACGAGAAAACGAGAAGCGTGGGAGAAGTGGGATGAAGAAGGAAGTGAAGAGATGGTAAGAGGATGTGTATCTCCCTGGAGCAGAGAGTCAAGGCAGAAGCGCCGTTACCAAAGCCTTTTTATTGCAGGCGCCGCGAATAAGTTATGTGGGACGGAGTGCCTCAAAGGTGGGAACTTCCGAGAGACATTTTTGCCACTACTTTTGTGCATCAAAAAACGAAGGCTACATTTTATGGGTTCCATGATAGAACGACACAGTGGCAAAACGACACATGACATAACGACACATGCTAGAACGACACATGGCAGAATAACACATGACAGAACATCACAATGACAGTGCATCACATGACAAAACATCTTATGAAATTGCAATTATCTATCCATAATCGATAATCTAAGTCGCAAAGATATATTAACATCAAAAAATCATATCAAATGCATGCTCACAAACAGACACGGTTAAGTTCGCGCTTACAAATGCTAAATGTGTACTTACAAATTAAAACCAAACCTCAAATGAACATTAACCATGCAACTTTGGCCGATCTTCCCTGAAATATTGGTGACATTGGAAAAGTGAACCATTTTTTACAGTATGGGTGGTCAGCCTCATACCAACCTATAAGCCAAGCAACCACACATAACAGAACCTCACATGACATAACATCACATGACAAAACATCATAGGAAAGTAGATCACAAGATGTTTTGTCACGTGATGTTTTTTCATGTGCCGTTGTTGGTATGTTCTGTTTGAGGTATGTGATGTTTTGTCATGTAATGTTTTATTATTGTGTTGTTTTGCATTGTGATGTATTTTCTGTGTTGTTTTGCCATAGTGATGTTTTGTTATGTGATGTACTGTCATTGTGATGTTCGGTCATGTGTCGTTTTGTCACTGTGCCGTTCTACACTATCACCCATTTTATGGAGCAAATAGGTGCAGCGATCATGTGTACAATGTGAGCTTTGCTATAAATTACATTTCAAAGAGTGCAGTTTTAAAGACTAGGTTGAATTTACGAGAAATGTACGAAATGAAAAATGTGCTATTTTTCAAGCTTGAATGAATCTTCCTGGAACTGCGTATTTAATTCATTTATTTGTCGCCAAAGTGATACAGGTGCCATGGAACTTTATATGTTAGTATGCAATCGAAAAAAAATGCAAGATTTAATAAGAATAGAGCAAAAAAGAGACAAAACGATTTTTGCTTGGCAGTCCTCGTTAACAGTTGCCAGGAAACTGATTGTAACGAGCTCTGTTCCTTTAAGTTTTTTCATTTAAGATATAAACACAATAAATTTCTTGAAAATATAGAAAATGACGTTTTTTCATTTCAGGAAAATATCCTAGATTGCAGTTTTATTTATCTTTATAGGGTAATGCTATGGCTTTAAAATTTTCATTGTTGTTTGATTCTTTTATTTTAGCGATTTTTCCCTTTCATTGTCTGATTTATATTTTTGATTAACAATGAACGTTATAATTACTATTCTTTGACTAAAAGAAGGTTTCTTTGATGCTGACCTCCTATGCTGTATAAACTTGGTTCGCTTTTGCCCATGCTACTCCTGTTTCAGCGGAGTGCGGTGAAAGTTACTATTCAAGATTTGTGTTTGTATATTGCAAGAACATACGCAGCATGTGTAAGTGAGATCTTACAACATGTCTGCTTGTCGGCATGCATTTAATGTGAGAACGTTGGTTATTTATCGATCTGCAATAGGGTGTGACTAAATGAAAAATAAGTAACCTCATTTTGCTTCGATGGAGTGTTCGCCCCTGGGGTACGGTAACAGTTATACTAGGTCTCACGTACAAAGAGTACTTGCATACAAAAGTATCTCAAGCTAAACCTTTAAGCTTAAGGCGACTAGAGCCTCTGTACTCCAGCTGTAAACTAAACCATAGCGTCTTACCAAAAATATATGTGAACTAAAACTCTCACCAGAGGCACTGTTTTCAATTTCACGCATTTTTGGTGAACGCTATGGTTGAGTTTAAGCTTAAAGTTGTAGTACTAACCTTTACACCGTCTCGGTCCGAGGGACTTAGGAAAATACCATTACGGCAATAAATAGCTTTACTCCTTTTCCTAACTCAGTAAGGCAACTCTGCAAACTGTTATATTAAAAGTACCAAAAGCTGCCAACAACTTATAACTATGAGAAATTCTAATGTAAGAGTTCTACGGAAGATTGCATACTGAATACTGAACCATAGAGTGCATATTACATCAAAAAATATTTAGAGGATTTATTTATAGAGCGCTGTTTAATGTGAATCACACCTCAAGAGCCCTCTACAAGCTAGCTCGTCGCTGTAGAAAGCACCAGTCTCAAGCAAGATCCAGTTGCTGTGAGGTCGGTGGTATTTTTGATGACTGGGTTAGACAAATTAATTTTACAACGTTTTCCCGAAAGCCGTCGCATGTGGTGAATGTAACCTATTTATTTTTACATATAAGGGTACCGTCCTTAGACTAACCACTTCAGTTGAAGTGGAGGCTTCCAAGCTCCCGGGGAGGCTACCATGCAAATACTCTACCAACTAAGCTATCGAGCGGATCGGATAACTGAGTCAGTATTGGGCCCCCGATAATACAAGAAAAAATAAAAATCAAATCAAAACAATTGAGAAGTGCGAGCTGAAGATGTTAACCAAACTTTTTAAAAAAAATCATGATTATTCTTTTTAATCAAAGGCACTTATCGCCACCCACGCCAAATTCACAAAAATAAAAATAAAATTTCTATGCAACATGGCTCCACCCTAATGCACACATATATGCATTTACAACGCAGAGGTCGAGTAGGAAGCCTTAGAGCGCTCCTAGCTCCCAGCTCCTTCAGTCTCCTATAAAGCAGAATCCCGCTGTAAAGTACGGCGACGGATTAGAACGGCACAGTGACAAAACGACACATGACATAACGACACACGACAGAATGACACATGACATAACGACACACGACATTACATCACAATGATAAAACAACACAGGAATACATCACTGTGATAAAACGACACAAGGACAAAACATCACATACCTAAAACAGAACATAAACGGCACATGAAAAAACATCACATGACAAAACATCACAAATAATACAAACATTCATTTTGCTTATTATGAGTCCTTAACTTATAGATTAGCATGGGGCTACCTACCTAACCTGTATAATACATGCATCAGTTCAATTTTCGCATTCTCACATTTTTTTCATGCCATTTGTGGTGTTTTATGTTTTGAAATGATTTGACATGTGATCATTTTTCATGTGCCACTTATATTACGCTCTGTTTTAGGTATGAGATGTTTTCTCATGCGATGTTTTGCGTTATGATACTTTGTCATTGTGATGTACTTTTCTGTGATGTTTTGCCATTATGATGTACTTTCCTGTGATGTTTTGTCATGTGTCGTTCAGTCATGTGTAGTTCTGTCATGTGTCGTGATATTATGAGTCATTTTTTTTTTCTTTTAAAAAAAATATAGATTTGTGGAAAGGAATGCAATCCACCAACCTATTTTGCCCGGCCAGTTGTCTTCATGCGAAAGCAGAAGCTTGTGTGCATGCAATGGCATCTGTTGAACCAGGGTCGAAGTTATGGTCAAGTGGGCTAGACGCAAGATTCGAACCTACGTTATTCGGTTTCAAATACTCTAGTCGAACATGCGCCTCTACCCCTCGGCCATAACACCGACTGATTGCTGATTATGCCGTGTGTTGTTATGTCACTGCGCCGTTCTATGATGAAACCGTAGAGGGCTGCTTGCATGCGCTCCTTCCGAGGCGGGAAGACCCAAGTGTCAAAGCTTTATGCGCTTCTGCAAGATCATTGCATTTCCTGTGACCTGAGGTTGATGCTCCATGCTAATGCAACGCAGGTGAGTACACAATTTTTAGACGAAAATTTCACCCAGCGGAAGGAGTGCCAATTTTCTTGTGAAGCTGAAGACGTGCTCCAAAATGATGTATATACATGCATACATATTAGTGGTGAAGGGGTAAGATTTTGGAGGATGTATTCTGTGTAAGAGATAAATTTGAGGTAATGACTCTGGATGAAGTGAAAGAAGTATGTAAGGACCAAAAATATTGATGGTTAATCTATAATATTGGCGGCTAAGGCTTTTGAAGTCTCAATTTCTATTTTCTTCATTTTAATTTTACTTAGTTATTGCTTGATCTTAAAAGTAAAATTGAATGAGTACTAATTTGAGAAATCGTGGATTTAACAGTTTATTGGGAGTAACTTCTCACAGTAAATAAACTTATTATAAGGAAGAAATCATGACAAACTTCTCAACTATATACAGAGATTTCACAGGTTTTTAGGGTTTTCTCTCGTAAAAATAGGAAAAAATGTGCATTTATCTGAGAAACTCACGTTCCCTTAATATGTCACTTATTTAGTTTGACATTTAAGGTACAAATATAAAGTAAAAAAAAAAAAATTGAGAATAGAACCTCCTACCTTCCAAGTGTAAATAAAATTAAAAAAATGAATTTGCACTCCGTAAATGTGCATACTTTAGAAAATGCAAACAACACTTATTAAATTATGTTTTAATTAGGTCAAATGAAATAAAAGTTGCTTAATACAATTAGCAAATGCAATAGCGTAAAAACTTTTCGCATGTGCAAATTCAGAGGTCGTCATTTTATTAAACAGAAAACTAACGTTTGCGTGATACCGGTTTTCCATTTGAACTTAACAAATAATTCTAACCAGTTATTCATAATTACCCTTATGAATTGGTTCACTTTGCCAATGTGATCCCTGTTTCAGGGAAGGTCGGCAAGAGTTGCAGGGTTTATGTTCATTTGAGATTTGGTTTTTTATATTGAAGGTCCACATGCGGCATGTGTGAGGGCGAAATTATGCGTGTCTGCTTGTGGGAATGCATTTAATATGAATCTCAAATGATAAATATCTTTGCAACTTAGATTTAGATTTAGATTTAGATATTAGGATGATTCATTTGGTGAGCGCTATTTTTGTGTGAATCACACCGCAAGAGCCCTCGGCGAGCTTGGTCCCCACTATAGAAAGCGCCAATTCTCAATCTCAAGCGAGACCCAGTTGCTGTAAGACTAGATGGATATTTTGTGACCGGTCTTTGGTACAGGCAATGAAATTTTAAACCCAAAAAAGAGCATTTTTAAAATACAAATGTTATTATTTTTTGCTCTCCCCGGGTTTCGAACCCACCACCTTCCATTTACGAGTCGGAAGCGTTACCACTAGACTACAGACCGGTCATAGTTAGCCTCACTTAAATGTAATTCATGAATAATTCAGGTATTGAATACGTTTAACCACTAGTATGTCTGTTTAGATCATGAATCATGGTATAATGAAAAATTTTGGTGAGTCATACTTTAGGCGTATATTCACCCTCTTTTATGCCATTATAAAGAACAAATAGCGCTTTATTGCTTTCTATTGATTCAAGTACAAAACTATTCGACGTTTTTCACACAAGGTACGGTTGTTGTACATAAGATTGGATGAACTTTTGGTGACTGGTCAGATGAATATTTCAACTAAGTAAAGGGTTTATTTCACTGTGTTTGTTCACAGTTTTTTGATTACAAGTCCTAATCGCTTACCACTTAGCTGGTATGAGGCTAACCACCCATACTGTAAAAAATAGTTCCCTTGGTCCCCTAAGTGCTTTTGTGTTTACGTCTATATACCGAGACGAGATGAATTCGTTAGGTAGGTAGAATGGAACATGTAAAAATTTGAATTTGAATTTAAAAAAACAAAAGAACGCAGAAAAGAGGTGGAAAAAAGGCAGAGAAGGAAGGGGACGGAATTGCAAGCCGTCGGCGTTGGAATTGTAAGAATAATTATGTGTTAGTGTTTGTAACAAAATAAAAGTGCATAATAAAATTTTGGTTGATTGTCTTCTTTCAAAAGTGCTATTGCCGTCGTGTTCAATGCACTAGCAGGCGCTACAATTAGTGATGAAGAAACCGTGGAGCGCGGTTTTAGTTTTGAAGAAGATTTTGAACAGATACCTTGTTGAAGACATGAACATAATAGTAATTATCCTCACACTATCAAAGGAAATTTCGCTTGAGTAATGATTGCATGTGTCTTATCGAACCTGGAAATTTATTTTAAAAATATGTAAAACCACTTTGACCTTATCGTTTTTTATATGTTTTTCTTATCTCAGATTGCGTAGAATGTGATTCTTAAGACCATTTCATCACAAGGTCATCTTTAAATCAAATAGTGGATAAGCGAAACAAGCACTGGGGAAACCATTTACCATTAAATGTGTTCCTTAGACAATCTGAAATCCATTCCCAAACTCCAGTGTTAATTTCATCAGTCAGCATCCAGAACATCAAGTATCAAACATTTACCGAAAATGTATGTAAACTAAAACGTTCACAAGATGCGCTTTTTCACTTTCCGTACATTTTTGAAATTGTAAACCTAAGGTTAAGGGTCTGCGCACAGGAGGCCAGTAGCTACTGTCGCGTCCACTGGCACTGCCTCGTCGTAATGAATCGCATTCCTCTAGTTTGCCGAACAAGCCGCCTTTATTGGACAGCCCGTCCGCCCTTCTGCCCAAATTACCGACACTTTTGTACTAGACGAGATTGCCACTCTCTCTCTGAAAGCAAGCGTGTTCAAACTGGGACAGTAAACGAAAATATCGCCACCTTAAGCTCTCGATCCTTCTTCAGCGCTTGTAGATTATTGTATAAGGCAGATTTTATGTGAAGTAAGAGAGCATTTTACCACAGACGAAAACTATAGACATGATTTTTATTTCTTTAAAAAAACATACCTAAAACACCATAGAACAATTTGTATGCGATTAATTTTAATAAAATACGCAAAATAATCTTATAAAATGGAATTTAAAGAAATCGTTACGTTAGAAATCGACATTCACATCATGAAAGTTCTTATTAAAAATATACAATACAAAAAAAAACACATATAGCACACACTTATCATACTATTATATTTTTCGCGGATTTATTTAATTAAAACCAGGTCGTTTTATTTTACACAATTTATTTCACATTCGGTTTGGACACAGAGACACTTTACACTTGCACAGTTCAGTGGTAGAATGATTTCTAAAGCTCCAAAGCATTTCAGTTCCTATTTTATATTAAGAATATTACTTAATATTAATTTATTTATTTTTAAAGACGCCAACAGAACAAAATAGTTGCACATACACCAAACACATAATTCAAATGCTCCAATAATAGGTATCTATCGCATAATATACATTTTAACAAAAATTAGCGGGGGTTATTATTAACTACCTAAACTTCTACTTACTTCTAGAGACTTACCTCTCTATTCTTAGACATTTTAGTCGTCCGTTGAGCCCACGCTTCGACAAACTGATGATGCCTGGGCTGGAAGTCTCATCACCACGGTCATTCTTACCTACCGAAATTTGGTAATATTTGTATGAAGTCTAATCAGCTGTTCACCTGCGGCTATCTTGGATTGGCAGGTCTTCATACAAATGCATCATTAGTTTGTCAAAGCGTGTGCTCAATAGACGACTAAAATGTCTAAGAATAGCGCCGTTTATTATTAACTTACACAGACAAACACAACTAATCATATGCATAACAATACTGTTATTATATTACATTCATTCATTCATTATCTTACATTCTGAGGTTCTCTTTTAATTAAACTGCAACTATTTATTTTAACAGAATTTATTTTACACGGTTTGGTTCACAACTTACAACAATTGACAATCACTGATTTCTAGCTCTTGCTTGCTTTTTAATCGACACTCTCGCCTTCACCACTACCACCTGTATCAAGGCCCTAATACTTGCTCCGATGACGTCATGCTACGTCATCATAAATTGGCTGACTAGGGGCTGACGATGGTTTGGTGACCGCAGGGGCGGAGGGGAAGGGAGCGGTTAGTAATGCTGTAATCTCACTTCATTCCTCGTTCAAAGGGACTATATTTAAAAGAATAAATTCATAATTTAACACACAACAGAGAGCAACATAAATCTAATTATTTTTCTCCACAAATAAAGCTAAGTATAATCATTCGATATTAATTATAATTCTACCAAAGCTAAATATAATGATGATTTGACATTATTTTTTTGTTTTCGGGGGTTTTATAAAATATGGTTCACAGCACAGCTCAGACGGACACGTGACCGCCCGCGCCATGTTTGTTTTCACCGTTCACCCACGCGCTTCATGCTGTCGTTCAAATATATAAAAAGCTGTGAAATTAAAATACTGTGAACTCTATTTAACATTATTACAATATTTTACACTGTGTGGATCATGGGAAAGAAGTGTATGGTGCCTAATTGTCGTGGAAACTACGACAAAGAGAATAAGGTGTCCATCTTCAAATTCCCAAACGATGGACATCTCAAACAACAATGGCTACGCGCCATCCCACGAGCAAATTTTACTCCTACACAATATTCAGGGGTAAGTAACGAAAATAAATACTATAATTGTATAAATTTACGTTTTTTGTGAATCATTACATATAATATCACAGCAAAGTACTTACCGTTTGAATACACCAAATACCAGGTCTTTATTGTAAAAAAGTGCACAGGAGTTTTGATGCCAATGAATGCCAGGTCCCTGCAAACATTAGTTTCGCTAAGCTTGTATTTTTCGTGAAAAAGTAAGAGAAGATTGAAACATTGATTTCTTTAAATTTTACTTACATCAAAAAATAACTACTTGTACTTGTGGATAGCTGTGCTTATTGAAGTAATTTTTAGTTATCTAATTACCATTTGTTGCGTTTAGAAACGCATTTAGTTGCGTTTTGCGTTGCGTAATTACCATTCATTTTCAATTGGATAAATTAAGTCATAAAGTTATAAGTTTTACTAAAAAAAATCTATCTATGATCTAAGTTACAAAGATAAAATTTCAAGGAAAAAATAAATAAAATATTAAATAACTCTGTAAATGAAAGAAAGGTACAAAATTAAAATCCTTTTCTGTGATTTCAGGTTTGCGAGAAACACTTCAAAGACAAGGAGATTGAGAAGACCGTGGAAGCTTTTAATGATAAAACAGGTGAAATGTTATCAGTTCCTTTATTTAAACGTCGTTTAGTAAAAAATTCTATACCATCAGTATTTCCAGGATGTCCTTCTTATTTAAGTCGTCAAGTTTCTTTTAGGGAAGAACCAAGTGAAAAGAAAGCACGTCGGGAAACTGAAATGTTTCATCAGGCCGTCGCTCAAAGCATTGCAGAAAAAAGGGCATATGAAGATAAGATTAAAATAGTCAGCATAGATGATTTGTTTTCCAAAATAGAGCAAGTTAGCTTACCGAGCAATTGGTTTTTTTTTAAGTTAGATACAAAAGCAATCTTCTCAAGGATAGAGATGGAACCTGGTCCAAAAGTTGTAGCCTCTGTAGTTGTTGATCAAGATTTGAAGTATTTAGCGTTCCTTCAGTGTAGACTTAGATAAACATAAGAGTGACCATAAGGTCACGGATATCAATCATATTGAATTAGTTATAAACAATGCTGATTGTAGGTATCTTAAATTGGTAAGTGAGCCTTTGTCATCAGATAGCTTAGATTTTATTGTTAAATATTTGAAAAATGTAAATGAGAATAGTGATAGAGATTTATTTTTTATCATAGAGCAGATCAAGCTATTAAAGGTTAAAAATGGTGGGCAGAGGTATTCTCCTGAAATGCTTGTATTCTGCACACTTGTTTTCTCTATTTCCCCTCATGCATATAGGTTTATGATGTCTTCTGGAAATATGGTAATTCCTCATCCAGCTACTTTGCGACGACTCACTAATAAATATTGTCTGAACCCCAAGTTTGAGCAGGTAGATAGTGGTTTTTTGTCATATATCAGATCTAAACGTACTCTTTTAGATAGTAAGAAGGATTTACAGGTTGTCCTTATGATAGATGAAATTCATATTAAACCATATTTTGATTTCAAGGGTGGCAGTATTTTTGGAGCCTCTTTTAATTCTTCAAATGCTGCAACCACTGCTTATGTATTTATGATTCAAGGGATTAAATCTAAGTATAAGGATGTCGTGCATATTCTGTCAGTTAGTAAGTTCACTGCTAACGATTTATACAGCTTTGTTAGGAAAATTATTGTTGGGTTAGAGAGATTAGGTTTTATGGTGATTTGTGTGGTTAGCGATAATAACTCCATTAATCGGAAAGCGATGACTAATTTTTCTTCTCCTCCCAAGCTCTCTATTGTTTATCCACATCCAGCGGACTCTTCTAGGCCTCTTTTTTTTGCATTAGACTCAGTCCATATTTTAAAATGTGTCAGAAATAACTGGATAAATCAAAAAAATGCAGGGCAAGCTCTTTATTTTCCTGATTTCAAATCACCAGATGTCTCGAGAGAAAAATTAGGGACTGCGTCTTTTCATTGTTTGAAAGAAATGCACCGATATGAAAGTGATGAATGTTTGTTGAAGTATGGTTTTGGTTTAAGTTTCAAATCTTTGAATCCATCATCTATGGAAAGGCAGAATGTCAAGTTAGCTTTAAAAATATTTAATCGTTTTATTCCTGAAGCGCTTTGTGAGTTGGGAATTAAGATAGGTGTTGATCACTATAAGTCTACAGCCAGTTTTATAGGTACAATTTGCACATGGTTTGAGATTTTTAATGTAAAAAGTCCCTTTAAAGGAAAAAGGTTGGGTAATATTTTTCAAGAACCATTGACGGATGATGAAAATGATCCTCGTGTAGGGTTTCTAACAGATTTTCTGGTGTGGTTAGATACTTGGAATCTTGTAGATAGTGATAATGGTAAATTATCTAGGGAAACGCATTTAGCTCTTTCTCATACAACCCATGCGATTTTAGAAATTAATAGGTATTGCCATAGAGAGTTAGGTTTTGAGTATTTTTTGCCGGGAAAAATACAGACAGATCCTTTAGAAGATAGGTTTGGAAAGTATAGGCAGCTTTCAGGGGGAAATTATAATATTTCCATAACTCAAGTCTTTGAGTCTGAGGATAAACTTAGGATACAAGATTTTGCACCGCTCACATTACATTCTAACAGATTTGGTATTTTGAGTATACTGTTGAAATGGACTTTCTAAGAAGTATGATTGGGAAAAAACGGAGTGACAGGGTGAGGAATGATTTTGTAAGAAAAGAATGTGGTGCAAAAGAAAGTGTGAAAGTGAAGATTAAAAGAAGTTTGTTAAGATGGTTTGGGCATATGGAGAGAATGAATGAGGAAAGACTGACGAAGAAAGTATATGTTGGTAGAATAGATGGATGTCGTGGTAGAGGAAGACCGAGAAAGGTATGGATGGACCAAATATCCGAAATTGCGAATGAATGGAATATCCAGAGTCATAATAAAAGAAGAGCTTGTATGAAGAAGGTTATGACTCTGGAGGAAATGAAAGAAGTATGCAAGGATAGAAAGAAATGGCGGTTGATCTGTGATGTTGGCGGCTAGGGTTTGTTAAAGTGAATTTGGTTTTATGATTTAGTTTTTTATGTCCATGTATATATTGTTATTTTTATTCTTTGATTTTAAAAAATGTAATTTGTCATGTATGTTCCTTGACTTATAGGTTGTTATGCGGCTGACCACCCATAATATAAAAATTGGTTCACTTTGCCAATGTCACCCCTGTTTCAGGGAAGGACGGCAAGAGTTGCAAGGCTTATGTTCATTTGAGATTGGGTTTTTATATTGTAGGTCCACATGCGGCATGTGTTAGCGCGAAATTATACATATCTGCTTGTGGGAATGCATTTAGTATAAATCTTAAATGATATATATCTTTGCAGCTTAGATTAGATTAGATTAGATTAGTATAGATCATTTTGACGATGAAGAATTTGAAATAGGTGATGGTAATAGTAAAGATATTTTGGAATATGAAAGGGTTTTAATGTCTATGTCATTGAGTATTGAAGAATTGAGGAATATCAGTGTTCTTCCTATAATAACTTACTTAGCAGGATATTCAGTGTTCAGTTTCCTTAGAAAATATCCCTGTATGTCATGTAGGAACATTCTCAGCGTGGACAAGAGATTAGATTTGGATGTTAACTATCGTTATATTCGTAACTTAGATAGGGGTGGATTGCTTTGCCCTCAGCAAGATATTGTACATGTTGTAGCTATTAATTATTTAGTGGTGAAAAAAATTCTGTCTCAGGAATTCGAAGATGCTTTTTTAAAGTCACAGAATCATCGCAGTGTTGTAACGGAATTAACATTTTTAAAGGTTTTAGATTTAGAGTTTGTTAACTTTGACCAGTGTAGTGAAGGACATTGCTTAGAAAATTCATTAAAATATATCATTAGAGCATCGACTAATACGTTTATGAAAAATTATTGTTCAGAAAAAAATGACTTACGAAAACCTAGTTGTAGTAATAAAAGAAAATTGAATACATTAGTTAAACCTGCAGTCTCTTTTAAAGAATAGTTGTCTCATATTACTTATTACTACATTAAGTACAGTACTTTGTTTGCCATTTATTTGCAATGTTTATAATTTTTATACATTAGATTTTGTAGGGTTTGTGTATTCACACAGTGAAAATTCATTTTATTGAAAATAAAATTATTTTTTCTTAAACGTAGTTTAATTTTCACAATAATATTTTATATATCGAGCACTTTCCACCTTTAATACTCAGGTCATTATCAACATCACTCTTGATAATTACCTGAGTATTGAAGGTCGAAAGTGCTCGAGATATAAAATATTATTGTGAAAATTAAACTACGTTTAAGAAAAAATAATTTAATTTTCAATTCTTATACATTTTTAGAAAAAATAATTCATACACAAGATGCTTTTTTTTCTTTTGGGATCCTGTTTAGTTTTTCTTTTTGTTTCAGGCCCATTCATGCTGATAACATTTTATGTTAGTAAATAAATACATAATATACTTAATTGACATGTGTATTACATATTTTTTTCCTTCATTTATTCAGCTGTGAAATAAAATATGTAGTGACTGTTTTTAGGATTATATTCTATAAAGAAATCCATAAATTCCAGATGATGTTGAAAATGTTTTATAGTATCAGTGAATAAATACAAAATTTTATTTTATGTTGTATTACATAAGAAGTATATAAGAAATAAAACAAATGTACCATTGATATCATAATAAATCATAAATTGAAAATAAAAAAAATGTTTCATTTAAAAAAAAAAGCTTTGATTTCATTAAAGAAAAGTGTGAATGAAAAAAACATAATTTCAGTTTACAAAAGCAAAACAAGCAGATACTGGATGGAGTCATTAAAAATGCCTAAAACTAATTTACTATCTATCTATTCAGGAAGAAAACACTATTTTAAAAATAAAGGTAATATCTTAGTAAGCCCCTCCCTGCAACGTCACAAACGCAGTGCGACGGCCTGCTATATAGATGGCGTTGCCTTCACACGATTTCTACTTACATTTATATACGTTCATACGGACGATTCTCGACTGGTCTTGATTTCTCGAGCATAGTGGATGATTCCAGAGAGCTGATCTACCAGCGTGATTATAATCATATAAACACTAATACTACCATACGCTCGTAACAATATGATAAAATTTTCACACATTGCAGGCACGTAACATGCATTAGAAAATTCTTCACCCACCAGCCATCCTACAATCTTACACACTGTCTTGGTCTGAAAAGTCTCACTGCACATTGTATTATCCTCGTCTCCATGGCACAAACAAACTTGTGTAGCCGCTTAGCCCGTAAAGTAACAACAAGTTGATGTCTTTTAGAACGCTGCCAGCTTGCTTACACTATGCACTTTATTTTCTCACATACATTGTGTCCAAACAGCCAAACACTTTGCTAATATGATTTTATTAGCTCCTCTCTAATTGGAATGCGCGATCCACCTTACATTTTTTTTTATATTTCAGCCTCGTCCGGTTGATAATTTAATCGGTAGAGTACTTACATTCAATGCCCAGAGCTCGGGTTCGAATTTGTTCAAAAGTGTTCGCCAATATTATACTTGTTTCAGGGAAGGTTGGCAAGGGTTGCAGGGCTTATGTTTATCTGAGATTAGGTTTTTATATTATAAGTTCACATGCGGCATGTTTAAGCACGAATTTATACGTGTCTGCTTGTGGGAATACACTTTATATATGAATCTCAAGTGTAATATATCTTTGCATCTTAGATTATTAATTATAGATTAGTGTCAGTTTCCCGTTTTGGTGTCTATTCTTATCTAATCTAATCTAATCTAAGTTGCAAAGATATGTTACATTGGAGATTCACATTACATGCATTCTCACAAGCAGACACCTACAAGTTCGCGCTTGCACATGCCGCATGTGAATCTACAACATAAAACCCAAATCTCAAATGGACGTACATCCTGCAACTCTTACCGTCTAATCTAATCTAATCTTATCTAAGCTGCAAAGATATATATCATTTAAGATTTATATTAAATGCATTCCCACAAGCAGACATGTATAATTTCGCGCTAACACATGCCGCATGTGGACCTACAATATAAAAACCCAATCTCAAATGAACATAAGCCTTGCAACTCTTGCCGTCCTTCCCTGAAACAGGGGTGACATTGGCAAAGTGAACCAATTTTTTACAGTATGGGTGGTCAGCCACATAACAACCTATAAGTCAAGGAACTTACCGTCCTTCGCTGAAATTTGCAAAGTGAACCATTTTTACAGCATGCGTGGTCAGCCGCATACCAACCTATAAGTCAAGGAACATACTTTTCTATTTCAAACCCAAAATAAGAATACCGGCAAGGCTTACTTAACCTCCATAAGAAATGAGTGGTTGGCGTAAAGCCGGCGCCCTTACCTATAAAAGTAAATTCGTTTTACTCGCTACATGTGATCCCTTTGGAGAAGACGCAGCAAGAAGTTGCATTATACTCGTATGTGTAACTTAGTAGACTAGCATTTCTATCGGTACTATAACAACGTCAATATGATAGTATATTTCCACTTATTCCTCTTTCTCTCTTACAACATTTATTATTTTGCAGTTGATATCAAAATTATGAGAACTGAGTGTTTTCACGACTCATTCCTTTGACAAACTAATCATTCATGAAACGAGCTACCAGTATCTGTGTTCTTTCTACCTCAATGTAATCCTGGTCTATTCAAAACCAATATAAACTAACGCTTCTTTTGAAGATTATGACATCAACATCACCCAAACTTCTGCGGAGCTTCATCCACATGTTTTTTACATTAAAATAAAAATTTACATAAAAACCCCTGTTTTATGACGTATTCAAAAGTAACAAGATCATAATTTTTATTCCAACAAACAAAACATCATCAAAAGGTCAAGATTATTTCCATCTGATAAAACTCAAAGCGCAAGTACGTATAATAAAATTACTTTTACTCCCATTACACCACTGCACCAAGTATGAAATTCTACTTTAATACCCAAAAGTAGCTTTTACAAAAATGTGAAAAAACTGAAACAACGCACCTATTGAACGTTTCAATTTTTACAATCTCTTCTACAACCTGAATGGTTGAGTTTTAAAGCAGACAGAATTTTAGGAAATTTTAAGCTCTCGATTTTATGTCTGCCGACAGGTCATTTATACAGACCAGTAACGAAAGTACAAAACGTTACGTTTAAACGCAACCGTAGCGTTTAAATAAAAAATGTGAAAACTAAAACACTCACTGGAGGCACTGTTTTAGTTTCCACACGTTTTTTAAGATTGAGTTTTAACGTACGGGGTTTAGATTTACTTACATAGAGGTATGTCAAGCTTTTATACATGCCGACAAGCCATTTATCCATAGCGAGGAATCACTAATTGTATTTGCATGAAGGTATGGAGGAAATGGAGGGAAGAGTGCCCGGGGGGGGGGGGGGAAGTTTGAAGCGTGGACTTATGATATCTATGAGCTAGAAATTATTTTTACGAAAACAGACAATATATTATATTTGTTTCAACCTACTTACAAAAATGGTCATTAGTAAGAAAGAGAACTAAGGACTTCACAGTTGCATTTCCATGCGTACAAAAAAACTCGGGCGAACGTAAAAATGTTTCTAGAAAGGTGACAGCGTTGCCACGTGCGTACTATGCCCGGAGCAGTCCGAGATAAAATTGTCGAATTTTAAAGGAAAAATACATGATTTTAAGACATTATGGCATGTGTTGTAATTGGGTATCAAAACACAAAATGGAGAATGCAAGAAAACATGAAACTTGACACGTCAAAACATGTTTTGTATCACTACACAACTGCAACGTGTGACAGGACTGAGACAAAAGTGTTATATAGTATGTATCTAATCCAATCTAAGTTGCAAATATATGTAACATTAGAGATTCACATTATATGCATTCTCACAAGCAAACACGTACAAGTTCGAGCTTGTACATGCCGCATGTGAGCCTACAACATAAAAACCCAAACCACAAATTAACAAACACCCTGCAACTCTTGCCGAGCTTCCCTAAACAGGGGTAACATTGACAAAGTGAACAATTTTCTATAGCATGGGTGGTCAGCCACATATCAACCAATAGTGGTCGCTACAAGGCGACCACTGCGCTCTGCCTCTACTGCTGTCAACAGGATCAAAGAACCAATAAGAGCAAATACATCCGAAGACAGAAGCTGGGCCACTTGCCTGGAATATGTAAGCTGCCTGTCGACCTTCGCTCCGACCAGCCCACCATGACCTTCAGAAGAGGACTTAAGAAAATTATGCTTTCGAAGAACCACGGCGCGCTTGAGATAGTCTGTGATCATTAAACGGCGTCATCTGAAATAAATCATCCATCATCATCGTCATCAATAAGTCGAGGAACAGCAGTTGCAATGCAGTAAGTTTTGTTTCCGCTCCTCTATGTTATTATTTAATGGTTTGAAGCCACCTTGGAGGGAGGTGGAGACTGGAAAGTATGCCGCATCTGACTTGATTATTCTTATGGGTCAGAATACTCAGTCCCGGCCACTTTCAGGACCCCGCTCTGCCTAATTCCGTTTCATAATTTTGCAGGTCGGACGATTTTCATCATTTTAAATTTTCATTAAGCGCCCTCGCGACGAAACACTTAGGGGAGATTCGCCATCTTGTGCTGTTAAATCTGTTTTTTTTTTTTCATTTTTGTGATTTAAATTTTTCAGAAAAAACTTTCGAGACTAGTAAAATATAAATGAAAATTTGAACTCAATTTATGATTTTATTTTTCAATAAAATGTGTTTCATATCTGTTTTTTTTTATATTTTCTAAAATTTGTGCATTATTGGAGTGAAAAATCATTTTGAATTTTAATTAAAAGTAACATTTTTTATACAATACAGTCTCATTTTCACATTTTGAGTTAAATTGCCTTAGCGCTATCGTATGGTAACCGTCCATCTTCAGAAGTTTATATTATTGAATTGACACTACTTAAAAGTTATGCTACCTTAAAATATTTATTTTAAACAACATCTTTTTAATATTTTACTTAATTACTTCATTCTTGAGCTGACAATGCTGGAGCGCTTTTGATCGCCGTTCAGCTCGAGGCAGGAGCCAATGAAAATTAGTTTATTTTATCAAAATGCATTTTCAAAATGGTGATATTAATAAATAAAACAAAGAAACAAATCATGGTATTTTTATTTATTTACATTACTCTCATGTCTAAGCATTTATGTATATGCTGGGATGAAAATATTTCCTAATGGAAAAATGGAAAATGCGAAATAAGTGGACCCTTTCTGTCTTTGAAATGTCAAGGAGAAAGTAATAAAAGTGGAAGGTGGAAAGATTTCAGGAGTGGATATGATATAGGACCGAAAAAAAGGTCTTTGGATCCAATGGAATGTTGACACCTTTCATTTGGTGAAAAAGGTGCAAGAGGACATGAACACAGAATTTTTTCTCTTATTGAATTCTACGATACAAATGCCTTCTCGATGATTTTAGGGGAGTCCTTCTTTTTAAGGGGATGATATTCACACGAGGAATTGAAAAATGTCAAAATTTCGAGCTTTTAAAGCTGGGGGGTATCGTCCCCCAAGTGTTTGCTTGGCTTATCTACCATTTGATTCAAAGATGAGTATTAGATGAAATTGTCCTAAAAAGCACATTCTACACCACGATAATGTGAGCATTGTTTTTAATATTTTTAACATCAATATCCAGTTTTCTTACGACAAATTGGTCCGATACATGTATAAACATTGGTCATGTGAAATTATCTCTGATGGGCATAAGACAAACAAGCACTAAAGGTACGCAATGCCTCCTCGATGATTTAAGGGGGAGTAATTTTCTACAAGGGGATGATATTCACACGAGGAATTGAAAAATGTCAGAATTTCGAGCTTTTAAAGCTTTGGGGTTTGGTGCATGGTTGTGACGCTGGCTCGTTTTTAAATGCAATTAGGGGGTTGCAGGCTTTTCGGGGGGGAGGGGGGGTGACAAATATGGGGGAGAAAGGGGGGAGCTTTTAGTTCCCCCCCCTTCTCCCACTTTTGCACCCTTGCCGCGATGCAACAGCCAATTTCGTTAAATAAGTTCGTTTCGCTTTTGAAATCATAGAGTGCAGTTCAAATTGAGTGGAAGGTGAAATTTCGCATCAGAGTACATGAAATTCCTGCCTGCGCTAACGTGGTATTTCAACAATGCAAAAACGTTACTAAAATCGAAAAAACTATGTTTATTAATTGTTTTTGTAACAGATACTGGAGTGTTTGCTTTCCGGGATCTGTTGCCGTGGTCTTTAAGATCTGAAGGTTTTGGACACTATGCTCATGTTTGCGATGAACTTCTTCAGCGAAAATAAGGTGAATTAATGATCATGTTGATGGAACTGTGATGAATAGGTGTAGATGATGTTTCATTCTGTTTCGTTACAAATTATGTGAGTTGTGAAGTAATCAGTAACTGTAGATAATTAAAGTGGGCAAAAAATGGCACGTCAAAACAATGACAAAGTAAAAAATAATGGTTTTTGGTTCATCAATAAAATTGTTTGGCTTCATTAAAAAATTAAGCGTTAATTAACGATAATTCAAGTCATTAATAAATCGATGAAAACACTAAGAAAATAAACAAACTTATAAGTAGATTATTGAAGTTAAATAAAAATATCAAGGTATTACTTAAATGGTTTTCAGTTCATTTTTTAGTAAAATTGTTAAGCTTCATTATAAAATACATAAAATACAAAAGTAATCAATTATTGGAGTAAAAGAACTAACAAAGAAAACATACACGTTTAAGTAATTAAACATTATTGAAGCTAATAAAAACTTACCATTCTTAAAAAAACATGATTTTCAATTCAGTGTTGTTAAGGTCCCTAGAAAAAAGTGTTACCAATTCGGCTACTTATCCGCAAGGCTTGCAAAACGACGCAAATTCGGAATGCGAATTAAATTTATAAAATGGCCTGGCAACAACTCAACAGGAGAGTGGGGGTGGAATGGAGAGAAAAAGTAATGAAATGATACAAAAAGAAAGAAAAGATTTCTTTAATAAGAAGACCGAAGAAGGGCGGACGAATACTTGAATGTACTATGTACATTCCTTCTCAGAAATCAGGGCAATAAAAAAAGAAGTAAAAAAAAGGATTTCTATTATGGTTAAAACTGAAAAACGTCTTTGATCACATGACACGTTGAATAGCTCCAATCGCTTCGTTACGGAAGATAATCGTAGAAGAAAATCTAGGTTGTTATGGAGACTCATAACTTTAACCAATAGGTACTTTCGTGTGTCAGAAATAAAAACCTATCCGTATCTGTAACCAACTCCCATATCTTAATCTAAATATTTTAAGGTTAAGTTGCAAAGATATGTATCATTTGAGATTCATATTAAATACATTCCCACGAGCAGACGCACATAATTTCGCACTCACACATGCCGCATGTGGACCTACAATATAAAAACGCAATCTAAAATTAACATAAGCCCGGCAACTCTTGCCGACCTTCCCTGAAACAGGGGTGACATTGGCAAAGTAAACCATTTTTTACATATAAACACTACAAATTATTTTTGATAGATACGGAGTCGAAATGACTCTTGTGATGAAAGGTTTTGTTTTTGCATGGCCGAATCGACAGACTGGGCAGGCGCGTATTATTATATTATACGAATCAGAACATACTTTACAAGCATTTTCTAAATTTTAATAAGTTTCTGTTGGCACATGTCACACATCTATGTAATGAGGATCTTAAGAAACCAAGTTTAAAATGTAAGTAACCTTGGCCCTTACAATACGACGGTGTAACTTCACAACTACATTCATATTTTGCCGTTTTCAAATATCTTGACCTCATTACTGTATGACAGACTGTTAATCCACATGATAACTAAAAAATACGTTAAATAAGGTTAATTAAAATCTTAGGATACTTTTTCTTTAAGGATAGAATAATAAAATTGAGATAAAAAAAATATTTTTTTAAGACGGTTAAAACTTAAGCAAAAGTATGAAACACTAAGTTTCTTTCAGAGCTTTTTTCCATTATTTTAGTAAAAAAACAAGTTGTTTTTAGACGGAGCTTTTTCCATTAAGTCACAGCGGGAAGGACATTATTGTATCATTGGCACCAAAAAGCTCTCAGCCTTTGTGGGGTCGGGTATCAAAGTTTTACACGTAAAAACAATATGATGCAATTTGGTCGCTTAACGAAAAAAAGCTCGTGTATTTTGAATGGGAGAAAGCTTGCAAGAAGACGGCAAATTTCAGAAAAAGTCTGGATAAAATTAAATGAGTATACAAGTACCGAAAACAATGATGGTTGATCTGTAATGCTGGCAGCTGAATCATTTAAATTTTAATTATTCAATCACCTTTCGAAATATATTTTCATTTTTTTTATATAATTAACTCTACATTTTTCTTTTTATTTCCTAGCTTTTAGGTTGGTATAAGCCTGAAACCCCATATTGTAAAAACTGGTGTTCTTTTGCTCAATCGGAGGGTTTATAAAACTATATAATATAATAATAAAATATTTGAACAAAAAGTTCATTAATAGATTCAAGCTAAAGCGTAAAAGGAAATTTTCTTTTGGTAAAAGAATTTCTTAAAAGAAGAACTAAACAACAACAAGAAAAATCTACCGTAAAAAATATTCAATCATGGCACGTGTAATATAAGAAGCCTTGAGACAATAAAATATTAATAATGATAATAATATTAGGATGATTTATTTGGTAAGCGCTGTTTTTGTGTGTATCACACCTCAAGAACCCTCTGCGAGCTTGGTCGTCGCTGTAGAAAGCGCCAATTCTCAAGCAAGACCCAGTTGGTGTAAGGTTGGGTAGACCTTTCAGTGACCGGTCTTTGGTAAAGGTTTATGAATTTTTCAACCCAGCAAAGAGCACATTTGGAAATATAAATGTTATATTTTTGTGCTCCGCCGGGATTCGAACCCACGACCTTCCAGTTACGAGTCCGAAGTGTTGCCACGGACTACGGACCGGTCCAAGGAATTTAAATACAATATGAAAATAAATCAAGCGAATGTATATTGTTTTGTATAGATAGAATATCAAAACAATATTTCAGCACAATAAATACTGGATGCGTTTTTGTAACAATATCTGTTGGGTCTAATAATAATACTTTACAAACATTCCATGATTATTTCCGCCGTTCAGTTTTGTAGATTCAACTTCCAGAAGAGCAGTGAAACCCTGGCAACCCCATCTACACAAGGGTGGAAGGACAGAGTTTCCTGCAAAGCAAGAGCCTCCGCCTATCTAAGGGTGGATGAGGCGCTTGCATTGTAGAACGACAGTGACAAAACGACAAATGACATAAATCACAATGACAAAACATTACATGACAAAACATCTCTATGACAAAACGTCAAAGGAAAGTACATCACAACGACAATAAATCGCATACCTAAAACAGAACATACCATAAGCGGCACATTCAAAAACATAACATGATAAAATATCAAAAAACATCACAGAACAGAATTGTCATGTGATGTTTATTCATGTGCTTCTTTTATGGTATGTTCTGTTTTAGGTATGTGGTGTTTCATCATATGATGTTTTGCCTTGTGATGTTTTGTCATGTGATGTACTTTCATTGTGATGTTCAGTAATGTGATGTTTTTTCATGTGCCGTACATTGGATGTTCTGTTATAGGTATGTGATGTTTTGTATTGTGATGTTTGGTTTTTGTGTTGTTTTTTCATAGTGATGTATTTTCAAAACTTTTTAGAGTTTGTGTATTCACACAGTGGAAATCCATTTTTATGAGAAATTATAAAAATTTTGAAAGTGTCTTCTTGAAAATTACGTAAGCAAGTCAAAAGTACTCGAAGTGAAATGAACACTCAATTTTTTAAAATAAAACTCTGTGTTTTTTTTCATAATTTCTCATGTCGTTCTGTCATGCGTCGTTATGTCATGTGTCTTTTTGTCACTGTGCCGTTCTATTCTGTCACCAAAAGGACTGACTGAGAACCTCTGCCTTTTTAAGGTTGGATGACGTACACTTTAAAGTCGCTCTCAAGGTGAAAGCTCAAAAGTTTTTATTGCAAAATAAACGAATTAGATTAGTTTTTAAAGTCAGTCTCAAGACTTCGCTAATTTTAATGCGTTTTTGAAGTGAAACATGTTTTAAATTACCTTTTTAATTTTGAAACTTTACCAACATTACAAAGAGGAATGATATTTTAGTTACTTACATACTTTTCCTTTTACAATTATTGTTGGCCGTTAATCAGTACTTACAAATCATTTTTGTTATTTTCAAATCCATTTTGAATCTGTGTTACAAAGATTAAAGATGGCTTAGTTGATAGAGTGCTTGCATTTCATGCCGAGAACTTTGGTACGAATCCAACCGACGGTGTCAGAAACGATTTTCCCATTTCAGTGTTTATTTCACACTCAAAATAAAATCCCAGCAATGTTCACTCAGTTTTCACAAAAAATGAGTATGAGCGGGAGCTGGGAAACCTCAACTTCAACTTAAGTGGCTTGCGGAAGACCGGCCTCCTTACCTATAAAAATAAATAATGCGACCCTTTCGGGGAAAACTCGACAAGAGGCTTCAATTTTTGTGTAGCTTAGAAGCGTTGGCGAAGCTCACTTTTTTTTAACACATTGTGCATTTGTACTAAGGAATAACAAACCAAATCTTAAGTGAGCACAAAATCTTGCAACTTTTGCCGCATTGTCTTGAAATATAATAACTATACACCCGTGTTTGTGTCCCCGATTTCTTAGAAAAATATCTTTAGAGTTGAGGATTTTTTGATGAAAAATCTGATCAAATAATATTCCAAGTACTCGTAAATTTGAAATGTTTGATACATTCTTATTTCCCTGCCCCCTTTTAGGGGTGGCAATGTTTGATGTTTCATGTTTAACCCCTAGCACATCCTAGAGGGACAAATAAAGGCCAATAATACAACTTAAATATTGCTTAGATACCGTACCGATCACTTGGAGCGTGCTTTATTGACAAATTATTCCTTGAGAAAAATATTACTTCCTCTCAATAAACGTGAGGGTTCTGTTTTCAATATTTATCATTGAAAATGTTTTTATTTTTCAGAGAAACGTTTTTTTGAAAATTGTATATTAACGTGGTTTATTGGAATCACTGCAATATATTATGAAGAAAGATTTGTTCTGAAATAATAAAAATGATTGTTATTCTTACCTCGAAATGATCAAAAACGTTTATAATTATTAATCAAAATGAAATAAATATAATTGTGAAAATATAACAGCGTTTTATTAGAATTTTTAATAGTTCTATGAAGTTTAATAGAATACAATAAAGATATATGTAGGTATATAACGAAAATGTGGCGAATTGGGACCTATTTGTTTTAACAGATAGGGAGCCGTCCTCACAAAACAGCCCCTTCAGTTGAAGTGGGGGTGCCCCAGCTCCCTGGGAACTCATATATTGTGAAGTCTGAGTTAGCTTCGTCGGTATTTTATTTTGGATTTGAAATAAAAAATAACGAAACAGGAAATCATTTTTGACACCTTGAGTGAGATTCGAGCCCGAGCTCTCGGCATGGAATGCAAGCATTCTACCAATTGAGCTATCAATCGGACAGTACAAGTAAAAAATATACATAATACGGCTATTATACATGTGAAATTATATATTTTTTTATATTGATAATAAAAAAACCTCGTTTAAAATCTCCATGATATTTAATACAGAATTTCATCAATCTAAATTAAAAAAACTAGCAGTAAAATCTCTTAGACCCGGTAAATTCAACATTATTAACAAAGCGACTTAATAATGAATGAAAAAGACACATTTATGCCAATCGTGTGGGTAGTTTTATATCAGTTTAAAGTTAAATAAACAAATGTTGAAAATACCGAAAATCCAGTACACATATTCGTAAAATGAGATTTCTCAGTATATTTCATAGCTTTTACATAGCTAAACTGGTAAAGTGGAATAATGTCAGACTTAATTACTCCTCCCTTGTATGATCGCTGCCTCCCCTGGACCTCCCTTGGACCACTTTGAGAGCTGACGTCTACACGGCCCTTCTCTCAATAAACAAACACCCCGAGCCGCCCTTAGCAAAGGGTTGAACAGCTGCATATAGATCAGAAGTTAAAGCTCAAAACGTATTAATTAACTTAAATAGATGATATTTTAATGGTTTGCGTATTAAAAGACACTCGTAGCACTGTGGTCGTTTTTTTTAATAGATTTGCGGAAAGGAATGCAATCCACCAACCTATTTTGCCTGGCCAGTTGTCTTCATGCGAAAGCAGAAGCTTGTGTGCATGCAACGGCATCTGTTAAACCAGGGTCGAAGATATGGTCAAATGGGCTAGACGCAAGATTCGAACCAATGTTGTCCGGTTTCAAACACCGCGCCTCTACCCTCGGCCATAACACCGACTTTGCGTATTAAAAGACACTCGTAGAAAAGACACTGTGGTTTTTTATAACCTATAATTTAATATTTGTCTTCCTTGACTTATAAGTTGTTGTGAGGCTGACACCCTAACTGTAAAAAATGTGGACTTACAATATAAAACCCAATCTCAAATAAATATAAGTTCTGCAATTAATATCAACCTTCCCTGAAACAAGGGTGACATTGGCAAAGTGAAACATTTTTTATGGTTAGCCTCATATACTAACTGGTTAGTCAGTCATCGTCATTATTATTGTCTTTCGTTAAGACTTAACTTAAAATTAAAGGATGAATTCCTTGACTTATGGGTTGGTGTGAGGCTGACCAGCCAAACTGTAAAAATTGGTTTACTCTGCCAATGTCACCTATGTTTCAATAAAAGTCAGCCAGAGCTGCAGGGCGTACGTTTATTTGAGATTGGGTTTTATGTTGTAAGTATACATGCGGCATGTGTAAGCGCGAACTTATACGTGTTGGATTGTGGGCATGCTCTTAGGATAAGTTTTAAACGCTAACATATATTTAAAATCATTTCTGAGACCCTTGGTGAGATGCTGACACATGCCGCATGATCCAGTCATCGTTATTATTTTCGTCTATTAGACAATTAAGTCTTTCATTTAGACACTCCTTAAAATTAAATTATAATTTGGAATTTTAAAAAATATTTCGTAAACACACAGATTGTCTGTAACACATCTCAGACGGGCGCCGTGACGCCCAAGTCTGGCAGAGCGTCGCGTTGTGTGGGGCCCAAACAAGCCGGAAGCGTAGCCATATTTAAACAGGCGGCGTAGCCATGGCAACGCTAGACAGCCACTTCCTCCGCGTGACGGATGCCAAATTAATTAGACCGAAAAACAAATCAGGGTTGTCATAGATATCCGTATCTATTTTATATCGAAACCGATATAAAAGTATCAAATAATTTTGGATAATATTGAATAATGTAATAGAAATCACATGTGGTGGATGGTTTTATAATGATATTGTTTTTTAATTATTTAGTGAATAGCTATAATAATCACTCATTTGATTGATTTTAAAAACAAATCGTCCCTTTAATTCTTGTATGTCTTATGCCCATCAGAGGTAACTTCACTTGAAAATTTTTTGTATGTGTAGGTCCTGGACCAATGTGTCTTATGAAAACTGGAAATTGATTTAAAAAATATGGAGAGCAATTCTCCCATGATCGTGTTTTACGTTTTTTTCTTAGCTCAGATTGTGTAGAATGTGATTCTTAAGCCAATTTCATTGTAAGTTCATATTTGAATCAAATGGTAGATAAGCCAAACAAGCACTGGGTGGACGAAATATCAACAAAGAAATGAAGCCGCAAAATGAATGAAAGATTTTAAATTATGATTACGGTCGTTAAACATTTTTTGGACACGAACTGATCTGTTCGTGATTCTTCTTCGTAGAAGACACACGCCTCCTGAAGACGTCGGATATGACTCGTTCTTTTATTTTCACGGGCAATAACATCCGTTCATTCCAAAAAAATTATGTTCTTATTCGTAGGTATTTTATTTTCACAATCTAAAATCCGTAACCTAAACTATCAGAAACTACTGGATATCCAAAATGATTACAAATCTGTATCCGAAATAGAAGTAATATTATTGCCATATCCGTATCCAAAATTTTATATCCATAACATCCCTAAAAGGAATGGCTGACGAGAAAGAAATGATGGCCCCCGGACGAGATGGATATTGCAAAAATTAAATCTCCCGCCTTGTTCTAAGTCCGCGTCTGCGAAATGATACACAAAGTTAAATTCGTCTTTTGAATTATTTTTTCTTTGTGCCGAGGAATTGAATCACTTTTTTTGTAACGTTGGAAATGTATCAAAAGAATTTTCAGGTGAACAAATCTGAGATGTACTTGTTTATAAATATGCCAAGGCATGTTTTTTCTTTTTCAAAATTTTGTAAGTTAAAATGCGGCATGTGTAAGTGCGAGCTTACACGTGTCTGCTTGTGAAATTGCATTCAAATTACTCTTAAAAGTGAATACATCTAGCGTATTAGATTATGAAAAATTGTTACGAATGTGTGTCTGTGTGTTTTACTTGTGTGAGTGTTTTTTTGTCTATTCAAATTCTATTAAAACACTGTTTTATTTACACAATTATATTATTTTTATTTTCATTAATAATTAAAAATAACTAACCCGAGCTCTCGGAATGGAATGCCAGCAGTCTACCAACTAAGCTATCGGACGGACGGAAATTTTCAAAAAATTCATCATAAGTTTTGAGCTTAGTTTGGATACATTACCATGTATGTTACCTTCAGGAGCCTTAGACAATATCAACCACATTATGTGGGGTCGTTTTTTTTTGTAAATGGTTGTATTACCATAATATTCTGATCTTTGAAAAAAACACAAAAAAAAATCCTACAACCCAATTTTTTGTAATTTAACAAACGAATAATACAAATCTCGGATGTCTATTTCCAGCACTTCTAAGAAATGTTAAAATAGATTGTATTTGTTCATTAACACAACCATATTTCATTCCCAAGTTGTTCACATAAAAAAAAACTAAAAAAATCTTGTGAGAATAAAACAGGCAGTAAAACTTTTACAAACTATGGTTGAAAATTACAAAAACATAAACTCTGAGAACTCCTGCAGGTGAAACATAAAAAGAACTCTGTTCATAAAAAAACAGAGCCCATGAAAATAGCACAACTTGTGAAAAGCTTATTTTTACATGTGGCTTAGTTTACATTCGTTAAAAAGTTATGACTTGTTTTAGAGATCTTATCATTCTAAACATGTTGAAATTAATTTTACACATTTTAAAATGCTAATAAGCTACAATTGATGCAACTTAAACGACTTATTCATTGCCAGCTTCAAGTTTTTATTGTTGAAAAAAATTGTCCTCTTTGATAAACCAATTTTCCTCTTAAAATATTTATTCACAGTATCTTTCTGACTCCTATTGCCTGGCATTCAAGTATTTCTTGATTTGACGCAGTAGCATTTAACTCCTTCTAAAGTTAAAGTATCTTTCTTACAGCTACGATATAGTATCTTTTTACATTCTACGGCGTAGCCTTTTTCTTACAAAAAAAATAGAAATAACAAATTCTTGAATTCTAAACCATATCGAAGTGGATTTTTCTTTTGTGACGTAGCGTTCTTCTTATTTTTACAGCATAGCTTATTTCTTTTAACATCTTTATTTCTTCCACCATAGAACATCTTTCCCGTTTCTACGCCGAAGCATTGAACTTACTTTTTTTGCTTAGCATCTTTGTATCTCACATTTTTGTACGTCAAGGCAACTTTTTATTCTTTAACATCGCTGCATTTATTCACTGCTACGCCGTGCCGTAGCATTTCGGTTCCATCTACGCCTCGGATTCTTCCTTCTACGGAATCCACAATCTACCCGGCGTAGCTTCCAATGAGAATTACACCGCGTTTAAATTACCCCAAGCAATCTGTTTGCTTTTTCTATGCACATAATATCACAACATCAATATATAAAAACTAGATGCGCTAAAAAAACAGTTCTTTAAGAATTAAGAATACGCGAACGCACGCATTATATAAAATATCGAAATTCAGCCTATCGGTAACTTTCTACCTGTCAACAGGTGTGTTACCTAATTGCTTTAAAAAAAGCCATATAAATAACAAACTGGGTATTTTCTTCACGTGCCAACAAAGTAAAATAAATGTTTTACAAAATATCGAATAATATTTCACTTCAAAATATATTTTATATGATTATTTTAATAAATTTTATTTTTCATGTGCCGAAATATTTTGATCGCGAAACTGACAGCCATTTCAAGAACAAGTGATGTTCAAGTATATGTGGACTTGCTTTTTCAACTATGTAGCTACTATGCTCTCGGTAATAGATAGTAGGGAAAATCATCCCGTACACAATGAGGTCGGAACATTTTTGAATTCGAAATTTATTAGATATTTTCATACTTTCGACAACACTAGAGGGGTATTCATTACCAATTCCGTTGCTATGGTGATTTCATAGGTTTCTACGGAGTGAAGACGGAGTAGAGAAGTAGAAAATGACAAAAACATTTCATATGTCGTGAGGAGACAGCACTATCAACAGTGTATAGCGTAAAAGACTGGTGCATCATGTCGTTTTTAACAATATCACATTCACAGCTACTCCATAAAATTACTACGTCTAAATATAGCGCACACACATCCTGAGATATATGTTTGAAATATAACTTACTGAGCATTTGTCTGTTACATTGAAATACAAATTAGATTAAACAGTTAAGATAAAGATGTAACATATTGCCATGGCTTTATGGAACCAATTTATTTGTGCAATATTACGAGGGGAATAGCTTTGTTTATCATACGTACGTAGATGTGTTTTAGGTATTATTTTGTTGAATTATATACCTCTCTCGTGCTACTTCTACGGAATGTTTATTTTAAATCAAATACAATTTAACAAGAATAGAAATCTTGCTTTCATATTGTATTCCCGGTACGAACATAAGTAAGTACAAACTTTTATAAGGTGAGAAAACACGTAAGCTATAATCACATTATATATATGATACAAGATAAGAATATGTTCATAAAAACATTGATACAAATATTGCAAATAGTTTTGAATTACTAGAAACAAAACGGAGGCCGTGATTGCAAGGTTTTGGGTTCGAATCCCGGAGGAGGATAAAACTGGGTTAGAAAAATAATCTACCTTTAACAAAGAGCGGTCACCACTGGTCCATCTAGCCTTACAGCAACTGGTTCTTGCTTGAGAATCGGTGCTTTTTACATTGACACCAAGCTCGCAGAGGGTTATTGAGGTGTAACTAGCGCTCACCAAAATAACCATCCTAATATTTATAATATTATCTTTACATGAAACAAGATCAAAAGCAGTTGAATATTATTTTACGTGCGCAGAACGAGTCTAAATTTCGAGAAATGAGGAACGAAATTCTTTGTAATAAACATGATACTGTTGTAATACCAAAAAATATACGTTAAACGAGTACACAATGGGTGTTGTAAATTTTTTCAGACTAAAAATACCTTCCTTGCGGCGTCGGTTTCCACACAAAGGTTTTTCACAGGATGCGGATCATTTTACACGGGCATACATTTATTGGAATTCCAAACTTTGTAGGGGCTAACCGAAAACGGCACCCTTAGGAAAATGTACCTCTACGCTGGCCAAAGATTCCATAGTAAACTGAACGCTAAACGAAAAAAAAACAAATTTCATTGAATTCAAATATGATGAAAAATCGGAAAACACATTTTTTTTTAATAAAATATAAATATGTATTTACTTTTGAATTGAATTAAGATTAGATTTACAGTCCGTAGACATATTTGTAAAATTACTAAAATAAATTAAATATTCGGATATTTATACGAATCGTTAGTTGGAGAATCTCAAAGTTCCCGACGTTTCGTTGTCTTCTTATCCAACATCTACAGGAGACACAGCATTGTTTGTCGGAGTGCAAGGATTTAGACGTGCTACATTTGTACTTAGAAAGTAAAAATTCATATCTTAAATTAATGTAAGCCATGCAACTCTTGCCGCCCTCCCCTCAAACAGAATGGACGTTTGCAAAGAGAACCGTTTTTTACAGTAGAGGTTATTCCTTGACTTATAGGTAGGTATGAGGCTGATCACCAATTCTGTAAAAAAAAATGGTTCACTTTACCAATGTCACCCGTGTTTTAGGGAAGGTCGGCAAGAGGTGCAAGGCTTATGTTCATTTGAGATTGGGTTTTATATTGTAGATTTAAATACGGCATGTGTAAGCGCGAACTTAAACGTGTCTGCTTGTGGGAATGCATTTAATATAAATCCTAAATGTAATATATCTTTGCAAATAAGATTAGTGATCAGCCTCATACCCACCTTTATGCCAAGAAACACTATTTAAATTACGACTTTCTGAGAAAAACTTCATCCCGGTATATAGCTGTCTTGTATATTCAACTAACTTTAAATCAATTCCCTCGCTTTCTCGAAACTTCTCTCAGTGCGGAGCCCCTCGCATATTTGACTTCGTGGAAGTTGCTGTATCGTCCCTTTAGTGCTTGTTTCTCTTATCTCCAACATAGGTAATTTCATATGAGCAATTTTTGTATGTGTACTGGACCAATGTGTCTTATAAATACTAGACATTGTTTTTGAAAATATTTGAAACAACTCTCACATTATCGTGTTTTATGTTTTTGTTCTTAGCTCGGATTGTGTAAAATGGGATTTTTAAGTCAATTTTATTAAAGGCCATCATTGAATCAAATGGTAGATAAGACAAACAAGCACTGGCGGGATCATATGAATATTATATTTGGTGGGATATGTTAGCTGTGATCCCATACAAATTTTTCATCTTCGAGTCAATCTCTGGTAAAGGATCAGCTTGTAATTTATCTAGCGCTATACGATATGGCGTCTGTTGGCTTCCTTCCATCACATTTCCACCCTCAACACAAAACCACCCCAAGTAACGTGTATAATGAAGCAAAGCGTTTCACCAAAATATGTAAAAGAAAGAAAAGACTGAAGTACTGCCCCTAATGAGCGTTTTAAGTTGCATTTAGTTTTGATTAAACACTGTGGTTGAGTTTTTTAATGCTGTATTCTTGAATAATAGATTGGTATGAGGATGTTTCAGGGAAGGTCGACAAAAGTTGCAGGGTATGTGTTCATTTTAGGTTCGTATTTTAATTTTCATTTTGTTTTGATTTAACGGTATGGTTGAGTTTTTTAATAATGTATTCTTAAATTATAGGTTAGTAAAAGGCTGTTTCAGGGAAGGTTGGCAAAAGTTGTAGGGTGTATGTATGTTCATTTGAGGTTTGTATTTTTATTTGTTAGTACACATGCAGCAGTTTTAATTGTGAATTTACACTTGACTGTTTGTGGGAATGCATTTTATATGAATATTTAATGGCAATCTGTCTCTGTACAACTTCGATAATAGTTTATTATTATAGGTTCTTAGGCTTAGTATCTTTATCGTTTATGTGCCTTTAAGCTGATAAAAAAAAAACTAACCACATACGTGCGTAAGTGCGTCGTACGACATAAGTGCGTCCTTTTTATTCAGTGTAAAGTCGCTATGCTAACGTTGAAAATACTTGGCCTTTATAAAGCTAAAGATATAATTACTGTCAAGAATGTACGTTAAGAAAATTTTGCTTTGCTTTTTTTGAAAAATCAGTAAAAAAGCTTTCGATCTGAACCCGAGGCACCCTTTTCCATACAGGGTCGCTCCCCCATGGGAAACTCCAGACTCTAAAGAGTTTGAAATATGATTTTTCAAAACGGAGTGAACTCATATCGGAAAACGATTTGCTCTTGATACGTTGGCTGCTGAATATACAACTTGCATACAAAATTCTGCACAAGAGTAATTTGTTTATGTATCTTTCATGCATGCCAAAATATTGTTGTTTCTGTGAGAAATGCCGCCTTTCTCTGTGTGAAAAGATAAGATTCGTTTATTGGGGGCTGTAACTGTTATTTTATTAATTCAATAAATAAACAAAAATTATACAAATGAATTAAAACTTTGTTTATTTAATCAATTTACACTTGCCTGTTTGTGGGCATGCATTTGATATGAGTTTTGAATGTGAATATACTTTTGCAACTTAGATCATAGTGTGATAGCACTCCAAAAGCGTTCGGGATAATAAATCAACTCGTGAAGAAAAAAATATTTTTTTTAATTCCTGATTTCTTTGTTTTAAATTAATCTTCAAAATATCAATACACAAACCCTTACACTTGTAGATCCCATTATATTACTCAAAACGCTGAACTGATTGTTTTTATTCCACCTTAAATGTTTGTTATATTTTAACTAGAAAATTGACATTTTCAGTAGATAAAATCATATTTCCACCGAGCTAGGTATTTCACCATCGATATTAATTATTTATGAGACGAGGCAAACACTTCCCGGGAATTAAAAACATTTTAAATCAAATGAAAGTGTAGCCTAGGGTGCTTTCCCTTATGCCTGGTTCAGACGAGTCGATCTTGCCAGCAGCAAAAAGCAAGTAAAAATAAATAGATGATTATTTTAAAAGTGTTTGACCGGTCCATAGTCCAGTGGCAACACTTCGGATTCGTAAATGGAAATTTTGTGGATTTGAATCCCGGCGGAGCACAAAAATTAAACCATTTACATTTTCAAATATGCTCTTTGCTAAGGTTGAAAAATTCATAAGGCCTTTACCAAAGACCGGTCACTAAAGGTCCATCCAGCCTTACAGCAACTGGATTTTGCTTAAGTATTGGTGCTTTGTAGTGACTATCAAGCTCATAAACACCTCTGCGGCACTACAACAAGTGTCATAGACCCCTAGAGTCTCTGAAATCTAGGGAGTCTCCCGCAAAGGATTTCTTTAAAAAAAATAGGGTAGGCTTCGACCATTCAACTGCACTGTTGTGTTTTTAGGTTCGGAGAGTCTTTAAATAAATAAAAACTGGTCTTCTTTCATGGATATTAATTTTTATTTTATATATAACAATTTGTATTTATTTTTTACACTTTTACAATTCTTAATCAACTCACATTTATTTCACAGTTGGTATTCACTTTACAATGTCTCTCTTGTTCAGAAGCACAGCGACGTATATCAACTGACTCACCTGCGAGCGACTCGCGCCTTATATACCCATAGAAACAGTAGTCTCTAGAAGTCAATTTGCTAGAACGCTCTCGACCGCTCTAACAGCTTCGGGTAGGTACATAGTGATTATAATTTCTAGTTACTTCGAGTATTTAGATTTCTTTCATCCTAGGTACCTATAATAATTATTGCTACACGGCTATGCTACACCTACCTACCTACCTAACATTTATAGCACTTGTCATTTACATAATAGGTAGTACAACTTGTACTTTGCTGCGACTGATCACATCGCGCTCTCTATAGATGTCACAGAGCGCTCTGTTGTACTGAAGACGTCATTCATTTCTATATCTCTTCTGGCCGTAGATGGTTCTGAGAAACCTTGTTTCTAATGTTGCACATATATACCCACCTACTAACGCACTCGGTTAGCGAGCCGACCTTACACCAACCACTTCAGTTGAAGTGGAAGCTTCCCAGCATCCCAGGGTAATGTTACTTATTTCTTGTGTAGGCTGAGTAAGCCTTGCGGGTGTTTTATTTTTGGTTTAAAATAGACACTAAATCTAAAATTTAAAAGAAATGCATTCCCACAAGCAGACAAGCAGAATTTCGCGCTCACACATGCCGCATGTGGACCTACAATATAAAAACCCAATCTCAAATGAACATAAGCCCTGCAACTCTTGCCGACCTTCCCTGAAACAGGAGTGACATTGGTAAAGTGAACTATTTTTTACAGGATGGGTGGTCAGCCTCATACCTCAACACCAAAACGGGAAATCATTTTTGACACCCTCTGTGGGATTCGAATCTGAGGTCTCGGCATGGAATGCAAGCACTCTACCATCTGAGCTATCGAACGGACTCTATTCGTGAGAATGAGATATTAGGGTAGCCCTGCCGCTTAGGGTAGGTCTGAGGGGTGGTGGAGGGGGGGGGGACATCCCTCAGGGAGGGGGTGGGGGAGAGCTGGGAGAGTGACGCAAAAATACATAAATTATTCCTTCGTAATCAATTACGATGATGATGAGCACTATGCGAAATGAGCTCATGCTGTATAAAACATGAAAAAAAACTACAAAATTCGATAGTTTGAAAGGAACAAATTCCGAAATAATATTTTTAAAAGTAGTACATTGCAGTGCTTTAAATTTTGTCTGTGGCTTAAGACAATACAATAATAGAAATTGACAGTTTTCTAGAAAAAAAAACTCATTGGAAAATATTGCAATCTGTACTGTACTGTATCCTGCCGCCGTTCCACTAGGGGTGGCCGGTACCTCCGCAGATGCGCCTCCATTTTTTTCTGTCCTTACAAACCACTTTCATTTCCTAAATATTTATCACCTTTTTCATACATACTCTTCTCTTATTCTCACTCTGCAGGTTCCATTCTTTCGCAATCTCACCTATTTATAACCAAAACATTTTCATGAAAATATCAAAATTTGCTTTAAAATTTTTAACGTCTACTATGTATAAAACGCTTTTAAGCTACACATATATGGGCACATTTTGCCGCGTTAACCCCGAACGGTTTCGCATATGGCGAGTGAAACCTATTTATTTTTATTTTTACAGGTAAGAGGACCAGCCTAACGGAGACCTCTTTAATTGAAGTAGGAGCTTCCCAGCTCTTGGGGGGGGCTAGTATTCATTACTTGTGAAGGCTGAGTAAGCTTTACCGGTATTTTACTTTGGGTTTTTGAAATAGAGACCGAAACGGGAAATCATTTCTGACACCGTCGCCTCGGTGAGATTCGAACTCGAGCTCTCGGCATGAGATGCAAGCCCTCTACCAACTGAGCTATCGACCGGACTTTAAAATTGCTTATAGCAAAAAAATAAAAAGTACATATATCTATACAATTGCAAAATATGAAAAAAAAAAAAAATAATAATGTGTTTTTGATATTTTTATTCACTTCAATCTGAGGGGTGAAACGTTCAATGGGAAAGCGGAATCTGTGAACAAAGCCTTTTTAAGCTTCAACAGTTCACGCCGAAAACCTCCGCAAAGAAATTCTTGAATAGAGAAAACCCTAAACATGCAATGGAAAAATTCTATGAATAGAAAGCGTATAAAATACAAACGGTTTTATTGGAAACATGAAAGAGAATATACATCTAGCTGCTACAATTCACACTCGTATTTTATTTCAACGAATCTGTACTTTTTTTTTTTGAAATACGTTTGTTAACAAATACAATAATTGAAAGGTATTTTTCCAGATATCTCGGTGAAGCCTTTGAATTTTTTTACAGTGAACTAAAATATTTGAATATATTTTATTAGAAGAGAAAATATTTTTACTGTATGTGAACAAATTTACTTTTGTGAAATAAATTGTTTGTTGTCCAATAAATACAAAAATTTCAAGTCAGTTCAGTTTTTTTTGCAAAGAACAGAATAAGCATTATATAATCCATAATGTAAGTTGCAAATATTAAATGCATGCATCTCATACTTAAGGCATGCCTAAAGGCACATGTAAGTGCGCGCTTAAAAATGCTGCATATGTAATAATAATAATAATAATTGGACAATTTGTATACAGCGCCGTTTAGTGGCACTAGCCACCCCAAGGGCGCTTTTATGTGTTGAAGCTTCTGTTAAACAAATGTGTCTTAAGCAACTTCCTGAAACTGCCAACACTGGTCTCTGTTCTCAACTCCAGAGGTAGACTATTCCAGCAGGATGGACCAGCCGAACTAAAAGCCCTGTCTCCGAAACCAGTTCTGTTCCGTCGAAGAGGCAGTTGAAGCCTGTTTACGGCGTCACTCTGTGCAGAACGAAGAGTGCATCGTTTTCCACCTATCTGGTCGACTCTGCACAATTCACACAAGTACGATGGGGCAACTCCTCTGAGGGCATTAAAAACAGAAACACATATTTTGTACTCAATCCTCTCTGGGACTCGCAGCCAATGAAGGCGCCGCAACAGAGGAGAGACATGGTCAGTTTTTCGTCCTCCTAAAAGTAATTTGGCTGCAGCATTAAAGACGGACTGCAGTCTAGACTGCTGAAACCTTGGAAGACCCCAGAACAGACCATTGCAATAATCCAGTCTCGACACAACAAAGGACGCAATGAGAATCTTAGCAGCTTCGGATGTCAAACAGTTTCTGACCCATCTCAACTGCCTCAGGTGAAAAAAACAGGAGCTCACAGTCGAGCTTATTTGCGTACTCATGGAGAGAGTGTTGTCAAGATGGACCCCAAGAAACTTAATTGAGCTAGATGGATATACATCCAGGCCCATTACTTTAATTGGTGAAGAGCCAAGCAAGTGTTTCCTACCAGGAGACGACATCCAGATGAATTCTGTCTTGTCTGGATTCATTCTAAGGCGACACCTTGCCATCCACTCAGCCACCACTTCAATGCACCGGACCATCTCAAGACTACAGGCATCTGTCATAGATGGCTGACAGAAACGACAAAGTAGAATATCATCAGCATAAGAATAGTAGCTGGTGCCGTTCATCAGTACAGTGCTCTCAAGATCATTTGTGTACTTATAAATTAAAATCTGAACCTCACATGAGCATACACCCTGCAACTAATCCGTAGTGCAGTGGTAACGTTTTGGACTCGTGAAAAGAGGGTCGTGGGTTCGAATCCTAGTGGTGCATAAAGAAAACATTTATTTTAAAAAATAACACAGTTTTAATTTACATACACTCTGGAGGAAATGAAAGAAGTATGTAAGGACAGAAAGAAATGGTGGATGATCTGTAATGTTGGCGGCTAGGGTTTATCAAAGTGAAATTTGTTTTATGTTTTAGTTTTTGATGTCCATACATATTATTATTTATTGATTTAAAAAATAAAATTTGTCGTGTATGTTCCTTGACTAATAGGTTGGTATGCGGCTCACCACCCATGCTGTAAAAATGGTTCACTTTGCCAATGTCACCCCTGTCTCAGGGAAGGACGGCAAGAGTTGCAGGGTGTATGCCCATTTGAGATTTGGTTTTTATATATTGTATATTCACATGAGGCATGTGCAAGCGCGAACTTGTACGTGTCTGGTTGTGAGAATGCATGTAATGTGAACCTCCAATGTAACATATCTTTGCAACTTGGATTAGATTAGATTAGATACAATTTTATTTGTTGGCTCGAATATTTTTGTTCCTGAGGATGCCTTGTTGAGGCGAAAATATTCGAGCCCAAAAATAAAAGTGAAATTGTAAGTGAATTAAAACTGTTATTTTTTAAAAAAAATGCAATGGACTTTCCCTGTATGAACCACCAAACCCTAACAAATATGTTTATTTATTTTTCCAAATATGCTCTTCGCTAGGTTGAAAAATTCATACACCTTTAAAAAAAACAGACTGGTCACCAATGAGCCATCCGGCCTTACAGCGACTTTGTCTTGCTAGAGAATTGGAGCTTTCTATAGCGACGACCAAACTCGCAGAGGGCTCTTGAGGTGTGGTTCACTCACCAAATAAAACATCCTAATATTATTATTATTATTTAGTGTTTTTTTTCCAAAATATATTTACTTTAAAAATACTTGTGTTTGAAATTGAGACTTGTTTAAATTTCATACCTTCAAGTAATGACTGAACTTTTAGACGACCTTTGTGGCAACTAAAATCTAATCTAAATCTAAGCTGCTAGGATATATATCATTTAAGATTCATATTTAAAGCATTCCCATAAGCAGACTTGTATAAGTTCGCGCTAACACATGCCGCATGTGGACCTACAATATAAAAACCAAATCTCAAATGAACATAAGCCCTGCAACTCTTGCTGACCTTCCCTGAAACAGGAGTGATATTAGAAAAGTGAACCATTTTTACAGTATGGGTGGTCAGCCTCATACCAACCTATAAGTCAAGAAATGTGGTATGATTCATAAAAAAAACTTTTCTTTTCATTTAAGTGTATTAAAATCACAAACACCTACGTTTTTTTATCAATCACAATTTGACGTGGCGTCCCCGATGTATCGCACGAACGATTGCGGTAAGCATTTCAGAGGCCCCTCTCTGCAGGGCACGCGGATTGTTCTGTTATCTTACCCCTCGCAACGATTCATATGTTGCATCGTTTCCCTCCATTTTCACAATAATATTAATGCGGGGGGTAGAAACGCGAACAATGCCGCACTTGTGAATGCTACAAATAATATTATATACACCCCTATGGAGTGTGCATACCTATAGAAAATTTCCAACTGATTCTGCAATATTATAAAAAGTGTAGATCTCACCGTACACAATAAATGTTAGTTAATACGGTCAAATCTCAAGAACTACTGAACAGATGCACATCATATTCGCAAAAAACATTATTTGGATCCCCGGATGTGTTTTCCCATCTTAAAAAAAAATATTAAAGAAATCATGCATGTCTGCTTGTGGGAATGCATTTAATGTGAATCTCAAATAATACATATCTTTGCAGCTTAGATTTAGATTTAGATTTAAAAGATTGTTTACATAGATTTGTGAAGAGTTGTGAGTCCTCTTGCGGCATGTGTAATCGCGAGCTTGTACGTGTCTACTTGTGAGAATGCATGTTATATGAATCGTAAATGTAATGTTTGTTAGAAATTTAGATTATAGATTGTATAAGAGTTTTTGTGGCGTATTAAAAATACCATTTTCTACTGAGGTTATTTAAATTTTATATCCAAAAACATTTTGCGCTAATTCCTGTATGTATATTTTTTTCAATTCTAACTATAAAAGTACGTTTCAACTCAATTACAACGTTTACCAAAAATGTATGATAACTAAAACACTCACTATTGGCGCTGCTTTGTTTTCATGTATTTTTTGGTACCCGCTAATATTGAGTTATAGCGCAAAGTACAGACGGCACCAACAATCGCATATCCCAAATACCTCCAACATACAGACTAGTCCTTGACAATAGACACTGGATTATAATTAACTAGATTCACCCCTGTTCTACTCCGTACTCCGAAAGTCAGTCTACTACCAGCCCTTCCAGCAGTTCCGAGATTCAGTGTAGTCTAAACTCCTCTACGATTTCGGAAAGTGAGTCTTCTCCTAGCCCCTTCACCAATTCCGAAAGTCAGATTAGTCCCACCCCATTCACAAACTGTTCAGAATCAATCTAGTTCCACCGTAGGCAATATGGCCAAGAGGGTCGAGATAGTAATTCCGACTCGTGCATTTTAAACATAATAACGCTGGATCGATTATAAAAAAAAACACTTTCACACGGATGGGTTTCTATGAAAATGACCAATAAATATTTTGTTATTCATTGCTAAGGACTCTCATCGCAAAGAAGCGTATTAATTGATATTGTAGAAATAGATTCAATTGTTTTACAGGGAAATGTGACAAGATATGCAGATTAAATGTTATGTAAAAAAAAAGATATGTATGCAAAAGATGATGTATATGAATGAATTGAAAAAGGAATGCAAACTCTACTGAGGCTCTGGCAACACCTCCCTGAATGGTGACAAATGGTTAAAGTAACAAAATATATGTGATCAACTTAAATTAAACATTACATTAGTGTGTGTATGTGGCATTGAGTGTGTGTGATGGGTCGAGACTGGAATGTTTCCCGGAGCATTTGACCCCTCCACACAACCCGCGAAACATTCGGCGAAATATTTGTCCTCAGTTTTGATTCCACGGTATTAACGAATATTCGGCAGTCGTTCCCCCGGGATTCATGCAAATGACCGTCATCGAACGAATCCGCAGGATCCACATGCAAATCTAACAAACCATTCTGTGTTTTTGGCGGGATATGGACAATTTGATTTCGTGATAATGATTGGCCTGTCAGCTGGTAGCTAATAAAATCAAGTTAATGACCTGGGAACATTCAAAATTTGGAACATTTTCCGGACATTTTTCATAAGCCTTCCATTTGCAATTTGGAACATTGCGGACAGTTTTTCATAAGCCTACCGTCCTTAGAAACCAAAACTCGCTTGCCTTTCTCCTATCCCAGCCGTACTTTTACAATCACTTAATGATTATGAATTAAACGGATAATGTGAATTTCGCTGTCTGGCCATAAAAATTCCAATATTTTTATTTTAAAATATTGTATACGAAACTGTTTTTATATAATGCTTTCAAGTTTCGCTTTTTATATTAATCATTTAATAATAATAATAATTAATTATAAAATAATAAAAATTGTTGGGTTCCTCATTTATATAAAAGTACAAAAAACTTGGTAAAAACAATACAGAATTCTTATGGCCATACAGCAAAAATCACATCCTCCCTTTTCACATATTGGTTTATGTTAATTTGAGGTTTGGTTTTCAATTTGTAATAACACACGCAGCATTTACACGTGTCTGTTTGTGGGCTTGCATTCAATATGAATTTTAAATGTGAGGTTATCTTTGCAGCTTAGATTATAGATATAGACCCCTACATTATTATATTTTTTATGGTTTGTGTATTAACACTGTGAAAATTCATGTTGATTTATTTATGTTTTTAAATTAAAAAAAAACACTATTTTTTTATTGTATTTCACTACTTTGTTTTATTTCACACACGACAATGATATATTATATTTGAATTATACTTTTACAAACGTTTTCGACCTATATGTTTATTGTTTAAGTACGTGAACTGTGGAATGAAAATTAACAAATGCAAAACTTTGGTCTCAAATTTCATTCTAATTTGTATTCCAACTTGAAGTAACACTTATAGCAGCACTTACCTGCTTAGTTTATTTAGTTTCTGCTGCAATTTCGCCTGCATATTATTGCAGAAAACTGCATTACCGCCGAACCTAGATATGGTCTGATGCAAAATGTAAATGAAGAGAACTCTCGATAAAACGAACGTGCATTTAACGAACTCTAGATATAACGAATGAAAATTTCAGTTAAATGAACAAAAAATGAAACGTCCTGCTTAAATTAATGAAAACATGCTTTACGAGGTATATCTATCGTAGGAAATAAAGTCTTGTATATACGAGTATCTATGAGAAGGACTAGTTAAGATGAGTTTCCATAGACCATAATGAAAGGATTCAATAGATTGATAATAATTATTAAGTGATAAATATTTAACCTGAAACGCAGGATCCACTTATGGCTTGGAAACAAAGAGGCTCTCTCAGTATAGCGCCAACAGACTGAAGACGTACCAAAGAGCCATTGAAAGAAGGATGCTAGGAATCAGCCTCAGAGACAGGGGTCCAAACCAGGAGATCCGTAGACGCACTGGTGTCACTGATGTCATACAGCGAGTGGCCTGCTTAAAGTTGCACTGAGCTGGTGACGTCGCAAGGCAGGGCCATGATAGGTAGCCAAAAATAATCGTGCATTGGCAGCCCAGAATGTCCAAGAGAGAGTTTAGAGACCCCAACTGAGGTGGTTGGACGACATTAAGGGAACTGCAGGCAGAGAATAGCTGAACACAGCAGCAAGGAGAGAAATGGATAGGATTGGAGGAGGTCTACGTCCAGGAGTGGATCGATAAAGGCTCAGGAAGGAAGGAAGAATTAAGTGAAAATAATTTGGTTCATCTTGAGTTAATTTATTTGGGTGTCTTACACTTTGGTTACAGTTGCTGAAGAGTTTTTTTTTTCGGGATATATTGCCTTGGTCTGTTGGAGCTGGAGCTTTGAACTTTTCGCCTTTATTGGCACAGGCCATAGGTTTCTCAGATAAATGCACATTTTTTCCTGTTTTTAAGGAGAGAAAACAAAAAAAAAGTGAAAATCCTGTAGTTTAGAAGTTTATCATGAGTATGTCCTTATAATTAGTTCACTAAAGATGAGAAGTTCCACCCCATAAAATATTTTATGCGTGATTTCTCAAATCAATGAATCAGATCACATTAAGTTTTACATTTAAGGTGGTTGTAGGTATATATTTTTGTAACTCTATTTTTATACAACGAACTTTCAACTATAACGAAGCCCCCTTCTACAAATTAGTCCGTTACATCGAGGTCTTACTGTACTGCGTTTTTTCGCACTGCAAAACATTTTCCACACTCTGGCAAAAGTTTAAAATTTTCATACTAAAAAAATTGCAACAGAAGTTTTCGCGTGTAATTTGGGCTTCGATTGTTGGCATGCCGGTTTTAGCGGAAAACTTATTTATTAAAATACATGCAAATTTATTCAAATCGTAGCTTTTCCTTGGTAACGTTCCACAGTAGCGCATCCCCTAAATTAGGTCTCCTTATTCAATGCGGCAAAAGTAGGGAAAAGAGTTTAGCGGAAATAATTTAAATGGCATAAAATTTAACTAAGTTTTTGAGCATAAAATGATTTTTAGATTATATTACCTAACGACAGAATTTAAAAACGTTTAAGATCTGATTCTGGGAGAAAATGGAGACAATCTCTTGATTAGCTGAAGGAACAAATGTGTGTTGTATGCAGCAGTTGTTTTTTTTAAACCCTGTGCGGGAGACTCCTAGATTTCAGAGACTCGAGGGGTCTATGACACTTGTTGTAGTGCCGCAGAGGTGATCACGAGCTTGATCGTCGCTACAAAGCGCCAATACTCAAGCAAGACCCAGTTGCTGTAAGGCTGGATAGACCTTTAGTGACCGGTCTTTGGTAAAGGTGTATGAATTTTTCAACCCAGCGAAAAGCATATTTGAAAATATAAATGGTATATATTTTTGTGTTCCGCCGAAATTCGAATCCACAACCTTCCATTTACGAGTCGGAAGTGTTGCCACTGGACTACGGACCGGTCTACTTTAATTACTTGTTGTGTCAAAGACGCATTGTCTTGCACGCTGAAGAACATCGTGGCTGAAAAATCTGCGGCAATAGTTTGACAGAAGTGCCAAGTCTTCTATATCGAGCCGCAGCATCTTAAGTCAAAATTGCCATGATGATCGCCGATCTTCGATAGAAGTGGCACGAAAAGAAGAAGTGTCTACGAGGCCAAACACTCAAAAGATGGAAGAACAGCTGGTATTGCATCACAAGAGGGAAATCCTGAATTAACAGATCTGAGATCTACTTTAGGAAGAAGAAGTAATGTAAATGGTATTTTTTAAAAGATAGGGAAAAAAGGTAAAGGGAAAAAAAGAAAAATGGGAAAAAGAAGAAAGTTTGACTTACTTTATGTTTGGTGAGGCTTTTCCAGGTGAAGTGAATGTCAGATATATGGGCCGGCACAGGCACCGTGAAGTTCAGCGCATAATTGTTCATACGGCCCTCAGTCACGTAGTACAGCTCTGCTTCCAGCCCTGGAATCAAAACAAACATTTCAGTATTTACGATGTTTCGTTAGCCAACGTCTTCAGGAGGCACCTTCTATGCAAAACGATTGAGGATGAACTTTATTTAGGTATACAGAGACTTTCACAATATTATCGTAAAGTGTATTTGTTAACTCTATTCGGTTATTTAACCCCTCTCACTTGTTTTTTCTGTTGATTTTTTATTTTTATAATTGTTAAAAATGAAAAACTTTGTTATAATTCACTGTGTGAGCTTTATTTTTAAAAAACACTACTAGTTTCGGTGGGTCAATATCCACCATCGACGGGTGTCAACTTAAAACTAACATAGAAATACAAAAAATACAGTCAGAATTTAATCGATTATAGAAGGGGAGGGGGTATAAGGTGGGCGGAGCTTAAGAGGAAACAATGAAAGAAGAGGGGATGTATTCGGAAAGACAATGTTGTTAATTAAATTGTTTTCTGAATTTAAATTTTTGTGTATCTGAAGATTTTCAAAGTTACTCATTATCTTTCCTTTGTTAGTAATGTGGTTTAGGAGTTTTAATTTGTGGGAGTGGAAAGAATGGTTTGACTCCATGATGTGATTTGCAAATTCCGAGTGGTTGTTGCTTGTGAGGCAGCGGCGATGCTCATCGATTCTCGTTTTGAGATTTCTTGCGGTTTGTCCAATATATTTTATTTCACAATCACCGCAAGAAATCTCATATACTCCGCTTTTCATCATGAAGTCAATTTTGGATTTTGAATTTAAAAGGATTTTGTTAAGGTTGTTGTTAGTGTAAAAGGCGGGTTTAACATTGGAAGGGAGTAATTTAGTAATTTTAGTAGATATTGGGCCGTTATAGATAATTCTTTTCCAAAATGTTTTTTCTAAAGTGTTAGAGTTTGTAGAGTAGAGGTATTTTTTAATGAGCATTGTATTATTTTTATTTTTTAACATTTTGTCTATAAGTTCACAATTATAACCATTATTAACAGCTATGAGTTTGATAGTCATCAACTCCTTATTATAATCATCATTGCTAAGAGGAATATTTGTGAGTCTATTTATCATTGAATGAAAACTGGCTAATTTATGTGCGGTGGGGTGAGAAGAGTGAATTGGAATTACAGTGTCGGTGTGTGTAGGCTTGCGATATATGTTGAAATTTAATTTATTATTACTGATTTTTATGGAAAGGTCTAAAAAGTTTAATTGGTTATCTGTGTTTTTTTCCAGTGTGAATTTAATTTTATTATGTAGTGTGTTAATGTGGGACAGGAGAGAGTCTAGCTGTCTGTTCGTACCGTTGAAAATACAAAATATATCATCCACATAGCGATACCATTTGAATATGTGTCGCACTAAGGGATGGTTTGAATTTAATAGATCTGTTTCCAATTTATCTAAGAACATATCCGCTAATACTGGAGAGATAGGAGAACCCATTGGTATACCTTCAATTTGTTCATAGAATTTATCGTCGAATTGGAAGTAATTTTGAGAAGTACAAACATTAAAAATTCTCATCATTTCTTCCGCTATATTATCACTTAAATTTGAATTATATAAAAGGTCATTAAAGATATCTTTTGTATCAGGTACGGGCACATTAGTAAACAAATTGATAACATCAAAAGAGATAAGTTTTGAGTTTTTGGGTATAATTAAATTTTGTACAGAGGTAATTAGTTCTAAGCTGTTTTTAATGGTGTATGTAGGGTTAAAGATTTTTGATGAATTTATAAGGTAATTGAGTTGTTTGCAAAGTTTGTAATTAGGAGCACTAACATATGATACTACAGGTCTAATAGGAATGTGTTCTTTATGTAGTTTGGGAAGTCCATATAATCTTGGTGCTTGTGGGTTCATAAGTGTTAGGAAATTCCCACCATTTTCATTAATGTTGGGGCAGTTCTTAATTACTTGTTTAACTTTCTCTTGATATTTTGTTGTAGGATTTTTGTTTAAAATCACAAAATTATTGTCTTGTAAGAAGTCTTCCACTTTGATTATATAATCAGATTTGTCGAGGATTACAATGCTGTTTCCCTTGTCGGACCTTGTAAGTGTGAGCTCTTTCTCGTTAAGAGTCTGTCGGATGTTGTAGGCCACTCTCATCTCCTTGTTGTTACTAATTTTTCTTTCCATTCCTGATTTCTTGATTAAATCCGCGCATTTGTATTTCACTCCTATTGATTCCTTTGTTACTGCTGCGTCTATGTCTACTGCCAACTGCATAATAGGTTTTTCACTGTTGTCATTTATGTTATATTTAAGTCCATTATTAAGCAGTTTAGTTTCCTCAGTTGTAAATGTATGTTGTGATAAGTTAACCACTCGTTCACTGAACTTATGATTTAAAATTGTGGGTTTTATGTGATGGGGTTTTTTGTTAGTTTGTTTTTTAGACAGTAATGTATTAAGTTTTTTGTCTAGCAACAATTTCTTTTGAAAACCTTCTAGACTAGCAATATGTCGCACTTTATCATCCAATATTTCCCACTCTACGCGGTGTAGTATATGAACCAATTCACAATGTAGAACTTTAAGTAAGGTTTTGATGTTATCACGGGTCTCATATAACGATTTAATTTCTTCATTAATCCACGATATTTGGGCACGTTTTAATACTTTAATTGCTGTTTTGTTTTTATTTTTAATTTTAATCGATACATAATTAGGGATGACATTATTTTGAATACATGATTTATTAAAGTAAAGGTTAAGTGAAGTGATTTTGTATTTTAGATGTAGTTTTTTGTACATTTCTGCCTTTTTTGCCGTACTGGCCACTATTAACTTATTTAGGTTTTCAGCAGTAACTTTGTGAAAGTTCATCTTTACAATTGTTAAAAATGAAAAACTTTGTTATAATTCACTGTGTGAGCTTTATTTTTAAAAAACACTACTAGTTTAATAATGGTTATAATTGTGAACTTATAGACAAAATGTTAAAAAATAAAAATAATACAATGCTCATTAAAAAATACCTCTACTCTACAAACTCTAACACTTTAGAAAAAACATTTTGGAAAAGAATTATCTATAACGGCCCAATATCTACTAAAATTACTAAATTACTCCCTTCCAATGTTAAACCCGCCTTTTACACTAACAACAACCTTAACAAAATCCTTTTAAATTCAAAATCCAAAATTGACTTCATGATGAAAAGCGGAGTATATGAGATTTCTTGCGGTGATTGTGAAATAAAATATATTGGACAAACCGCAAGAAATCTCAAAACGAGAATCGATGAGCATCGCCGCTGCCTCACAAGCAACAACCACTCGGAATTTGCAAATCACATCATGGAGTCAAACCATTCTTTCCACTCCCACAAATTAAAACTCCTAAACCACATTACTAACAAAGGAAAGATAATGAGTAACTTTGAAAATCTTCAGATACACAAAAATTTAAATTCAGAAAACAATTTAATTAACAACATTGTCTTTCCGAATACATCCCCTCTTCTTTCATTGTTTCCTCTTAAGCTCCGCCCACCTTATACCCCCTCCCCTTCTATAATCGATTAAATTCTGACTGTATTTTTTGTATTTCTATGTTAGTTTTAAGTTGACACCCGTCGATGGTGGATATTGACCCACCGAAACTAGTAGTGTTTTTTAAAAATAAAGCTCACACAGTGAATTATAACAAAGTTTTTCATTTTTAACAATTGTAAAGATGAACTTTCACAAAGTTACTGCTGAAAACCTAAATAAGTTTTATTTTTATTTTAAAATAATGAACTCTGTGAATTGCCAAAGATAAAATTATGACGTCACACGGACGGATTACTAGGAAAAATGATAATAAATATTTTTTATCATATTTTTAATGGTTTGTGTATTAACCCTGTGAAAATTAATTATTCATCTTTTTTTTCATAAATAACAAAAATAATTCTGTATTTCAACTGTTACTGTTACTGTATCCTGCCGCCTTTCAACTAGAGAGCGGCGGTACCTCCGCACATGCGTCTTGACTTTTTTCTGTCCTTGCATGCCTCTTTTATCACTTCAACATTCATCACTTTCTTCATACACACTCTTCTCTTATTCACACTCTGCAGGTTCCATTCTTTCGCAATCTCACCTTTTTGGTCTATGCATTCCTTCCTCGGTCTTCCTCTTCCACGCTTTCCTCTGTTCTTATTTTTAATCTTTGCAATTTAACCTAGTCTCTTGTTTGTGAAAGTTCTTCAATAATTTTCTTGCATAAAAATGATATCTTGAAACAGCAAAACAACTTTTTATGACGTAATATTTTTCGTAAAGCTGAAAAATATTTTTCAACGGGTACAATTGTAGTGACTTTGGCTTGTATTTTTCAAAAGTACAAAGAAAAATTTCAGCATTGTTAAGCGTGCATAATTACTTTCTATAAATGCCTTTTTATTCTTAGAAATTTGGCCCTTTTTTGCTTATCGCTTGAAACAAAGGGCCCGGTCATTAAGACTACAATGTTTTTAAAGATAGCAGACAAGGGGTGATTGTATCACAAAAAGTATTGTTTCACTTTTGTTGTCTTGTTTTTTTTTTATATATAAATAGATTTGTAAAAAGGAATGCAATCCACCACCTTATTTTAGAGTCTTCAAATGAAAGCAGAAGCTTGTGTGCATGCAATGGGATCTGTTGAACCAGGGTCGAAGCTATAGTCGAGTGGGCTAGACGCAAGATTCAAACCAACGTTATTCGGTTCCAAATACGCTAGTCGAACATGGGCCTCTACTCCTCGGCCATAACACCGATTAAATTATAAATGTTTTTTAGTTTTCATGGCTGGATTCAGATGCTTGATTTTTTGTTTCCAGGTTTTGACCGTGATCCATTATTTTTGCTACTTTTCTTTTTTTTCTTTTTCTTCTTTCTTGATATTTCTTGAACACTTTCAGCTGACGTTTCGTATCCTCTGTGGGTGACTTTTTCGAAGCTCTGCTCACTTCTAGTAGACCTGGTACCTTTCTGGTAGACTTCACAGACAGAAGAGACGAAATGTCAGCTGAAAGTCTTAAAGAAGTATCAAAAAAAAAAAAGCGAAAAAAGAAGCCAAAACTTGGACCAAAAACCATGGACTACGATCTAAACCAGGAACCAAAAAATCAAGCAACCGATTTAATTATTTAACAACGTTCAAGTCTTACCGTTTTTTTCTGGTTCACGGATTCCGGTGTTAATATAATAACAAAGTCCTCGTCGTAATTTCAGAATTCATACTACAAAATAATTTCGCGACATAACGTCACCCTGATGCTCACAGTATGCACACACGAGCACCATCGTTGCAGCTTTTTACTACGCGATAAGTTCATCTGCCCGAGTTCACACATGCATGTTGCTTGCAGCGAATAAGGCTTCGACAGGAATGCAAATACTCCCCCAACTTTCCCTGAATATTAATGTGCATAATTGTGTAGTCCTGGGGACAAAACATACCGAGGCCGCTAGCTGGGATGCGAACCCCCTACTCCTCTGAAAACAAACCCAAATGTAAACGTACAACATTACATATAGTTCACACATATATTCATTGAGGATGAGGGATATGACTGAAAAAAAAGCATTTACATTTTAGGCGTTATTACTCAGTTTGACCTTCAATTATTTACAAGCTTTAATCTTTGGTTTTAATTTTTGTGAATATTGTGTCGATAGGTCAGTTGATAGAGTGCTTGCTTTCTATCTACTTCGCGCCAGTTACCAGCAGTGAGCTTAGGTACTCTCAAGACCACCTCGTCGCTTTGATAACCAGCCTTGAAAGTACTCCTGTTTCTGAAAACAAAACGATAGCAATCACCCGAAAAATTCCAAAAGAGTTACATTTAGTTTTTGTGGCGCTATGCATTTTGACCATTGATTCAAGTTTGGGTAAAACTGCTTCGTAATTACATTTTTAATACAACTTAATAACGTTTTAATACAACGAATTCATAAAATTATTAACAAAAAAATGTTAGGTGTGCAAAATATTCATGCCGTTTAATTCTTGAAGCATTCACGTGCAAAAATTCGCAAGCATGTTTCAGCTTTGTCATTAAAAAGATGAGAAATAATTTAGTGAGTAAAAGGGACCAGCAGGTGCTACGGTCTCTCGTTTTCATTTTTTTATTTTTTGTGAGAATTTCTATGACATCTAGAAAGTAGCACGGCGCAGCGGTTCCCAAACTACAAATACTTCCCCTCGTAAACCATTTAAAAAAAAAAAGTAAAAATGATAACGTGATTTTTAAAGAGATTTTTTATGATTATTATTATTATTATTAATTAAAAAGCACACTGTTTCAATTCACTTATTATTAATTTTAAATATGCCAAACGCTTTCGCCTAAAAAGGCATCCTCAGGACAATGACAATGACAAATCAAAATTAAAATTCAATTTTAATTTTGATTTGTAATTGTCATTGTCCTGAGGATGCCTTTTTAGGTGAAAGCTTTTGGCATATTTAAAATAAATAATAAGAGAATTGAAACAGTGTGCTTTTTAATTAATATACAATGGACTTTCACTGTGTACACCACCAAACCCTAAAAAATATTAATTTAGATTTTTATGAGTTCAGCTCAATGACTTGTTCATTGATTAATTAACTCTCAAATCCGTGAGTTTCTTTTTCTATGTTTTTTCAACGGAGCTTTAATTTTTATACGGAACATAGTGATTGCACTTAAAGGTTATGGTCAATTTAACCATATAAGGATAGACGCGGCTTTCAACTAAGGTGCGTTTTATTTTAAGGGTTTTACCGAACTATATCCCATGACAAAAATTCTAATGTTTGCTTGTGAACCTGATCTTCAAACAATTGGATTACTCAGCTTTTGTAAAAGTCGTCCCTCATTTTACAAGTAAATTAACAAATAATTGTTAAGGAGAAAGCGGAAAACCATGTGTAACACCCACATTGAAAACCGCACTCTTGCCTTTTAGTTGTGAACGCAAAAATTCTATCAAATAGACATGGAGCAAATAGAAAAATATGATACCATTGACGTCCATTTTGTTTTCCCTTTCAGAAACTTTCAGTTTATCAAAATGAACCACTGGGGATCCACATTACTGTCACTTTGGGAACGACTGCTTTATATTGTGCTACGCCGTAGCCTTAATGAAGGCGTCTACGGAGTAATTGCTACGACAATATATTCAACTGTCTTTACACACAGCGCGTGCTACTGTAACTTATTTATTTTAATGAGAATGAATTTATTTTAATTTTCACGGTGAAAAAAATTTAAGAATATTCTTGCTGGGGTGCTTTCATGCAGTATTCACGGTGGAATAAATAGATGGGAAAATGTGAATTCTACGATGTAAGTTTTTACTTGAAATATTAGTTTTTCCATAAAGTTTAATGGAAAAAATTATTTAAAAGTATTTGAATAACAATAAAAGAAATTAAATAAACTTTTTTTTTTTTGGTTTTGAGATTTTAATTTTAAGTCAAATTAGAACAAAAATTATTTCACAATAAATAAAACAAAATCAAAGAATTGGAAAAATTATCATATTTTTTTGTACAGACCGTGCAGACTGGTCCATGGTCAATAAAATATCGTGCAATAAAAGGTCGTGGGTTCAAATCCCGACGAAGCACAAAAAAATACCATATTTATTTTCGAATAAACTCTTCGCTGTGTTGAAAAATGCATAGGGGCCGTCTATAAATTACGTCATCGATTTTCGACCCCCCCCCCCTTATAATCATCCTATAGTCATTATCTAATGACCCCCCCCCCCCCTCTTGCTGTAATAATGGATGAGCTTAATAATTAATAATGTTATATTACTTACATAATATTTTGTATATTTTGTAGAAATTGGTATTTACGAGAACGACGTCAATTTGAGTACTCGTATATCATTTGCCATCATCCGCAGACCAGACTCCCCCTCCCCTTAATGCGAATGACGTAATATATGGACAGCCCCAAATACCTTTATCAAAGGTCCAACCAGATACAGAAACTGGGTCTCGCTAGAGAATTGACGCTTTCTGTAGCAACGACCAAGCTCACAGAGCGCTTTGGAGGTGTGATTTAATTAAAAACAGCGATCACCAAATAAATCATCCTTATAATATTATTTAACGACCGTTAATAATAATAAGAAGAACAATAATTCATTCATAAAAAGTGATTTACAAAGATTTACACAGGTTGCAGCTTTTTAAATTCATGTTTTTAATCTCTTTATCGAAGATTGCTAATCACCACTTCAACCTATAACCATACTGTATATACTTATCAACAAATGTCCACTATTCTGAATCAGTGAATCAGTCAATCAGTGGTGCAGACTTGTAATCAGCTGTTTCAATTAACAGTCGAGAACGACTGTACCCCGAGTATAAATTACTGCGTAAATCTCACCTCAATCCCGTAAATCGAAAATGTATCCAAAATACCACGGCGCTCCTAGAGAGTGATTTGGTTTTAATTCATTTTTTCGATTACGCAATTGAGGTGAGTTTACGAGATGTTTAATACTCGGGACGCTGTTCACTAATTGCCCTGAAACTGTTCCCCCCCTCCACTTTCTGTTGCAGCCTATGCTTTGATTGATCGCTTTCGTACAATAAACACAATCATTGAAAATTCCACAAAATGTGGAAATTCGAAAGCTTTCTTGTACTTGCTTTATTTTGTGCCTTTTCAGAAAAGATTGGCGATCATCATAGTGACTTGAGCAGCTTGTCCGTCAAATCTGCTATCCACATTTACAGTGAAAGATGACTTTATTTCCTTTAATACTTGTGTATTTTTTTGTTTGGTCCTTTTACCGATCAGTTCCTGTTTCAGGGAGGATGCGTAAAATTTTCAGATTATATGTTCATTTTAGGTTTGGGTCTCTCTTTTGCAAGTACACGAGAAGCATGCGTAAGTGCGAACTTACACGTGTCTGCCTGTGGGTATTCATTTATTATTCATTTTTAAATGTTTTATGTCTTTGAAACATAGATAATAGATTAGACATCTAAGGTTTTTTTGTGTTTCCGGCTTCGTTTTATACTCTTTACGTGAATATTGACGATCACTATTGCGTTTTTCATTTTCGATACTGCGGCACTAAAGATGGATCTTGTGCTTCTGTCAAACCCAACCTCGTGTTTTTCATACAATTTTGTGATCAAAAGCTCGTCTTCCCTGTATGATGAGTGGATTCTCATAATAAGGCCAAAATAAACCAGTTTTTGCATTTTGACGGACATCAGGAAAAAATGGCTCTGATATTTGCATTCATGAATCGATCCATCCAGGAAAAATTAAGCATCGGATGGTACAATCACATTTAAAAGGCAGTGATTATGTTTTTGAGGCACTGTGTAAGTGTCCACCCTTCTATGGCGTAGAATACAGTCAGAAAAATCCCTTATTTTTATATGCCATAAAATGGTAGCTTCTAGAATCCACATGAAATTTCTGAATTAATGTTGTTGTACGAAGTAAAATATGCATTCTAAAAGTTTGCGTAGAGCTTCTACAAGAAAAGCTGCATTCCAAAGCTCATCTAAATGATTCAAACTGCGCGAACTTCCGGGGTTTTCCGGTGAATTTGCTGAGTGGCCATCCAGACCGGAAGTGTAGAGAGATTTCCCACCCCAACGTAGAAAGATTTTCCTCCCCCCAGTGTCGAGCAGGACGTCTCGGCAGCTTTTTCAATTTCCGCACACACTTCCTGCCAAAGCACAAGATGCGACATCTTTCTCCCATTGATAAATCATTCAGGGGAAGTCTGGCGTTGCATTTACAAGAAGTAAATACCGACGTATTTTATTTTTAACCCTCATTTAGGGCGGTCCCCGATGCTATATTTCAAGGTGGAAATCAACCCTCTCGGGACACCCATAAAATATATATTTTGGATTTTTTTTCACGAGGTTTTTTTGGTTATTTTTTTGTTCATTTTTCTTGATAAAATTGAATAAACTGTCTTCACCAGTATTTTATTAAGGGTATGTTGCAATAAACTCCAATCAGACAAAAATCTAAATTAAGTATGATTTCTCCCTTTCAAATCAAAAATTTGCTTGCATATACGTAAGTCAGCTGATGTATATCTTATTTCCTATTCAAATTCCATCATATTATTTCCCACTTCCGAAATATATTTAACCGATGCCCTCACCAGAATTAAGCAATCAAATTTGATGTGTCAATCAAGTATTGATTGGAGGTAGGTGCAACAGGCCCTTAGGCTGAATTTCTACATAACTACCTAGAAAAAACATTAGTCAAAGTGTCCTTTTTTTTAAGGAAAATTTCCAAATTTTGAGAATCTATGTAGAGGTCTATGGAACTTAAAGGTGTGGATTTTTGTAAGGGCGATTGATGTGCTGATCCTTCGTAACGAAATCCGCAGACAACAAAATTGTGACGTCACACAGCCCTAATGCTATGAAAAAGGCAATCTTATATTTCATTTTGTCATTGGCTGCTAACAACCATAGTCACATTGACTTATGAACCTTTCACACCGAGAAATAATGAACCCACTGCCTTTTTTGTAAAAAAAAATATTGTTAGCATGCAATAATGTTAAAAACTGGTTATGGACACACAAAACAATTGACTTTTGACCGGTCCCTAGTCAAGTGATTAACACATTTGACTCGTAAATGGAAGGTTGTGTGTTTGAATCCTGGCGGAGCACAAAAACATACCATTTATATTTTAAAATATGCTCTTCGCTTTCAAAATTCGTATTCTTTTACCAAAGATCGGTCATTAGCTTTAGCCTTACAGCAGCTGGCTCTTGCTTTGTAGCGACGACCAAACTCTTAAACAACACCTTTGCGGCACAACAACTAGTGGCATATACCTCTATAATCTATCTATAATCTTAGTTGCAAGGATATATTCATTCAAAGCACTCAGATGTATGCCCACAAACAAACACGTGTAGTTCGCGCTTACAAATGCTGATTGTGTACTTACAAATAAAATCCAAACCTCAAATGAACATAAGCCCTGCAACTCTTGCCGACATTCCCTGAAACAGGGGTGACATTGGCAAAGTGAACCATTTTTTATAGTATGGGTGGTCAGCCTCATACCAACCTATAAATCAAGGAATATATATTATGGAGTCTCATAAATCTAGGGAGTCTCCCGCACAGGATTTCCACAACAGACAAACATCAGGGGTCTATAGATTAAGGTCTTAAGCAACCAAAAAGAACTATTAATGTACATTCTTCCTAGCAACAAGGCTATGTGACGTTACATTTTTTTTCTCTGTGGGATTTGTGCCGAGTCTATTGTTAAAACATTTCAGCTGCAGGCGATTCCGATTGGTGCGCTTCACAATCGAGATAATTACTTTTATTTAGAAAAGCCGGACGACAAAACGGCTGCTGATTAAAGGACTGAGAATAAATTCAAAGCAATTAATAATGCAAATTCTTACAAGACATCAAATGAAAGCCCTCGTTTGAATGGGAAATTATTTCTTTAATGATGGCAATATCCCAGCGACTGGAAGACACAAAAAAACGCTCTCACTTTTCGAGTAATTTATTTTTATTTCGTTTTTTCCGGACGGTAGGAATAAAATTAATTGTGTTTTCCATTATACGAGTTCTTTGTTTTAAGAACATGAAAATTTTGATACGCAAAAAAAACCTTAAAATATAATAATGTGAAAGGTATTTCAAGTTCTTTATATTTATGTAATTGCTGGAGTGATGCTTTCCGGGATTTGTTGCCGTGGTCTATGGGAGCTGGAGCTTCCGGACGTTTCGCTCATGTCTACGATGGGCTTCTTCAGCGTGAAATGTGATGATCAAGATGATCATGATGTAAACTGTGATGAATGTGTGTGGACACTCGGGGTTCAAATGTGAAAATTTATGACACTCTGTGTATTAGTTGTGTTGTAGAGCAGCTCCCATTGACCACTGCAACATATCCCGGAAAACATCTCTCCAGCATCATCAGCCGGCCGTGTAAGCCTAAAACTCTCATTCATTCATGTTATTGTCCGGTTGATGGCTAAGTTGGTAGAAAGTTTGCATTCAATGCCTTCGAGAGGACTAGGATTCGTTTATTTAAAGCCCAAAAATTTAAGGATAGGCGAAGTTTACCCAGCACCCAAGAGTAGTCAAAATCTAATCTAAATCTAAGCTGCAAAGATATGTATCATTTGAGATTCATATTTAATGCATTCCCACAAGCAGACATGCATAATTTCGCGCTTACACATGCTGCATGTGGACCTACAATATAAAAACCCCAATCTCAAATGAACATAAGCCCTGCAACTCTTGCCGACCTTCCCTGAAGCAGGGGTGACATTGGCAAAGTGAACCATTTTTTACAGTATGGGTGGTCAGCCGCATACCAACCTATCAGTCAAGGAGTACCTATCAGTCAAGGAGTAGTCAAAATAGAAAATACATTCGTGTTTATTATTTTTTTTATATATATTTGTCATACTTTTTGTTTTTGTTTTAATGAATTACTAATTAACAATTGCCCAATGGCATAGGTACATTGAACCAGAGTGAAATTTATCTTCTAGGGGCCCGACAGGAATTGAACTATCATCATTTTATTACAAACACGCTCAATCTGCCTTGTCGGTATTTTATTTTGGCTTTGAAATAAACATCGAAACCAGAAATCATTTCTAACACCCCGGTTGGATTCGAACCCGAGCTCTCGACAAGGAATGCAAGCACTCTACCAACTGAGCTATCGACCGGACATGCTTGTATGTATCACTGTTACTGTAACTGTATCCTGCCGCCGTTCCACGTATTATGTATGAAATCAGACAATTCTTTATTTTATTTTATTAATTTTTTGACATCAAAACTATGTTGTTTTTTTGTTGCTTCTCATCTTTTCATCAATTTATTAATACAATATTTCATATCACGAGTATGTGACAGATTTCTGCTCGTTTCCTGGTAGGAATTTGCATTTTCATCACACTCGATTTTCTTAGCGCTTTCCGCAGCAGTATTCGGTGGAAAGCGCGCTAAGCATGCGAGGTGCATTTCCCTCCCAGAACATTGCCGGCAAAACTTGCAAGTTACTCGATCCCTATAATATGTATGTGTGTGTGTGTGTGTGTGCTTGTACGTGGTCGTCTGTCAGAAACACAAGCCAAGTGCGCGGGGCTTCCCATAAATATATCAGGAAGTCTTACTTTACTTGGAATATTTGAAATTAAATGAAAACTGGCAACGCAGGATAATCATCGTGTAATATTATAATAATAATAAGACAATATTTATAGTGACGTTTTGTGATAAATCACTGCAAGGGCACTGTTCAACTGTAACATCTTCGAAACAAACATGTCTTCAATCCCGACTTAAATGCACTTGCACTCTCTACCGCTCTTAGCTCATGGGGTAGGGCATTTCACATGGGACTGGCATGTAGTCTAGTGGCTCACGCTACGGGCTAGTAAACTGAAGGATGATCATTGATCATTCTTCGCGGAGCGCCGAAAAGAAATCTTTTAGTCTTCATGGATTGAAACAAACTGAATAATAGTAAGATGATTTATTTGGTGAGCGCTGTTTTTGTGTGAATCACATCTCAAGAGACTTCTGCAAGCTTCGACGTTGCTATAGACAGCGCTAATTCAGCCCAGATTGTGTGCAATGTGATGTGCAAGATAATTTCATTACAAAGGTCATCTGCAAATGGTAGATAAGCTAAGCAAGCACTCGGGGAGCAAATTATAGCTTGCTATCTATTAACATCTACTATAATCTGTATTCGAAGTTGTAAAGATGTATAACATTTAAGATTCGTATTAAAAGCGATCCTATAAGCAGACACGTATAGTTCGCGCTTACACATGCCACATGTGGACTTACAACATAAAAACCCAATCATAAATCAACAGAAGCCCTGCAACTCTTACTCACCTTCGCTGAAACAGAGGTGACATTGTCAAAGTGAACAATTTTTTTACAGTGTGGATGGTCGGCCTTATTACTCATCAATATTAAAGTTTTTTAAACAATATCACTCATCAATAAACACACAAGTGTAGTGAGAATACACTCAACTTTTTAAGCGACCAATTAGAGAATCTTACCAACCACGTTTCCATTTACACAGCACACAGCTCGTAAACTAAATCAGGCTTCGTCACAGTAGGGGGTGTACTGTGCAGCCTGCAGGTGGGAAATGGGACCCGCCGACGCGCCGCCCCGCTTCAGGTGGGCGGGGGGGGGCGCAGCATTGCTTTGACGCTACACAAAGGGAAACCTATTGGCTTGTAAATTGTGTTTTAAATGGCAAATCGTTCCCCATGAATATGGTTTCACGTCAAATTAGTTCACAGACAATACGTCCACAGACAATACGCCCACAGACAATACGTCCACAGACAATACGTCCACAGACAATACATCCACAGACAATACGTCCACAGACAATACGTCCACAGACAGCTCGACCATGGACAAATGAGCCACACGACTTTTCAGACAACAATATTCAGCCAAACATAGGTTGGTATGAGGCTGACCACCCACACTGTAAAAAATGGTTCACTTTGCCAACGTCACCCCTGTGTCTGGGAAGGTCGCCATAAGTTGTACAGCTTATGTTCATTTGCGGTTTGGATTTTATTTGTAAGTACACATTCAGTATTTGTAAGCGCGAACTACACGTGTTTGTTTGTGGGCATGCATTTGAGAGCCTTAAATGTTAATATATCTCTGCAACTTAGATTATAGATAACACATCCATAGACACATTGGCCATTTTAGATAGGGATAGGGGTAGATCGATCGCACGATAGTTTGTTAACACGACATTTCGATCACGGACAATTCGGCCATAGATAACTCATCCACAGATAATTTAGTCTTAAGATATTTTGTCCACACGTCTTTTTGGTCACATACAATGTATCGCCAAGTCAAACTGAATAAGTGCTGATTCAGTGATTTAAGTAATCCTGAATAAAACATTTTTTTAGTGAAAATTCTCCTACTTATAGTAAGTGGACTAATTATAATGAACTGCTCATAAAAACGTTCTAGAGTTCAGGTTTTTTACACTTTTTTGTGTTTTTTCTCGTAGAACAAAGAAAAAAGGATACATTTATCTGAAAACTAATGTTACCGTATGACCCCTTATTCAGTTTTGTGTTTAAGACATCGATATGTAAGTACCAAAACAAAGTAGAATTAATTAAAACTACAGTAATTATAAAAGTTTTTTGGAGAGCATGTTTTCTGTGATGGGCATGTGTGTGGATCACATATTTAAGGTGCTGAGCGAAAAGTCATCTGTGAACAGACTTTTGTGTGACCAAACTACCCGTGACCAATGTATCTGTGGACGAGTTATGTATCTGGGAATAGGGTTATCTGTGATTGAAATGTAAAATCTAAAATCTAAATCTTAGCTGCAAAGATTTATATTATTTAAGATTCATATGAAACGCATTTCCACAAGCAGACATGTATTAGTTCGCGCTAACACATGCCGCATGTGGACCTACAATATAAAAGCCCAATCTTAAATGAACATAAGCCCTGCAACTCTTACCGACCTTCTTTGAAACAGGGACGGTATTGGCAAAGTGAACCATTTTTACAGTATGGGTGGTCAGCCTCATACCAACCTATAAGTCAAGGAATACAAACAATGTCATTGGCAAAAATTCGTGTGGTGGAACTGTGACCGATTTTTCAATGGGCGAGCTGTCTGTAGACGATTTATCTTTGACAGAGTTGTGGGGATACGCATGAGCATCCCTCTCCGTCTCTCTGTAGTTCCCCAGGCTATAATCAGGACAGGAGTAGGGTATGGACGGATGGAATTACTGCCTAAGGGCGTCACGACACTTCCCTGAAAGCGTGACACACTCAGAAAGCCATGCTGGGTTTGAAAGTTGAATGTGTCTTAAATGCGGATGTGATTTAACGAGCTCAGATTTTCGTTAAGAAACTGAAATGGATAAAAGAGAATGCAAGCTGAAAAAAGACGTGAGAGTAAAGGTATCAAAGAAACTGATGAGATGGTTAACTTTTACTTGGTATGAGGCTATCCAAACATTCTGTATAAATTGGATTCGCTGTACCTATGTCATCCCTGTTTCAGAGTTTTCAAAATTTGCAGGGTGTAGTTTCATTTAAGATAAGGGTTCCATGTGTAAATGCGAACTTGCACGTTTCTTTTTCTGGTCGTGTAATATGAATCTTAAATGTTAATTTTATTTAAAAAAACACACAGTTTTCGTTCACTATTTTTTATTATTTTAATTTATGCTCGCATATTTTCGCCTTAAAAGGCATCATCAGGAGCAGTGACTCTTGCAACTTAAATGTTAATATTTATGAAAATAAACAGGGATTAGAAAAAAGAAAAACCTATTTTTCTTTGAAAAAATAATGATGAATTTTCCCAATTCGCCGTCAAAAAAATAATGCACAAATCACCTAAATATAGGTATTTCAGTTTCGGATTTCGTTTCATTTAAAACATCAATATGCCACAGAGCCATCAGTTTGACTTTCATACAATAAAAAAAACATATTTATTATTTCACCGCATTCAGGGCCTGTACACAATGCGACACACACAAATCGCCAAACAGCCACCGTAATATTCAATTTGCGGTTAAGTGCATATTGTGAACAGTACATTGACCAAGTCTGAAACTACATGTTCAAACTAAACCCTAGCGTTTTGTAAACAAAATATAGAAACTAAAATGGTTGTATGGTAAAAAAGACTGTGTTCTGTGGTCAGGTATATCAAAAAATCTGTTTTATGCAAAGAATATCAGTGAAACTCATCGATGATCCTACTCTCACAGCCAACCTACATTTCCTGGAGCAAAGAACGGTACAATAACGGCGTCTGTTCTAATGAAATATCTTCACTTATACCTCCTCCTCTCGTCTCAACAAAGGCAACTCGTAGAATGACTCCTTTTGCAGTCTATATCAAATCTATGACAACTTGGTGTTTACACGACTTATTTATTTTAAGCCTGCCCGTTTAGTTAAAGGTGAGCATTTCATACAAGCACATGCGCCTAATAGGTAGGCAATATATGATTTTTAAAAACCATGAAAGCTTGATATTCAAAGTATCAGTTCAATTGGAGCCATCGTTTGCATTTCCGTAAATTTCAAATGAGTTATTTTAAATATTTATTATTCTGAAATTTATTTGCCTGTACTCTATGCACGCGCCTATTAACAGTAGCTGTGTCCACACCCATTTTAATCGTGGTGTTGTTTTAAACAAAATTCCAATAGCCACTTCCTTTCAGTGCCACAATTTAAAGACAACACAACACAAAATCCAATACTAAGTAGTCAATAACCCTGTAACAAAATAACTTTATATCAAATACCACCTCACCGATTTCCAAGACTCGGCCGCACTCCAACAAATAACATATGTACACTCTTAGATTTAGCTCAGTGTTCCTAAAAAGTAAATTTTTCAACACATCAATCGTGAGCTCACCAACACCCAAACCTCTGCGGCACTCTAACAAGTGATATTGACCTCTAGATTCAGCTCAGGGTTCCTAAAAAGTACTCTCTTTGGTAAACGCTGTGGTTGCGTTTAAACGCTATGCTTTATACTTGAGGCGTAGAGCAGCCATGGACTTTTCGGATGAACCGACACTAGTATGGTACTTGTGATTTGGCCAATGCACGATATTAAATTTAAATGGCGGCCATGCTCTATGCTACTCCAAAACATGCAACAATGAAATCACTTCAAATTATCGATACTTTATGGTGTAGTTATTTTTAATTTTCCTTCGAACATTGCTTCTGTTTGGAATTGAAAACTAATGATGAAAATAAAATTCGCAATAGACTGAAATCAGCGGAATGAGAAAAAGAGAAGAGTAATTTCATGGAAACAGCCGACGGTTAACACTTAGGCCCGATATTTTCAACGTTAGCATAGCGACTTTGTGGTGAATGAAAATGAAGCTAATCTAATATTCTAATCTAATATAAGTTGCAAAGATATGTTACATTGGGGATTCTCATTATATGCATTCTCACAAGCAGACACGTACAAGTTCGCGCTTAAACATGCCGTATGTGAACCTACAATATAGCCTTATCTTTAACCGCCAGCATTACAGATCAACAGCCATTTTTATGTATTATATATTATACTAACGTGTATGTAAATATATATTTTAAAAGATGTTTTCAAAATACTTTGAATCTCCAACATTTCATGCGTTCACAGTTTTATGAAATTTCTGTGAAAGATGAAATTGCATATTTTCATTTTCCAATACCCACTGTCACAATCTTCCCTCGCGTGAGGGTGGCTCACCCGTAGCGGGCTACCTGTGCTTCGCCCGAGTTGCCGTTCTCGGGTAATGTCGACGTCAGTTTTGATGTCTCGGAAACGACAAGGGCCCCTGCAGAGATTCAATATTGCCACTTTGTCGGGTAAAGATTACACAACGTGGCACGAATTTTCAGGGAAAAGAAAACACTTCCGTTTTTTTAATAACGTATTTTTTTTTAAATTATAAGCAATGTCATTTGCATAGGTAAACAGAGCTTCCGTTTTGTTTCTGAAGAAATATTTTCGTTTTTGTTTTTATGACACAAAAGAAGGTGGGAGTGTATTTTCATAATGTTTTCTTAGCCATGTATTTTTAGATTGTAAAAAATACCAACATTTTCATTGATATGTGGACGGTAAGACCTGCAATCTCTTGCCGACCTTTCCTGAAACAGCGTTGACATTGGTAAAGTGAACTTTTTTTAGTCTGTGTGGTCAGCCTAATACCAACCTATAAGTCAAGGAAGAGGTGACAACCAAATTAACGTTTTGAAATCGCATGTGACGAATAAAAACTATTTATTTACGCACGTAAGGAGATCGACCGTGGGCCAACAACTTTAAGTAAAGTGATAGTTTCCCGACAGGGTAGGTTATTTCTAAAAAAAAAGCTATACACTTATGTAATTAAATTTTTTGGATATTAGACGAACCGTTATGGGAGAACTTACATCGTTCTCGACGTTTCTTTAGCCATTACATAGCCATCGACCGAACTTTTCACGAGCTTGATCGTCGCTACAAATCTCCAATTCTCAAACAAGACCCAATAGCTGTAAGGCTGGATGGACCTTTTGTGACCGGTCTTTGATAAAGGCAATGAATTTTCCAACCCAGCGACGAGATTTTTGAAATTATAAATGGATTTTTTTGTGCTCCGCCGGGATTCGAGCCCACTGCCTTCTATTTACGGTCTGTAGCCTTACCACTTTACTACGGACCGATTAATAGTAGACTTTAATAACGTCTTGTTTTATGAAACTTCATTATATCACTCATTTTCATACAACGTCCCAAGTGCCAAAAAGGGCGTTGTTTGCCAGAAATTCAAGTTTTAATACGTGGCTATGTGTCATCGTAAAGTTTTTACGCCTTTCATAAATTACATCTGCTTTACGTGCAAACTTGTCGATTAGCGAGCCGTAGCCCAAGTATACAACACTACATATAAACTCAAAACATAGCGTTTATCAAAAACTTAAACATAAACTACAATCATACATCTGAAGAACGTATCAGTTTCTATATATTTTTGGTAAAAAACTATGTTTGAGTTGAAACGAAAATTTTGTTATGAAGTATTTGTCGGTTAGCGAGCAGTGTACGTAAGTATACAACACTATGTTTAAACTGAAAACATAGCGTTCATCAAAAACTTACATGGAAACTAAAATCACACATCTATAGAGCGTATCATTTTCTATATTTTTTATAAAAAAACTGTGGTTTAGTTCAAAAAGAAATTTTGTATGTGCCAGCCGATTAGCGAGCAGTGTCCTAAAGTATAAAAGGTTACGTTCAAACTCAAAACATAGCATTTCCCAAATAAATTCATTTAAACTGAATCCGTACATCTAGTAAGCGTTTCATTTTGCATGTATTTTGAGTAAAACGCTATGGTGGAGTTAAAAGTTTTGTATTTTTAGATTCGCGAGCAGGTCAGTTGTGACCACGAAAGTCTAATGGAGGCCCGACACGACATTGTTAACTGTATTATGAAACAACCAACTAAAAGGCAGGCTTTTCATTAGTGCTAAATATTAATTTAATGTCGCTGAAACGCTAGGGGTGCTCAGAACCTCTGCAGAGCCTTTCCACTTATTTCTATCCTGACATATGTACTTCTCTCAGTTCATTCTTATGTTTTCATATTGCCATATTTTCCCTTCTTTCGCATTCATTTTTTATACCTCAAGCTATTGCAATTTCATTTACTTTATCACTTCATTCCTTTCTCGGTCTTTTCCTTCCCCTCTCGCCTGTTAAATTTCTTCTGTAGATGCTCATTGTCAAAATTTCATTTGTTATAATCTAAAGTTGCAAAGACACATTGGCATTTAAGGCTTACACTCAATGCACACTAATAAGAAGACACGTGTAAGTTCGCGCTTAGGTATGCTGCATGTGCACTTCCAAAAAAAACTTGACATAAGCATAAACCTTGCCGCTCTACCCTGAAATCGGAGTGGCATAGGCAAAAGTCAAGTTTTCACAGGATGGAGGTCAGCCAAAAAACAACCCATTAGTCAAGGAACAATTATATGCCACCCATACTGTTAAAATTGGTTCATTTTTGCCCATGTCGCTTCATGTTAAAGGAAAAGGAACAGTTCATTTGAGTTTTGGGTCTTACTTTTTAAGCACACATTTAGAAAGATTTAGCGTATTTGCTTGTGAGCATACATTAAATATGAACCTTGAATAAATATTCAGTAGGCATATTACGTCAATCGTTATTTCTACTCTTTCATTAGATGCCTTGTTCACGTTGTATTATGAAGACGATAAAGTAATATAAAAACTTAATTTACTTCTTGTTTGGGAAACTCAATGACCAATTTTCATACCGCATTCCCCTACAAACTACCCCATCACATAATCCTGTATACTATCATTCCTTCATTTACATATTTCATTGCATTCTTTTCGGGGGTTCATAAGAATACTAATGAGGATTCCGAACCCTTCAATTTTCGGGTGAATCTATGATAAAAAATACTTCAGATTCCTCGTCAAGAAAAAACAGGTTTTTTACTTTATTAAAAAACCAAAAAAATGTTCCCTACATACAAAGATACATATCACATTCCAGAAAAAATGAAAATATTTATTTCATGTAGTATCTGCAAAGACATGTTAACCTGCCAACGTTAAGGAAGGACGGCAAGAGCTGCAGGGTGTATGTTCATTTGAGATAAGGTTTAGTATTTGGTAATTACACATTCGGCGTATGTAAGCGTGAACTTGCAAACGAAAAATTTGGTTTTCTTTGGTTACTACGACACAGGCAGGCGTAGACAATTAACCATTTTTTTTATCATAAAAAATGGCTTTATGTTATTCGATTAAGTTGACCGGTCCGAAATCTTGCGGTTAGCGCTTCGGACTTGTCGATGAAAGCTCGTGAGTTTGAATCCCTACAGAGCACAAAAAATGCACAATATATATTTGAAAAATATGCTCTTCAGTGGGTTGATTGAAAAATTCATATGCCTGTATGTACCGAACACCCGTCGCCAAAGGTCGATCCAACAGTATAGCAACATACAGGGAAGAATTGAGGGAAGACGAGCTCCAGGTCAAAGGAGAACACCTTGGTTGAAGAATCTGAGACATTTATTTGGTAAAAGCAAAAGATCCCTCTTTATGCCGCAGTATGGAAGGTACAAATCGCGAAGTTGTTCGCCAATCTTCATTGAAGAGACACGGGAAGAATTATTTTTATCTTTCATAAAGAAAACTGTGTTTATTCTCAGTGTGCAATATTTTTGATTACAGCGTTTTACCTGACAATCTGTAAGTCGCTTACTTGCATTCAAATTCCATTTCCTCCGGGTGATTATTCACAGCCAGCCAGTTGCAATCATTACGGTACCAGCAAATACGTAAAGCAATAGTGAACTTAAATTGTAATCTAGATTGCTTACTCTACTTTAACTGCGGCTGCGATCGTGTAGTGTGCAGTGTGCGACTAGAATGTGCTACAGACTGGTAAGTTGCTTAGTAGCTTAGTCGTAAGCAGTAAACAGTAAGCAGTAAGCAGTTAGCAGTAAGCAGTTAGCAGTACGCAGTAAGCAGTGAGCAGTAAGCAGTAAGCAGTAAGCAGTAAGCAGTAAGCAGTAAGCATTAAACAGTAAACAGTAAGCAGTAAGCAGTAAGTAGTAAGCAGTAAGCAGTATGCAGTAAGCACTAAGCAGTTGGCAGTAAGTATTAAGTAGTAAGTAGTTCCTTGACTTATAGGTTGGTATGCGGCTGATCACCCAGTTCACTTTGCCAATGTCATCCATCCCTCAGGGAAGGCCGGCAAAGGAGCAGGGCGTATGTTCATTTAAGATTTGGGTTTTTATTTTGCAGGTTCACATGCGGCATGTGCAAGCGCAAACTTACACGTGTCTGTATGTGAGAATGCATGTAATATGAGTCCCCAATGTTACAGATCTTTGTAACTTAAATTTTAGATAACCCACTTTATACTTCATCCTATTGGCAAAATCTTACCTGCCTCAAAAATAGGATAACTCCTAATATTGTAAGTAGGTAAAAGATACATACAATATTGGAATCATAGAGTTTGTATTTTAGGAATCACATAATTTTAGAGAATTCTTGAGGTGAGATTCATACAAAAACAGCACTGACCAAATAAATCATCCTGATATTATTATATGTAATTATAATGCAACAGCAGTGATTTCGATTAAATTTTGTGTGACTATGTAACTTTTAACACTTACTATTTATACTTACTATTTGTACTTACAACTAACCACTTAAAAGATATCCTCGTCTGTAGCTGCCATAACTCTGATACCATATTATATGCACTAAGTGCGTCACGTGGACGTATAGTTGTCTACTCAACCTTCTTTCATCCAACAATCAAACAAAGAATAATACGCCGTGTATGCCGTGAAAGTAGCTTACGGACTATTTCGATAGATGGCAACCTACGCGTTTTGAATCAAAGAATCATTGAAGAATTTATGGAAATTTTGTATATGTAGGTAATTATGTGAATTTTGTTATGGGATTTCTGTATTTTCCAAAAAAAATGAAAGACATAACATTTAATATTTATCGAAAATATACTATTAAAAATTTCCCATATGTGGTCATTAAATATTTTTATTTTTTCTAAATTTCATAACAAGCCTATGTAGGTACTTACAATATCATTTATCCATTTATCAAAATATGAAAATTTGTGTATTTTTCTTTGAGGAAAATTCATTTTTTTTTCGTATTAACAAAATTGATAAAACCATTTCTTTAGTTTTTGTGTTTTAGACAATCATTGACTAGTAGATTGATATGATGCTGACCTCCCATGCTGTACAAACTTGGTTCCCTTTTGCCAACGCCACTCTTGTTTCAGGGAAAAGCGGCAGGAGTTGCCAGGGTAAGTTGCTTATGTGAGATTTGGTATTTATTGGATGTACTTAAGATAAGATGTAGAATAGATGGATGTCGTGGAAGAGGAAGACCGAGAAAGGTATGGATGGACCAAATTTTCGAAATAGCGAGTGAATGGGATATCCAGAGTCATAATAAAAGGAGAGCTTGTATGAAAAAGGTTATGACTCTGGATGAAATGAAAGAAGTATGCAAGAACAGGAAGAAGTGGCGGCTAATCTGCAATGCTGATTTGTAATGTGGTTTATTAGTTTGCTACATTTTTTGCATAAGAAATTTTTGCTTTTTTTGTATAGATTTATTTTTAAGGTTTTGTTGTTTTTTTTGTAAACTTAAATGTTATTTATTACTCGTATTCCTTGACTTATAGGTTGATATGAGGCTGACCACCCATACTGTAAAAAATGGTTCACTTTGCCAATGTCACCCCTGTTTCAGGGAATGTCGGCAAGAGTTGCAGGGCTTATGTTCATTTGAGTTTGGATTTTATTTGTAAGTACACAATCAGCATTTGTAAGCGCGAACTACACGTGTTTGTTTGTGAGCATACATCTGAGAGCTTTGAATGAATATATCCTTGCAACTTAGATTATAGATTATTATAGATTACTTGTATCTTGTATGTACGAACTTACATGTGCCTGATATGTCGATATATTTTTGCAACTTAGAGTATAGATTATAAGCAATTATTTAAAGTGTATAAACTATCAAAATAATAAACTTTTTTACTCTGACCCTATATATTTTGTTTAACTTTCTCATCACAGAACAATGCATGCCAGCAAAAGTTTGATGAATTTATTATAAGAAAAACCAAAAGTGTCTCATAACAAAAACAAGAAAAAACTAACAAATAGTTTATCTATCTTTAAGGCAATTTGTCATGGATGATATCCAGGAACTTTATCGATTTGTCTCATTCTGTAGGTTTTTTGGAGAATTTCTCAGAATAAAGACTTTTTTTGCGAACATTGACAGCTATCAAAACAATCCTCCTGAAAAAGTAATGGCGCCAACTTACGAAAACGACTGAAAAACTTCATCTGATGTTTTATGCAAACCGCTTTGCACGGAAATATGTACATACATTTGGCGAACCCTAGCTCCATGCCCTGAAACGTTTATTTTTCAAAAGTAAAATATTATCTCAACCCTCTGAAATAACCCTTAAAACCTTTGACTGTTTTTCCTGATAAATGATTTTGAAGCGTATTTACTTTGCCCCTTTTGGGAGATGCCCCAATTTAAATTAATCAAAATAAAAAAAGGTTTGAAGTTTCATTTGTTAATTTGTTTTAAAATAATTTAATTTGAGTGTTTTTTTAAATGTTTCTATCCAATTTTTTCGTGAAAACATTTGTCTTTCTACGATTTTCAGCGGATAGTTATTTTTCTAAATTAAAAGCTTAAAATAAAAATATTTTACTTACCTACATATTTATAATATCTTCCCTTCTGCAAGTGCTTAGTTTGGTTTGATACAATTTAGTCCAATCTGACTAAACTTACATTTATAATAGGTTGATATGAAGCTGACCTTCCATACTGTAAAAAACGGTTCGCTTTACCATGGTCACCCCAGTTTCAGGAAAAGTCGGCAAAAGTTGCAGAGTGTATGTTAATTTGAGGTTAGGTTATAAATTTGTATACATGCAATTGTAAGCGTGAACTTTTACGTGTCTGTTTGTGGTCATGCTCTTAAAATTAATTGTAAAGGCTAATATATACTTTCAAATTAGATTATAGATTATAGACTTGACCAAACACTTTTTACGCAATTTTATAAAAAAAAATCTCGACTTTAAAATGTACCAACTTTGAATGCAAATAAATATATATCGATCCATAAACGAACCTTCCATGTTCTCATTTTAGGTTTGTCTTTATCCAATACATACATTTTTTCCTTCGATATTGCTGTGATAGCGGCAACCAAAACAATTTATAATAAAGCCTCCCGTCTTATGCGCATAACAAGTATGTGGTATTACCATAAAGGTAATATGCAGTACTGAAAATATAAAACCTTACGTTGAAACTCAAACATATCGTGTATCAAAAATGTAAAGAAAACTAAAACAGCATCTCAGGCGAGCGTTTTATTTTCCATACATTTTAAGGTAAGACACTTAAAAATAAGTTCAAATTAAATATCTTGTACTCAAAATATAAATCTTAATGTTCGCACTCAACCATCTCGTTTAACAAAAATATAAAGAAAACTTAAAAAGCGTCTCAAGTGAGCGTTTTATTTCCCGTAACTATTTTGTAAATCAGTAAAAATAAGTTTAAATTAAATATGTAAGACTCAAAATATATAACATAAAACCAAAAATTATGAAAATTAAAACAGCGTTACTGTTGGTAGTTTTATTTTCTACACACATTTCGGTAAAACACTAAAGAAAAGTATCTAGTACCTACTCAAAAATATAAATCTTTACGTTCAAACTCTAACATATCGTCTATCAAAAATGTAAGAAGACTAAAACAGCATTTCTAGTGACCGTTTTATTCCCCATACATTTCTTTGGTAAATCGCTATTTTTAAATGCACATTTGTGAACTAGATGTATAGGTACTCACCCATCAGTTTCCTGACTTCACTTTGGCTGATGAAAAGGTTCAGGTATCCGGTAGTGAAAGGGAACAGAATTAAAGACCATGCCAGCACTCCCAGGCGAACCATTTTGATCGAAAATGTCACATTTATTTGTGTTCACAGTTCTGATGGTTTTAATTCACAAATTAATTTCAGTGAACCTTAAAAAATTATAAAAGGAAATAAAATAAATATAGCCACCTTAGTGCAACTGTTGATTATAAAATCCCTTCTGTTCAGAAGTCTTCAGAGAATTCCTTGACTTATAGGTTATTCTGAGGCTAACCACCTATACTGTTAAAAAATAGTTCGCTTTGCCAATTTCACCCCTGTTTGAAGGAAGGTTGGCAAAAGTTGCCGGGATGATGTTCATTTGAGCCTATGTTTGGATAGTATACAAGCAACATTTGTAAGCGCTTTACACGTGTATGTTTGTGGGCATGCACTCAAAATGAATTTTAAAAGTTAATATTTCTTTGCAACTTAGATTATAGATGCTTTGAGTCTACAGTGCCTTCACAGTAGATATAGAAAGGCACTTTAAAAAAATACATTTTATTATTTTGACTACATGATTTGAAAAAGATATTCCTTCCTATCTATCTTATGATTTAACCCATCAAAATATTCTTGAGATTTCAATAAAGTTTTCTTTTAACATTAAAAAAATAAATGTAAGCCATAAGTGCATTTTTACTTTAACCTATAAAAAATATAAGAAATATATTTTATTGAGCAAATCTTTTATGTAAGATTTCTACAACAACAACAAAAAATTAACTGTACTAAAAAAACACTACGGAAATTTAAAAATGCTTCTGAAAAAGTAAGTAAATAGAAATTCAGTCTCCCATTTAATGTCTCAAACATAAATTGCCAATAGGAACAATAAAAAATACTTGATAAAACGAAAACTTTGAAATTTCGATTTCGCGATCGTAATTTTCTCGGGAAATTTTCGTTAGGGGTGGCCGGGCGTGTGTGTCGCGCGGCCGCCGCGAGCTGACTGAATTCCTCCCCCAATATCAGCTCCCTATAAACCACCTACCCTGTAAAACACCCTGCGCGCGCAGACCACTACATCAAAGACTCGTTTATTTGATTTAGATGCGTTTTACAGACAAATTGCTCTCTCCATCCGCACAGATAATATCTGTCACCCCATGCAATGCTTATAAACTTCTCCAAACAAGGCAACTTGACGCTGGCGCCCCTTTTCTATGCGGGAATTTTCAACACAGAAGAAAAAGAAGTATGAATAATAGAAACACTACTTTTTACTTACTTTCTTCGGCTCATAAGCCTTGAAGTCACAGGGCCTCCTGCACCACAATCCTTCAGGACTCTCTGTATTGTGCTGCTTCCCTCCACGTTAATGGTAATATTAAGATGAATTATTTATTCATTTTAATTTATAGGATGATTTATTTGGTGAGCGCTGTTTTGTGTGAATCACACCTCAAGAGGCTTATGCGAGCTTAGTCGTTGCTGTAGAAAGCGCCAATTCTCAATCAAGACCCGGTTGCTATAAAGCTGGATCGCATTTTGGTGACCGGCCTTTGGTATGGGCTAATGAATTTTCCAACCCAGCGAAGAGCATATTTGAAAATATAAATGTTATTTTTTTGCTCCGCAGGGATTGGAGCCCACGACCTTCTGTTTACGAGTCTAAAGCGTTACCACTAGACTACGGACCGGTCAATCAAGTATGTGAATTGGCATAGACAATATTGAGTCGTAACTCGGCCGAGATACTAGGGAAAATGTAAACAAATATTTTCTTAATAATTCCTAGGTTTTGGGTGTTGTACAATATTAGTTTTGTTATTTCTTGACTTATTGGTTGATGTGAGACGGACCACTCAAACTGTAAAATATGGTTAACTTTTCCAATGTCAGCCCTTTTCCGGGAGAGACGGCACAATTTGCAGGGTGTATCTTCATTTGAGGTTTTGATTTTAAATTTTAAGTGCAGCATTTGTGAGCGCATACTTAAACATTTTGTCTGTAGGCGGGCATTTAATATGAATTTTAAAAGTTAATGTATATTTTTGCAACTTTGATTATGGGCTATAGGTTTCTTAGTACGGCAGTCCCTCACACAAAACTGATGTTTGCTCGCCGAGAAAGATAAGTTCTAAATTCAAAACTGTTCTGACCTCATTACAAACAATAACAATTTCAACTCTTTTAGAGACCGATTGTTTCAAAGTTATCTTAGCGACTTTATACCTACTGAATAAAAAAGACAGACAGATGAAATCTTGGAAGGAAGATTTTTTCAGCTTAAAATCACATAAGCTTACGTTAAAACGAGACATCTCTAACACATATGGGTTTAGGGAAGAAAAAATACAATGTGTTATTTAAAAAATCTATATTTAAAAATATGGATTTACAATTTGTTTCCTATCTAAATTTAGATGATGGAATGATTCAATTTTTCACATGTAACTTTACAGTCAAACTTGCTTTTTTATAATTTTTTTTGAAATGATAAATAAATAATTTAAAACAATATAAATAAAACTAAAAATAAATAGTTCGTGTTAGTCGTTTTTTTGCTTCACAGGCGTCGCCTAAAAAGGGAAAACAAAATTCAAAAACCAAACGTTTCGTTTTCCGTTTTGCGGCCAATGCCCTGCCATGGAAAGTTAAGGGATGATAATTGTAGTTAATGATGATGATGATGATGATTAGGAGGGGTTGAGGAAGGAAGGGGGATAACTGGATGGGGGGAGTGCGGAGAGATGTGTGATCTCATCCGCCTTGCGGTAAACACCTGAAGATCTTTGGATCCATTTTTACCTTCGTTGAAGAACTTAAATTACTATTATACACTCTTTACACAGTCTCTTACACAGATAACACGTCCCACAGATGGCATCGTCAATTTGCGACCTTGACAAACTCGGACGTGTCATATGGCGCCGTGACGAAGGTGGTGGTGGCGGTCTTGCGGTCCACAGCACGCACGCGCACAAACAAGAAAGCGGCAACCAGAGAAGCAACCACCAGAACCAGCAGAAGCATCACCAAACCTGCCACAAAGCTGGGAACAGACATGCAGATCGTCTCTGGATCGTTTTGACTCGCCGACTGAACAATCACAGTCTCATTCGTCGCAGCATTGTTCAATGCAAAGTTCACATCTCCTGGTGACACCACCTGGATTATTCTACTCGTGTTGACATCAGTCATTTCTTGCGCTTCTCGCTTGTATATCCTAGAGACAACGAATTCCATCACTTCGGGACTTCTTCTTCTGCGGGCGCCTTGCAATTGTTCTGGGAGATCTTCTACAGAGCGTGGTCGTCCACCCAATGTCACCAAGTTTCCTTCTGAATCATCTGAGAGACCGCTCTTCCTCTTCACTGTATTGTAAACTCCGCGTCTGCCTGGTAGAGGTGGAGGGGGGAGGTTTACGTCATCATCGTTTTGCGAGTGTGGAGATGGGGATGATGGATTGGGTGCGTTAGATGTTGAAGAAGACACTTGCGCTTGGGGAGGTGGAACTGAATCTTCCCTGTTTTCAGAGAATGCACCGATAGCATCAGCAGGGTGACGAGGATCAGGGAACGCTGGAGGTACACCGTATTCTGAGTGAGGAAGTGCTGGTGGTGCTCCGTATTCGGGACCAGGTCCTCCATGAGGAGGTCCGTATTCTCCTCCGATGCTATTTCCTCCAAGAGCTGGCACTCCATATTCAGAAGTAAGTCCGTGTCCATGACCTGCACACTTGGGCTCGGGGCAGTTGTATCTGCACACTTGGATCACACATTGGAAGTGAACATTCATTGAATCCGGGAATTTGAATGCTTGGAAGTATGCAAATGACACAACTGACGCTGACGGACCAAAGTTCTTTATCTTCTGGAATCTACTCATAATCTTAGGTCTGACGACACAACCGTACTGATCTACCAACTGAATGGGAGCGCGTTTGCCGTCGTGAGCTACACAGTTCCTCACCAACATATCGAATTTGTTTTCGTCATCCTTGATAGCTAACACCATAGTCATGGTCTGCCCAATCTTCACTATGCCGGACACCTCTGATGCCCAAGGTCCCTTGCCAACTTGAATCTGCATCCAGCATTGCAAGTTGTCTCCAAGAAAGTTGGCCGTGACGGCGTGGAGCATGTCAACTTGGAAAGGCCGAAATGTCACAGCTTTTTCGTAGAAGTCGTACCACGTGCACCGAAGTTTCCTGGCCTGATCCCAGACTTCTTGCACATACGGGTCGTACTGGATAATGATTGTGTTTTCCACGTAGCTTCCGCTTGGAGTTGGGCTTCCGTAAGCGGCTGCGTTGTGGTTGGCTGAGCTTGACATTCCGCAGCTGTTCAAGAAGATCTCGAAGGTGGCGCTGAGGTGTCCGGTTCCTGGCTTGAGGTGCACGCAATGAGGATCGCTGTAGAACCCCTTGGAGAAGATCATTCCATAAAAGGGTCGGTCGAACTCGATGTTTACTCGCATGTGCGTCTTCTCGCACTGCACCTGGAGGTGCTTGATCTGCGGGCTGTCGGGTGAGGCGAGAGGCCAAGGGTCGTCAGGCCTGAGGGCGGGAGGACCATAGCCCCCTCCCCCGCCGGCGCGGTGCTCCAAGGGCAGGTTAGCCGATTCCAAACCTGCCTCACTCCGCGCCTCCTGAAACGCAACAAAATAAAACATCAGTAATAATCCAATTTTCATGTTTCTCAAACACATTTTATTTTTTAATTTTATAATTTTTTGATTAATTAAAAACACTGTTTATTTTCACGGATACATTTATTCAATAAGATTAAAATCTTTAAACAAATTACTAACGTTTTCGACCTAGAAGGTCATCATCAGGTATGATATGATTGCATTTTATTTTTTTACATTTTACATTTTATTTTTTTATTTGACTAAGGGCCTGATGCACCAACCTCCAATCAATATTCGATTGGCACATTAAATTTGATTGCTTAATTCTGTTAAGGACCTCGGTTAAATATTTCTTGGAGTTGGGTAATAATATGATGGAATTTCAACAGGAAAGATTATGTACATCAGCTGATTTACGTAAATGCAACCATTTTTTTTATTTGATGGGAGAAATCACACTTAATTTTGATCTTGGTCTGATCGGAATTTGGTGCAACAGGTCCTTAGATAACCTTGTTAGATGCATTAGTTTTCTTTTCTTGGGCACTTTTTTATCTTTCATAAATTATCACATGGGATATAAAGTCTTATTTGTGATATAAAATAATCGTCGAATAATTTTAAAAATATAAACATACAATTCCAGTTAAACTGAAACGCCATTAGTCATTAGATTTTTGGACTAAATCTCAGGCTTAAAACCTTTTTTCTGTATGGAAAATGGATTACAATTACAAATCTTTTTTTATGAATAAGGGGAAATAAGGCACCAATTTAAGTAAAACATGTCAAGGTTAGTCAAAATTGATAATCCATAAACTTTTTCATTCTTAAATAAAATGTTCAATCGATGATTAATGAACCATAAAGGTTGTTAATTAACAATCAACTATGATTATAAATTTTACAACTGAAAGTAGAGACCGTAAATTCCAAGAAGTCTTCAAAGTAATAATTACAATTTTACAGCGTAGAGTTAACATTGAAATGCCATTAGACAATTCTGGTCGAATCAAAACGATCGATAAATTGAAGGGAATGCGAAGAATGTAGCTCTATCATATATAATGCTAGTAATTTAGCTTGGAACAGTTTTCTCTGTCCATCCGTTCTGTGCGCTAGGAAGTACTACCTATAATTGCGCCTCTATAATTTATATTCGAATATTTGGAATATATTCACTTACGACCTAATAAAGTGAAAATTCATACTAGGGATTTTTATTTATTCTACGCAGAGCAATTTTGTTCTCTTTTGAAAAAAATCAAACCCCTGGAGTGGAAGTCATTTTGAAACCATTATTGTAAAAAATATATCAATAAAGTGGTAAAAAAAAAGTGTTTTATTTTATATAACATTTTTAGTGAAAATATTGAACCATACTATATTTAAATAAACTACACATTTTTTTTACTAATCAACATTGAACGTGAACATCACTACAATATAAATACATAATAATAATTGCTGCTTGTAGTAATTTGTGATAAATAAGAATCAATTCATCCTCAATTGTTGTGCAGAAAGGGTGCCTCCTGAAAACGTTGGCTAGGACGAAAATATTGTAAATTTTCCAATAATGGGTCGCTTTACATCCGAAACTGTAATTTATAAACCACGAATTCTTACGTAAATTTTAAAGTATTTTTTTAATCATAATATAATTAATATTAAGCTGAAATGTTCCAATTCGAACATTTGATAATGTGTTACAATCAACATCGACCTATAATATTCAATCGTGAACATTTAACAATAATATCCCACAATAAACTATAATGTTTCACCGTGAACAGTTCAACCACAGACTTGTACACACAAGTATGTACATTCAAGCAGTCACGCTTCTCGTGACCCACTTTCAAAGCATCCGGATGTCTTTTCACTTTCATCCGTCTTTATATCCTGGTGAACGAATATCCACACACGCCCATACACGGTCCAAACAGCGGAATGTTACGTATTGTGTGAACGTTCAAGCAACGCATGACACATTGGACTTTCTTTTGCATTTCATAAGCGCTTGTAACAATGCTCAAATTGTTATTCAACTAATTAGAATGCTCTGCACACGTTCTAGAAGTCAATATAACATATCGCCATTGAATGACGAAGTATGTAAGGACAGAAAGAAATGGCGGTTGATCTGTAATGTTGACGGCTAGGGATTATTTAATTTAACTTTGTTTTCTGTTTTAGTTTTGATGTCCATACGTGCTGTTTTTCATTGATTTTAAAAATGAAATTTGTCGTGTATGATCCTTGACTTATAGGTTGGTATGCGGCTGACCACCCATGCTGTAAAAATGGTTCACTTTGCCAATGCCACTCCTATTTCAGAGAAGGACGGCAAGATGTATGTCCATTTGAAATTTGAGTTTTGATGTTGTAGGTTCACATGCGGCATGTGCAAGCGCGAACTTGTAGGTGTCTGCTTGTGAGAATGCATATAATGTGAATCTCCAATGTAGCATATCTTTGCAACTTAGATTAGAATAGATTAGAATGACAAAAAGTATATGACTCATTCTTCTATGTGCAACTTATCATCTAAGTCACACAGATATATCAAATTTTTAAGGACAAGAAATTTGATGTTGCAATGAAACATGAATTAAGAGTACCTCAATAAAAATATATTTAAAACGTAAATAGCGTAAAAAACAATATTTTCCTTTTGTTTTGAAGAAGTTTGGTATCTACAAACAATTTTACTTTCACCCATAGAAGTTTACATTGTTATCAGTTGACTTAATACTATGGTTGTCACTTTTACATAAAAAAACGTGCATAACACGTTACGTTTGCAAAGCTAAATAATGATATGGTAAACAGATACGTTATCTTTTTAACACAGGTTAAAACTACCGTGTTCCAATACTGTTTTTTTGATAAGAACAAAAAATACACATACGGCTTTTACTTTATTTCATGCCTTGATATTTTACCAACATTTTAGAATATCGAATTGACGCTGTAGACTACGCCAATTCTCAAGCGCTTTCATAGACACACCCAGCCTTACACCAACTCGGTCTTGGTGTACGGACCGAGATGGTGCAGATTAGGCAGATTAATTATTCAACCCAAATCGAAGAGCAAATTTGAAAAATGGGATTTTTTTCGTGCTCCGCCGGGATTTGAACCCGCTACCTTTCAGTCGCAGGTCCGAAGCGTGTACCACTAGACTACAGACCGGTTTCATGGCAATCTATTAGTCAAGGAACAAAAAATGTACAGATAGTACTATAATTTACAAAATAAGAATCAAATTAGTTTGTGCATTAGTTGAAATTAATTAAAACCCGTTTTTTTTGTGGAAATTTCTCGTTTCCGTATATTTTGTGGTCCAGTTTCTCCGCAGCATAGCAATACGACTGTGGAGCACAATTTCGCGTGGATTTGCAATTAACAGAGCGCACTGCTGCATTGGGAATTATTCTTAACGGTCCGCATACAATTAATCATGCAACCGATTTAATAACGTGGCCAGTCGGATAGGCAGCAATAAAGGCACCTCGCGGTTATATCCGTCAATTCTAGATGCAAAATTTTCTATCTATAATCTTGTTGTTGCAAAGATATATTAACATTCAAAAAGTCATATCAAATGCATGCCCACAAATAGACACTTGTAAAAGTTCGCGCTTACAAATGCTGAATGTGTACTTACAAATGAAAACCAAACCTCAAATTAACATCACCCTAGAACTGAACTTTTGGAGACCTTCCCTGAAACAGAGGTGAAATTGGCAAAACGAACCAGTAGACAGAGGTATGTTATTTTGACTCAGTAGACAGAGGTATGTTATGGGATGTTTTGAAAGCATACGGAGTGAATGGGGCTCTCCTAGGTGCGGTGCATGCCAACTATGAAAATAGTAAGGCATGTGTTCGTATTGATGGTGAGTATAGCGAGTGGTTTGAAGTTTATAAGGGTGTGAGGCAAGGATGTGTGATGAGTCCATGGCTATTTAACATAGTCATGGACAAGTGTGTCAGAGATGCTAGACTTAATGATTGTGGATTGATGATAGGAGAGAGCAAAGTGAGTGTTCTACTGTATGCAGATGATGCAGTTCTTGTATCTGATTCAGCAGTGGAATTGCAAACAATGCTCTCTAGATTGAATGAAGCTTTGTTAGGTAACCATCTGAAGTTGAATGCAAGTAAGACGAAAGTATTGATTTTTGAAAGAGATGATGAAAGTATGAATTATGAATTTAAAATTAATGGAATGAATGTTGATGTCGTAAATGAGTTTGTATACCTGGGAAGTAAGTTTGAAAAAGATGGAAGAATGACCGGTGAATTTGAAAGAAGAGTAATGAAGGGCAGGTGTGTACTGGGTGCCACAGCTTGTATCGCCAAAAATCAAAACATATCTAAAAATGCTCGATTGGCGGTACGCAGTGGCATACTTTTACCCACCTTGATGTATGGAAGCGAGGCCTGGACGGTGAATGAAAGTGAAATTAGTAAAGTCCATACTGTTGAAATGGACTTTCTAAGAAGTATGATTGGGAAAAAACGGAGTGACAGGGTGAGGAATGATTTTGTAAGAGAAGAATGTGGTGCAAGAGAAAGTGTGAAAGTGTGAAAGTGAAGATTAAAAGAAGTTTGTTAAGATGGTTTGGGCATATGGAGAGAATGAATGAGGAAAGACTGACGAAGAAAGTATATGTTGGTAGAATAGATGGATGTCGTGGTAGAGGAAGACCGAGAAAGGTATGGATGGACCAAATATCCGAAATTGCGAATGAATGGAATATCCAGAGTCATAATAAAAGAAGAGCCTGTATGAAGAAAATTATGACTCTGGATGAAATGAAAGAAGTATGTAAGGACAGAAAGAAATGGCGGTTGATCTGTAATGTTGGCGGCTAGGGTTTATTAAATTGGAATTTGTTTTTATTTGTAAATGGATATTTTGTATTTGGATATTATTATTTAGTGATGTATAAAATGTAATTTGTCGTGTGTGTGTGTTCCTTGACTTATAGGTTGGTATGCGGCTGACCACCCATGCTGTAAAAATGGTTCACTTTGCCAATGTCACCCCTGTCTCAGGGAAGGACGGCAAGAGTTGCAGGGTGTATGTCCATTTGAGATTTGGTTTTTATGTTGTAGGTTCACATGAGGCATGTGCAAGCGCGAACTTGTACGTGTCTGGTTGTGAGAATGCATGTAATGTGAATCTCCAATGTAACATATCTTTGCAACTTAGATTAGATTAGATTAGATTAGAACCATTTTTTTACAGTATGGGTGGTCGCCTCATAGCAACTCATTATATCATTCTAACTCGGTGAAAATATTGAAATGTGTTGGCGTTTGCTATTTACATTAAATGATTCCTTGCCGTGTTGGTAGAAAAATAATTGTTTAAGAAAGCGCTGATAAACCGCTAGAAAAAGAAAAGTCAAAAAGGAAACAAAATTATATTATGGTAGTTTTAGTTGTTATATTATGAAAAGCAGAAATCGTACTTTTTCATTTAACTCATTTTATAAAAAAAAGAAACAGGTGCATCTGATTCGTACAAAAAAAGCTATATTTTTTTTTTCATTCAGTGCTATGCTTAGACATTTTAGTCATCCGTTGAGCCCACGCTTTGACGATAAATGATGCCTGGGCTGGAAGTCTCATCACCACGGTCATTCTTACCTACCGAATTTTCGTAATAATTGTATGAAGACAAATCAGCTGTTTACTTGCGGCTATCTTGGATTTACAGGTCTTTGTACAAATGCATCATTAGTTTGTCAAAGCGTGTGCTTAACGGACGACTAAAATGTCTAAGAATAGCACCGTTAGTTTTTTTCTCCAGGAAAAGTGAAAACTGTGTTTGTAAACAAATGTTTTAATCAGATTAATGTAATTTTATATTTCCTTCCTTCCAATTTCCGATAGACTTCCGTCCAATTCATGTAAATTTCCTTGAATTTTACTGATATTTTATTTTTTGACTAAATTTTCCTCGTGTGAAGAGAAAGTGGAGAATTTTTCAATGAGAAACCTGTTGAAAAACAGGAAATATAAACGTCAATATTATCAATTGACTATGTTGTTAAAAGTTAATAAATATCTAAAACAGCTCTCACCCTATCGTATTCTACGTTTTCTTCTCAGCTCAGATTGTGTAGAATGTATTTCTTAAGACAATTTCATGGAAAGGTTATCTTTCTATCAAATGGTAGATAAGCCAAACAAGCACTGGGAGGAAGACGTGTCGTCTTCTTGTGGGCAAAAAAAAAAACGCAACTAAGCTGCACATATAGTGTAACTTCTTGCCGCGTTATCCCCGAAGGGATTGCATGTGGCGAGTTGAACCTATTTATTTTTACAGGTAAAGGGGGCGGCCTTACGCCAACCACTTCAATTGAAGTAGGTTTTCCCAGCTCCCGAGTGGGCTGGTACTCATTTCTTGTGAAGGCTGAGTTAACCTTTCCGGTATGTTATTTTAGGGTTTGAAATTGACACCGAAACGGGAAATCATTTCTGACACCCTCGGTGGGATTCGAACCCGATGACTCGGCATGCAATGCAAGCACTCTACCAACTGAGCTATCGACCGGACTATGGGCGTGCATTAAATATGATCTTTAAAAGGCAATACATATTTGCATCTTAGATTATAGATATCGTTCGTCAAACAAACTGTCTGAATATTAAGGTGTTTGTATATTTACCTTAAATTATATTAACTGCAGTTTTATTCTACAATGATATCTCTCTATTATATTTGATCTATTTTCGAGTTTCACACTTTCCCATTAATTTTGAACGATAGCATCTCAGCAGTTCACCAAGCTGTGAAGTTAGAATGGAGTGCATAAAATTGGTATTTCTCGGTGTTTTGTTTGTGGTACTTGAGGGGGGTACCAGTAGCTGCAGTGAAAGCATTTAAAACTGGCGATAAGTGAATGAATGTGTTCTGTAACCCAGAAATGCGGAATGAACGGTACAAGGTGTGCGATGCGGAGCGATGGAGTAGAACAGGTGCGGACAGACAAAAAGTAGCGACGCGCTACGAAAATATTCCATTCCTTCCTTCCATTTATATCCAGAGTCATAATAAAAGCAGAGCCTGTATGAAGAAGGTTATTAAAAATTTAATTAAATTAGGCTGATTTATTTGGTGAGCGCTGTTTTTGTGTGTATCACACCTCAAGAGCCCTCTGCGAGCTTGGTCGTCGCTGTAGAAAGCGCCAATTCTCAAGCAAGACCCAGTTGTTGAAAGGCTGGATGACCCTTTTGATGACCGGTCTTTGGTAAAGGTTTATGAATTTTTCAACCCAGCGAAGAGCAAATTTGAAAATATAAATGGCATATTTTGTGTGCTCCGCCGGGATTCGAACCCACGACCTTCCTGTTACGAGTCCGAAGTGTTCCCCCCTGGACTACGGACCGGTCGATGACTCTGGAGGAAATGAAAGAAGTATGTAAGGACAGAAAGAAATAGCGGTTGATCTGTAATGTTGGCAGCTAGGTTTTTTTTTAAATAAGAAGCAGTTTTCTGTTTAGTTTGTGGCTGACCACTCATGCTGTAGAAAATGTTTCACTTTGCCAATGTCACCCCTGTTTCAGGGAGGGTCGGCAGGAGTTGCAGGGTGTATGTGTGTTTGAGATTCGGGTTTTTATATTGTAGGTCCACATGCGACATGTGTTAGCGCAAAATTATACATGTCTGCTTGTGGGAATGCGTTTAATATTAATCTGAAATGATCTATATCTTTGCAGCTTAGATTAAGATTTAAGATAACGTATTGAGGATAACATGCAGCAATTATAAACCCGATGTGCACATAATGTGAATCTTTAATGTTACATATATTTGCAACTTAGATTAGATTAGATTAGATTTAAGTGGTACACAAATACTGAGAGGTGAATGAATGATATGAAAATGTCGACTGCTGAATGAATAAAAAGATTGCCTTGCAGCAATGTTCATCTATCCTTTACATCATTTCTTCCTCACCAAAGGAAATCATTTCCAACTCATCTTAGAAAGAACCCTTAACTCACAAGTTTATACAAAAAAACGCATTGCTAGTCTACACATATAATGAAACATCTTGAGCGTTTTCTCGATAGGAATCGCGTGACCGGTCCGTAATCAAGGTGGTAACACTTTGGACTCGTAACTGGAAGGTCGTGGGCTCGAATCCCGGCGGAGCACAAAAAATATACATACCATTTACATTTTCAAATTTGCTCTTTGCTGGGTTGAAAAAATCATAAACCTTTACCAAAGACCTTTCATCAAAAGTTCCATCCAGCCTTACAACAACTGGATCTTGCTTGAGAATTTACGCTTTTTACAGCGACGACCAAGCTCGCAGAGGGCTCTTGCGGTGTGATACACACAAAAACAGCGCTCACCAAATAAATCAGCCTATTTTTTTTTTTTTAATCGCATTTGACGGGTGAACCTATTTCTTTTTAAAAGTAAGGGAACTGCTCCACTGAACACTCCACTCGATATATTTGTTGCTAGAATGTTTGTGTTCCATACCAGAAGTATACGGTTCAATCTTCACCAATGGTGTTAGATAAGATTTCCCGTTTCGTTGTTTATTTGAAAACCCAAAATAGAAATACGTACAAGTCTGCACAAAAACAATAAAACCAGACCTCTGGAGAGTAGAGAAACCTCCACTACAAGTGAAGTGGGTGGCGTAAGGCCGGCTTTCTTATCTGTAAAAAAAAAGATTTTACACACCACATGCGAACCCTTCTAGGACAACGCGGAAAAAGGTTACACTGTATGTGTAGCTTAGTAGCAGTTTTAGCGTAGCGTAACAACAAAATGCAAACTAGACTTCTGGTACAAATAAATAAGTAAAACATCTTTATCTCTTGTATTCCATATTTTTAGTACACATTTATGCTTTGCTACAATTCTTATCTCGGAAGAGTCCATAAAGCAGCAAATGCTACTTGCAAGTAGTTTAAATACAATATTTGAACGCCGCTTATTTCTTGGATAGTAGAACTAACTAAAATGATGTCAGTACCACGAGTATTGAACTCAACGTTTCATTAACAAAAACATGTATTGAAACTTGTACGCTCACCAGAGGCGATGCTTTAGTTTGCGTGCATTTTTGGTAAAACTCTTGCGATACTTGAGGAGTATGTGGAGCATTTGAAGTTGATTACTTGCCCGCCGGCTTGCGACCAAGAAAGTAGACTTGAAGGCCGTCCACACTGAGACAGTCGATAGTAGTTTAATGGTTTAACATAATAGCATTTGCTGATTTATCTGTTGAATTTATTGTTATCTGAGTGAAGTTTATGTATAGAAAATGCATCCAAAGACCCATTATTTTAGGAGCGAAACATAAGGATAAAAATGAAATAATTGCTTATATTTTCTGAGGCAAGTAAAGGGCTTCCATTAGTTGAACAACAACAAAAAGTTTACGGTTGTAGTTCCTTTTTTGAATATAGTTTTAATCAGATTTGTACGTTACTTCTGTAATTCAAAATTTTTATTTTATTAATAATCGTATTTAATTTATTGCATTTTCCATCTGTTAAGTATATGGATGGTTGATTGAAAAATTAAGCACTGAGTAGGTACCTTTGTAATCAAAGTAACAAAATATGAGATCGTATTTGAGAAAGTAAAACATAATTTATTCATAAGATACTTGTAATCAAATCCACAGAGTATAGGCATTTAAAATTAATATTAAATACCAAAATCAGACACGTGTAATTTCGCGCTTACAAATGCTGCATGTGTACGAACAAAATAAAATAAAAATGTCGCATGAACACAAACTTTGCAACTCCTGCCGCCTTTCGCTGAAAATAGGGGTGACATTGACAAAAGTGAAACAAGTTTTTACGGCATGGGACGGTCAGCCTCACACCAACCTATTAGTAAAGGAACAGTATGCCTGCCTTATACAAATCAACCATTCATGTTCAGGTTTGCTTGTTTGTAGTTTATCCCTAGACATTTAAAAGGCAATTCATCACTATCCTAAGCAACTTGCACAGTGCACTGTGTCTGTCTGTCCGCAGCACTACTATCTCACAGCTCACACGTCATTGTTTGATGCGTTTACTGGCTGTGTCTGATTATGTATCTAGGCGGCGTATTCCCACTGCAGAAGCGCTACTCTACAATACAAGAAAATAACTCGTGGTGAGCTTCAAACGGGAGTTTTATATAATTAAATTAAAACAATCATATTACTCCGTTTTTTTTTCTTCTTTTTTTGAAACGCCTCTGCCCCATTTATAAGCTGGAAATCATGTTTGAAATACCTTTGTAAAGACCCGTTTTTATTCAAGTGGTTAACGCTGCGGATGCGTAAACCAAAGGACCCGACGGAGCACAAAAAACATCTATTAAGAATGTAAGCAAATAAGGTTTTTCTTCACTAGTTGATTTATTTCCTCGACCGCTTTCGGTGTTATCACACTATAATCATAAGAACAACTCGCAATGTCAATTCACAAACCATTAAACTTAAAAAAAAAAAAAAACTCTTCGCTGGGTTGAAAAAGCCATGTGCCTTTAAAATAACCGGTCACCAAAGGTCCATCAAGCGTTACAGCAAATGGGTCTTGCCTGAGAATTGTCGCTTCTGATACCGATGACCAAGCATGCAAAGAGCTCTTGAGATGTGATTCACACAAAAACAGCTCTCACCAAATAAATCATCGTTATTCTAAAATCTAAATCCTAATCTTAGCTGTAAAGATATATATATCATTTAAGAATCATATTAAACGCATTCCCACAAGCAAGACATGTATAAGTTCGCGCTTACACATGCCGCATGTGGACCTACAATATAAAAAACCCAATCTCAAATGAACATAAGCCCTGCAACTCTTGCCGACCTTCTCTGAAATAGGGGTGACATTGGCAAAGTGAACCATTTTTTACAGTATGGGTGGTCAGCCTCATACCAACCTATAAGTCAATGAATACAAATAATTATTATTATTTTTGTGTACATTCGTATTAACCACTCATACTGTAAAAAATGGTTTCAGGGAAAGGCAAAAGGAGTTGCATGCCTTACGTTAAGTTGAAATCATATTTTATTTTTAATTTCTAAGTACACGTGTAGCGTGGGTAAGCGCTAACTTACACGTGCCTGCTTGTAGGTACAACATATCAACTTTGCTCTTTAGATTAAAGATTATGGAAGAAAGTACTCGAAGATATCATAAGCGAATATCAATGAAAAGATCTCTTAAAACTTTCGTTGCTCTACAAAAATTAAAAGATACCTTGTTGTACAGGAAGTTAAACAATATAAAGATAAATCTCCAATATAAATGATGGCTATCAGACAAATTCAAAACATTATCTTTTTAATTTAATTTCAAATCAATCTGATTGTATTCGCATTCGATGTTGACTGCTTTTAAAATTGTACAACGTTAGTTCATAATCTAATCTATCATCTAATTCATATTCATCACCTTTTTCATACCTCTTCTTCTTTTGCGCTCACTTTGTATATCCCACTCTTTCACAATCTGCTCAATCTGATCACTTCAGTACAATAAAGATTCAATGAGAAAACATAACAGGAAAGACAAAACATCACACAAAAAAGGAAATACAATAAACGGCAAAAAGAACTTGAGAAAATGGAACACATACATACATTTTTTGGTAAAATTGGGCTTCACCGATTATTATCATTATTACATAATAAAAACGTGACTAAGCTGGGATACCAACGACCAGGGTTAGTAACAGCAAAGTATTCATTTTTTTACAGGTGAGGTAACCAGCCACACGCTAAACTAAGTCAAAAACTCATAATAAGCTAAAGAAATGTTAGTGCTATAATAAGTGTTTTTAGGCTTTCATGGCCGGCTTCAGATGATGATGGTAAGGATAAACCCATCTTTCCGGGTTTGTACCATGGTCTTTATTGGACCATGGTCTACAAACCCGGAAAGATTGACTCTATATCCTTATCATCATCAAATGTTAGTGCTGTTTGTGATTTTTTTTCATGTGCTGTTTATAGTATGTTGTTTAAGGTATGTTATTTTCGTCTCTTAGTGGCTTATTTTCTGTGGTGTTTTATCATTATGATATTTTGTCATGTGACGTTATGTCATGTGTTGTTTTATCACTGTGTTGTTCTATCCTTTCACCCCTTGGCTCATGGTTTTCCACAGCAGATGTGGAACTGGCAAAATAGGAAGTGAATTAGATAATCATCAATGAAAGAAAGACTAGCTAGCAGAAAGAGAGAGAACATTGTGGAATATATATCTAGATCACTTTATCCTGTTTTGTGTGCTCGCGTAGAAAGTTGTTGGAGCATTAAGGTTATTGTGGTGCGGTGAAATTGGAATAATAATTCGTTGAAACCGAAAGTCGGGTGAATGAGAGCAACACTGCCCGAAAAACGAGTTTTAAATGGGGATACGCCGACTTCGCAATTCAATTTTATTCTGCGACTTGCGCGAAATAAGTGCACGACTTTAGAGTGTCGGCTTCGCGCCTAAAAAGGAGATTCACTTGTCAATACTGTCAGGAAGTCTCGCGGTTACAAAAACACTTGCAGTACCCATTCTACGTTTTTCACGAAGCCATTTAAGCATTTGGATTTTTTTTTTCAGCTGCAGGAAGTTTTACGCAACAACAGGATCGATTTTTTTTATTAAACAATGTCACCCCTGCTTCAGGGAAGGTCGGCAAGAGTTGCAGGGCTTATGTTCATTTGAGATTGGGTTTTTTATATTGTAGGTCCACATGCGGCATGTGTGAGCGCGAAATTATGCATGTCTGCTTGTGGGAATGCATTTAATATAAATCTCAAATGATATATATCTTTACAGCTAAGATTTAGATTAGGATTTAAATTTAAGAATATAACGATGATTTATTTGGTGAGCGCTGTTTTGTGTGAATCACATCTTTGCAGCTTAGATTTAGATTTAGATTTAGAAACAATCGACATTAAAACTAACACGATCCATTTCGAGCGTAATCTACACGTTTTCTGTACATTTGGTCTAATGCAATCTGATGAGCGGCTTAGCCAAAAATAGGAAGCAACTATTTCATATATTAAATATGAAAATAAGAAAAATCCCAAATTCTTATGGTAATCCGATAGATTTTGAACTTCACGGGGACTTTTCAAATCTTATAAAATATTCATTGGATTTATTATTGCCTACAATGCTTGGGTATTTTCATTTTGTACATCATTTTTAGCCAAAATTGTATAAATCATGCCTCAAAATGAAAATTTACGGAAATAAGTACGTAAAATGTAAAAAAAAAGTTAGTACAAAATCATCCATTCACTTTGATAATTAAATTGATTATTCTAAAATTAAACAGCAGAAAATTTGTAAGAGTGAACATAGATTCTAAATCATATTTTTTTGTGTATAGTAAGTAAATTATGCTTGCGTTATATATTGCTCTGCTATAAATCAGTCAGGTAGTGTTAATTTGAAATAGTGTTTCAAATCCGAAACTTTCACTCGACGCGTGGATTTCTCCTTTTTTCCGTAAACGTTTTCAAAGCCAAATGACTCATCTACTTTTTTTACTCCGAGTATAAAGTTTTACGTTTAAACTTAACCTAACTATATAAAAAAAATGTAGAGAAACTGAAATAGATTACTATCGACAGTTTAAGTTTCCTTACATTTTAAGCATTGTTGAGTTTAAACGTGAAACTTGATGGATATAAAAGCGTGGCGGATGAATGTTAGACCGGTAAAATTCCCAAGAGTAATCGCTTTGTAAGAGACAAACAATAATTGATCTGTTAATAAGCAGGCTGTCGAGAAGAATGGCACAAAGGTTTTCCAATGTAAATGTTTGTTTTAAAGGCAAAAAATTGGCATAAAATTATCATAACTTTTTTGTTTCATGTGTGTTTATGTAGTCTATTTTTAATCGTTAATCTTTAATAAAGATAGATAAATGTAAGATTCATTAATTATGCATGTTCACAAGCTAACATAAGTGATATTGACAAAGCGAACTAATTTTTACAGTTTAGTTTTTTTTTCATGTTTCACAAAAACTGTAGCGGTTTTTACATCGCACAATATTTAAAAAAAAATGTGTAATTGGTGTCTTCTACATCGACGACCAAGCTCTCAAAGAGCTCTCGAGTGGTGATTCTCGCCCACTAAATAAATAATTATAATATTTAATTTTGTATTTTCTAACGCTTTTCTTTTAAGTTTTTTTTGCAACCAAATTCAGTCAAAAACAAAATCACGGAAGCAGCAATTAAAAGTGGTTTTTTTTTCGCCATTATCGCCAAAAAGATTGACCTCGATTTTACACATTTCAATGTTAACAGCGGAAAAATTAGCCGAAAATTATTTAAACGTTTTTTTTTATCAATACAACAAAACAAAACTATGAATTTTTTCGGCACACGATCGCTTTACCCGATACAGTAATTTCGAAAGAGAAAACCGTGTACACTTGGGCATCGAAAAATTGAATAGTGTGGTTTGTATTTTTTCGTGATTAAATGATATTCGTTGCCGAAAATATAGCATTATCAAAATTTCTGCAATTATTGGTTGGCGAAGTGAAAATACTTTCCATTGATGTAAGGTTGTTATTAACTTTTTTGTACGCGTAAGAGGTTGCTTTCGTGTAAAAATAATTGAATGCGGTTGGTAGAAAATATATCAATGCCTTAAAAGTAAAACTAAATAAGTGATACATTCAGATAATATAAGTTTTCTCAGATATGTAAATACTAGGGATGGTTAGGTTTAAGTTAGAATTACGGTCGTTTGACATTTTGACAATTATATTAATTTTTTTAAACTGAACAATTTTAAAACTTAATTTAAATCGGATATTTAACGAACCGTTTAGAGAGAACTTACATCATTCACTAGGGATGGGCCAATGTGGTTAGAACCGAATACGAACTTCGGCCGAACATTCGGTTAAAATAAAAATTCGGCCGAACTTCGGTTCGGTAAAAAAATTACGCATTTTAGTTTCTAGTTACTGATATTTGTTAGAAAAATACCAAATTTATTTAATTTTTGTTTCAATCTGATCACATAGCGGAGTAGAAGAAGATTTAATTTTTATCGAATTGTAAGTTAATTTTCACTTGTTCCTACTAAAAGAAATGACCATGAGTGATTATATAAGGACCTAATTTTTATTTTTCGGTTATAAAGAGACTATGATATCCAATTATAACAGTCAAAATGGTGCAAGAAGGTATTTTGTTTTACTTTTTCTTACACCGAATGTTCGGCATTTGAACCGAATTTCGGCCGAATTCCGAAGTTCGGTTCAAGCTGCCAAAATTCGGTTAAACCGAATGTGAAACAAACTTCGGCCCATCCCTAGTAAATACAGCTTCTTTCTCTATTTTTTACGAGAAAAAACCTGTAGTTTATAAGTTATTCATGAGCACCTCCTTATAATTAATTCGTTTACTTTAAAAAGTTTTTTAGTAAAATATTTCCTCCACGATTTCTCAAATAATTGAATCAGCTATTATTTAGTTTTACCTTTAAGGTGGCGATATAATCCAAAAAAAAATGTACGTATTCTTTTCATCAGTAATATGTGTTACTTCAAGTAAACCATTCAATATACTAATGAAGTGGTCCATAAATTAATGCAAAAAAACGAATCAAGGCGTATTAAGATGAAATCTCTACGAACAATAATCTAATTATCTAATTAGCAGATATTTCGCATTTGAGATTCATATTACATTCGTTTCCACAAGGAGACAATTGTAAGTTCACGCTTACACATGCTGCATGTGGACTTACAACATAAAAACCCCACTCTCAAATGAACATACTGCAATTCTTGCTGACCATCCCTGAAACAGGGGTGACATTGGCAGAGTGAATCATTTTTACAGTATGGGTGGTCAGCCTCACACCAAGCTAATAGTCAAGGAGCACAAAATTTTCCGAAAGTGAAATAATTAAAAAGTGTAAATGAAATTAAAATTAAACAAAAATAAATTGAATGCTCTAACTGCCCACATTGCAAATCAACCGCGATTTCTTGCGGTCCCATTATCTTCTTTAGGTTCACTCAGAGACACTATTTTTAATGCATTGTCTCCTTTTGTTACGACTCTGAATAACCCATTCATTTGCTATTTCAGAACTTTGATCCATCCATACTTTTCTCGGTCTTCCTCTGCCACGACTTATATTTATAAGAATGAACAATATAAATAAGATAAATTGTAAAAGGAAGCAGCGGAGAAGAAATTCTTATTAATAGGCCTCGTCGTGAAAATTAAATTGCAACGCATGGTAGCACAACAAACCCACCGAGTGAATAAATAATCAATAAAGAACACACAGATGTATGCGAGAACATTTCATTTTAACACAGTCCAGCTAACAGTGCCTTAACTCTGCGTTCAAACTCAAACATGAAGTTATAAAAATAATATTACTCAAACTAAAACAACGCCTGTAAAGAGCGTTTACGTTTTCATACATTTTTTTGTTATGAAATGTTATGTTTTATACTTGGGGTATTGGAGATCGTGAAACTGTTTTTCGCGTGAGGGAGATGTGCATCTGATGGACTCATAATTAATGCGATATCATGAGAAATGATTAAATTAAAAATAAGGCAATCGAATAATAATAATGTTAGGATTATTTATTTGGTGAGCGTCGCTTTTTATGCTAGACCCAGTTGATGTAAGATTGGATAGACCTTTAGTTACCGGTCTTTGGTAAAGGCAGATTAATTTTTCAACCCAGGGAAAAACTTTTATTTTGTGCTCCTCTGAGATTCGAAACCACTACCTTCCAATCACGAGTCCAAAATGGTAACCACTGGATTGGAAATAATGTATTGATTTAAACTTTTTATATGAGAAGCAGTATAAAGTTTGTGAAAAACTATGTATACAACTCTTGCTGCACTTCCTTGAAACAGGTGTGGCATTGGAAAAAATGGAATAGTTTTAACAGTATTGGTGTTAAGCTTTATGTGAGCAAACAAGTGATAGAAAAAACAAATAAAATATGTAAAAGCATTTTATTTTGTACGTATGATTTTAAAAGCTACACTTAGAAATTTGTTTATGGTACATTTTATTACGAGTGTGTACTTGTATGTTTTTTATTTCATCAAAAAAATTCACATGCAGGAACGTGTGAAAAGCTAATGAAGAATAGTGAATTTTTCGTAAAAATTAATTTATAGTTCATACTCGTATTTCAGTTTATACAAATGATTTATTTTTTCAATACGTCATGAAACTTTCTTTTTCCCGTTAGATTATAATTGTACTAAAAAAAAAACTCAAATTTTCTTGTCAATTCGTTAAGAAACTCTAAGGAAAAAAGTATTGCAAAATCGTATCCGCAAAAAATCTTTTCCTACTTTCTATTGAAAGGCATGAATTTTTTAAGTCTGCTAAATTGCAAAAATTAAAAGGGCTGTATTTAGGAATAATAATAGTTTATAATAAAAAAATAAAAATAATGACATACCTGTAGCATCAATACTGCCATAAAAGCCACAATATATCTCATTTTCTTCATTGTGAAGTGTGTTCCTCCAATTTTTCCGGACCTCTGCAATAAACCAACAAAAAAAAATATTTAAAAAAAATCACCCACTTTTTCAAAAACAGCAAAGTAATTATGACTAGAGTTCAAAAACACCACTGAGAAATTTAACAATTAAAAAAAAAAAATTTCGAGTTCTGTTTTTTAGTAGCTGACACTCATGTTCGGAAGTGAGCGCGCGCGGCGCATGCGTGGTGCGACGATAGACTGAGAGGCTTCATTCTGTTGACCCACTGACACACTGCGCAGGCGCGGACTAATAGGAAGTGGAAATGTCTTACAGAGAACGCGCACACATATAATTTCAAAAAAAAGTAACAAACCACCTGGCGGGCATGCGCGGTGCGGAAGGGAACCGACTGACTGATGCGTTAGATTTCAATTCTAATCTAATCTAATCTAATCTAAGCTGCAAAGATATATATCATTTAAGTTTTATATTAAATGCATTCCCACAAGCAGATATGTATAATTTCGCGCTAACACATGCCGCATGTGGACCTACAATATAAAAACCCAATCTCAAATGAACATAAGCCTTGCAACTCTTGCCGTCCTTCCCTGAAACAGAGGTGACATTGGCAAAGTGAACCAATTTTTACATTATGGGTGGTCAGCCGCATAACAACCTATAAGTCAAGGAACTTAATCAATTCAAGGAACTCAATTAATAGAGAATATTAAAAAAAAACATTTTGCATTTTTTTTTTGGAAATTTTTGCTGCTTTCATTTTTAATATAAAATGTTCGCTTTCACTATCTACTCACAAATAGTATTTTTTTTTACAAATTCATGAAATAAAATTTTATTTACTTAGCTAAAAAAAGGACCATAAATTTCAGATTTCTTTTTGGGGTTGAAAGATTAATGTATTTGTATATTTTCCTTTAGAAAATGTTGCAATTTTGTTGCAAGATTGCATCTAAGATTTATAATCAATACATGTTCACAAGAAAAATGGTTTAAGTTGACGCTTACACATGCTGCACTCACTTATTGCGTATTTTAAAATCATTTACAAAAATTACAACCATATTTTTATCAATTTAGACTTCTAATGTGTACAACTTTTCTGCAAAAAAAGCTAGAAAGATACCTATTATTTTCATTTATTGTAAAATAAACACTGCAAAAAATTTATTATCAAATATATCACATGCTTTCTTTATATACAAGTTTATATATCAAAATAGTGGTAAGAATCAATATGGAGTTTATAAAACTTTTATATGCACACACACATACAAATATACATCTAAACACACATACAACTGTATCATATAAAATATATTATATACTTTTAGTATAAATCATTGTGTTTACACTAAACACAAGCGTTAACTAATAAACTAAATCGCTTGCTAGAGGCGCTGTTTAAGTTTCAATATATTTTTTGTGAAACGCTACGGTACAGTTTAAACGAAGCACTGATCTCATATCTCCGTATGCAATAATTTATTATAATATTACTATTCATAATATAATGTGGACCAGCTATACTTTCCAGTCGTTTACTTTGCCATATATCACAGCGGTCTGTATGAAAGAGACTATAAAAATCTAACATAGGAAATGATGAGAATGCAATCTGGATAATAAAATGCTTTTGATACGATTTTATCGATCTTTGTCGCATGTGGAAGCGTGAGAAAGATTGTATTAATTTTTAGATCCGCGAAAATGCGTTTTCTTAATCGTCGTTTAATGTGAATCAATATAGAAATTTTCAAATGAATTAAAATTATTTAACTAATGCAATAAATTAAAATACTGTAAGTGTAACTCTGTCGGCATTCCTCTAAGGACAGTGACAGAGCCTCTGCAGATTTTTCTCCATTGTTTCCATATTGCACAGTTGTTTCAATGCATTCATATCCATCATCTTTTTCAAACATTTCCTTCTTTTACATTCGATTTGTACTCGTATATCTCATTCTTTCACAATTTCATCACTCTAATCAAGCCATACTTTTCTCAGTACTCCCTTTTCTCTTTTCTTTTTCAGATTTTGTCTGTATTATCACAATTTCTTTGACACTTAGCTCTCTTAATAATGACAAGAGATAGCATCGTTGAAAGCGCTCAAGATTGGGAAAACTCAAAGACTTTTTCTTCTTTTGTACTTGAATTTTAACATTGTGAATTCACAAACCATAGAACTTTGACATTAACAATAATTAATTTAAAATACAGAATAACATATAGAAAAAGGTGAACGAATAACTCTAACGAAACATTAGCATAAAGGTTCTTCTCTACACCACGGTTCTTTCAATCCTTTTTTTTATTTAGCATATTTAACATTATTCATTTTGAAATGACTAGATTTTTAAATCAGGAACTAGAATTTATTTTTTTGCCAATTTCACTTTATGGCTGATTAAAGTAACGAGATAATAAAATGAGTGATGGCTGAATTTATGTACGAGGTAGTTTGTAACAGTGGTATGCGGGTTCGATGTCAGTACCACAAATAAATGCGTTAATGTAAAATGTATAAAATAGACGACGGCACTCCTAGAGATCGCGTAAGTTTAATACATTTTTTACGCAATCGAGGTGCGTTTAATTTTTTTTTATACTCGGGGCACAGTTCAATAGAAAGCCATATTCACCCGCACCCAACAACGCATGAAACCAATAAGCTGATGAAAATCGATTACAATTAGAATGTTTGTAATTATCTGAAAATTTAACATAAAGTGACAGGTTATGCAGTTTGTTTGTTAATAAAAACAAAACATATATTTGCCATGAGGTTTCACTTTTTACATTTTTGCAAAATATTTTTACATTTCCGTATATTATTTTTATACAAAATTGACTGATAAAAGTAGAAAATATGTATTAAAATAAAATAAAGTTTACATGTAAATATGTTAAATAGATAGATTTATTTTCACATTAAAGTACATGACAGGTTTTAAACCTAATGCATACAATAATTAAAAACATTCATAAGTACCGAAATCAGCTTAGGAGAAACTAAGTCTAAGCTGATTTTCACTCAGGTGGAAGATATCAACCGAAGAGGAGATCTCATTGAGCATAGCCATTGCCCTCCCCACAGTCATAACCCTAGGTAGGTTATAACTGTGGTTATGTTGATAAAGTATACTTTCAAACTTTCGTTTTTTTTTACATTATTAGTTTGGTTGACCACCTATACTGTAAAAAATGGTGCACCTTGCCGATGTCACCGCTAGTTGAGGGAATGTTGACATTTTTTTTTGTTCATTTTAGTTATGGTTTCAGACCGTTACGGTATGTTAACGAATGAAAATTACAATATTATTCATTTACTACATTTGAGGGCTCTTGATTTGTGATTCACACAAAAAAACGCTACCAAATAATTAGCCTAATATTAAATTATTATTATATTATTTTCCATATTTTTCATTATTTGTCGTTCATGAATAACAGGTATAGATACGCCGAAAAATTCACAGTTGAAAGTAAAAACGCCCAAAAAATCAAGTACGCGACCTTACTAAAAATAGTATTGGAATTCTAAAACGATTTCAATTCGATAACTTTCATTTGTGTGCGACGTTGTATACTTTTGATTTCATTTTTTTAAACAATCAATATTCTAAAGTCAACTTATAATGACAGTAGTACGTGACTTTATTATTTATTTATTAAGTTTCATTATGAATGACAAACACATCCTGAGTGACAAAATTGCTAATGATCTAATTAATCATTATGCATTAAAGCGTGAAAAGTGAAAACCGAGATAACTATAGATGGATCAAAAATTAGTATTTCGAATTATTGCAATCTAATTCCTTGACTTATAGGTTGGTATGAGGCTGACCACCCATACTGTAAAAAATGGTTCACTTTGCCAATGTCACCCCTGTTTCAGGGAAGGTCGGCAAAAGTTGTGGGGCTTATGTTCATTTGAGGTTTGGATTTTATTTGTAAGTACACATTCAGCATTTGTAAGCGCGAACTACACTTGTTGGTTTGTGGGCATACATCTGAGAGCTTTAAATTAATATATCCTTGCAACTTAGATTATAGATTATAAATATACCTTCAATATATAACATGATCATCATATGGTTCAGTAAAAAATATATATTTAAAAATAATAACAGTGCAATGGTCTAGCGGACAAGGTGATGGTAATTTGAACGTTGTTTGTTTGAAATAAAACGGAACCAGTTCGAATCTCGTCAAGCCTACTCGATGCCTTTGATTCTGAGTTACTAGATGCTATTGGATCTATAATCTATAATCTAAGTTGCGAGGATATATTCATTTAAAGCTCTCAGATGTATGCCCACAAACCAACAAGTGTAGTTGCTATTGGATAATTTTAAATAAATAAATCATTTAACATAAGTTATGAATTATTAATTGATAATGCCAGGCAAAAATAGGTTGGTGAATTGCATCCCTCTTAACAAATGCATTTTAAAGTAATGATTCAAATCAAAATGCATTTCTATAGTTTTAGGGTTCATTTAAAGTGAAATAAAACTGGCTGGCTTGTGCGAATTTTCCCCTCTCAAGTAAAATCATTTCTTATATATGTAGTTCTCCTTATTTGTATTACCAAAAAGGTCTAATTAGTGTGCTTCTCAAAATTAGTAGAAACATCAAGTACAGTCCAGCATATTAGGTGTAATATTATGTATAGGTACTTTACTATTTTTAATTATGTACAAATATTTGTGACAGTATGAAAAATCGAGTTTTCATTTACGCTCACTGGAGGTGCGGTTGGAGATTGTATAAATGATTTAAAAGCAGCTTTAATGAACGTAAATTATATTATTTGTAAAATTAGTATGCCTTACAAATATTATATCAATCTAAAAACAGACAGGATGTGAAGAATCGAAACTAATATAAAAATTTACATACGGTATGATGTCATAGCATGCAATTTAGTATGCATATAAAATTACTCCTAATCCAGATGGTTCGGGTACAATTTCTCTTTGGTGAAATTTTGCGTTGCGAAAAATGTAATGCCAGTGTGACGCCAGAGTAATCGATAATTTGCTCGATTATGATGGTTCCACAACAAATCGGTCAAAGACAACCCGTCCACGGACAACTCGAACACAAACAATTTGGTCACAAGACTGTTCGTCCACACGATTTTTTGCTCAGAAACAACTCGGTTACAGATAACTCGTCGATAGACACACCGGTCACACGGCTGTTCGTCCACAAAACAGTTCGTCAACACGACTTTTTAGTCGCATACAATATATGGTCCATAGGCAGCTCCATCACAGAAAACTACAATTAATGTAAACTACAGTAATTATAAAGGTTTTTTGTAGAGCAAGTTTACTGGGATGGATCTGTCCGTGAGCCTATATTGTATGTGACCGAAATGTCTTTGACCGAAATATCGTGTGGATGAACTGTCATGTGACCAATTCGTTCGTGACCGATGTTTCTTAGAGACAAGATATCTGTAGCCGAGTTGTCGTGTGATCGATATGTCAATGGACGCGCTGTCTGGTGACGAGCTATCTATAATCTAAGTTTCAAGGATATATTCATTTAGAGCTCTCAAATGCATGCCCACAAACAAACACGGTAAGTCGCGATTACAAATGCTGAATGTGTACTTACAAATAACATCCAAACCTCAAATGAACATAAGCCCTACAACTTTTGCCGACTTTCCCTGACACAATAAAACTTTACGTTTAAATTCAACTGCAGCGTTTTATTGTAATTGTATGGAAAGTAAATCACTCACGAGAGGCGCTTTTTAAGTTTCCATTACATTTTTTGGTTGACGCATCGGTCGAGTATAAAAGGAACTGCTGTACAAGATAATGCCAGTATGGGAACTTACTATGACCTTACTCTTAAAGTCCGTTCATTAACAAATTCACAAAGAAGCTATTAAATATTACGAAAACTGAGATTAAACAAAGTTTTACAACTAAATGAATATTTGTGAAAGATCTAGAAGACTTCAGAAAATGAAAAAGCTGTCGTGCTGACTAGTGACTACGCCAAAATTCGTGTAACAAAATTTTGACCTCGAATGCAAGCATTTAATTCCTATTGATTTTTCTGTTACAGACTCTATTCCTTGACTTATAGGTTGGTATAACGCTGACCACTAATACTCTAAAAAATATTTCACGTTGCCAATGTCACCCCTGTTTAAAAAAAAGTCGTCAAGAATTGCAGGGCTTATGTTTATTTGAGATTGAGTTTTTTAAGGTTGTAGGTGCGAACTTATGTATACGTATCTGCTTGTGGGAATGCAAGTTTTTTGTATGGACATACACCCTGCAACTCTTGCCATCCTTCCCTGTAACAGGGGTGACATTGGCAAAGTGAACCATTGTCTACAGTATGGGTGGTCAGCCTCATACCAACCTATAACTCAAGGAATTAGAATTTAATTAAAATGAAGGAATTAAAATTTAATAAGTCAAGGAAGTTATCTTTGACTGATTTTTCGTGACACGGATTATGATATCAGCGTATGGTGAAATATTTACAAAAGCGGATCTTATGAAGACGGTCGGTACAATATTCTCAATAATTCTAGGAATCCGGATTCTCAATAAGTATTTCTCAATGTGAGAAATTTTAAATTTCTCTTTATGAATAAGTTAATGTCTTTCGCAATTATTTTAATTTCGTATTGCAGAATTCAATCTTTGGATGCGATTAAAAGATTACTTCTTTAACATTCTAAAAAGATTTAATAAATTAGGACTCAAGGTCATTGAAAATCTTACGTCAATTCATTAAGAGCAGCAGCGTCTAAATAAAACTCTCAGAAATAATACAATATAAGGATGATTTATTTGGTGAGCACTGTTTTTGTGTAATCACATCTCAAGAGCCCTATGCGAACTTGGTCGTCTCTGTAGAAAGCAACATTTCTCAAGCAAGACCCAGTTTATGTAAGGCTGCATGGTGACCGGTGGTAAAGGCAGATTAATTTGAGAAATGAAATATATTCGAACCCATAACCTTTCAATCACGAGTCCGAAGTGTTGCCCACTAGAGTACGGACCAGTCTTAGTATATGATCAAAATTGTGGCATAAGTAAAGCCACTGTTTAATGTGAGCTGTATTCAAAATATAAAACATTACCGTAGCGTTAAACACAAAAATATATAAAGACAAAATAAAACGCCCACTAGATTCGCTGTTTTACATTTTTAGTCAAACGCTTTGGTTGAGTTTAATACTATATTTGGGAAGGAACTATCAGTGCTATTCTTCGACACTTTGGTCGTCCGTTGAGCCCACGCTTTGACAAACTAATGATGCCTGGGCTGAAAGTCTCATCACCACGGTCATTCTTACCTACCTAATTCTGGTAATATTTGTATGAAAACTAATCAGCTATTCACTTGTGGCCATCTTGGATTGACAGGTGTTCATACAAATGCATTAGTTTGTCAAAGCGTGGGCTCAACGGACGACTAAAATATCTAAGAATAGAACCGTAAGACGCTCATTTTGATTCGCTGGTTTGGAGCGCAATACATTTCGGGTAAAACGCTTTGATGTAGTTTTAACGTAATATTTTATAATCGGCTAGGAAGTAAAACGCTCACTAGGTTCGCTGTTTAACATTCTTGTTGAAACGTAGAGTGTTATATTTGAGTGTGCCTGGTACTCGTAGAGCGGAGTGAGGCGGGCCACTAAGTAGATGAATAAATGTATTGGGACGGAACACAGGTGGCCCGCTTTCTCTTGAGTAAAAGGGGAGACTAAGGTAACGTGGAGACATGCGCAACAAAAACAGACGTAACTTTGAAAGTGAAAAAACTGCATCTAAAATGGTGATGTCTATACTAGGTTAATAACAGATCATTGTTACATGTTGAAATATAAAAAAAAAATCAAAAGTCTCACACACTCCATAGTTCATGCAAGGCCTGTATTGGACTTTTCATAAAAATAAAACTTAAAAAAATTAATACTTTGCCAAGTCTAAATATGAAAGGATGATTTTGACCTCAAAACATGTCATGTCAAATGGATGTTTGATATTAAATATGTGATTTTTTTGTACTTTCCATTACATAAAGTTAAATTTAAAAATTCAGTTATTTTTTATCATTTTTAAAGTAATTTTGCAATCAAGAACATTATTTGGCATATTAGTCTAGTCTAGTGGTTTACTCTAGGAAACTCGTTTATTCAATTCCCGACAGAGCACAAAAAACTATTGAATTTCAATATTAGCTTTTCGCTGATCACAACGTGTTAGCTTTTCAGCTTTTAAGGATCTCGGTTGAGAGTTGGCACTTTTTAAATCAAGCTTGCAGACAGTTCTTTAGGTGTGATGCCCACAAAAAAAGTGCTTACTAATCAAAACATCAAAATAATTAATTACAAGGTAATAGTTTTCATCGGCCAATAATTAATACACTGCAAAATAAGGTGTGTCTAATCGTCCCATAATAAGGTGAAACTGCAGATCACGTGCATTAATTGCGTGGTATGCAAAACAATATAAGCATGTTATTAGTGTGTCAACACGAGCAGGAGACGTATCGATACATGGAAGTGATCGACATTCTAGCGACCGGCTAGGCGTATAATTTACATTCTGACCAATTTACCAGTTGCACCATTTTCTCAAACGTCGAAAGCGTTCAACTCGTCTAGAGTGTACCAGCTGTCCAAAGCGGAAGAGCTATCCCAAGTGTGTTAGTTTCTCATAGATTACGAGCTGTCCAAAATGTTCAAGATGTTCAAAGAGGCCTTGCTGTTCGAAATGTAAGTTAACGTACGTGACTGATCCGTAGCATAGTGGTTACGGCTTTGCACTCTCAATCAGCAAGTAATGGGTTTGATTTCCAGCAGTCAAACAGTTAAAAAAGATCATCCAGCACTACAGCAACTAACGTTTTTTTAGCAATAACCAAAACGCTTGCTGAGGACTCTTGAGGTGTGATTATACACGAGGACAGCTCTGACCAAACAAATCATCCAGATGTTATTTACAAAGAATACTCGTACAAATCATCCCAAAATTACTGAGATATCATAATCAACAGAACAATTTGTCAATTTAACGGCCATTTACTTTATATTTTTTCATAGAAGACTAACGGTGTTATTCTTACTTGTCATATTTCGCCATCGGCCTAACTGGCGACTACTTAGTCTGGGTACAACGCCGGACTAGACCAAATTTGAAATATTGATTCTCGTTCATAGTGTAACGTAGGAACAGTTGAGCCTGCGACCAAATTTGGACGGCTGAAATTACGTCCGTTCAATGTCGTATTTCAAAAAAAAATCTGTTCTAGAGATGTCACTTTATAAATATTATTTAAAGAATAGGGAATTTTCAGTCGTTTTTAAATAATTATTAAAACAATAACCATTGACAATAACGCAAAAAAAATATGAAAAATAAAAGCAAATAATCAGTTTTTAAATTTGTTGTGCAATTTATAATTAAAAAAACTTTGAAAACAATTGATTAGCCAAATAAATCCGTATATTTTTTGTGGATCGGGAAAAATAAAACAAATGTAGGGAATATGCGTTTGGGATGACCACACAGATATGGCCGCGGCGGGCAGGCGGGGCAGACGTCACTATGGCGGACGGCTTGTTGTTTTGTTTGTAAACAAACAGATGTCGACCGAAATGCATCTAAATATTTTATTTCAGGTGGAAAAAGTGTCTCATATGTGTTCGTGGAGTGTTGAATATCTTCTTCACTCATTTTAAACTATCTAGTTAAGTTCAGTTTTGTAAAATGTGTCATATGAAGAATTTTGCCGCGAGCCGTGATTCAATCTTTCAAATGATTTCTTTTCTTTCTTATTTTTTTGTGTTTTGTGCCTCAAAAAGCGATTGATTAGCAAAAAGATGCTGAATTCTGTCAATGTGACCAAAATGACAAAAACAAATCGCAAAACAAAACAGTAATAAAGCAAATATTTACGATTTAATATTAAATACGGCAGTTGTCAAAATCGATTGTACCACAAAACCCTCTCCGAGGCGGTTTTGTCTTGGCCTAACTTCGCATACATTTGGAGGTTAGATTTAGGCGGGCGTTGAACTCGAGACGCAAGCCTAACTACTTCAGAAATGTTCAAGAATCAAAATTAAGCAAAACGTGGGTTCAAAGGGCGACGAAAATGTCTAAGAATAACACCGTATGTGTTCCGTGCCTACGAACTCTTTGTTTGCTGTGAACCACACACAAAAAGCTCTCTACACATTCGTTCTTCGCTGTTCATCCCTATTTTTTTAAGCACGACCCAGTTGTAAAGTAAACCTTCGTTATCTGTGTGCGTGTTTTTTTTTTCAATAATTGAAAGTTTTTTTTTGTGCTCCGACGGGAAACTCACGACTTTCCATTTACGAATCTAAGTCCAAAGAGTACGAATCACCCCAATCTCCCCAAGACGTCAGCAGATCAATCTGTCAAGCCTTCGGATGACCACTTCATTATCTCCTGGGAGGGTCCAAGCCAAGAAAATTCACACGAAGGCAGGCCGGATAATTTTTCATTCTCGTATTAAATTTCAATCTCGCGACCAATACGCTGGCAGTAAACTTTAAACTCAACCATGGCGTTTTACCAAAGATGCATGGAAATTGAAACGCTGATTAGAGTCGCTGTTTTTGCTGTCACTTTGTGAAACGCAATTATATCTACATGGGAGACAGGTGTACTGCACTCGTAACAAATACCCGAAGTGGCATACTAGCGTGGTAATGTATAGAATAGGGTCAGCCGGCTTGCTAACCGGTGCAATGCACGGATATTTAAATCGTAGCAAAAGAAAGTTTACGTAAATTGGATTAAAAAAAACACACGATGATTAATAATATTTCCCACTTCTTCTTTCCTTAACAATTGTTTTTTTTTAATCTAAATGGATAATTATCAATAGCACTTGCTGCCTTTAAAATTGTTCCTTTTGGAATAACTCAGATTACTGTCAAAATTTCATGCACAACATGCACGACAGAAGCCAGGAACATCTTTTTATCATATTGATTCTGTATTTTCACTAATTGTGCAATGCAATTAAGCTGCACATATAATGTACCTTCTTACCATGTTGTCCCCAAAGCGGTTACAATCCAAAAATTATCACAAAGGCAAGTAGATTATTGGAAACACAACATTTGAAATTTAATTGACTCCTGTCATTTTTTTTGTTATAAACAATCATTGTTTTCCCCTTACACAAAATTTTCATTTCTCAATAATTTTGTACGAAAAGAAAAATCTCCTTCTGGATTTCTCTCCTTTCAAAAACAGATATATTGTTTATTCGAACCTTTTCCTTTTCACAAATATAATAGTTAAAGACATTAATGTCTTTCGGTCCTATTTCATATATTCATGGTGTTTTTTTATACCAAAGCAAAGGTCTTATCAGTGTACAAATTTCTCGCTTGTATATCGTTTGGCATCTTAGTGATAATGACCCTGCAATCATCATTAAAATTTATATAAATATTTATGGTTCTACGAAGACCGACTAGTGTGTAATAAAAACTATATCACGTACTTCAAACGATCACTGATCTTTTTATATTATGTATGGTTTGTGTATTATCACTGTGAAAAATCTATTCGATCTTTACTAAATTTTATAGAACTACAACTATGCTATGAAAACACTGTTTTATTTTCACTCAATTTATAAATATACACAAATGTTATTGATGTCTCGATCAGTATCAGGTACAATAAAATTCATAAATTGAATGAAAAGAAACAGTGTTTAATTATAATTCTTTTAGTTCTCTAAAATTCACCAAAGATCAATGATCTTTTTGTTTAGTTCTGTCTGTTTGTGGGCATGCATTTACTATTAATTTTGAATGTTTAAATATCTTTGCAACTTAGATTATATTTAATAGCTAGGCATATGTCCCTGCTCTTAATCCTGCTAAAAACCAAATTAGCAAATCGCTCTTTACCAGTTTTTTTTAATGCCGTCACTCACTGGGCAGCGCATGTAGCATGAGCAGAGGAGGAACGTATTTACATTCTGTTTTGCTCACTGCCAAACAGGACTAAGTGTAAATCACATAAGAAAAATAATTCCAGAGAAAATTTCAAGAAAATAAAAAAAACAACGTAATAATTTAAGAATCGCTAATGTGTCATAATTTTATTGTTTACGCCCAAACAATACACATTTTTTCTTTGATGGCGAACAAGCCAAAATAAAGTTGTCATTTTTGGACACATGTACCTACCTACGCGCATAAAATTACAACACATAAGCTGGTTTGCTGTGTACCCCAAGTATAAAAATACATTTAAACTTACTTCAATACATCGTTTTGTAAAAAATGTATTGAAACTAAAATACCCACAGAAGGCGCTGATTTAGTTTCGATGCTTTTTAAATAAAAATGTTTTATACTTGAATGACACCTGGTGTTTTTTTTTATGTTGGGGACTTCCAAAAATAGGGTGACCGCTCAAGGATAGCGCGAAGTGTAAAGAGAAAGTGAAGCACTTGAAGTTTCCGTCTAACGGTAAAACGAAAATAATCATGAACTCGGTATTATGTTACCGGTTTGCGGTCATCTGTTACTCAACACCGAAAAACAAGGACTAAAGGTCCCACAACAACCAGGTTATTTCTTTTTTATTTATGTGTTGTAGTATAAAATATTTCGTTTTTTGATGGAGAGATCTCGCGAAAATTGGGATATACAAAGCGAGCGTAAAAGAAGAAAATGCATGAAAAAGGTGATGAATATGAATGAATTGAAAGAGGTATGTAAGAATAGGAAGAAATGGAGGCAACTCTGCAGATGCTCTGGCCACCCCTAGTGGAATGGAGACAAAGTTACAGTTACAGATCTCGCACAATGAGTTTGAGTCAATAAAGAACACAATCTGCCAGATTTCATATTTTTACCTTAAATTTCACAGGGCTTGCCTTTTAATTGTGATAAACGCAACGCAAAAACGCAACTAAGCTACACATATAGTGTAACTTCTTGCCGCGTTATCCCCGAAGGGGTCGCATGTGGCGAGTTGAACCTATTTATTTTTACAGGTAAGGGGGCCGGCCTTACGCCAACCACTTCAGTTGAAGTGGAGGTTTCCCAGCTCTCGAGAGTGCTGGTATTCATTTCTTGTGAAGGCTGAGTAAAACTTGCCGGTATTTTATTTTGGGGTTTGAAATAAACACCGAAACGGGAAATCATTTCTGACACCCTCGGTGGGATTCGAACCCGAGCTTTCGGCATGGAATGCAAGCACTCTACCACCTGCATATATAAAAAAAAAACTCTTTAGTAAATTGCAACGTCACACGTCACTTAAGAGCTCCTTTGTCTTATCTCCAACAGAGTAATTTTACATGAGCAATATTTGTATCTGTACTGAACCAATGTGTCTATTGTCTAATGAATGCTGGAAATTGATTTTGAAAATATTTAAAAACAACTCTCACATCATCGTGCTTTGTGATTTTTCTTAGTTTAGATTTGATATAAATGCCATATTTGAATCAAATGGTAGATCATTTAATAATATAAAAATTACGATGTAGAAGAAAATAAAATTAATAAACAAGTGCAGGTCAACCATAGGTTCGTGTGAAATGTAAAAAAATAAAGCTATGCATTTTAATCTTTATTCGTAGGAAGAACCATTTTTTTCAAGCTTAAAAAATGAACGAAAAAAACTCTTTACCTTTTGCAAGATTTTAAAACGACTCGTTCAATTTTCTTGTGCACCTTTAGTGTCATCAGGCGCGTTCACATGGCTCAAGTATCGGACCTCCAGGCTGGACAGAGAGTCGCTTCTGATAATCTAGTTTCCCTGCCAGTGCATTTAGAAAGTAGACCGAGCCGAGACTAGTCGTCTTACTAGACCAGCGAGTCGGGAATGGAGCGATTGATGGTTTATTAACTTGATGTGAGGCGGGCCTAGGAAAAATACACATGCTCGTAAAATGAAACATCTATGCTCAAGCGCTGCGTACGCATTATATACTGGGACAATATTGTCATACCAGTCTAATCTAATCTAATCTAAGTTGCAAAATACATGTAACATTAGAGATTTTTCACAAAACAGACACGTAAAAGTTCGCGCTAAAACATGCCGCATGTGCTCCTACAATATAAAAACCCGAATCCAAAATGGGCATACACCCTTCAACTCCTGCCGACCTTGCCTGAAACAGGGGTGACATTGGCAAGGTGAACCATTTTCTACAACATTGGTGGTCAGCCGCATACCAACCTATAAGTCAAGGAACAAGGAACAGTACATGAGATTTTATCAGAAGCGCTCTTTACAGGGTTGAAAATTACATGAGCCACCAAAAAACTATCACTAAAGATATATTTCTATACTTGAATAAGTGACATATTAATCTAACATACATAGGTTTCTAAAATAAATGCACCTTTTTCCTATTTTCTACGAGAAAAAAAAAGTATGAAAATCCTGTAGTGTAGAACTTCTCCATGAACACTGCCTTATAATTAGTTCACTTGCTATGAAAAGTTACACATATCGTCCCCCCGGTGCTTGTTTGGCTTATCTACCATTTGATTGAAAGATGATCTTAAAATGAATTTAACTTAAAAATCACATTCTACACAATCTGAGCTAATAAAAAATCCTAAACACGATTGTGTGAGAGTTGTTTTAAATATTTTTTTAATTGTTTTCCATTTTTTATAAGACACATTAGTACGGTACACATATAAACATTGCTCGGTGAAATTACTTCTGTTGGAGATAAGGTGTTTTATTGAATTTTTTAACACGACAAAAACGCACCGTTTTGTGTGTGACACGTCTCAAGAACCCTCTTCATTACAAATGAGATATTCCATAAAGGTGCACCTTCAATACTCCAATGGGTAACCACATTTAGGAGTATTGAAGATTATGTTCTAACGTTGAACTAACGATTATGTTCGTACGAGGATATCAAAATCATTAGGTACTTTAGAAGAAGTTTTTTAGAGTACAAAGTTCCTTCGCTGAAACAGGGGTGCCATAGGCAAAATGAACCATTTTTTTTTACCATGGGTGGTCAGCCTCATACCTACCTATTTTAATGTTTGAAAATGTAATGATAGCCATAAACATGCGCTACAATTATTTTCACAATTTAAAACGCATTTCATTGTTAGTTACACAGAAATATTTCAACGATATAACTCTTAACACGTCTTCAATTTTTTTTGGCAACTTTGGCTACTTCATCTGGCTCTTGCATGGCTACATATTTTGAGTGTCGCTGGTTCGATTAAGGTATTTCATTGCACACAGACCAGTACGGGGGCCATAATCTCGACATTGTGTCAGCCTTGGGCGCCATCTTGCTCTATAGCCACATCAGCAGAGAGCTACTTATTTCGATTTCACAGCAAAATGTGGCACAAAACAATGCAACCATTTTGGGAAAGGCTTTCACTTAAATTGACTTGAATGTTTTCATGAATTGTTAAGATAGCCCCATGTAGCTATATTCTGAAGCCATCTGGGATTTTATTTTTTTCGCAGAGACACATTTTTTTTTCAAAGACCTGTTCTCTCACTTATTAGTACTATGAAATGCTCTCTTACTTCACCCAAAACCCACCTTATATACAAGCGGTGAAGATGAATCTAGAGTTCATTATAGTGAGTCTGGATTCTCCTCTACACACCAGCAAACCCGCATATGTACTAGAAGACTTCAGACATGTACACACTCGCATTTAATTTTTCTTCCCTTTAAATGAATTTACCGAAATTAACCCTAGAAGAAAATTTAATAATGAACATAATAATGATAGTAGCACTGCTCTTTAGTCCAGCCTAGCCACGCGGAGGGTGCAATACGTGACCAGTCATAATATGTAAGTATTCCAATAATAAAATATTGGTATGCGGCTGACCACCCATGCTGTAAAAATGGTTCACTTTGCCAATGTCACCCCTGTTCAGGGAAGGACGGCAAGAGTTGCAGGGTGTATGTCCATTTGAGATTTGTTATTGTTGTGTTGTAGGTTCACATGCGGCATGTGCAAGCGCGTACTTGTAGGTGTCTGCTTGTGAAAATGCATGTAATGTGAATCTCCAATGTAACGTCATATCTTTGCAACTTAGATTAGATTAGAAATCAAATTTATTGGAATACTTAACACATTTTTTTTGTTTTTTTTTACTGTATTAATGCCACTATAACTGCTACGGTAACTTCATCGCTATTTCGACAGGGGTGACCAAAGCTCCTGCAGAATTGCCTCTGCTTCTTTCTACATCTACATTCATCTCTCAAGGCATTCACATCCATCACCTTTTTTCATAAATTTGAATAAATCATTTTATTGTTTTTCTTTACTCACTTGCATGAATTGACATAGACTGTGTCGTCATCCGGTTGGATTGCTCGTGAAAAGGCATACAATTACGTTTTGGGTTGCTAAGGACGGCAGCCCTATACAAGACTGGCGTTTGCTCGCCGAGAAAAGAGTTCCGAATTCAAAAATATCCCGTTCGAAGCACTTACCCATAGAGAGGCTTTTAAAATAACTTTTTCTTGGTCAAACCTTTCTGTATACTTGATCTTAAAATAATATAAAGGTTTGATTGACTGATGTTAAGCGCGTACACACAAACCAAACTGGTTTTTATTGTGGTAATTATACCGAAACCAAAATATTGGTGCATTGATACCTCAAAGAATCAGATTAATCCAAAGATAGGAAAGGTCTACCTACATACAGGCCTTTGATAACAAAAATCAATTTAGTACAACTGTATATATTTAAAAATAAATGAATTTCTCGTTATATCTTCTTCTTCTTTTGGTGCCACTTCTATCGTAGATCGGCGAACATAATGGCTATATTAATTTAATTTTAAGTTTGTCAATTATTTCCCTTTCCGATTTTTTTGTGTTGCTTGACTTAAAGGTTAGTGTGAGTCTTTTTACCCATACTGAAAAAAACGGTTCACTTTGCCAATGCCACCTCTGTTTCAGGGAAGGTCGACTTATTTGATTTGAGATTGGGGTTTTATGTTGTAGGTCCACATTCGGCATGTATAAGAGCGAGCTTGTACGTGTCTGTTTGTATGAATATGTGTATCTTTGCTTCATAGAGTTTAGAGTCTAGTTAAATAAGCCTTACCGACGCTATGATCTTGTATTTGAAATAAACACCTAAACGGCAAATCATTTCTGACACCCTTGAAGGGGATCGAACGTTAGCTAGATGTATTTGAAAGCAAGCACTCTACCAACTGAGCTATCAACCGGATATGTCTTCAAGAAGCAGGGCCTTTTTAAACATTTCTCTCTTCCCATCCAAATTGCTTATCTTTCATCGTCCTTGAAGCCATGATTTAGTAATAAAAAATAATGGAACCCAAAACTCTCTCAACATAATATTTACTACACAGTCTGACTCAAACACAGCGTTCTTTCTATTATGTATACAATCATAAATCTCTCACTAGATTCGCTGTTTTAGTCTGAATACATTTTTTGGTTGAGTTTTACATTGAGACAGTCGGGATAATGATTTTAAACCGCGTCCGGCACTAAAAGAAAATAAGTGCCACTCGCATCGACGTCAATAAAAGAAAATATTTAGATGTTTGTTGAAGCTCTTTCTTCTGCCCGCTCATTATATATCTTGGAATCCCATCTGTAGCGTTTATCTTAAATGAGGCATCGGGGCACTTGCATTAAGGCTCAACGGTACATCGACGATTTTAGTTTTCTCTTTGATACCGAGATTGAGAGAATGAGAGAACGATCACGCCAAAAAATCCTACTAGATATAAAGGTAGATTTATACTATTCGTCCTATAAGTATCTAAAAAAAAAATCGTTGGACAGAAGAAATGCAGAACAAGATGAATGAATATTGTTGTAAACCAATCATGGAATTAAAACAAAAATAAGGTCAACATTTGTAACGTTCTGAATTGTCAAACTACGTTTAAAATTCAAAGGTTTTGTGTATTTTTTTTAAATAAGCTTGAATGGAATCAAATATTTAAGATTCACACTTGAAAGAGACCTAGAAGTAATGTTTGATCAGATTGGAAAAAAATGAGAGAATAGAATTAACAGAACGAATTCACAATTAGAAAATGTGTGAAGAAGATGATGGATACGAATGCATTGTAAAAGATATGCAAGGATAGGAAGAAATAGAAGAATCTTTGTAGAAGCTCTGACTACCCTTTATGGAATTGCAACAGATTTACAATTACCAACATTCTGTAAACTGTAACTGTAAGTCTGTCACCATTCCGCTAGGGGTGTCCAGAGCCTCGGCAGAGCTGTCTCCATTTCTTCCTATCCTTACATACCTCTTTCAACATGCTTTAAAAAGAACTCTTTTCTCAAAAAAAAAATACTGCCTTCGGATAATAACCTGAGTGAATAGTAGGCAAAAATATTTATTCAAGAAAGTAAAATAACCAATTTTAAAGTGCATTGCTTCAAGTTGAAACTGAATACGAAGTATCCGAAAGTACTAGTTAGTGGTGTAAGCCAAGATGGAGAGGAGGGATCCACACACTCGTGCATTGTACATAATTGGAGCATTGTGTGTGAACCTCTGTGATACTTTTCATTGTGTGGAGCGCTTATTGTTGATGGCAACAATAAAAAATGCGCGCCATGGGTGTTGCGGGGCCCATAGACAACTTGCGCTTCAAGACGCGCTTGCACAGGCTCCCAATCTGTTTGATTCGCGATACATTGATCCACACCTTTATGTAATAACACATTTACTTTATTTTGCTCACTGCCACTACTAATGCTCCACCGAAGTCCTCTAACGTATGCACACCATAAAATAACCTCTTGTGACTGTTTAGCAGAGAGAGCTAATGTACTTCGGTCACGTTATAAAAAATGAGAAATACAGGGTAAGATTAAGGTGAGTAAAACTCAGGGACGCCGAAAGATACCGTGGCTGAAAAACCTACGTCCTAGTCCCTGTTTTGAGCCGCAGCATTCATAACAACCATAATTCCTTGACTTATAGGTTGGTATGCGGCTGACCACCCATGCTGTAAAAATGGTTCACTTTGCCAATGTCACCCCTGTTACAGGGAAGGACGGCAAGAGTTGCTGGGTGTATGTCCATTTGAGATTTGGTTTTTATGTTGTAGGCTCACATGAGGCATGTGCAAGCGCAAACTTGTACATGTCTGGTTGTGAGAATGCATGTAATGTGAATCTCCAATGTAACATATCTTTGCAACTGATATTAATTAGATTAGATACAATGGTTACAAGGAGAAAAAGAATCACAAGAAAAAATATCACAAAATAACGGTTTAAAATCAGTTCAGATTTTTTCTTCTGTAGCTATGGGGACTTTCATTTTTTTTCAACCGGGTTGCATCCTGAAAACAATCACCCTTCACTACTGCCGGTAATATTTTAACAGATCAACATTACTTGACTTATAAGTTGGTATAAGGCTGACCACCCATACTGTAAAAAATGGTTCACTTTTCCAATGTCACCCCTGTGTCAGGGAAGGTCGGCAAAAGTTGTAGGGCTTATGTTGATTTGAGGTTTGAATTTTATTTGTAAGTACACATTGAGCATTTGTAAACGCGAACTACACGTGTTTTTGTTTGTGGGTATGCATTTGAGAGCTTTAAATGTTAATATATCCTTGCAAATTAGATTATAGATTATAGATCAGCTTTGTGGACGTGTTCTGAGAGTTTTTTTACGCCACACACTTTGGCAGGCGCTGATAATGACGAGTTGAAACGCACACAAATATTCCAGCACATTCGAAATATAAAGTAGGGGGTATCCCACCCCACTTCACTGGCTAAACAAAGGCGGCAGATGAGTGTGGGCATGTACCAACGATAATCAGCATGCACAGCATCAGCTAAATAAATCTACAGTTTAATTACAAACACTACTTGTTTTGTATCACAACTTTGACACGATTTAGAAATATAAAAAATACACGCATCTGCGTTGCGCTCATGCCTCACATAACATTAAATAAACCTGACAGATGGAATGTGGGTGAAACAATAATTGAGACCAAAAACACGAAAAACTTAATTGTTTACTTGCAATTATAAAGTGAATGACTTAATAAGGTCTGTTGAACTTGAGAAAAAATACGAGATAAATGATATAAAAATACTATTGTAGACATTAATTATTGTAGTAAGTACCTACATACATAGGGTTAATGAGAAATTATTATTAAATTAAATAGACTTAAATGCAGTTTGTAAATGTTTATGAATCTGTTAGCTTGATGATGACTTGTGGCAATTTCGTTATATATTTTTGCAGTATGATTTTTGGCAGCTTTTTATAACGATGTTACGGGCATTCATTCTACAAAAAAATAATAAATTAACCCGGCGTCAAATTCTACCTTATAACATTGTCACGGCGGGCAAACGTCAAAGATCTACGTGAGTATGGTCCCACAAAACCAATAAGAAAATATTAGTTTGCATTTCCTCTCCCAACCCTGCAATGTGACAAAACTTTTTTTTATTGATGAAATTTATAAAGTCAATGTTATTCTCATTTTCCTTGAATTACAAAGATCATTTCGATGTACTGTTCTGTTTTTTTATATACTTACTGATTCTTAAGACAATTTAATTGAAAGGAAATATTTTAATCAAATGGTAGATAAGACAAACAAACACTGGGTGGACGATTAACTAAAATCTTGCGATTCGTCTTTATGAGTTATTAAGAATTATCTCTCGATTGACGTAAAGGAACCATTCCAAGCTCTTAGCAAATAAAGTGACATGAATTTACAGTTTTCCAAGATTTAATAATACATTATGGTGCTTTTGTAAATTATAGATTTGGAATCTAGGCGCACAATATAACGATAAACTTGAACAATTTTCTTTGTGATCGAGAAATGAGCTCAGCTTCATACCACTTACTGTACTGCCTCCCGTTTCTCGAATACAAAACGTTAACCAAAAATGTACGGAAACCAAAACAGTTTACAGTGCCCTGGCGCATGTTGCTAAGGCTCAGTCTAGCTAAATGAAAATGTAGGACTTGTTCATTCAACATAAGCCCTGTGACTCGTACTACCCTTCCCTGAAATAGATTTGACATAGGCAAATTGAATCAATTTTTACAGTAAAGATGGTCAGCCTCACATCAATTTATAAGTTATTCCTTGACTTACAGGTTGGAGAAAAGGGAGATTGAGAAGAGGCTGACCACCCATACTGTAAAAAATGGTTCTCTTTGCCAATGTCACCCCTGTTTCAGGGAAGGTCGGCAAGAGTTGCAGGGCTTATGTTCATTTGAGGTTGGGTTTTTTATATTGTAGGTCCACATGCGGCATGTGTAAGCGCGAAATTATGCGTGTCTGCTTGTGGGAATGCATTTAATATTAATCTCAAATGATACACATATCTTTGCAGCTTAGATTTAGATTAGATTTAGAACAAAGAAATTAACTAACCACCCCAAAGGCTTCATTATATTTAAATATGGTATCATTCTGTTTTTTGTTCTATGGTTTCCGAGTTTACCAAACGCGTTGCTAGAAAATCTGGAAAAGGAACTTTTTTATTCCTAAACTTCACAGGAACTACTACGAGAATATTTTACATGTTTCCTTAAAGTTTGATAAAAAAATCGGTTCAACCGCTTAGGAGTCTAAATGAAACATACACACATATGTACGTACATTTTATTTGATAGATTTACCTAAATTTGTAATGTAAGAGATGGAAATGTATGAAAAAGGTGATAGATATGTATGAAATTGAAAGAGGTATGCAAGGATAGGAAAATATGGAGGCAAATCTGCAGAAGCTCTGGCCACCCCTACCGAAATGGCGACAGAGTTACAGCTACAATTGTAAAACGGTACGGATGAGTTTAAACGTATAGTTTTATACTTTTGGTACAAGTTACAAGTCATGTTTTTATGTACATACAAGCCATTGTCATGTGCAGGAATTAAAAGAGCAAATCAATGGTGAGCCATACTGCAATCAATTATAATGAACGCTCGATAGAAGAAATGATGATGGATTCATAATTGCAAACAGCTTGGGAACGAAAAAGAGCCAAAGCAGCATTTCAAGAAAAGAGTGATGAGAGAGAATTTGGGCATCCCAAAGACCAGTCTAAAATTTCATAAATGGGGATTACCTCCATCTCCAGAATGTGACTGTGGGGCGGAAAACCAGACCGTTCAGCACATAGCGGAGGAGTGTCCCATCAGAAGACACCCTCCTGGCCTGAAAGATCTCAATGAAGCCACGCCACGAGCAGTGAAGTGGATGGAGGGCTTAGATCTTCGCCTTTGACGCGGCCCAATGTCCAAGAATTTTTTTAAGCTTGGCCATACAAAAAGTACCTAAAGTAAGTAGTGTACAATTCGCATTCAAAATAGACTGAAATCTGTACAGTTTCTCAGACAATGTCCTGTTACTTACTTTCCTTGATATCTTTTCCCTTCTAGATCCAAGCCACCAGAAATCCTTTTTATGCCGTCTGACCATCATGTTTAGAGGCCTTCCTTTGCTTCTTTTGTCTTCTTAAGGACTCCACTCCACTATCGTCCTGGTTCATTATTGGTCATTGAATCTAGCAACATGCCCTGACCACGACCACTAAAGCTTTGCCACTTTTATACGATGTCAGTAACTCTACGTATTTCGGTATTTTGTATCCAATCTGATATTAGTACTGTTACGATTTTCGTGGAGTCAATTGAATTAAAACTTTGATGAGGGGAAAGTGATGAGGGGGCTATTCCGGCCTAATTTTAGATCGAATAAATTTTAGTAATGTATGCATTTCATTTTGTTTTAGTGACCTACCGACTTAAGCAAAATCTGTGAATAGTTCTATATCGGAGCTGCTTTAGACTGTTAAAAAGTGAAAACAAAAGATCCTCCTGTTGCGTTACAAAACAACTTATTACAAGTGTTCTCAAATTGAATAAAACCTATGTTGCATCAAGTCGTAATGCCAGTATTTGCAGAAGGCTGCGATGATTGCCAATTAAACAATCTGAACCACAATTTTACGTTTAAGCTCAACCACGACGTTTTACTTATAAAGCATAGAAAATAAAACACTCACTAGAGGCGTTGTTTAAGTTACAGTATTTTTTGTCAACGCTTTTATACTTGCTGTAGTGGTGTCGGACATTCTGTGACCATTTCCAAGGCACGCGATACGATGGAATACTTGCCAATTATAGTAGCTACTTACTCGTTAGCTTTTCTGTGACGGCATTTGATCGCGTGATGAGCCATCTTGCAATATTTTCTAACGTATGATTAAATCTGATCGTAATAGTGCAACGAACCTAGCTTAATTTCCCGCCAAAAATATTGCAAATAAGTTTAATGATTTAGAGAAGTATTCTGATTACACCGGGTCAATTGAATGAAAATTGTGGTTATTTATTTTCAGATAAGGTGTTCATACACAGAGTTGCTTTTGAACTGTATAGTTCGACGGCTTAGATACTAGTCTGGCTACAGAGAATCTCGGTCTCCATTTAAAGGTGAGAATAAAGATTTTTCCCGAAACATTGAGAACTGGCACATGCGAGATTTCGCCATAACATTCTACTTAGAATATTCGAGTAAATCCTCACACAATTTCTAACAAATGCAAATACTTATATTATAAACAATTACTTAAGTACCTACATCTAGAGACTTCACAGACTCACACAGACACAACTCACACGGACACACAATTATAATTTCGCAACAGTGTGATTATTTGATGAGGTCACCATTATAGAAAGCTCCTTTTCTCAAAGAAACTCCCGTGTCTTTAAAAAAAGAGAAGAAAGGTAACGCAAAGTCACATAATTATTGTAAGCCTTTGGCCTGTAGACTCAACGGGAGTCGATAGATCTTACAGTATCTACTCGTATTTGAAGATCGAATGCAATAAAAAATGGCATCGTATAAACAGCTGGTAATTTTTTTATGGTACAGAGATCAATTTTTAACACGCCGCCATATTTTATTCCGTCCTATCTTCAAATAGAGACTTCCAGCCCTATAATAATCAATAATAACTCCTGACTCAATTAAATGCCTAGTTAGTATTGTATATCATAGAAACTATATCTTGAATTTCTGTAAGTAAAAAATATGTGTATTCTTTGGAATTAAACAATTTTTAAATCACATTGAAGCTTTTCTGAATTCTTAACAAAATCTATTATTTCGCCTAATGGTCAATGGATGCAAATTTTATTGCAACGTTGAATAATACGGCCGTCTTGTGCATGTGAAGAATGCACCACATATGAATGCACTCGATACGTGAAGGCGTCCGAGCTAGACGGTCTTCCCCAGGCTGATAGAGGTGGCCAATATCATCAACACCTAACAAAATATTTCATTTGATTCCACTCAAAAATATATACTTATCATCATGTACACAAGAAAAAAGGGACTAGATGGTATAAGACTTCAAAGTAGTTCAATAGGTTATAATAATAATTGGTCAATGTGAATAGTGCCTATTAGTAGCACTGGCTTCTAAAAGGGTGTTTATATGTGTTAAAACTTCTATTAAACAAAAGTGTGTTAAGTAAGCTTCTGAAACTGCTAACGTTTGTCTCTATTCTCAGACATTATCGTATTTTGAAAAAATGTTTTGGAAATATCTTGCTATCAATAATTAACACATAAAAATATGTAAAATAAACATTCTGGGGTATTATGTTTTTTCAGGTAGTTTCAGGAAAAATTTACGTAAAAATAAACTTCTGAATTTCTTACACTCTGATGTTTTTACGCAGGTAAGCAAGAACTTATGTTCATAAATACATGTATGTTGAATTTTAAGTATAGCATGAGACTGGCCATACTGTAAAAAAACATTCACTCTGTCAATGTCACCCCTGTTTCAGGGAAGGACTGCAATGAGTTGCAAAAGCTATGTTAATTTTGAGATAAGGGTTTACTTTGATTTTGTAGTCACACATGAAATTACAAGGGTTTGCTTGTGAGCATGCATTAATTGCGAATTTTAAATTGTGATAAAGACTTACGACTTAGAATAATAGATGCGGTTCCTAAGCGCATCGCAAAATAAATAAGCAAATTGTAATTATCGCCTGCATAAATATTTGCATAAAGTGCAGTTTTCTTTACTTCATCTAAATTTTAAATTCTAAATATTGTAATTTACGTAATATTATTGAGTGTAGAAAAAAGTGTAATATGTAACCCTAGGAAGGATAGTTAAAAAAATATTATACCTTCTTGAAAATTTAAACCATATAATGAACTACATTGAATAGGAGTTTTTGGCACACACGGCCGGCAGTAAGGTGGCACGCGAGAGTTGCTTTCCGGGAACTATTGCCGTGGTCTATGAGAGCTGGAGCTTCCAGACATTTCAGCGCTTCTTCAGCGTGATGATGGTGTGATGCTATAACACGCTGAAAAGCCCACCGCAGACATGGGCGAAACGTCCGAAAGCTCCAGCTCCGTTCAACCACGGCAACAGATCGCAGAATACAACTCTCTAGAATGAAAAATTGCATCATCTGGTTTTCTGCATCTATGTATACTTCAAAATTTAGGTTGTGAAGACATATGAATATTAAAGTTTCATAATTAATGCATACATAGAGGCAGATATGTCCAAGTTCGCACTTTTACGTTGCACGTTTACAAACAAAATCTCAAATTAACATAACCCATGAAAGTCACAGTATGACTTTGACAAAATGATCCAATTTCTAAGAATTATTTCTCATATCCTATAATACACGGTTCTATCAACAGTAAATTTGACCCTGGTTCAACAGATGCCATTGGTGAATTATTAATTAATAATTCATTAAAATATTAAATAATTAATTATTATATGGGAATGTTAATGCCTATTTCTGGCCTGTTAAAATAGATAAATGAATTGCATTTTTTTTCACAAATATATTTTTTTAAATGTAAAAACACCGCTTTGTCAGTAGTTTCTCTGAGGATGGCCAAGAGGCCGAAACCGGTCACAACTCGTTATTTTTGTTTGTAACTAAATAAAAATAAATAAAGTAGAACTAAACAAAGTTTGTTATCATTTTTTAATAAGTAAAAACACCATTTGAAAATTAATTCTATGCACAAAAACACGTTTTCAAACATTCTATCTGTTATAATTGTAATGTTAGTTTTTTTTACAATTTAGATTTTTTCAATCTGGTGTATTTTTGCATCTTGCACATCTCTTTATCAAACTTACATAGCCGTGCATAGGATTCGCATCTTTCTACTGCCCATCCAGGCGTCACTAACCATATCAAACAGAACTAGTGTACACTCCATGCCGATTGCACAAGACGTATAAACCAACCAAACTCCACCATATCGTTTCACCGAAATCCATACAAACTTAAACGCTCCTTAGAGGCGATGTTTCCTTTTTAGTACATATTGTAGGTGAACGCTATCTATAAAGTTTAATACTCGGCGTACAGCTATCTTCTCTTTACTGTTAACTTCTAAGAGAAGCGAAACGTATGATGAAATTCCTAGAATCGACGTATAGAAAACTACATATTTATGTGATCCGACTTTCATGTACATTGAGACAGTTTTTACTTCCCCTCCATATAGAGTGCCTTCTAATCTAATCTAATCTAAGTTGCAAATATATGCAACTTTGGGGATTCACATTGTATGCATTTTCAAAAGCAAACACGTATAAGTGAGCGCTTGTACATGTGAACCTACAACATAAAAACCCAAATCTCAAATGAGCATACACCCTGCAACTCTTCCCGACCTTCCCTAAAACTGGTGACATTGGTAAAGTGAACCTTAAATATTTGTTTTTTTTTAGTTTACAACTCCTTAACTCTTTGCCTCTGAAAGAAAATCCTCCTGAAAATCCAATAGTCTATGGGTGGAATAAAAATAGTTAATTTGCTGATTGTTTTTAGCCACCTGAAGATGCAAACGGATTGTTTGCGAAACCAGTCGTGGAATTATTATTTACTCGACGAAATCTAAAAAAAAATAGTTTTTTTTATCTTTGAAGTAAATTTGTATTAAAATTTCATTTCCGCTACTATCAGCTTACTTCATAAATTCAATGTTACTCTTCTAAGCTACACGTATATTGTAACTTTTTCCCGCGATATCCCCGAAGGAGATATATATGATGAGTGAACCTATTTATTTTTATAGGTAAGGGGGCCTGCTTTACGCTTCCCACGAGGGGTCTGGTACTTATTTCTTGTGAAGGCTCAGTAAACCATGCCGGTATTTTATTTTGGGTTTGAAATGAACACCGAAACGGGAAATCGTTTTTGACATCCTTGGTGAGCTCTCGGCATGGAATGCAAGCACTCTACCAACTGAGCCATCGACCGGACATTACCGGTTTTCTAACAAGTATCTTTTTTTTTTCATTTAAGATTAATAAAACTCGTAGACAATTAATTTAAAATACACAGACAGGAAAATATGTTTTGATAAGGCTATCGTAATCTGTCGTACTGTGAAATAGCTCATCCAAGCGTTAAAAAACGTCATGACTCATAACATTATCTAACAACAATTTCTTTCCAGTTTTTATTTAATAGACCGTAAAATAAATCTTGAACTCAAATGACTTTCAACATTTTTTTTGTGTTGTCTTAAGATTACCTCCAGAGCATAATGTAATCTAATCTGAATTGAAATCTTTATACGCCTTAATGTCATCCTCTCAAATATATTGCGAGGAAAAGAGGCAGATGCAATGAAAGAAAGCAAGTGTGAAAGAGATAGATAACAAAACGAAAAATTAGTAAATATATTTTTTATTGTTGACGTGCGTACACAGTTTATTAAAAGGAATAACAATGCAGTAACACAGACAACTTGTATCAATCGATTCTACTTCGTTTAAAGCTCTGCTAAGGACGCTATTGACATAATATCGGAGAATCAAGTGCATTAAGCATTTTATCACAAAATTTAACGTCTTCTGCAATCTGTATGCAAATCTTTTATTCTGAATAGAAGCAGTTTTTTTACACCAAAATAAAAATATACTGCATGAATTCTAAGACAAACGGGACTTCTACTAATAGATACAAAAGATCTTGAAGTACTTTCAACTTTATTTTCTTCTTGAATGTTTCAAGAAATTCCTTATTTATTTAGACGTACAAGCTAATCAAAAAGTTACAACATTATTTCTGTTTAAGCTATGGTTAAAAATACGAAAGTAATGAAATACAAAAAAGCCTCTCTCGCTGTTCGTGACCGTATTCCCTTTTGTTACCATCACGTTTTGTTGGTCGTTTCTTTCACGGCCATTCAGACGCAGACAGTCAGAAAGGATAGTCAGAAAAGATAGATAGAAAGGATAGTAGTTGTATAGATGAATGGCGGGGTGGATAGGCAAATCGCCATTGCACTTATGCTTGCGTCCATTTCTACATTTATTTTATGTGTAAGATGTACGAAACAAGGGCGCCCGCAGAATATTTTCCCAGGGGGGGCAAGGCCACCGGGGGGTCTGGGGGGTATGACACTTTACAGTAAAAAAGTAAAAGTCAAAAATGTTTTAAAGTAATATGTATTTGCTTCAAAATGAACTTAGGTGTGACATGATCTGAATGGATGTAAAATATTATGACTTGAACAAGAATTGTACTCTTCTCTTATCCATTCCAAAAACATTGATGGTCTTTTCTATTAGCTCATCTTTTTGTTGTTTTACTGTGTTCCTATGAACAGACAGTAGACAGAGGCCGGTAAGCCGATCGTTTGACATGGTGCTCCTTATCCAAGTTTTTACTCGTCTCAGAGTACTGTAAAGAAACATAACAGTAAACATTTTAAAGATATAAACCATTTTTACTCCTATAAACGAAATTAACCATTGTAAACTAAATTTCTGCCAACTACTGGTATACTTGACTTAGTATATATTTTAAAAGACTATTATGCAGAAATGGAATAAAAAATAAATAAGTTAGACCTATAAAATCTAAGTAAATTTGCATGCAATTTAAAAAAAATTTAACTATTATTCTCACCTGAATGACCTCTCAATAGTACAAGTTGTTGGTGGTAAACACAGTGCAATCTTGAGTGCCTTAGCAACTGACGGTAAAAAGTAAACATGTTCGTGTTGCAGAACATCTATAAGGTGCATTTTCTCCAAGTCCTTATAATCAGCTGGTGTGTTTGCCCACAGGTCATACCATAGGACTGATTCGTCCTTAAAGTTGTCTAACAACTTTCCATACATTTCAGCAATTTTTACCACAGAACTTTCGTATTTTTCTTTGGGAAGGGCTTTCATGACTTTTGGATGCATGTTAAATATTTCAAAAGCAGGTTGGTTTTTTTCTGAAAACCTGTCACTCAAGGATTGCACCAAAGAGTCTAAATATGGAAGAAACACCGACACTCTAAAATAATCATTTAAGGTCTCAGATGGTTGGTTTGATCGATGTATTTGTGTTCCACCAATGACTCGTGGCTTTGTGAGAGTAACACACAGAGTGACAGTTTAAGAGGGTACAGTCAGTCAACAGAATGTACAGTCAGTCAACGCAGCAACCCCTGCCTTGCTGCCTACCATTACCATAGACTAAGTATCACTTGCTCTTCAGTGTCTTGCTTATTGTTGTCAATTACGTTGTTTCTTTCGCTATAATAATACTAGCATGCATGAATACTAGGGTTTGGTTATTTATGTAGTCATGTTTTTCGTTAACGTAACCTTATCCCGGCGTTTATGCGGAATTGCCGATATTTATTCATTTTGGACATTCTAAATTTTTCAAAACACTAAAACCTGACAAAAATTTATGCGCACTATCCTGATTCTCAGGGGGGGCAATGGCCCCCCCTGGCCCCTCCCTGCGGGCGCCCATGGTACGAAACATTAATATCTTTTGGCTCAGAAACTTACTTCTTCTCGGATCTCCTTCATATTGATTTTTGGTAACATTGAACCTCGCTTTAATCATTAATTTAATATGAATTATATTTTAATAGTATGTCACTTACCAGTTTTTAACCAATTGCATATCCAACCAAATTCAAGTACAAGTTAATTTTCCAGCATAGTCTTCCTGAGAAATAACCGGTTTCAGGGAAACACGGCAGGAGTTGCAAGGTTTATGTTCACGTGAAGTTCTGTTTATTTGTATGCACACATCGCACGCTTAATCATAAAGAGCAATAACTTTAAAAATAAGATTGTTGGGAAATCACGTTTGAAGTTCAGACAACCAGTACAACATGTATGGGATGAAAAAGGCAACCGATGTTTTATCTCAGTCATGTTCGTCCGAATTGAACGCCTGTCGCATTCTACCTATTCTTCTCGCATTGTTCTTGCGTTTTATTACAAAATCTCGATTTTCCCAATTTTTAAGTTACTACTCTTTATTATTAAACGTGCGACATGCAGAATTTGTAGGCGCGAACCAACATTTGCATGTCTGTGGGCATGCATTTAATATGAGTCTTAAATTTTAACAAATCTTTGCAGATCAGATTATAGATTATGTATAGACCCATAACTTTTCAATCTCCAAAGCTGCATTCAGATTTATGGTACTTAAAAAAGACCTCTAACTATCCACTGTCTTTGTCTGAGCGCGCAACTTAACTCGACACTGATGCGGGTTGCCCGCGAGTCAAGGTCACAGTTTTGACTTTCACTGTTGCCCCCCGCACCCCCCCCCCTCTGCCCCTCCTTTGCCACCACCCACATCTAGAGCCTCTGCAGGTCACTCGGCCGAACGCCGGCTTATCTACCAGAATCGATATAGCAGATTATATAGATCTAGTTACAAATGCTTACTTTTATTTATGATGTTCATTGACTTACATACTTTTAATCCTGTATTACGAGGATAATACATTACGCAAATCTCATATCCAATGCGTAAATCGAAAAAGTATGGAATATACGACGGCACTTCTAGAGAGTGTTTGAGTTTATGACATTTGTTTTATTTACGCAATAGAGTTGATTTAACTCAATTTTGTACACTACAGACACTCGATCTCGATTATTTTTGCATTTTTTTAAATCTATTGTCTAAGTCGCAAAGATTAGACATTAAACATTTAAGATTCATAATGAATACATGTTCACAAACAGATACGTGTGACTTCGAGTCACTTCATTTGATCAAAACAGATTAATTTAGAGTCTTTTATACATCTTAGATTAATTTCTCCATTGTATATTCTTTTTACTTCACAAATAAATATGGTCTAGGATATTTTCGAAAATGATAAAGATATATGAAAACACTGGAAATCAAATTCTTATCATTTCCACACTTACAATAAAATCCTAGATTACCACCTTTAGTTTTATACGAAACAATAAATAAAATTTAAAGTCTTTCACTGCAGCTTTTGTTTGAAAAAAAAACAAACGAAAGACTTGGCTAATCTTGTATATTCTTACGTCCATTCTTGGCATGTACTTCGCTCACGACTAGCCTGACCAACGACCAGTCATCGCTGACTTCCTCTATTATCTTAATGTACCTGTGCACCTTGCTCTGTTATTTAAATGTACCTATGCACTCTCCTATTATTTGTATGTACTTCATATTCTATTATAATAGTACACATTTTGAGCAATGAAAACTCATTTCTGTTTATGGTTTGGGTCTCTCACGTCCACGCAAGAACAAGTTGGGCTCAAATTATGTACTAGTCGAAACAATAGGTACATACAAAAAATTTGATAATTCATGCATAAAGTTTATAGAATAAAAAAATTAACCCCAAGCAGCTATGAAAAATATAATTATGCATATTAAAATTAAAATCTTCCAAAACTAAAACTACAATAAGGTGAAATTGTTCCTTAAAATATAAAGTGAATCGATTATAGTGTGTACAAAAATATACAGAAATATAGAGAGTGACATTTTTTTTTCATACATTTATTTCATTTCCGGAAAAATACTAGATTGACGTTTACGATTCAAAACGACAAAAACATGTTGTTTTTTTTTCACTGATAATTTTTAGTAGTATTATTTCACTGTAACATTTGCAAATTTTTAAACACCCGCATCTTAATTAGCAAAAACACACTATAAACTTTAAGCAGCATAATTATTTTGTACCAACATCATACTCAACTTCATAGTTTGAAACCTGTATGAAAATGTATGAGAACCAAAACAGCACCTATAAGGATTTTTTTAGTTTCCAAGCATTTTTGGTAAAACGCTATGCTTGAGTTTCAAAGTTATGTTGTATACTTTGGGGCACTGATTTTTTTCATAACGTGTGTGAAATGGGGGATTTTACATCCGCAATGAGAGATAAGAACGCACCAAAGAGGTCGTAAAGTTTATAACGTAAAACGCTGTAATGCAATTAAATTTCCTTTTTACAGGCTCATATTTGTAATTAATAAATAAAACGGCCAAAGCTGTTGAACTTGTCAAAAATATAATGTCGATATAAAAGCCTTTAATTAACCGTTTCATTACTTTTTACTATCTGACCTGACAGATATTCCAAATTGTAATCAGTTTGATAGTGATCGTTTTATGAAATTGTTGTAAGAAAAATCTGATAAACATTAAGAAAAATTGTAATTTATCTTTTACATAATTTGAAAAGCTTTCGCAATATTTTTCCAATTTGTTTTCAGACCATAAGCCTATTGCAGATTACATAAGTATACATTTTACATAACAAAAACGCGCAAATCAATACACCCGTTGTCGAGTGATGTGTTTACCAACAAACTACATTTCATTTCAATTTAAAAAAAAATAGAAATAGTTTTCAGAAGGGCATTCCATTAATACAACAAATATTATTCAATTAATAATGTAAAAATAAAACACAAAGTCTTTCATCACGAGTTGATTTATTTCCTCAAGCGCTTTGAAGTTATCACATCATTATCAAGAGGGCAACTCAAATACTATTCATTCCAATAAAATTCACAATCAAAAGATAGTTACAAAAATTAAACAAAAGAAGCATGAAAATGAGAAGTCTAAAAACGCTACATTGCCATTTGCTTCTCACCATATATTTTCGACTTGAATTTAACTTTATTTTTTCTCTGATGATCTCTTACTTTCTGTCGTTCATTCTATTTTGTAATTCTTTATTTCTCATACAAATATATGAGTCAGTCTACGGACGGACAAGCCGGGTGCACTGACTAGAAATCGCTCATGTAGTCGGAGAATAAATGGAAAAAAGAGAAATCCGGAATAGCGAACAATGCGGCTGGTCGGCTGCGACAGTTTGTGAGTTGGAAATGTTCTGCTCACTGAATTGTATGGAGAGATAAGGACAAAACGTACGGAAATAATGTATGGGACATTATTTCCATACGTTTTGTTTCAGCTTTTGAGTAAATGAAATTTCCCTTTCTACGCCGTTTGCCAATGCATAATTTTGCGACTTAATTTGCGTGTATTTTTTGTATGTAGAAATTCCGCAATTAAGTACTTTTTCACATTAGAAAGTTAATACTTTTTTTTTCATGGAACTTTTTTTGATGTCCATACAAAATTACGACAAATGTTATAGATTGCTGTAAGATTATCATGCCGTGAAGTAAAATTGCATACTTAAATTTTACTGTTTATAATAAGAAAAGTTTAAATGTAGGGTAAATTGGTATGCGGCTGACCACCCATACTGTAAAAAATGGTTCACTTTGCCAATGTCACCCCTGTTTCAGGGAAGGACGGCAAGAGTTGCAGAGCTTATGTTTATTTGAGATTGGATTTTTATATTGTAGGTCCACATGCGGTATGTGTTATTAAATACGAAATACGAAATTATACATGTCTGCTTGTGGGAATGCATTTAATATAAATATCTTAAATGATATATATCTTTGCAGCTTAGATTAGATTAGATTAGATTAGATTAGATTAAATGAATTTTAACAACAATGAAAAAGAAATCTAACTGAAAATAAATAAACCTACTTACGCCCATGAAGTATTTTTGAAGTATTTTTTTAGATCCAATAAATTTTGCAGCAAATCTTTGTGTCGTTTTACGAACTCAATGGATTATCAAATTTAAAAACATATTCATGTAATATACCCATTTTTTTTTAATATTATTTGTTGCGTGTACAAAACATGTTCTACAATTATTAATCAAAATTAATTAAATTACAAAGACTGCTCTTCAAAAATTAATTAAAAATTTAATAGAGACTTTGTTGTTTTTCAAAAAAGGGGGGAGTACGCCCGTCGATGGTCAACGCCCCTAAATTGCAAAAATGCGAAATCAACTCTAGCGAGTCCTATCTAAGCATGTACTAGATCCATCATGTTCTGCGAGGTCTACATTTTAATTAATATTTCATATTACAGTAAGATTATCTGAGAAAAAATACACGTTGTGAATTAAAAATTACATTCTGGGTTGCGTTAATCGTTACACTTACCTACATACGGATATAATCATCCGTTAATCACTTTTATTTCATTTGAGTTTCCACAATTCGTTAATCAAACAACAACAAAAAATAAGAAAAAATGAACTCACACATAAATTGATATTTCATGAAAAAGAAAAATACTTCAAATGATGAAAACAACAAATATTGATCTCCCACCAAAGGTGTCAGAAATGATATCCCGTTTCGGTGTTTATTTCAAACCCCAAAATAAAATATGGGCAAAGTTTACTAAAGCTTAAAACAAGAAATGAGTACCAGCTCCCGGGGCAGCTGGGAAACCTCCTCTACAACTGAAGTGGTTGGCCTAACCTGTAAAAATAAATAGGTTCAACTGGCCACATGTAACCCCTTCATAGAGAACGCGGCAATAAGTTACGCTATATGCGTAGCTTAGTTGCATTTTATGCGTTTTGCTGTAGCAAGTTCGGTTTAGTTGCGAACATCTCGTTATTTTCAAATAGAATGATTTTTTTTTTTTCATATAACGTGTAATTGAAGCAGTGTAACAACTAAAGAATTTAAATTATCTTTAAACAATGAAACAATACAGGAATAGTATACAGATTTTCAGTGCTATATATTGTCACCTTGTTGAAGGCATATGCTTGCATTTATACATATAGCACATACATAACGTAAGACTGTATGCATTATCTTCGACATGCTTCGCAAATTTCTAGTTGCACCAATCTCGTAAGTTTAACAATGAAATGGTTGACAAACAAAAGTCCATTGTTGAGGAAAACATACCCAAGAATGGCATGTGATGACACTTGGCAAAATAATAATTCTGCTATGAAAAGTTGACTTCATTATGTTGTTATGAAATTTACAAGGAAAAGTGTTTTTTGTTGTTGTCACAAACTTATAATTGCAAATTAATTTTTACACTTGCCGTACATGTCTACATAATAATTAATGTAATGGTTTGAAAGTAAATATTAATGTCCGCATTTCTTTCCATCATTTTTTATCCATATTACAATTTCATCGCTGTTTCAGGGAAAGGTGACCAAAGTTGCCTGAATAAGTGACATATTAAACTAACATGGTTTCTCAGATTAATGTACATTTTTTCCTATTGTCTACGAGAGAAAACACTAAAATATTGTGAAAATCCTGTACTTTAGAAGTTTTTCATAAGCACTTTCTTATAATTAATTTACTTTCTATGAGAAGTAACACCCAACAGAATGTTTTATTTACGATTTTTCAAATCAGTGGATCAGCATTTATTTAGTTTGAACTTTAAGGTGGTTATTGTTCATTTGAGATTTTGAAATGTAAATAAACATGCAGAATTAGCAAGCCCAATTATCTTTTTTTTGTTGTTTTTGTATAGACACTAGACAGGTCGTTTAGTCTGTAGATGAATGATGGACTTTTGGTACGTGGATAATACAGAACCTACTGGTCTCAAAGATCAAAGCGCCTCTAAAAATACTCATCAAAGATATGAGTTAAACGTTCGTAAAACCAAATTCCAGATTATATAAACCAAAAAAATTAAAATAAATAATGTTAAAAATACATTTAAACGTATCTTACATTTCTTTTAAATGGTTGTGATACATCCGTAACCTAAAAATTATATTTATGACAAAAATAAAAAACATTCAGTTTGTAAAATAAAATAACTCTTTTAATCTTTTGCCTTAAAAATTCAAATATCTCATTCTGTCATTTAAATCGTACAAAACCTCACTCATTAATGCGTTCTTTAGATTCTTATCCTGTTCTCCAAGTACAAAAAAAAACTGTTTAAACATTTTACAGAAAAATGCATCGAAACTTAAACACTCACTTGGAGCGCTATTTTAATTTCAGTACTTTTTTTTGTAAGTTCACTTTAAACGTAATGTATTAAACTTGAGATGCTGCGTCATCACAAAGAGGCGCCGCACAACAAATGTGAATAATTTTCATAAATAAATTGTATGGATTTGTAAGAGTGTGCGCAGATCATCTGGCCTTGATATCATTTCGCTGACCGTGATAAACCCGAAGAACAACTTTCTTAAATGCTCTCAGCACAATTTATCTTATTCACGTATTGCTACCGTATTCACGCTGAGATTATCGAAGGTAGGTGAGAAGTGTGTGCAGTGCTTTTTTATGCATTAAAAAAAAAATACTGATCCGAATGATTTGAAAACATTTACATTTTTGACAATTAAAATGAATAAAAAATGTAATGAACTATAACTGTGTTGTAATACCACTAAGGGTACCACAGTCTTTTTAGATTCACCCGCATTTCTATTTTTTTTTTTCTTATCCATACCTCCTTTAACTAGGAGTGTCAAACTCATTAACGATTCAAAAATTGACGTATTTCAATATAACTTAGACACCTTAAAAGGCAAATCACAACTTGATAATGTACTAATTTTTATTTATGTTCAATACCTACAATTTGAATATTTACGTCGCTCGGGCTGTTAGAATTATTCATGATGTGTGTTTAACAAATTTGTTCAAGAATGAATATAGCTGAAACTATAAACCAACCGAGAGAGTGTTTGAATATGAAACTAGCAGAAATTTCTACAAGATTCTTGCCGGATTGCTAAAAGCTACCGGTCTTTCTATATGTAATCTATCTATAATCTAAATTGCAGCTCATATTAAATGCATGCCCGCAAACACGTGTAGTTCGCACTTCCAATAATGAATGTGTACTTACAAATAAAATCCAAACCTCAAATGAACATAAACCCTACAACTTTTGTTGACCTTCCCTCACACAGGAATGACATTGGAAAATGAACCATTTTTTACAGTATGGGTGGTCAGCCTCATACCAACCTATAAGTCAAGGAATAGGTCTTTAATAAAGGTTTATAAAGTTTTCAACCCAACGAAGAGCGTATTTGAAAATATAAATGATATAATTTTGGTGCTCCGCCCAGATTAGACCCCACGATCTTCCATTGTAGAGTCCAATGCGTTACCACTAGACTAAGGACCGGTCAAAACATAATTGAGTATCACCTGGTATCGAGTTCCAGAGTGTCATTTCATAAACAATTTGTAATGGCTTTAATGTCGAGACGCCCGGTAGAGCTTTGTGAAAAAAAACCCAAGTTGCTCCTATTGCGGCCACGGCAATCAAAGTGAAATGCTGATAATTTCTGTAATAGAACCATATCAAGAGGCCGAACAGTGTAACGCATGCCTTGGTGATCCCAAACAATAAAGTCATCATTTTTGTTGATGGATTTGGCACTTATTTTGTCAAATTCCATGAAAAAATTCATTAAAAGACTCCAAGATTCCATTAATAAACACATAAAAAAAGTGATGCCGTTGGTATATGGCTGACCACCCATGCTGTAGAAAATGGTTCACTTTGACAATGTCGCCGCTGTTCCAGGGAAGGTCGGCAAGAGTTGTAGGATTTATAGCCATTTGAAATTTGGTTTTTATATTGTAGGTTCACATGCGGCATGCGCAAGCGTGAACTTGTACGTGTCTGTTAGTAAAAATGCATAAATGCGTAGTAAGATGGTTTGGGCATATGGAGAGAATGAATGAGGAAAGACTGACGAAGAAAGTATATGTTGGTAGAATAGATGGATGTCGTGGTAGAGGAAGACCGAGAAAGGTATGGATGGACCAAATATCCGAAATTGCGAATGAATGGAATATCCAGAGTCATAATAAAAGAAGAGCCTGTATGAAGAAAATTATGACTCTGGAGGAAATGAAAGAAGTATGTAAGGACAGAAAGAAATGGCGGTTGATCTGTAATGTTGGCGGCTAGGGTTTATTAAATTGGAATTTGTTTTATTTGTAAATGGATATTTTGTATTTGGATATTATTATTTAGTGATGTATAAAATGTAATTTGTCGTGTGTGTGTGTTCCTTGACTTATAGGTTGGTATGCGGCTGACCACCCATGCTGTAAAAATGGATCACTTTGCCAATGTCACCCCTGTCTCAGGGAAGGACGGCAAGAATTGCAGGGTGTATGTCCATTTGAGATTTGGTTTTTATGTTGTAGGTTCACATGAGGCATGTGCAAGCGCGAACTTGTACGTGTCTGGTTGTGGGAACGCATGTAATGTGAATCTCCAATGTAGCATATCTTTGCAACTTAGATTAGATTAGATTAGATTAGATGTAAATTCCCAATATTACATATCTTTGCATCTTAGATTAGATTAGATTATACATTAAAAGACTCGAGAAAAGTGGTTAATTCCACTTCCTTTCAGGGAATAATAAGTGCATTTTATGTGCAGCTTAGCTGCAAACTCAGATCTACAATACCTGCATTAGTTTTTTCACATCAGAACATATTATATTATCAGGCCATGAAAAATATTCGTGTGGTGACGGATCTAGATGGGCACAGGTAGTTAGTTGAGAAGTTAAAGGCAAGCAAAAAAAGAATGGCTCTAATGCTGCGTAAGTCTGCCTTCTTTACCTGTGCAAAAAATAATTTCACGCGTCCCAATGGAGTAGTGGAAATTGCCGGATAAGTACTGCTAATTTATCATATTTCTGCAAACTTACACTTTGAATAATATAGTTACAATAAACAATAAAAAAATCTACTGCTAAAATTATTTGATCATACCCTAAAAATCACAACGCAACTAAGTTACACAATTAGTGCAACTTCTTGCCTCGTTATCTCCTAAAGGTTTTGCGTAGGGGGTTCCCAGCTCCTGAGGGGGCTAGTGCTCATTTCTTGTGAAGGCTGAGTACACATTGCTGGTATTTTATTTTGAGTTTTGAAATAAACACCAAAACGGGAAATAATTTCTGAGACACCCTCCTTGGGATTGGAAACCTTGCTCTCGGCATGGAATGCAAGCACTCTACCAACTGAGCTATCGACCGGGACTTCAATTATCTTTTTGCCATACGTAAAAAAACTGGTTGAATCAAAAATTGAGTGGAGATTTCACTGCGCACTCTAGCTTGCTTTTGTTTCGACATGATGCTAATCAATAGCAATAAATAGAGTCGGAATTAAATTGTAGCTGCCCCTTCCTGGCTCGGTCGTTTTCTAGATGATTCATAGAGGTGCGCTTACAGTTGCCTTGGCCTGGAAGCAATAGCAATGTCCACTGAAGGCGAAAGCGGTCTGTGATAAGGAAATCAGGTCGCGGGTCGAAAAAATGTTAATGATACACATTGAGGTGATGCCACCTGAATCAGCGGCACAGAGCAAGAAACTAAACAACAAATAATGTGTTATTAACTTGCTGACTACCAGAAACGATCTATTTTTTGTGTATCGTGTCAAAAAATATTTATGCGACTATAATCTATACCTTTGTTGCAAAGATATAGTAATATTAAAAATATATATTAAATGCATGCCCACAAACATGCCCGCTTATAAATACTCACTCACAAGTTAAAATCCAGATCTCAAATAAACATAAGCCCTGCAGCTTTTTTCGACCTTCCCTGAAACAGGAGTGACATTGTCAACGTGAACCATTTTTTACAGCCTCATACCAACCTATGAGTCAAGGGAGAGCTAGAGAGAAAACTTTTAAATTGTTAACAACATTATATGGATGAGATAATATCCCGTCTTTTAAAAGTATCTTCATTTGCTTTTTAAATTATATTTGTCATCTTCTATTCTCTTCTGGATGTGTTAACTCTTTTATTTTTTTTTTCACGATTTTTGATCTTGAGGAACACGAATTTATTGCTTTTCCAACATCTGCACAAAATCGTCCACCCATCTTTTCATGGTATTTCTACACTTATTTTGATCTCTTACTGAGAATTCTTACAGTTCAACTGCAATCTTTTTATCTTGACACATGACCATACAGTCACCATTTTACCTTGAAGATTTTAGAAACAATGGTGATGACTTTCGTCGTGGAAAATGTTTGTCAAGTAGATACTCTTTTTGAATATTTTATGCACATACATTTGAATCAATATCATTCACATTCTGACATAAATCTACACCGATTGAAATAAATTGACCTCAAAATAAGTTTATAGTTGAAAAAAGTGAAGAAAATCAATTACATACAATGTTTGGTATGACAAATTGACAGATTTTCTAAATGTAGAAAGAATGGTTATTTTCATAACATATCTAGCAGTATGATAGGTTAACAATTTTTTTGTAGTGGCGACAGACAAAGGGTTAACATCGCAGCTTCATCTCTACAAATACAAAATGCGAAGCAATCAAAATTTAGACTAGCGATTAAAAGAAAAACATCAAAGAATAATTACACTAAAAAAATATAGGCATACATTTATAATATTCAAATTCCTCCATGCTGCCATTTGAAGTACCCAAATGGCGTCTAATTTTTTAAGACCAAGTAGTACGGGCGGTTCAAAAAACGGAAAAATCCACTTCTGATTGTCGATTTATTTACATAATTATCGGCCGCGAAGCATTTTATCTAAAATTTTATACATCAACCCAATTTCACATGGGATCGAGCCCATAAAACGTGAACGGAGAAATCTCTTAACTACCGGTTCGATTAGACGAAAAACAATATTAACATGAAATGTAACGTGTCAAAAAAAAAAACACTTCGAATTCTCGACCAAAATACAAGTTTATAAATTATCACTGGCCCTTTTCTCTTTGTACTGCACAATTATACATTTTTAATTTTTTTCCGTTCGCATAAAACGTGCACATTAATAAAGAGATATTAAATGTTTTTTGTATTCAATTTCGATTTTTTTTACTGTATCTATTTCGACTGAAAAAAGATCTTTGTACCGTTGTAATAAATGTGTAATTAATGAAGCATTATTTTTTATCTCAATAAAAAAGGAATTTGGAATGTTTCAAATATAACTTGATTACTAAATTACGTAGAATCTAAACAACTTTCAACGCTACGATATGAAAACTATAAGGCTAAAATACAGAGCGTCCCAGAATATATCAACGCATTGGTAATGAAGAAACCTGAAATAATTTTGGAAATGAGGTCCTCACGTGAATTGGCACAGGCAAGTCACCCGGCCGGGTTGCTAAGGAAAAGGCATACAAATGTTATGTTATTGGTTCCTTGGCTAATAGGTTGGTATGAAGCTTACCCCCATGTGGCAGGAATTGCAATATTTATGTTCATGTAAAGTTTGGTTTATTTTGTATGGACACATGCAACATGTGCAAGCGAGAACTTGCATGCACCTGCTTGTGGGCATGTATTTAATATGAGCCTTAAATTTCAACATATCTCTGCAACTTAGATGATACATTATAGAATGTCATTGTTACTAAAAATTGTATACCTAAACATTTTAGATTCTCTACGATCATAATCAAAAACATGTGAGTTCGCGTTTACACAAATACAAATGACCTAATACAGGCCATAGCGAGCTGGGTCGTCTCTACAAAAAGTGGCAATTTCTAAGCGAAAAACACAACTAAAACGCAACTAAGCTACACATATAGTATAACTTCTTGCCTGCGTTATCCCGAAGGGGCTGCATGTGGCGCTTCGGGACCTATTTATTTTTACAGGTAAGGGGGCTGGCCTCACAACAACCACTTTCAGTTGAAGTGGGGGTTTCCCAGCTCCCGGGGGGGCTGGTTCTCATTTCTTGTGAAGGCTGAGTAAACCTTTGAGATCGAACCCTTGCTCTCGGCATGGAATGCAAGCATTCTACCAATTGAGCTATCGACCTTTTTACGAGCTTGATCGTCGTCGCTACAAAGCGCCAATTCTCAAGCAAGACCTAGTTGCTGTAAGCTGGATGGACCTTTGGTGACCGGTCATTGGTAAAGGTTTTATGAATTTTTCAAACCAGCGAAGAGCAAATTTGAAAATATAAATGGTATATTTTTTGTGCTCCGCCGGGAATCGAACCCATAACCTTCCCATTCAGAGTCCGAAGTGTTACCACTGAACTACGGACCGGTCAAATCGGAAAAATGATTTCAAAAACAAAAATAAAAGAAGAAGAAAACGTGTACTTGATTGTAATCATTGACCGACCGGAAGATCAAAGCGTAATGTATTCCAGGGACGTGCCGGGTAATTTTCGCGCCGCGAAGGTCGGCTAGGCAGTGGCCCGGGGCGCCACATCTCTCTATACTACTACTACTACTACTACTGCCACAAGTCACTACTCTGCTCCACCCGCTCTTTCCCCGCCGCTCTTTCTCCGCTGACACACTGACTCGCTTTCCAGGCCAGACGCGAGCGTGACCAACATTGCCTTATAAATGTATTATCCGAACGACAGGGTGAACCGCAAATGCGAAATGGATTTTTAATCATTTAAAAATGATGTAATTTTTGTAATGTATGCATATTTATTGTGATAAAATCAACACCTTTAAAGTAATACTAAATAAGTGATTTATTAAGCTAATTATGTCTTTTAATTATGAATTTGATACAAGAGCAAATTTGAAAATATAAATGGTATTATTTTGTGCTCCGCCGGGATTCGAACCCATAACCTTCCCATTCAGAGTCCGCAGTGTTACCACTGAGCTACGGACCGGCAGATTATTAAGTTAGTATTTTTATAACGAAGATAAAGATTGTTATTATTTATTATAGACTAACAAATCTTGTGACCGCACTGTGAAATCTGTAGTTTCTTGTATTTTCAAGTTGTTCGCGCTAATACATTTGCACCGTTGTATGTATAAATATGCATTGGCTCACTAACGCGGTCATTACCCATGTGAGCTGGCGCGAGCGGGACGCCCAATGCCATTATAAATCTGCTGTGTGAGACGGCGATACTCTAGATGAGAATGTGTGCGGAGAAAGAGTTGCATTAGGTAAGTCAAAGTCAAGGATAAACAGTGATTTCATAAACTTAAGTCATCGCCCTCCATGGATCACCAATTGAATAACTTTACATGAGATTACTGATGTGTTTTTACAACACAATTAGTTTCGTAAGAAGGTTACTGAGAATTTGAAGGGAGAAAGCATTGCATTGGGTAAGTCAAAGTCAAAGGTAAACAGTGATTTAATAAACTAAAGTCATCGCCCTCCGTGGATCACCAATTGAATAACTTAACATGAGATTACTGATGTGTTTTTAAAACACAATTAGTTTTATAATAAGATTACCTACTAAGAATTATATGGGAGAAAGAAGTGCATTAGGTAGATCAAGGATAAACAGTGATGTAATAAACAAAAGTCATCGTCTTGCACAGATCACCAATTGAATAACGTATCATGAGATTACTGATGTGTTTTTAAAACACAATTAGTTTCGTTATAAAATAACTGAGAATTCAAAGGGAAAAAAAGTTGTATTGGGTAAGTCAAAGTCAAGGATAAACAATGCTTTAACAAAGAAAAAATATCGCCCTGCATAAATCACCAATTGAATAAAATTACTGAAAATTGGAAAGGAGAAAGAGTTGCATTGGGTAAGTCAAAGTCAAGGATAAACAATTTAATAAACAAAGGTCATCGCCTTCCGCGGATCACTGATAGAATAATTTAACATGAGATTACTGATGTGTTTTTAAAACACAATTAGTTTCGTAATAAGATTTTTGATCATTCGAAGGGAGAAAAAGTTACATTGGTCGATGAAAGAGACCAAGAAGAATATCGTGAATAAACCAGTAATGATTTTGATGAAGCTTGACGTTGCGTGTGGTTGAAATAATTTATTATTTACAAAAACAAATTTTGCTTAAAAGGCTTGACATTTTGACTTTCACGTCTCAATTCTTCAACTTCCATGGACAAATTCATAGTTAATACGTGTATTGTGATGACGGCAATCAAATCTGATGGCTATCTGAAGACGTATTCATAAGGTGACCTACCTGAGCCACCTCGGGTCACAGGTCACGCGGATGCTGCGCTGTTGATAAAACCGAAACATGGATATCAATCCATCTAACTAATGAGACAATCGAGATGTGAAGGTACTGTTAAATACCAGGTCAACACCAGGTCAATAGTTAAAAAAAATAGTCCTCCAGCAATACAGTTTTTTTCTGGATCGTAAAGCCATTTCATAACTAATTCATAAACCATACTGATGAAATAGCTTGCGTCTTAGTAGTATTAGTGTGTAATAATAGATTTTCTATAATCTTAGTTACAAAGATGAATTAACATTTAAGAATCATTTTTACTTCATGCCCACAAGCAAGCACGCTTAAGATCACGCTTACGTATGTCGACTTACAAAATTATTGAAAACCTTCCCTGAAACAGGGGAAATATTGCAAATTTAACCATTTTTTACAGTTTGTGTGGTCAGCACTCAGCATCATACCAACCTATAAATCAAGGAAACTAAGAACGAAATATTTGCTTAGTTAGTCTTCACCCTATTAGCCACACAACTTTTGGCAGTTGCATTTTTTGTATGTATTTTGTGTGTATTTGAAATACGTAATTAAAAACTGGATTTTTCACTTAAAATAATTGAGGCACTTGCCCAGTTTATCAAACAATTTTTGAGACTACTGAATGATTTTCTTACTTAGTAACATTGTTTACGTTTATACTTAGGTCACAGATAAGATTTCTAGGTTCGCTGTCAAATTTAAGCATCACGCTTCAGGTGTTGTTTTTTCTACATTTATCAATAACGCCAATAATCTAGAGATCGTGCTCCGTACAAGCCGCGCACTGCATAAATACACTCTGCACATAAATCAGCTACCAGTTTTCTCTTGCGAAGTAAACATATCGAGCATCTACAATGTGTGCGTAGTGTGTACGAAGCGATCTGCGCACGCGCCGACTTCCTGTTAGAGCGACTTTACACGGGGAAAAAATGTGTTCTTCATTTTCACATAAACGCTATTGAGAAAGTTTGCAACTTTAGATTTACTATACAGACACAGAAATACGCTTCCAGACGTTGAGATTTTCTTAATTAGTAATTTGCTAGATTAGTGGAGGTGAATCTGAAGGGACTCTGACCACCCCTAACGGAATACAATCAATGTCTCAACTTGGGTTAGGTTACATCTGCAATGATCACATACAAAAATAAGTAGAGGACGTAATAAGATGGAGCAGATCCAGAAGATGATTTTGAAGAGATCGTGTCTCCAGAATGAATCATAAAAGACTCGCACACATTATAACTAATGAAATGGCAATAGGTCAACGAAAGCCCAGATGGAGGTCCTCCAAAAAGGTGGAACGATATCTTGATGTGCTAATCTCAGGATCCATGAGCCGATGTGCAGTTTTTTTTTTGTTTAGCAGAGAGAACTAATGTACTTCGGTCACGTTATAAGAAATGAGAAATACAGGGTAAGATTAAGGTGAGTAGAACTCAGGGACGCCGAAAGATACCGTGGCTGAAAAACCTACGTTCTAGTCCCTGTTTTGAGCTGCAGCATTCATAACAACCATCATGATCGCCGATCTTCGATAAAAGTGGCACCAAAAAGAGAAAAAGATCGAAAGACCTCTTTATTTATATCATCGTCAAAAAATATTGTAACTACGAGTGAGATACAAAAATCCAAGGAGTTTATGCAAATATAACCTCAGATTTTTTTAAATGAAATTTGTAGCCTGGTTAATTTAATTGGTAGCTTGGTTACTATGAATCACCAAGTGGTAGCGTATAGTAACCAAGTGGTAAAAGAGTGGAAACTGAATGGTAAAGCAGTGGTGAAAAGTGGCAACGGAATGGTGACTGAATGGCAACCAAATGTGAAATGGTTACATAAAAAGCACTAGCGGTAGTCGGCGAATTTTAATTGAATGATGACTGGAGTAATAATGTGTAATTCATTTAAGACGAATCGAATCGTGTTTCAGCCATACGGCTAGCGAGGCTACTAGCTTAGCGCAAAATCATTCTACTGGCACCCGAACTAGCGCCGTGCGAGCGGGCATCAAGAGTAAACTTTCGTTCCAATTTCGATAGTTAATTTTAATTAATTGAAATGGCTCGCAAAACAATTTTTTCTTTGTGGATTATAACAGTTGATGGGCCTGCTTTTAATTGCCGTAAGGCTGACGGCCATAACAGAGAAAGTATTCGCCGAGAAAGTCGAATCTGAATTTGGAGCCGCTCGTAATTCTTTCGTTTAAATTTAAGAGGCGTTACACCTCTCCCCCGGGCCATTGTTTATTTCACAAAATTATTCAAAAACATTTTTTAAATAATATTTCACTAAAAAATTGTTTAATGCTCTTTTTTCTGTAAAAATGGTTCACTTTGCCAATGTCACCCCTGTTTCATGGAAGTTGGAGGGTGCAGGGTGTATGTTCATTTGAGATTTGGGTTTTTATGTCGTACGCTCGCATGCGGCATGTGCAAGCGCGAACTTATACGTGTCTGCTTGTGAGAATGCTTAAAGTTACATATTTCTGCAACTTAGATTAGATAAAATTAAATTTTGCGCTAATAATCTACTGCGCTTTCTGGGAAGGAATTGCATGTGGTGAGTGGAACCTATTTATTTTTAAAGTGTACCGGCCTCACGCCAACCACTTAAAAGTTGAAAGGGGTTTCCCAACTCTCGAGGGGGCTGGTACTCATTTCTTGTAAACCATGTAAACCTTGACGGTATTTTCTTTTGGGTTTTTGAGATTAACACCGAAACGGGAAATCATTTCTGACACCCTCGGTGGGATTCGAGCCCGAGCTCTCGACATGAAATGCAAGCACTTTACCATCTGAGCTGAGAAAAAGTCGCGCAATTTACTTGATATGTGATATATCAAGGTGTATTTAAAAAAATATGTCAACTTAATGATATAAGTGGCTCCCATTTCTTTATCAAACATCCGTCAGAGCTATAAAAGCCGTGAATAATATAAACGACTAAGCAAACACGGAAAATATTCGGCGCCTGGCGGATGTGTGGCATAGTCTATGTTATTATTATTATATTCATATACTATAATCATTCTGTTATTCAAGGTTTGCATATGAATTTCTTGTGTGTTTACCGGTTTTAAAAAACCTGAAAAAATTGTACAATTGAAGTATAAAAAACCGCCATGAATAGAAGTGAAGAAATCTTTTCAAAATTATGACAAATATTTTCCTTGACTTATAGATTGATATAAAGATGACCGCCCATGCTGTAACAAATGTTTCACTTTGCCAATGTCACCCCTGATGCAGGGAAAGTCGGGAAAAGTTGAAGGGCTTATGTTCATTTGAGGCTTAGATATTCATTTGTAAGTACGCATGCAGCATTTGTAAGCGCGAACTTACACTTGCCTGATTGTGGGCATGCGTTTTATGTAAATTTAAATGATAATATATATATGCTATTTAGATTATAGATAAACGTACCTATAGTCGGAACTTTTTCGGTACAGATGTTAAAAAAATGTGTCTTGAATGAAAAAATCTCTTGAATAGACTGAATCCCATATGTTAAGCTTTTTTCCAGTAGGAATACCAGAGCCAAACTCATGATATCAGATGGCAAAAAAATATTTATTGTCAAATCACCTTTACACCTTAGATTATAGATTTCTGGGAGTAACTAAAAAAATATTAGAAATGTTTTTAGGCTTTTACGGCCGGATTCAGATGCTTAATTTTTTGTTTCCGGGCTTTGACCGTGGTCCTTCTTTACTTCTTTTTTCTTTCTCTTCTTCTTGATACTTCTTGAAAAAGACACTTCTACGTCAGCTGAAGTCTTTAAAAAGTATCAAGAAGAAGAAAAGAAGCAAAAACTATGGACCACGGTCAAAGCCCGGAAACAAAAAATCAAACAGAAAAAATAATCATATTCTCTGTCGTATTTCTGATAGATAATTTGATTTGCGTGAACCCTAATTGATGTGCAGAGCTATATAGAATAAACTTACACATCTGCTTCAGTGTGCTGTCATAAAAGCGCTATTCAGGACAACAAACTCGTACAACACATCGAGAACGCATCTCATTACGAGGCAGATACACCAAGATGGCATCTGCGGTCTGAGGCATTGTCTTCTCACAATAAAAATCATAAACCTAAATAAAAAGACCAAATTGTCATTATTTCCGCGGGTTCAATTCAATTAAAATTTCGGTTAATTTATTTCAGATTCAGTTCACATACAGAGTCACTTTATACCTACACAATGCAACGATCGGTTGACTTCTAACGCTGTAGAGCGTTTTGGACCTTATTTTATAGCAATAGTAAGGATCATTCTCGAATAATTGAGAATTGGTATCTGCGAGACTTTACTAGAACATCAGACCAGACACTCGAACAATACAAATACAATTATATAAGTACGTATTTCTAGAGAGACTTGGCAGACTTTATCAGAGACACTAACACAGACAAACAACTCATAAAATTACATATTCGTTACAATATGTTTGTTCCCCGTGGACTCCTAAACCGCTCAAACAATTGTAATTTTATTTTCAGGAAACTTGTAAAATACTCTCAAAAGTGTTACTGTGAAATTTGATGTTGATCGAATGAAAAACAGACTTCTATTCCAGATTTTCAGCAACACGGTCTGTAAGCTATGAAACCATCCAATAGAAAGAGATCATTATTTCAATGAACGGTTAATGTTGAAACCTTTGCGATGTTGTTCTCAATTTGATAATAATAATATTATGTTGATTTATTTGATGAGCGCTATTTTGTATGAATCACACCTTAAAAGCTTTGGTTGCCGATGTGAAAAGCGCCAATATTCAAACAAGACCCAGTTGCTGTAAGGCTGAAAGTAAGTGATTAATTTTTCAACCCAGCAACAAGCACATTTGATAATTGTAAAAAAAATTATCGCTCCGCCGGGATTCGAACACACTACCTTCTAACCACGAGTTCGAAGTTTTAACCTCTAAACTACGGACCGGTCACAAGATATGTAGGTATATCTACCCACTTATCGAATTAAGATTTCCGATTGTGAAATATTATATACTCAAGAGTAGCGTAAACAGAAATACATATAGAAGATACAACAGCACCTCTAGTGACTGCTATAGTTTTCATACATCTTTTCTGTTACGCGATAGGTGCGTATTTACGCAACGCTTTATACTCGTAGTAGAGATTCCTACATGAACAGTTAAATAACCACTCGAAAAAAAATGACAAGGTCAAACTTTCCTATGTCACATTTGACGTATACAACCAAATCCGGCTATCTAGGATTTTTTCCGAACATGAAATAAATATATGGAAATACTGGAAATCATTTCTTCATCATTTGCATATGTGTAAATCGTTGTTAAATAAATTCTAGATTTCCACTTTTGGTTTCATACGAGGGGGAAAAAAGTAAACCGCGAAAGTCACGAGTTGCTAAATCTGCCTAACCTAGTAAGGCAAAAAAAAGACAATAATAATATTGTCTAGTAATATTATTATTATTATTTGCGAATAATAAAAATATGACCGAGATTATATGTTGTCGGTCGTATTCGCAGAACTAACTAGTATTCTTTACGTACTTATATGAATTTTCATTTACTTTAAGCATTTTAAACGCTGAAAAAACTATAATAGACTCATTTTTCTCGGCGAGCAAACGTCACTCTTGAAAACAAACATATTCCTTGACTCATAAATTTGTATGAGGCTGACCACCCATACTGTTAAAAATGGTTCACTTTGCCAGTGTCACCCCTGTTTCAGGAAAGGTCGGTAAGAGTTGCAGGGCTAATGTTCATTGCAGATTGGTTTTTATGTTTTAAGTCCACATGCAGCATGTGTAAGCGCAAACTTATTCGTGTCTGCGTATACAAATGCATTTAATGTGAATCTTAAATATAATGTATATTTGCAACTTAGATCATAAACAGCGGTCGCGAAATAGTGCCAAAAAATCAACCACATCATTAAATTATTTATAATCTGAAATTATACCACGCAGTGTAAAACATTTCTTTTTTATGCATCATTTGATTTTTGAATACTTTATATAATATTTACGAGGTATGGCACTATAAAAACATAAAATTCTAAACCGCACATTAAAAGTTGAGACTGCAATAAAATTTCATAGTTTGTTCCTATATTCACACACAAAAAAAAACAATATGAACTGAGTGAAAGAATATATTCATTCACACCTCCATATTTACGAACATTGAAAAGGGTGCGAAATTGAACCTGGTCATTCGGCCGGATCACTCCCAAATCTGGCCGTCATAGGCGCTAGTCTCTCATCCATGCAAACTTTTTATCTGCTTGTTTCACTTTTGCCATTGCAATTCCTGGTTTCAGGGAAAGGCGCCAGGAGTTGCAAGGTTTATTTTCATGTGAGTACACATGCAGCATGTGTAAGCGCGAACTTCCATGTGCCTGCGTGTGGACACGCATTGAAAATGAGCCTTTAATATCAATATATCTTTGCGACTTAGGTTATAAATTTTATAACAAAAGCTGATTCACTGATTTGAGGAATCGTGGATAAAATATTTTATTAGATGTTACTTCTCACAGTAAGTCAATTAATTAAAGATAACAAACTTCTAAACTACAGGATTTTCACTTTTTTCGTGTTTTCTCTCGTAGAAAATAGGAATAAACGGTGCATTTATCAGATAAACCCATGTTACTCGTAACTTAATATATCACTAATTCAGTTTTACCTTTAAGGTTAATAAAATTACTTTGAATACTGACATTTTTAATCCAATTCTAAATTTGTTCATGGAATTATGAATGCACGCAGTTAACGGCTAATCTAATTATTTTCAGTGATTGCCGACAGAGGCGCGCTGAGTGCCCGCCATACATAAACCGGTGGTGTGTTATGTTATGCATTTCTCTTGGTAAATGAACAAATGGAGCGATCGCTAAAAGAAATGCACTGCGCTCGATTCCGCGACTGGAAACGCCAGATGTGGCCAACCAAAGCACGCAGAGATTATCTTCTATTAAAATGTTGTTAAATAGACATTAAAAAAATGACAGCGTGCATTATACAAAGTATAGAGCTTAAGTATGAAATGAAAATTGTATGCATCGTTTTTATGATTTTCATTAATTTTATTTATTACCTGTAATGTAACGATTATAGTAAAATATGGATAATATGTGCATATTTTATAAATTTTACAAGCGAAACGCAACTTGGCATATAGTGCAACCCTCTGCCACATTATCCCCGAAGGAATTCGTATGTAGCGAGTGTAACCATTTTATTTTCACAGGTAAGGGAGCCAGCCTTACGCCTAACACTTCAGTTGAAGTGGGAGTTTTCCAGTTCCCGAGGGGGCTGGCACTCATTTCTTGTGAAGGCTTAACCTTGTCGGTATTTTACTTTGGGTTTTAGAAATAAACACCGAAACGGAAAACCATTTCTGACACCCTAGGTGGGATTCGATCACTTGCTCTCAGCATAAGAATGCAAGCACTCTACAAACTAAGCTAATGACCAGACGTAATGAAACCAAATTATCATTCTGTTGCTCTGAAACAAAACGGTTTTTTAAAGTATATACTTAGATAAATTTGATGAGACAGCAATATTTTAGAAATTATCTCGAACTTGAAGTCCAAAACCTGTCGTTAACACATTTTTAAAGATTTAAAGTATTTTATTTAAAAAAACTGAAGAACTGAGAACCAACATTTGAGGCAAAGAACAAATTTCAACAAATCGGTTTATTTATATTATCTATTTTGTATGCTGTGCAAAAAATACATTTCATGTTTTTCTATGAATACACACATATTTTTAAGTCACAAATCTAACATGGTATTCATATTGTTACGTTTTACCTGGGTTCTTTTAATTAAAACACAAGTTTAACACAAGTTAGCCATACAGTTTATTTACACAGACTTTCTTACAATAGATTTATTTTTAACAGACTTATTCTAACAGATTTATTTTAACACACTTATTTATTTCGTACAGATTACATTTATTTTACACCATTTTGGTCGCCCTAGTAACTAGATACTCCTCTGTGTGAGTGCTTCGAAGACTGACTCGCTTCAGCCCATTGTCGCCCTTCTTATAGCGGAACCTAGGGGCCATTCCAGCCTGCCCTAGAAACTTCCACTACCACAGTTGTATAGACGATTCTGGACATATTTATTTCATGAAGAGTCCATTTCCTACCTACATACACACCTTACAATTACAATCGTCTGGGCCAGAACATTCTCTCAAAACACACGTACACCAATAAACATCTACCAGTGTATTTCGTTACATTATCCCCCCCTTAGACTGTTCCGCCCCGGAACAGTCTTTTCTTTAAGAAGGTACGGGCAGTTTGACCCACAGTTGCATCCAGTGGTCAGGAAAAATGACGTTCCACGGAATTTTCCCCTTAGGGTTTTGCCCGTCATTGCTGGCTGGTGTGGGGGGGGGGTGCTTTCCTCTTGGCGGCCGGCATGGGCGCCTTTCCTTGGCTGGGGGCACCGCTTTGCGTCCCCGGGCGGCCACCGCTCCTAGGCCCCGCTTGCTCGCCGGCGTCAAAGGATCAGAATCCTTGGTCGTTGGAGCCGCTCTCCTGCTCGGAAGCGAAGTTCTCACTCTCGCTCTCGTCCTCTGACTCGCTGGGTTGCTTCCTCCCGCGCCATGCTTGGGTCGTCCCTTCTGCTTGCTCTGCTTGGCTGAGCCCCTGCGGGCGGGGGCGCGGCGCCTGCGGGAGGGGTGCTTTCCTCTTGGCGGCCGGCATGGGCGCCTTTCCTTGGTTGGGGGCGCCGCCTTGCGTCCCCGGTCAGCCACCGCTCCTCGGCTCCGCTTGCTCGCCGGCTCCTGCGTCAAAGGATCAGAATCCTTGGTTGTCGGAGCCGCTCTCCTGCTCGGAAGCGGAGTTTTAACTCTTGCTCTCGTCCTCTGACTCGCTGAGTGGCTTCCTGCCGCGCCATGCTTGGGTCGTCCCTTCTGCTTGCTCTGCTTGGCTGAGCCCCTGCGGGCGGGGGCGCGGCGCCTGCGGGAGGGAGCGCCCCCCTCCCCCACTGACGGGTCAAAGTCAGAGTCCGCCTCCTGTCCGGAGCCACTCGGGTTGTACGAGCCATCTGAATCCCCTAATTCATCCCTGCTGACTTTGGGTCCCCGCACTTTGGTTTCCGGATCTGTTTCATACTCCTCGTTAGAGTAACCTCTCTTGACAATAGCAGCAGCGGACCTTCTGGGCCTGCCTCCCGTGGCCTCGCCGCGGTCAGTCACCGGCCTCTCCTTCATCAGCCCCCTGGCGTGCGAGGAGACCTGCTTTGGCAGCAGCAGGAAGCCCACCACCCTGCTGACCAGCTCCGTGGGCGCGCCCCTCTTGTCCAAGCCCAGCTTCTCGCACAGCGTCCGCAGCTGCTTGGGCTCCAGCTTCTGCACCTCCTCCAGCTTGGCCTTGTGCTCAGGCGTGTCTTTCTCAAACTCGTAGCCCTTGAACTTCTTTTTGTTGCGCTTGATGAGGTTCGTGCGGCACAATTGATTGTACCGGAACTTGAGGTCCTCCATCTTGAACCTGGAGATGGCCACCTCCACGTCGGGGATGTGGTCGATGGGGATGCCCCGGCCCGCGGGCACGGGCACCGGCGGCTCCACGGCCTTCTTCTTCTTGGGAGCCTCCTCCACGGCCTCCTCCGCCTTCTTCTTGGGCGCGGGCTTCTTCTTCACACTGTTGGCCTTCTTGGCCTTGCCCTTCTTGTCCTTGGCGTCCTCATCCTCCTCCTTGGCGTCCGTCTCCTCCTTCGCATCCTTGTCAGCCTTCACCTCGGCCGAGTCACTCTTGCCGTTTTCAGCCGACTTGACATCATCTTTGTCATCTTTGCTGTCAGCTGCGTCCTCAGCCTTGAGCTGGCCGTTGTTTTTGGCCTTCAGGTCTCCCTTCCCCAACTTCTGAGACGACTCATCCTCAGTTGACATATCGGCCTTTTTGTCATCCTGATTATCACTTAATTTTACACTATCAGTGTCCACCGACATTTTTAAGGCTAGGTTTTTAGCCCTCTCCTCCTTCCAACCAGCTAGGTCTTCCCTCAAGCTCTTGAAGTTGGCAGCCATCTTTGTTTTAAACTCTTCCACGGCTCGCTCGCGGTCCCCTCCAGACGCCATGACAAAATATGCCGGGTCTTCGCCTGACTGTTCCAAGGCCTCCATGAGGCGTGCTTGTAAGGCTGCCTTCCCTCCTGAGGTCTCCAGGTCCCTCTCCAGAAGCTCATTTTTAAGCTCCGAGACTTTGAGGTCCTTGATGTTCACCTTAGCCATTTTTTTTTTTAACAAAAATTTAAATTTACTTCAAAACAAATTAATGTTATTAATTTGTTATAATAAAAATTATAAATAATATAATATTTAAATAATAATGATATTAGATAATGATTATTTACTTTGCTTCGTCATCGGCTAATGAGTATTTACAAACACTAACGCAATATTATTAACACGTTATCTATCCACACTTCAATCAAATTTTTAGCGGGTAACCACACGATCGTTTTTAATTCAAGTTTAATCAGTTTTATTTAAAACTTTTTTTTTTTATTCATCAGTTTTTATTATGTTGTCCACATATATTTTTCAAAAGTCTCAAGCACAGTTTTTACTTGGTACTTGGTTTTAAACTTCACACCGACACCATTGTTACGTTTTTCCTGGGTTCTTTTAATTAAAACACAAGTTTAACACAAGTTAGCCATACAGTTTATTTACACAGACTTTCTTACAATAGATTTATTTTTAACAGACTTATTCTAACAGATTTATTTTAACACACTTATTTATTTCGTACAGATTACATTTATTTTACACCATATTGGTCACCCAAGTAACTAGATACTCCTCTGTGTGAGTGCTTCGAAGACTGACTCGCTTCAGCCCATTGTCGCCCTTCTTATAGCGGAACCTAGGGGCCATTCCAGCCTGCCCTAGAAACTTCCACTACCACAGTTGTATAGACGATTCTGGACATATTTATTTCATGAAGAGTCCATTTCCTACCTACATACACACCTTACAATTACAATCGTCTGGGCCAGAACATTCTCTCAAAACACACGTACACCAATAAACATCTACCAGTGTATTTCGTTACAATATTAATTTCAGTTCTCTCTTGCTCCATCTGAACAGTCCAGAGTTGGGCGCCACTTGGCTGATAGTCAGGTAAGGAGAGAAAAACTGGCTCTGAGCAAAAAATCAAACTGCGGGGCGACTCTCCAGTGCAAGAAAGCCAGTGGCCCAGTTACTGGCGCGCTCTTACATAACCGGGGAGCCGGCCTTCGAGTCTCCGGGCCTCCTCTCTAAGAGATCTCTTCTAGAGGAAGAAGAAGTGGATGTGTGTGTGTACTAGCAATAAAGATGAGCGGCCGCCTCAGGGCTGAGTGCGGTGGATATGCGACAAGATGAATTGATTGCTTACAATTTTGTAAACCACAAATAACAGTTTTTTTTCGTTAAATAGACGAATTATTTGTGCTCTTTGACTTCTAAGTTGGTATGAGACTTACTATACAAACTGTAAAAAATGGTTCACTCTGCCAATGTCATCTTTGTTTCAGGGAAGGTCTGTAAGAGTTGCAGGGCTTATGTTCATTTGAGATTGGGTTTAAGTCCATAAGCGGCATGTGTAAGCGCAAATTTGTATGTGTCTGCTTATGGAAATGAATTTAATATGAATCTTAAGTGTAATATATTTTTGTAACTTAGATTATATATATATTATACACCGCTGTGGTACTAAGTTTATTTTGTTAGTTAATTGAAATATTTTCAGTCAATCCAGACGTTTGTAAGCTGGTTTCAAAAACTAAAGAAGAATATACAAAGAATCATAAAAATCTGTTAAATAACAGGGTTTTTCACAACACGTCTGAAGCTGATCCATGGATCGCCGTCTTTTAATATGGAAAATTTACGTAAATTGACGGCTAAGCCGTGGTTTTGCTGTGCGTGAATAACTCCGTAAGTGTTTAATTTTTTACTCAATTTAAGAGAGTTTTGTTGAATGGCTTATGTTTTTTTTTACTAAAATCAGTATACGTATCTTGGGCAATGATGTTCACCCTATCAAACCACACACACACACACAGAAACACGTATGTACGTATAAAGATACACTCTCACACACACACATACTCGCCTTCGAGTCATCAAAAGCTTTGTGCTAAATTAAATGGTGTCACCACACAGCACATAGTATCGACTTGTTTGTCTATGAAATTGACGAAAAAAATACAAGCCAACAAATCATTCATACGCCATCTGCAAAAATATATTTATATCCGTTTCTATTCTACTACGAATTTAATTTTTTGTATTACAAAATGTTTGTGTATGAGTGTATTTTGTAGGTTTATTTGAGTTGTATTTAAATAATAATTTATTGTGAAATACAGCAATACACTTAAAAATTTATTAGGACTGTTAATTTTTTCAATCAATCCTTAATCTGAATTGCAAAAATATAAATGAACATCTAAAAAGTTTACGCTTACACATGCTGCATGCGTACTAGTAAAATAAGATCCAAATCTTAAATTAACATAAACCCCACAAGTCTTACCGAAGTTTCCTTAAGCGGTGATTGACTTGGCAAAAGCTTACCAATTTTTACAGTGTGGATAGTCAGTCTGATATCAACACATATGTCAATGAACTATTTAATAAGTGACTAATTATTCAATAAGTGACGGCGCTATGGTCAAGCGCATCAAGACGGTAACTTTGACTCGTGTTTGAAACAAAAACTAAATTGGTTCAATTTCCTTTGAGCCCCTTGACGATACCTGACCGTAAGGAATTATAAAATAAAAACTGCAATCAATATTAACTATCAAGTATCAATCCTCTTAGGCAGGACTATAAAACTGTATAATAGTTCAAGTGCATTCAAAATGAGTTTAATTATAGTCCTTATAACTTACATGGAATAAAATATTTTTTGTAATCATTTAAATGTTTTATTTCGTAAACATGGATACAAATGAATGTAATTTATATTATAATTAAAAAATATAACTACAAGTACGCATTCTGTTGTAGAAAGCTTAATGCATTTGGTGTTTAAAAAATGTGGAATTTAACTGGGTCGTATTTTAGAGACAATAAAATTTTCCGACGTGAAAAATGTCTACCCGGTCGGGTATTGTTGAAAAGTGAAAAAGTAGGTCGCACATATTAGCATACTAAAGAAGGCGTCATCAGAATCACGGTCCGGATCAGCCCAACCTCAATTATATTCAAATCTATCTTGACGGATGCAAAATGATTATTTATTTTCCCAAAAAAATCTCCGAATATTTTTGTATACCCCATGAAATTTTCTTTATTTATTTACATCGAACTTAAAGTCCTATGTAAAAAATATAATGTAAAGGGATGGTACAAAATTAGCATCCTTATGTACCTAGGTACCTCAGAAGGTAGGTACTATTTTTAACTTCTTTGTAAAAATACACAAAAAAACGTTTTAATTATCAAATCCTCCAGTTCGCTTCATAGAAGTATCAAAAGATTCTAATAAGAAAATTTCCATTGAAAATTCATTTAACTTGTAAAAAAAAATGGTGGAAATGAGAAGAAAATAAAAAAAAAACTATGATTACAATCAACTTGTATGAATTATTATTATTACTATAAGCCGACATTTATTTTCAACCATACTCGACTTATGCGCTTACCAACGAACAGCATTTCATTTTATATAAAATGATTTTATGAAAAAATCAAGAGATTAAAATTGTAGACTTATGGAAAAAAATTATTTTAACGACAAAAAATCAAAAAAATATTCACCTTTTTTAACGAAGTCCCAAACAATAATCCAATGTAGCTTTGCAGAAAAACACCTTCAGGATCTTGTCACTTCCAAAAGGCAAAATCAATGTCAAAAAAACACAAAATCCGAAACAAGAAAACAACACTCGCGTTTTTTGTGGCAGTCTCTCTTCACAAAATTACATTCACATGTACATGTGTACGAGTAGATACTTCGTATATATTATGATGCGACTGATGCGGATGATAGTTGTTGTGGTTAAAATACGGCCTTGTGTTGCGTTGGCCTGTGGCAGTCGGTTACTGGGTTGGCTGGTATAACCGGAGGTGGCTTATATAGACGAGAAAGTACGCGACCGCCCACCCCTTTCTCCTCGCGACGGAGGCAAGAGTTGCCGGGAGTCTGTCCAGGATATGACTTTCCATTTCGTTTGCGTGGAATTTGGATCCTTCCTCCGCCAGATATTAGTAATTCTATGAGCAAATATTTAATGCTAGTGAGATATACCTACGTGTGTGTTAAAACTATGAAAAAACTCGTAATTCATTTTACTTTTAAAGATATAATATATCAATAATTTAGTAATATGAGTCAATAGAAATCGATAAATTTAAGGTATGAGTCAAAAACGTATATTAAAAATCAATATCGTTATTTTTTTGTGTAATAATTGTATTTTTTTATTTCAAAGGCTATGTAGATATTCGAAATGTGTATTAAAACGTAAAATTTCAAGAAAAATACTCTTAAAAAATTGTTATTATTTTTTTAATTCTATTATTAACATTACACTTTACAATTCTGTATTAGTATTTTTGTTATTTCGCCAGTCTTCTTAATTTTTATTATTTTAGTTCGTTTAGTTATTTTAATACATTACTGATTTCATATTGATTTAGTTTGAGCTGGATTATTTATTAAATCTCTCATAAAACAGTGTTTCATTTACAAATCGACATATCTTACTACAAAAATGCTACCCTTATGAGGTAATTACGTTTGTATTTTGAAATACGCATTTTCTCCGGTCCATAGCTCAGTTGGTAGAGTGCTTTCATCCCATCCTGTGAGCTCGGGTTCGAATCCCACCGAGGGTGTCAGAAATGATTTCCCGTTTCGGTGTTTATTTCAAATCCCAAAAAAAAATACCGGCAAGGTTTACTAAGCCTTCACAAGAAATGAGTACCAGCCCCCTTGGGAGCTGGGAAACCCCCACTTCAACAGAAATGGTTGGCGTAAGGCCGGCCCCCTTACATGTAAAAATAAATATGTACCACTCGCCACATGCGCGACCACTCGGGGATAACGCGGTAAGAAGTTGCACTATATGTGTAGCTTAGTTGCGTTTGCAAATGCTTCTTACTTGGGCCCGGTATTTTCAACGCTAGCACATGTGACTTTAAACTGATAAAAAACTACCCTCACGATTGACATAAGTGCGTCCTTTTCACTCAGTAAGAAGTCGCTATGCTTGCGTTAAAAATACCGGACCTTAAAACTTAAATAAATGGCTAAGTAACATAAAATCTTTACAACTAATATTAAGTGTGCAGTACAAAAGTTTCACATATCTCTACTCAAGCTTATACCTTTGTTCTTAAACTGTCTACATACCGTCCTACATCCTAAATTGATTTCATCGTAAATGCTCCATAAATTTAAACTTATTTTACGGTCCGTAGACAGGCCGGTCCGTAGTTCAGTGGTAACACTTCGGACTCTGAATGGAAGGCTGTGGGTTCGAATCCCGGCGGAGCACAAAAAACATACCATTTATATTTTCAAATTTGCTCTTCGCTGCGTTGAAAAATTCATAAACCTTTACCAATGACTGGTCACCAAAGGTCCATCCAGCCTTACAGCAAGTGGGCCTTGCTTGAGAATTGGCGCTTTGTAGCGACGACAACCAAGCTCGTAAAAAGGTCGATACCTCAATTGGTAGAATGCTTGCATTACATGCTGAGAGCAAGGGTTCGATCTCAGCCCCCCCAGGAGGTGGGAAACCCCCACTTCAACTGAAAGTGTGAGGACGGCCCTCTTACCCGTAAAAATAAATAGGTCCCGAATCGCCACATGCGAACCCTTCTGGGATAATGCAGGCAAGAAGATACACTATATGTGTAGCTTAGTTGTACAGGTTTCTTTATAGTTTTTTACTCTAGATATTCAACTATTTACCAGGACCCGATCTAGGGAGCTCAAATCCGGCCAATAAGTGGGGTGACATAAAATCTAGTTACACTGAAATTAATAATAGAAAAATACAAATATACACACACCATACAAAATGGTACTGCCATCTTTTGATGTGCGATTATTATCAGCTTTATTTTTTGTATATATCATAATTATGAACTGAATTTCTCCGTGATGACGTCCGCACATTTCAAAATGACAAATTCATTGTGACGAATTTTGTTCCTAAAATATAAAAATCAATAAATTGTTTTTTTTTTGCAAGAGTCACTGCTCCTGAGGATGCCTTTATCAGGCGAAAATATTCGAGTAACAAAAAATAATAATAAAATTGTAAGTGAATTAAAACTGTGTTTTTTTTAAATAAGTAGACGTGTGACATCTGTCTGCCTGCCGAAAATAAATCTAATTTTAGACATCCGATATCCGTTCCAAAGCATGTATTTTGAATGAAATCCTCTCGAACAATATGTTTATCTTTTTTTTTGTGTCTTTATTTCTAATCTTTTATAACATTTTTGTGTAAAGCATAAAGGGGTTGTATTAGAATTTGGACATATTTATTTGCATATAAAAAGCGTGAGTTTTTCCTTGATCCTAAAGAAAAAAGTTATCTTTTCTTTTGAAGGAATAGCTTTTGCCCACGGCGACTATTTTACTAAATCTACATATTTCCCAATCACAACACTTTATGTAATGTCACCATTAACACATGTTTAAGTCTATCGGATGATAGTTGCAAATAAATGTGTGTTTATAGGAAATTGCCGATGACAAGTCGCCTCAGTGCTTGTTTGGCTTATCTACCGATTGATTTAAAATTCAGCTTTCAATGAAATTGTGTTAAAAAACATATTCTGCACAATCTTAGCTTAAAAAAACGTAAAAGATAATGTGATAGTTGTTTAAAATATCTTTTAAATCAATTTTAAGTTTTCATAAGATACGTTGGTGTAGTACACTGTACACATATAAACATTGCTCATGCGAAATTACCTCTGATGGGCATAATACAAACAAGCACTAAGTGGACGAAGTGTCTTCAAGGCGCGTGCCTTTAAAATGCAGAATGATTGACAGTAAACATACTTACCTACTGCTTCAACCATTAAGAGGAACAAAATGTAATAAAAAGCTGATGACAAGAAGAAGTATTACAAGACGCTAAAATTCTTTATAACTCTAAGACCCGGTATTTGCATGCTTAGTTAAGTTAACTAAAATGCAATTTTACTACTTTTTAACCCGTCGAATTTAACCAGTAAATACCTACTCGTATTTAGTTCGCGAACTAACGATTTTCAAGATGGCGTCGTCTTCACCGACAGCAGCTGTTTTTTTATGTAAGGATACATCAAATTTGTCGCAAGCGGAACATTTTTTGTGCCGTTTTCAAATTAATGAAGGTTAGACATTAGATGTTCATGACCAATTGTTTGTTTTATTGCTTCTGAATGGCATTGTAATTATTTCTAAGATTTTGGGGCGGGGCTTGTCCCTTCGGCACTTTTCAGTTTTAGTTAACTCGAACTGGGGTATTTTGAGTTATAACTTATAGTTAAAGTAATAGGTAAAAACCATAAGTAATCTTGAAAATACCGGGCATTTAATTTACAAAAACAACTGTCTATCGGTTCATGGATCCTTAATGAGGATATCCAGCTTTGTTTCAACCTTTTAAGAGGTCTCTCAGCTTGGCGTTGACCTATTGGTATCTCATTAGCTGTGATGTTTGCGACTATTTATGACTCATGCTGACGACATGGTCTTTACAAAATTACCTTCTGGATCTGCTCCATCTCACTGTGTTTTCTATATTACAGGCGTTTCATATGTTATTATTTCGAATGCGATGTCACAATTTTCTGCCTGTGATCATTCTAAGAACTTTATGTATTTACTAATCCTTTTTTATTCTCCTGGTGTCCTCTCTAGCTTCCACACAGTAGGTCATAATTTTTTTTATAAAAAGGTATAAAATGTTTTCGTTGCATAAAGTAAAATTTCTTACTATAATCCTTATTTTTTTAGTTATTTTAGTTTTTTTTATAGATTAAGGTAGGTTAGAATATTGTTGCAACATTAAATGACTACCAAAAAAAATCACACGTACGTAATTTTCCTACAACTCTCGCTTTCTATTATGCAAAAAAAACAAGCAGCCAACTGCAGGTATTCCAAAACATGAAAAACGTCAACAAACACTTCGCAATACCATCAACGTAAAACCTACATTCACAACATGGTTTTTTGGTGCATTAGTCATCATTTCACCCAGTACAAAACACTAATTTAAAACTATTCAATCTTATATAAAAAAAAATACATGCAAGCTTAAACAGCGTCTCTATCGAGTGTTTAAGATTTCACACAATTCTGATAAAACGCTCACGTTAAGTGTTTTACTTTGGGTACGATTACAGCGTATAGCGTAACTCGACAGTACCCGGAGATAGAGGAAAAAGAGAGGGACAGTCCATTCATGCTTCCCCTCTTGTTGTGTCTCTTTCCTCCCCAATCTTGTACCTCTCCCCCACTCTTGTTCCTCCCCCCCCCCTCGATTTAAGACTCCCACCATTACTGAGCCTCTTCCCCCCTTGATCTCCCCCCCCCCTCACAAGGAGGCTTTGTCTTCTCTGGGCCAAACGGAGCGCGGCCGCACTTTCTCTTCAACAGACAAATAGGATGTGAATTATCATACAGTATTATAATACTAACCCGTTCTCTGCTGAGAACAAAAAGCAAATATTATCAATTAACACAGCTGTATAAATATATTATCGTTGCACATCAAAACAGGCAAAGTGTCAAATGTTAAGAAGAAAATGTTTTTTACATCTACATCATCATACGAGTATCTCCAAAATCAACTGATGCAATGGCATTTACACGGCCAGTTCAAGAGATTGTAGTCAGTTAAGAACGCCAGCAGCTATCCACTCATCTATGGACAGAGCAAGTACTGTCACATCACAACGCCGCTTCTGCAGAAGCTCCGCTAGCTGAGCATTCCACAACGAATTTAATTCATACTGGGTTTCACAGTACACAAAGTACGGAGTTGGTCAGAGTAGCTGCAGGAACTGGTAATCCCAAGAAGTCTTAGCGAGAGGGAGCTCACTCTGCAATCTTTGGAAGGAACACTCACAACTGTCGCCTCAAGATCATCAAGAAAATTGACCACATTGTTTGGTGCAAGATCGTTAACCTGGAATCAATTGCCGACAGATGGAAGTGCTAGTAAAAGTGTTGAATGCTTCAAACAGGGAATGAAGACCCACCTCTTCGCTGCGTCAGAGCTGAAAGCACTTTTGCAGTAACAGAAGTTACGAACCGGTCAAAGTACAAATCATCATCATCCATACGCGTAAAACGAGAGATTTCGTGTCTGGCAGTGAAAAGGTTACGCTCTCGAGTACCCTGTACCACACATGCAACGCGTTCAGTTTTCAACAAATTTCGAGCGCTTGTTCGTAAAACGCAGTAATGTTTAATTTATTGAGCTTGTATGCGAGAAATTAAACTCGAGTCCGCTAATATCTTTGGTACAGTAAATACTTTCTTTCTTGCATATCTTAGACACCCACTTGAGCGACCTTCACTAGTTTTAATGAAGGTCTAAGGCCCGGTATTTTCAATGTTAGCATAGCGACTTTATACTGAGTGAAAAGGACGCACTTATACAAATCGTGTGGGTATTTTTTTTATGAGTTTGAATCCACATCCATATGCTAACGTTGAAAACACCTGGTCTAGAGATAAATAGTTCATTGAATGATTATATTTATCATAACTTCTTCTGGTATCTCGAAGATTGGTGGAGGCCTACGTCGAGGAGTGGACTGAAAAAGGCTGAGGCAAAAATATGTGGGGCTAGTTGTATAATCAGCCTAAACGCAACGCGACTAAGCTGCACATAAATTGCAACTCCTCGCGTTGTCCCCAAGATTGCGTGTTACTTGTGGCTTTGGAACCTGTCTATTTTTTTAAGTAATGGGGCTAGCCTTACGCCAACTACTTCACTTGAAGCGGGGGTTTTCCAGCTTCTGAGAAAGCTGGTATTCATTTCTCATGAGGGGCGAGTAAACCTTGCCGGTATTTTTTATTCTGAGTTTGAAATAAACACCGAAAATCTTCTCGTTTTAGGGCCCCCAATGGGCTAAATCTGGACCTGCTCACGATAATGGTTTATCATAAGCATCGAACCTCTAGTTACAGCTGCAGCATCTTAAGTAAAATAGTCATGGTAGTCACTGAAATTTGATATGAATGATTTTTTATGAAGCACTAAGCAAAAATCCCTACCTCAAAAATAAATAAAAAAATCATTAAGTACTTGAGTGTTGAAAAGAATAAACGACACATAAAAAAAATGTGGAATTAAAAAAATCATGTTAATTAACTGGGTCGGCCATAAGTCAAAAGAAAAAAAACCTACACGCATGTTCTCTCATCGTTTTATGAACACAATCTGCCATAAGGTGTATTTGAGACCAAAAACAACTTTGGCTATTCAAAAAAATATTTATAGGGTTAGCTTTCTATATATTTAAAAGAATTGAAAATATTTTTTTTTATTTTTTTTTCCTTCAAATCAGCTGGTAATATGCCAAAAACCATTTAAAAAAGGCTGACTTTCCAGCGCGACTCACTTGTTATTCATAAATATTTCAATGCCAAATATTTCATTTTTCGATAAAGTATTTATTCAGTTAAATTGAGACGATTTTCGAAAATTCATTTTTTTCTTATTTACTGAGTTATAAATTTTGTTTCAAAATGTGTTTACGTAATATTTTTTTGTACGCGTTTTTAGTTCCTCCTGATCATTTTCCGCAAAAACCACATCGTGGTTAAGTGAAACAAATGTTTTTAATTGTTTTCGTATATATTTCATTTGTCTAACAAAAAGAGGTAACATGTAAAGGCCTCTTGTAATTTTCGATTTTTGTTAATTTTCTATTTTTTACATAGATGGCGTTGGCCTATCCAATTTGATGGTTAGGCCGACAGAGGTGAAAAAACAGTTTTCTTGAAGACCGATCGGGACACATGTATACATTATGTTCACATATTATATACGTATAAAATATGCAATAGGTATATGTGTAAATAAAATATACAGAATACGCGTAAAAATTCCGATATATGTTGACGGTACGACGGAAAAGAGACATGAACACCATGTCGAGTCGATAGAGTCGATAATAATATAATTTTGTATTCATTTTCAGGATTCCACGACATATCGATAAAAGACAATTCGTCCAACGATTACTCGGCCATAGACAAATCGGTCACACGACACTTCGTCCTCACGACTTTTCGGCAAACGAAATTTCGGTCAAAGACAAATCGGTCAACGACAACTCGTCCAACAACAACTCGGCCATAGACAAATCGGTCACACGACACTTCGTCTACACGACTTTTTGGCCAACGACATTTCGGTCAAAGACAAATCGGTCAACGACAACCCGTCCAAAGACAACTCGGCCATAGACAAATCGGTCACACGACACTTCGTCCACACGACTTTTCGACCAACGACTTTTCGGTCAACGACATTTCGGTCAAAGACAAATCGGTCAACGACAGCCCGTCCAAAGACCCGGCCATAGACAAGTCGGTCACACGACACTCCGTCCACACGACTTTTCGGCCAACAACATTTCGGTCAAAGACAAATCGGTCAACGACAACCCGTCCAAAGACAAGTCGGTCACACGACACTCCGTCCACACGACTTTTCGGCCAATGACATTTCGGTCAAAGACAAATCGGTCAACGACAACCCGTCCAAAGACAAGTCGGTCACACGACACTCCGTCCACACGACTTTTCGGCCAACGACATTTCGGTCAAAGACAAATCGGTCAACGACAACCTGTCCAAAGACAACTCGGCCATAGACAAGTCGGTCACACGACACTCCGTCCACACGACTTTTCGGCCAACAAAATTTCGGTCAAAGACAAATCGGTCAACGACAACCCGTCCAAAGACAAGTCGGTCACACGACACTCCGTCCACACGACTTTTCGGCCAACGACATTTCGGTCAAAGACAAATCGGTCAACGACAACCTGTCCAAAGACAACTCGGCCATAGACAAATCGGTCACACGACACTTCGTCCACACGACTTTTCGGCCAACGACTTTTCGGTCAACGACATTTCGGTCAAAGACAAATCGGTCAACGACAACCTGTCCAAAGACAACTCGGCCATAGACTCGGTCACATGACACTCCGTCCACACGACTTTTCGGCCAATGACATTTCGGTCAAAGACAAATCGGTCAACGACAACCCGTCCAAAGACAAGTCGGTCACATGACACTCCGTCCACACGACTTTTCGGCCAATGACATTTCGGTCAAAGACAAATCGGTCACACGACACTTCGTCTACACGACTTTTTGGCCAACGACATTTCGGTCAAAGACAAATCGGTCAACGACAACCTGTCCAAAGACAACTCGGCCATAGACAAGTCGGTCACACGACACTCCGTCCACACGACTTTTCGGCCAACAACATTTCGGTCCAAGACAAATCGGTCAACGACAACCCGTCCAAAGACAACTCGGCCATAGACAAGTCGGTCACACGACACTCCGTCCACACGACTTTTCGGCCAACGACATTTCGGTCCAAGACAAATCGGTCAACGACAACCCGTCCAAAGACAACTCGGCCATAGACAAATCGGTCACACGACACTTCGTCCACACGACTTTTCGGCCAACGACTTTTCGGTCAACGACATTTCGGTCAATGACATTTCGGTCATATACAATATATGGTATTCAACCGGTCCGTAGTCTTATGATTTACACTTCTGACTCGTAAATGGAAGATTGTGTTTAGAGGGCTCTTGAGGTGTGATACACAAAAAAACAGCGCTCACCAAATAAATCATCCTAATTTTATTATTATTATTGTGGGTTCGAATTCCAGCGGAGCACAAAAAAATATAAGTACCATTTATATTTTCAAATATGCCCTTTGCTTGGTGACAAAAAATCATATACCTTTCCCAAAGCCCGGTCACTAAAGGTCCATCCAGCATTAGAGCAACTGGGTCTTGCTTAAGAATTGGTAATTTCTACAGCGACGACCAAGCTCGCAGAGGGCTTTTGAGGTGTGATACACACAAAAACAACGCTCACCAAATGAATCATTATTTTTTTTTAATTGTCGAAATAACGAATCGTGAAAATAAATAGTTTGTTAACGAACAGGTTTTCTAAGATATTCTGTGGAGCACATCTATATGTGACCGAAAGTCGTTTGAACGAAATTTCGTGTGAACGAAAAAACCTTTCCCAATGACCGGTCACCAAAGGTCCATCCAGCTTTACTTTATCCAGCAACTGGGTCTTGCTTGACAATTGGCGCTTTGTAGCGACGATGACCAAGCTCGTAAAAATGTCGATAGCTCAATTGGTAGAATGCTTGCATTCCATGCCGAGAGCAAGGGTTCGATCTCAAGGCTTACTCAGCCTTCACAAGAAATGAGAACCAGCCCCCTCGGGAGCTGGGAAACCCCCACTTCAAATGAAGTGGTTGGTGTAAAGCCGGCCACTTTACCTCTAAAAATAAATAGGTCCCGAATCCCGAAGTGACACTAAATACTGTAACTTCTAACTATAAAAACTAACTATGTAACTACTAACTTTATAGTGTAACTACACATAATGTGTAGCTTAGTTGCGTTCTGTGCTCCGCCGGGAATTGAACTTACAACCTTCCGATTAAGAGTTGGAAGCGTAGTCAATAGACTAAGGACCGATCTTTTTGCACGCATTTGGAAAAAAAATGTCGAATTCTAAGAAATATTATTATTTATTATACAACAAGTAGGTAGGTACCTTTTGTTGGTATAACTTTTTCCTCGCTGACGATATTCTGCTGGCCATGTTGTGCTATTATTGTTATTTGAGATGCAGGTGTTTTCTTATGTAGGGCTGTCAAAAATATATTGTCTTCATGCGTGAAATTAATTTAAAAAAAAATTTTCATTACTTTGGTTTAGCTCAAAATCTATAATCTATAAATCGCTATTGCCATTTACGGCTCATATTTAATGCATAACCACAAGCAGGCACATTTAAGTTCGTGTTTACACATGTTGTACAATAACAGTAAAAAATATAATATCAGGATGATTTATTCGGTGAGCGCTGTTTTTGTGTGAATCACACCCTCCTCCTTCGAGCCCTCTGCGAGCTTGGTCGTCGCTGTAGAAAGCTCCAATTCTCATGCAAGACCCAGTTGGTGTAAAGCCGGATCGACCTATGGTGACCGACCTTTGACAAAGACAGATTAATTTTGCAACCCAACGAAGAGCAAATATTAAAAATGAAATCTTTTTTTTGAGCTCCGCCGGAATTCGAACCCACTTCCTTCCGATCCGGATTCAAAGTTTTAACCACTAGACTGCGGGCCGGTCTGCCTTTTTATGTGTCTTTATCTACAAAATAAACCAAATCTCACATGAACATGAACTTAGCAACTCTTATCGCCCTGTTTTGAAATCGGGGTGGCAATTGCAAAAGTGAACCAAGTTTTTTTCTGTATGGTTGTCAGCCTCATACCAAACAACTAGTTAAGGTTAATAATTATAGGCATTATTTCCTCTAAAATTACTCACCTTTGATATCTCTTTAAATATTAATTTATATTGACAGACTGCATTTGCGTCAACCCTTGTGAGTGATAAAAAATATATGCATGCGTCAGTTTGTGTAGTGGTGTGAGAAAAACTAACACACTGTTTTTTTTTTGTACATTGATGGGATAGCTCCAAAACTTAATATATACATTTTGTATTCTTTTCAAAACAATTCAAAGATTTCAATTAATGATATTTCAAAATAAAATTGACAGTTAATTGTGACCGGTTTGTAGTTCAGTAGTAACACTTCGAACTCTGAATGGAAGGTTGTGGGTACGATTCCCGGTGGAGCAAAAAAAAAACATTTATATTTTCAAATTTTCTCGTCGCTGGGTTGAAAATTCATAAACCTTGACCAAAGACCGGTCATCAAAAGGTCTATCCAGCCTTACAGCCACTGGGTCTTGCTTGAGAATTGGCGCTTTCTAGAGCGACGATCAAGCTCGCAGAGGGCTCTTGAGGTGTGATACACACAAAAACAACGCTCACCAAATAAATCATTCTTTTTTTTTAATTGTCGAAATAACGAATCGTGAAAATAAATAGTTTGTTAACGAACAGGTTTTCTAAGATATTCTGTGGAGCACATCTATATGTGACCGAAAGTCGTTTGAACGAAATTTCGTGTGAACGAAAAAACCTTTCCCAATGACCGGTCACCAAAGGTCCATCCAGCTTTACTTTATCCAGCAACTGGGTCTTGCTTGACAATTGGCGCTTTGTAACACATAAAAACAGCGCTCACCAATTAAATCAGCCTATTTTTTATTTTTTTAAATAACCTCGATTTGGAGATCCCTACGTTTGACAGTATGCCAATGTATTATAATGACCGGATAGCAGACAAAGTGAATAATATCAATGTATTGGTAGGGTCTGGCCGTCTTAGTGTGGAATTGTAGAAAAAAATATTATTATTTTAGCTAGCACATCTGCCGGCACACAGTCAAAGTTAAACATTATAAAAAAGTGCTAACCTTATTTAGTTACGACATTTATCAACAGATTACGAATTTTACGATTTTTTACGAATTCCGTGTATCTATAACTCCCTCATAAATATTGTGCTCGGAGATGTACCGTGCAAGCGTAACTTACAAACAAGTAACTTCTTACAAATCTCGTGTGGGGAAATGCTTACAAAATCTGTTATACCTTCAAAATCATTTAAATATTTTTCTTCATCGTCTAGTGCTACTTCTTGACCGGTCGGTGATTTAGTGGTTTTAACTCTACGGACTCGTAATCGGAAGGTCCTGAGTTCAATTGCCGGCAGAGCATTACAAATATCAGTAATTGTCATATAGACTGCTTTCAGAAGCCTGGAAACCAGGCGCAGCATGTAGTCCTTATGGTGCTCTCTCATAGAACCTTAAAGACAGGCCCACCCTGTTGGAGAGCAATAGGCTGTATGTGCCAGGCGACTACAGCCGTACGCATGTCGTCGCACAGCATCCTGTAACTCGAAGTATAAAACTCTTGAATGAGTCTAATAACTTTCCAAAAAATTGCACTTGCAATTTAAATAGATTTTTAAAAATATGTGAGATTTCCACCCAACGTGTAAAGGCTGAGAGGGTGCACTGTTATTAGAAAAACCTTTAGTGCACAAAATAAAGACTTTACCTTCACACCCTCACACGCTGACACTTTAAACGTTTGATTCCGTATCTGGACCATTTAGTAATTATTTAGTCACCTGAAGATGCAAACGGATTGTTAGCGAAACCGGTCGTGGAACTTAAAATACTCGCCGTAATCAGTACCCTTAGTACGAGTTGCAAAACTTGAGTAAAGTCAAGTTTACGGAAAGTATTAAAGAGTGATTTTCCCCAAAATCTGCCGTTTTTGTTTCTTACACTTTATGGTCTTAGCAAAAGAGTTACAGTGATGAAGAAAATCAAGTTCAAACAAAAACGGCAGATTTTGGAGAAAACCACTCTTTCATACTTACCGTAAACTTTACTTTACTCAAGTTTTGCAACTCGTAACAAGGGTACTGAACTGAAACTCGTCTCCAGATCAACTAAGATCGTAGATTAAAGTTCCTAAAAGTGTGTAATAAAAGTGCATTTGGTATCGTCCTCGCGCTCTCTGCTCTAGGAAGAGTCACAATCTGCGACGAAGAAGTCTCCGAAGCGCGGCTTTTAGTTTCGGAGCATATTTTAAACAAATACCTCGTTGAAGACATGGACATCATTGTCATAATCACATAGTTTGGAGCATGTATATCAGAGGTGCCCAATGCCCATACGGTCGATTGCGGTAGGTTTTAAGGTCGATCGCCGAGGATAGCTAAATTTGTCAGTGATCGACCTTAAAAATGTAGTTTTTTGCAAAAGAAAAAAGCGACGTATAGAAATGTGAAGTTTTATAAAGATTGTACTGTCTGCTTGGCGTTCTTTCTTCGCAATATGGAGCGCGCGCAGTATGTTGTCGGCAGAGAATATCCCTAACTGCGAACATTTTGTGGAGGACCACCAATGTCACGCTTCGACATAAGCATCAACATAATTTTTTTTTAATATTGTACCAGTTTTATTTTAATTTCTTTTTGTAATGTTAGAGATTAAAAATTTAATACAGATTTGACATTTTGCACTCAATGTAGTTTTATTTATGCAATTGTTTTTCTTAATAAATATATTTTATACATTATCAATTATGAGTTATATTTGGTGGGCTAAACAGTTTAAATGTCGATCTCCTTGTCATAATTTTTTGCTAGGTGGATCTCCTTAAGAAAAAGTATGGGCACCCCTGATGTATTGTACTCTTGCATTATTTTATGTAGAAACTTAATCGCCATGTTGCACTACGGGGATCGCCCATTATGTCTATAACATGTAAATCTGTCTGCGTATCTCATTTTACTAAAAAATGTCGTTTAACGCCACAAACTTGTCTTCGCTTTTTATAAAAATGGACCACCTATAGTAGAGTAGAGGGCCACCTAGAGTAGAGATATATAGTAAGCGTTAATTTGATGCCTATGACCGGATCTCGTCTATGCAACCTCTATGTTAAGATTAACCTAAGCCTTGTTCATATTAGATCTAAATCTCGTCTCCTACTTTGAGTTTTTATTTATTTACTGACGTTATCTCACTTTAAGAGCTCATTTTGATCTTGGTCGTCGATACAGGACGCGCCAATTCTCAAAAAATACCATGTAACTGTTAAACTGGATGGACCTTCTCTTACCGGATATTGATAAAGGCATGAGTTTATCAACCCAGCGAAAACCATAGGTAAATGTTTTGTTGTTAGGCCCACAGGGAGTCGAACCCATGAACTTTCAATAACGATCTGTAGCGTTAACCACTTACCTACGGACAAATTGAAATAATATACATATTTGGCATTCAGAGGCTTTCTCACACAGGTATCAGAATGCAAAAGAAGACGTCTGCAAAGCATGAAAAGCTACTTTGTTTTTTTTTTCTACAACACTTCTATAACTGTAACAAGGCTACCCATTATCCTTGGCAGTGCTGTCTCCATTTCTTCTATCCGTGCATACATCTTTTATTCATCTCTATCACCTTTTTCATTCATTTTCTCCTTTTGCATTCACTTTATATACCCCATTCTTTCACAATATCTCAAATTTGAGTATGCCCCACTTTCTTCGGTTCTCCTTTTCCTTTCATTTGTCCTCTGTATACTCACTTTACGTTCACAAAATTACCTACATATTTTTCAACTTTTTTATGAGTCCTCATATTCATACTTACTTGGTCAACCATTCTGATCTACTGCAGAACTAGGCCTCCCCCATATCTCTCCAGGCAACTCTATCCTGGGCCTTCTGCATCCAGTCACAAGCAATTCTTCAAATGTCGCCTGGCCATCATGACAGAGGCCTTTCTTTACTTGTTTGCCCTGACGAAGTCTCCACTCTATATCCTTTTGAGAAAAATTCTCCTCGCCTAAACTAAAATAAACTTTTTATTCTTTTTAAATTTCCATTTTACGTAACTCTGAAGTTACGCACAGATTATGACTAAGGCTTTACGTTAACGTCTTACGAGTCCAACACGTTTGACGTACACATCCGCCAGTTGCGACATCTCGTACAAAATATAAGAGATCCGCACTCCACTCACCCAAGTACCAAACTAATGAGTATGCAACAAAACATTGAGTTATTATTTAAGGGGAGATGAAACTAGCTTACGGAGACAAACCTTACAAACAGACCTATCAACTACAGAGCTGACTAACATAATAGAATACAATCCAATTTAGGTTAGGTTTACGGTCGCTCGTTAGAAATATTTGTAAAATTACTTATAGGATATCTATACGAACCCTTAATTAGAGAATTTCAGAACTGTCGACGTTTCGTTCACTTCTTATCCAACATCAACAAGATACACATCATTGTTGGACGGAGGGCAGGGATGAACTTTTCTTCATTGTTTTTTGCATCGTTTCATCTTGTTCATACTTGCCCTCCGCTGAACATGGATGTGTCTCCTGATGATATTGTATAAGAAGCCAACTAAACGTTAAAAACACCGAAATTCTCTTACTTACGGTTCATATAAATATTCGGTTATTAATTTTTTTCTAAGTAATTTTACAAACAAAATATAATACTTTATAAGCATGTGAAATCTTATGTTTTTTTTGCTTCATCTATCTTATGTTTCGACACACAATAATAATAAAATGTTCAAAATTGCCTAATTTACCAGTCATTACAATACAACGCATGCGCACGATTACCGCGTTGAGATGACATTTTAGCAATGCCGACAATGCAGAAAAAAAAATCTAACATCTGTACCTTTTGCCTGTTAGCAGTGTGCTACCACTCGGAGTATCATTGTTCTCTTTCTATCTAATGAAGATTTGAATTGAGGTAGGTTGAAACGGGCATGACATCTCAAAATAGTTTCGACTCCACAATAATATTATAACTCAATGCAACGAAATAACACACTCAATGCCTGCGTAATTAGAAATACCTCAGTACTCCAACTACAACATTGCGTTTAAGCTCAACCACAGCGTTTTAAAAATAATGTCTTTATACAAAAACGCTCACTAGAGGCGGTGTTTTAGTTTCCATACATTTTTTAGTATGAAAGCAAAGTTTGGCACTCGGAAAAAGAGTACCAATACCCTAAAAAACCTATTCGTCGCTAGATAGATGTGGCACAATACGAACATAAAATCATCGTGTGCCACATTTGACAGTTCAATTTATTTCTGTAATCATTTCGTAACCCGTGAGTAGCTGACAAGTAAATAAGCCATGAATGCTAATCACACGACTCCAACGGATTTATCGATAATGGACTCAGCAAGTCCGGTCAATAGCTCAGATGGTAGAGTGCTTGCATTCCATGCCGTGAGCTCGGGTTCGAATCCCACCGAGGGTGTCAGAAATGATTTCCCGTTTCGGTGTTTGTTTGAAACCCTAAAATAAAATACCGGCCAGGCTTTTACTCAGCCTTCACAAGAAACTAGTACCAGCCCTCTCGGGAGCTTCGAAAGCCCCACTTCAACTGAAGACGTTGGCGTAAGGCCGCCCCCCTTACCTCTGAAATAAATAGGTTCAACTTGCCACATTCGACCCCTTCGGGGATAACGCGGCAAAAAGATACACTATATGTGTGGCTTTGTTGCGTTGCGATGCGACTCAGCACATGAATTGACATAGAAAAATTGTGACGTCACGCAGACGGGTCTCTAGGTAAAATCCAAATAAAATATTTTATTATTGGTCGCAAAGGACTGTTGTCAAATACAAGTGTTGCTTATAGGTTGGTATGTGGCTGACCACCCATGCTGTAGAAAATGGTTCACTTTGCCAATTTCACCATTCAGGGAAGGTTGGCAAGAGTTGCATGGTGTATGTTCATTTGAGATTTGGGTATTTATGTTGTAGGTTTACATGCGGCATGTGCAAGCGTGAAAATGTATGTTTCTGCTTGTGAAAATACATGTAATTTGGATCCCTAATGTTACATATCTTTGCAACTTAAATTAGATTAGATTAGACGTTAACCCGCAGAGGAAAAAGTTCGAAATGCAAATTTGTCCATTTGCTTGCCTACTAAAATTTCTTAAAAAATGAACTTATTTTGCTATATTTTTTCAACTTAGGGCTTGTTTGTTTTATCTTCAACAGAGCTAAATTCACATGAGATTTGTTTGTAGTTTACTTGACCAATGTATCTTATGAAAACTGGAAATTTATTTTGAAAATATTTAAAACAACTCTCACATCATCGTGTTTTTTGTATTTTCTTAGCTCAGATTGTGAAGAATGTGAAAATGTGAACAAAGATGAACTTTAAATTAAAGACAATTTCATTAAAAGGTCAACTTTGAATCAAATGGTAGATAAGCCAAACAAGCACTGGGGAGACGAAGATTGCCGGTATTTTATTTTGTGTCGGAAATTTTATCCCTTGACTTATGGGTTGGTATGAAGCTGAGCACCCATACTGTAAAAAAAATATTCACTTTACCAATGTCACCTCTGTTTTAGGGAACGTCGGCAAAAATTTCAGGAATTATGTTTATTTGTGGTTTGGATTTTAATTTGTAAGTACCTACACAAGCAAGGTTTGTAAGCGCGAACTTACACGTGTCTGTTTGCGGGCATGCATTTAATATGAATATCAAATGCTAACATATCTTTGGAACTTAGATTATAGATTATAGAAATAAACACCGAAACGGGAAATCATTTCTGACATTTGGGGTTCCTTGACTTATAGGTTGGTAAGCGGCTGACCACCCATGCTGTAAAAATGGTTCACTTTGCCAATGTCACCCCTGTTTCAGGGAAGGACGGCAAGAGTTGCAGGGTGTATGTCCATTTGAGATTTGGTTTTTTATGTTGTAGGTTCACATGAAGCATGTGCAAGCGCGAACTTGTACTTGTCTGGTTGTGAGAATGCTTGTAATGTGAATCTTCAATGTAACATATCTTTGCAACTTAGATTAGATTAGATTAGACATCCTCGGTGGGATTCGAACCCGAGCTCTCGGCATAGAATCCAAGCCCCCAACCAACTGAGCTATGAACCGGGCATGATGAAACCAAATTATTCTTCTGTTGCTCAGAAACAAAGCCGTTTTTTGAAAGTATGAAGTACTTAGATAGATTTCATGAGATTGCAATATTTTAGTAATTATCTCAACTGTGCATTTAGAATGTACTCGAAATAAAAATTTGTTTATTTGATATACTAAATATATTCCACTCTCTAATGTAAAATGTTTTCTCTCTCGTTAATTGAAAAATATATTAACGTCTACATGGTTGATAATAAATGCTTACAAATCAGTTTTCACAAAAAAACATCATGTTTTCTTACTATTTGATTGTTCACATAGAAAATATGAGCAGTCCACAAATTGAGATATAAAAACCATGGTCTGTAAACTGTAATACGGCAAGAAACAACGTATGGCACATAACTGTCAGCCAATCCAGTCAAATACAGCCGTGTAAAACGCAACAGTAGAGTAAATTGAATATCTAAAATTAGGAACTGCTTTAGTTGTGAAATTCATGACAAATTTATTTTCTTTTATATTGTAAGGATTTTAGGGTTCAAATTCTCTTAAAATTAAAAACTGGTCTTTTTTTAGGATATTTATTTTACAGTTAAATTAGTTTATTGTACACTTTTACATTTATTTAGAAATTTTTACTTTAACTAATTTAACAGATGGTTTGTGCTCACTTATGCTGTTAGTCTTCACATAAGGTCGCAAGAGAGCTCTCTGCCTGCAAGCTGGTCGCTATTTTTTATACCCCAGCGATAAAAGTTTCTAAAGGTGAATTTTTCTAGAAGCTTCTCGAAGCACATGACAATCTGGTGACTTCTTTATGAACTCAACAATCATCAATCCTACCCACCAATATAAAGAATTCCTATCGGCTATAACTAATACCTATACCTATCTAAATATTTATAATGCATATTTGCATAACAATATTGATACCTTAAAGGTAAAACTGAATAAGTGACATATTAATGTTTTCTCAGGTAAATGCACTTTTTTCCTATTGTCTACGAAAAAAAATAGTGCAAAAGTGTGAAAATCCTGTAGCTTAGTACTTTTGGATGAGCACTTCTTAATTAGTTCACTTATTATGAGAAGTTTCACCCAATAAAATGTTTTATCCACGATTCATCAAATCAGTGAATCAGCACTTATTCCCACCTTTAAGGTGTTGATATCATATGACAGAAAATATTTTTGACAATTTTTTAATGACATGTACATTGCAAAAAAACAACTTTACACGATACAATAATTCCAAACGATTAAATACATTTTATTTTTTTTACTAAAATATTGTAATACTGAAAACAAATCTTGAAAATATCTTTTGATAAACGGTCAAAGTCGATGGTGTTGCAATCTACATGAGAAATTTCTGTTCGCGTACTAAGGTACACTTATTTACTATTACTTAAGACTTGATTTTCCCTGAAAAAAAACGTGTCAGTTACATAAACGGATCTCAAAAAAAAAATCTTGCGACATTTATGTGAAGACGGATATGTCCTTGATATAGAAAGCATACGGAACCAAAGTGAATATCGAATTCTTACGTTAAGTTAGTGAGTCAACGATAAAACAAATCTATCTTCTTGTTTGGTCGATAGCTCAATGATTGAGTGATAGCTCTCTGTGAAGCCTGCCCCTGCACTCTGCAGTCTCTGCTTAATATCTAGCGATTATATCGCTCGCTATCTACAGATATGATCGCTACAACAGTCGAAACTTCGCACCCTGGGCTTGTAGCCAATCTGTATCAGAAATGATTTCCGAATTTCCAAAAATTATTTTTGACCAAATCTTAGTACCGACAAAGTTTACTTTCAATTTTTGGAAGAAATGCCATGTAGACGAAGCAGACACGTGTTACATTCACTCTTACAAATGTTGCATGTAAACTTACCAATCAAAATCTAAGCCCCAAATGAACATAAACCCTGCAACTCTTGCCAACGTTCCCTGAAACAGAAGTGACCTTAATAATAATATTAGGATGATTAATTTGGTGAGCGCTGTATTTATGTGAATCACACCTCAAAAGCCCTCTGAGAGCTTAGTTGTCGCTATAGAAAGCGCCAATTCTCAAGCAAGACCCAGTGCCTGTAAGGCTAGATGGACCTTTAGCAAAGGTACATGATTTTTTCAATCCAACGATGAGCACATTCGAAATTGTAAATGGTATATTTTTTTGCTCCGGCGGGATTCGAACGTACTACCTCCCATTTACACAAACCTAGGCAAAAGCGAACCAATTTCAACAGTAAGGGTGTTCTGCCTCATATCAACCTACAAGTCGAAGGATTGCAAGTACGTGCTACAATTTACAAAACAGCTTTATCATGAAATGTTGCACAACAGCCGCGTCACATGTTTCCAAAATTATGTCACGAAGATAATTTGAAAGAAAAAAAGCGGTCGCCACATCCTTGTCCGGTGTGAGTCATGTTTTATTAATTTCTCTCCCATCTAGGGGGAAGCCCGATCGTAAACACAAGGCGTGAAACACTCAGCGCAATAGTAGGCTGGTCTGCACCCAATTCCGAGCTCACTTTCGCTTATTGTATTCGAGCAAGCATTGTGGGAGTGCTTGCTGCAATTAAAGTGAGAAACATGAAGCAAGTGCACTAAAACCCGAGGGAAATAAAATGTCCAAAGTGTGGACCAGTGTTCTCTAACGTTTGTGAGCAAAGGCCACATTTGTTGTTTTTGTTATGATCAAAGACCATTTTGGTTGTTTCTTTTTTGACCAAAGACCATTTTGGTAGTTTTTTTTTTAACAAAGACCATTTTTGTAGTTATTTTTTTTACAAAGACCTTTTGGTTGTTATTTTATCAAGGACCACATATTATTCGACAGTAGTTAACATATTTACTTCCCATTTAAAAAAAAAACATTTTTTATACATGATCGGTCACGTATTTGTAACAAAAATTGTAAGGCAGGTTTGATTCCCGCCTGGTTCCCTGACCATAACTTTGACCTTAGTTTAATAGATGTCTCTGAATAATTCATTAAAATAAAAAATAATGAACGATTTCAATACCTGTTTCTGCAAAATACGTTGATGAATAGCATTCCTATTCAGAAATTTAAAAAAAACAAAGACATTTTTTTTTTTTTTTTTTTTTTTTTTTTTTTTTTTTTTTTTTTTTGTGCACAACAGGTTTCCCTTTTTACAGTGCACCCTCACACAGTCATTAACAAGCTGGGAGGAGCTCTTTAACTAGATCTTTGAATGATTCTAAGTTAATGTAAAAAATGTCTATGTCAGCGGAATTAATCAGAGTAACACTCCGAGTTAAGGCATGTTGTGCCATGACGTCGGTACGGGACAGCGGTACATGAAAAAGTTCATGCCGTCTTCCCCGGCCGTAGCCATCTGGCACATAAAGCTCAAAACTCTCTAACAGGGTGGGGCTGTCAATTAAGCCGTTAATGATCTTGTAACAAAGCACCATAAGAGAACCGTTGCGCCGAGATTCCAGGCTCCTGGAGCTGGTTTTCTCAAGTAATTCCTCATGGTGCATAAACTTGGGATAATTCCCATGTATTCTCATGAGGAGGTACCTCAAAAACTTTTTTTGAATTTGCTCCAAAAGATCTACATACTTCCGCTGATACGGGGCCCAAACCTCGACAGCGTACTCTAATTTAGAACGTACAATACAGTTGAAGACATCCACCATAGCTCTCGGTGACTCAAAATTATTGCTAATTCTGATCACAAAGCCCAATAACTGGTAGCATTTCGTCGTCAACTGTGTTATATGTTCTGTAAACTTCAGACCAGGATCAAAAACTACGCCCAGGTCCCTAAATGAAAAGACACGAGCCAGTATCGACCCACCAATACTGTACTCATGGATTATGGGACAAGCGGATCTTGTGAATGACATGACAGAACACTTGCTAATGTTGAAGTTCAATCCATTATTATTGGACCACATCAGCAGAGAGTTCAAATCCATCTGTAAATTAATACAGTCTTGAAAATCTTTGATTTCTGTATAAATTTTCATGTCATCAGCGTAAAGAAGACAAGAACTATTTTTGATCTTGTCCGCAATGTCGTTAATGAACACAATGAAGGCTAGAGGGCCTAAATTAGAGCCTTGAGGAACTCCTGAAGTTGGAAAAAAATTAGCCGAATGTTGGTCATTTATTTGCACAAATTGGCTTCTGTTTTTAAGAAATGAAGAGAAAAAGATTAAGAGAGGTTTTGTAAAACCAAAATCGTCCATCTTCTTCAAAAGAACATCATGATTCACACGATCAAACGCCTTGGAGAAATCTGTATATATTACATCAGTTTGCCTGCGAGAATCCAAGTTGAGGGCAATATTTCTACTGAGGGTGAGTAGATTTGATACTGTGGATCTCTTGGGCAGAAATCCGTGTTGGTGTATGTTGATTCGGGGCTTGATTTGCCACATAAGGTTTTTGTGTATCAAGCACTCAAACACTTTGGCGAAACTTGATAAAATAGAAATCGGCCTATAATTTCTAACATCACTTTTATCATTTGACTTATGTACTGGCATGACTCTTGTTATCTTCCAGGCTGATGGATATGTACATGTCTTCAGGGATAAGTTGAAGATGAAACATAAGGGTTGAGCAAGGGGCTTAGCCATAGAAGATACAATTCTCGGGGGAATGTTGTCAGGGCCAGTTGCTTTATTGGATTTTAATCCAAGCAGATAAGTCTTCACCTCAGTCAAAGAAAAAGGACTGAGTGATATGGAAGATTGCTCGTGCTTACCATGGGGGGACTCAGATAAATCTACGTGAGGGGTCTGGGTGCTGTAGACCGATTGGAAATACTTAGCAAAAGTTTCCGATATTATTCTGGGATCAGATATAATCTGATCTCCATCAGAAAGCTGAAAAGTTGTATTACCACCGGTCCTGCTGGATCTGATATAAGACCAGAATTCCTTGGAATCACATCCTATCCCAGTCTGAATCTTACTCATATACAATTTGTGTGCTTCCTTTATATTATGTTTAACTTGCGCTCTCTTTGTAGAGAAAGCCTTATAATTGCTTACACTTTTATTTTTTAAGTAATTTTTGTGCAAGCGTTCCTTACACTTGATATTAGCAATGATGCTACTATTAAACCATACTGGGTAAGTGGAGTTACATTTGGCAGCGTATTTTTTACATGGAGCACACAAATTACATATTTTCAATAAAACATTATAAAAGTATTTTACAGCGGTATCAATATGTTTACAATTATATAGGTCAGACCAATCATAAAAACTAAGTATATTCTTACATCTATCAGTGTTTAAGTACTTAAAATTAATTATTTTGTTCCACCTAAATATATAGTCAAAGTCGGTAACATTAATATTAAAATTATTATTATCCACATTGTGAATATTATTTATATGCCTATCGTCGCTAGGAGTGGATCTGGGATGTGCTTGCAGTCGTCCACAGGCCAGAGGCGTAGTGTTCAGCCTCGCGGTGACTGCAAGCGTGGGGTGATGGCGATCTTCACTCACTAGGGGCTCCAGGCAGCGCACCACTTTACATAATATATTTTTATTACTAATTACTAAATCAAGCATGTTGTTGTAGCCATTTTTGATTGTATTACACTGTTCTAAATTATTAGCACTTAAGAAATAAGAGTAGTCAAGCAGGACAGAATCGCTCTCATTATTAAGATTAAAATCTCCCCTTCAGTGCTTGTTGGACTTGTTTTATCTACCAGTTGATTCAAAGACGATCTTTCAATGAAATTGTGTTAAATATCACATTCCTCACAATATGAGCTAAGAAAAATACATAAAACACGATAATGTAAGAGTTTTTTTTTTTTAATTTTTATAAAAAATTTCAAGTTTTCATAAGACAAGTCCAGTGGCGAAGGGTGCCATATAACTCGATTCCCATCGGCTTCCATTTTAAAATGAGGCAACAAAGAAGTTATAAAATATAGGCACAAGGTAAAAAAAATACTTTTAAAACCAAAGAAACAATACGTATTTTCCCCCCATTGAAACCATGCAGTCTACTTTATTATCATTTTTGCCTCATTTTAAAAGGGAAACCGATGGGAATCGAGTTGTAAACACATTGGTCCAGTAAACATTCAAGCATTGCTCCTGTGAAATTACCTCTGATGGAGGTAAGACAAACAAGTACTAAGGGGACGATGAGTTTAAAATAGTGAGAACAGTGCATTCTGTAATGCGTTTGGTTTCCTGCACGTCGTGACGGAGTCGTAATAAGTGCTGGTGAACCGGATGTTGAATGTCCTCGAAAGAAAGTGACGGTATTTGCTATAATATCATTCCACCCACTGTGTGTCTATGTATACGAAACTCACAACACAGTATAGTGCCTGACTTTTCTGAGACAGACTTCATACAAGGCCAGTAAATAATGGGCAGTTATTGAATATTTCTAAGTGTATCTGGATGGATGTCGTTGTAGAGGAAGACCGAGAATGGTATGGATGCACCAAATTTCCGAAATTGCGAATGAATGGAATATCCAGAGTCATAATAAAAGAAGAACCTGTATGAAGAAGGTTATGACTGTGGAGGAAATGAAAGAAGTATGTAAGGATAGAAAGAAGTGGCGGTTGATCTGTAATGTTGGCGGCTAGGATTTATTTAATTGGAATTTGTTTTCTGATGTGGTGTTGATGTACATACGTGTTATTATTTATTGATTTAAAAAAAAAAATTGTCGTGTATGTTCCTTGACTTATTGGTTAGTATGCGGCTGACCACCCATGCTGTACAAATGGTTCACTTTGCCAATGTCATCCCTGTTTCAGGGAAGGACGGCAAGAGTTGCAGGGTGTATGTCCATTTGAGATTTAGGTTTTATGTTGTAGGTTCACATGCGGCATGTGCAAGCGCGAACTTGTACGTGTCTGCTTGTGAGAATGCATATAATGTGAATCTCTAATGTAACATATCTTTGCAACTTAGATTAGATTAGATTGAATATTTCTAAGTGTATCTGAATAAGCAATACATAAACAATTTCCTATCACTTTATTGTAATGAATATTCATCGTGCACTTCTTTCTTTCAGATATCCGATAAATCTATTTCTGCCACTTCTTCGTCCTGTGAGCTGGACTGCCAGCTCGTTCCGCCAGTGCTTGTTTGGCTTATCTACCGTTTGATTTAAAGATGACTTTTCAATGACATTGTCTTTAGAATCACATTCTACACAATCCTACACATGATTTACAACATAAAAACCCCAATCTCAAATGAGCAGACGCCCTGCAACTCTTCCTTTCGACCTTCCCTGAAACAGGGGTGGCATTGGTAATGTGAACCATTTTTTACAGTATGGATGTTTAGCTTCTTACCAACCTTTAAGTTAAGGAAAGTTATTTATATTTAAAGTCAGGTATACTTAAATAAAACTTATTATTCACATCTACAGCTCAATATTACAGTGTCCTATTGAAAATGACGTTTAAGCAAGTCGAAAGTACACGAGGAGAAATAAATACTCTATCTATCTATAATAATCTATACCTAATCTAAGCTACAAAGATATGTTAACATTTAAGGTTCATATAAAATGCATGGCCACAGACAGGCACATGTAGGTTCGCGCCTACACATTCTGCATGCGTGCATACAAATATACTAAACCTCACATGAACATAAACCTTGTAACTCCTCCCGCCTTTCCCTGAAACCGGGGTGGCATTGGCAAAAGTGAACCGATTTTTACAGCACGGAGGGTCAGACTCAACTTTTGAAAATAAAACTATGTGTTTTTTAAACATTTTTAACTCTCTCATCAATATTTAATGTGCATGTTCAAAGCAGTGACATCTCTTTCACTTACTTATTCTCACATGCCACTTACTACTTGCCACTTGTCAGTCTGAAGCGAGCATCACAGCCTACCAGACTATTATCATCATGTATTTACGACTAACGAACAATATATCACTGGGTTATTGTGCTAAATGCCTACTTGCGCACTAAATTACGCGTAGTTTCCTGAATATCATTAACAGATAAAGAACTGAACTGCGCTATCTACTTTTGAACATCGGCAGCACATTTTTAAAACAATAACACCCTTTGAATATTGTACGATTACATTGAACGACGTTACCATGTTGAAAGCACCGGTTCTCATCAGATCACCGAAGTTAAGCAACATTGGGCGCGGATGCTACTCGGATGGGTGACCGCTCAGATACACCGCGTGTCGTTGGCATTTCTTGGACCGGTCCGTAATCCAGTGGCAACACTTCAAACTCGTAAATGGAAGGTTGTGGATTCGAATCCTGGCGGAGCACAAAAAAAAACCATTTATATTTCCAAATATGTTCTTCGCTGGGTTGAAAAATTCATAACCTTTACCAAAGACCGGTCATCCAAAGGTCCATCCAGCCTTACAGCAACTGGGTCTTGCTTGAGAATTGGCAATATTATCCAACCGCCATTCCGCTAGGGGTGGCCAATACCTGCACAGATAAATTTCCAATCTGTTCAGTCCTTACGCACTTCTTTCATTACCCCTCTTCTCTTTTTCTTTTTCTGTAGATTCCAGTCATTTCATCCATCCAGTGTTTGTTTGGCTTATCCACCATTTGATTCAACGATTACCATGGGCGTAACTAGGAAGGGCCAGGGGAGGGGAGGGGCAGCTGCTCCACCCTAGAAGTAAAAAAATACCTAAATTGGTATTAAGTTTTATTACAAGAATTGAAATAACCATCTTACGTCTATGGCTTGCCCCTCCCCCCCTAAGTTTTGATCCTGGGTACGCCCTTTTGAAAGGTCAACAGTTGACCTTTCAATGACATTGTCTTAAGAATCACATTCTACAAAATCTGAGTTTATAATATATGTAAAACACGATAACGTTAGAACTGTGTTAAATATTTCCAGTTTTCATAATACGCATGGGTCCAGTACACATGCAAACATGGCTCATTTAAATTACGTCTCATGGAAATAAGACAAACACTATGGGGACGATTTGCAATCGTGCTTATTTGATCAATCCATTGTTTCCTCGGTCTTCTAAATCATTCTCCGGGCATATGAAGAAGTAGACAAGTGTAAGTTTACGTAGAATTCGATTTACGTACATATATGAAAGAATTTAAAGAAGCATCTAAATTGATAATAGGTATTGCAAATATATTATAGCACAAACCGAACCTGAACAGCTTAATGTAAACAGACATTTTTTTTACTTCAATTTAAACTTTATTTTAATAAATTCATACATACTTTTATTTTTAATTTCTTCTCATTTTCACATTTCGCAGATTCTAGTCATTTCCAATTTCACTTGAAAAAAAATGACAATATGGGAGAGTGCGAACATTTTTGATGCGTTTTTTTGCTGTCGTTGGCAAAGTGGAAAAAGTAAGTGAGTGAAAACGCAGAAGATTTGGGAAAGTCGAAAAAAGGTTTATCGTTAAATACGCATTGTGATTTTTATAACAATGCAATGAATTCTTCGCAGCAAAATTGTTCTTAATAACATCATAAATCTTTATCAAAATACAGAGTATATTTTTCCAAAGTAACTACTCACACAAATGTTGTCTTCTTGAAAATATGAAGTGAAATGATGAGATTTTTTATTAATATAATACAAATAATAATATTAGGATGATTTATTTGGTGAGCGCTTATTTTGTGTGAATCACACCTCAAGAGCCTTCTGCGAGCTCGGTGGTATTTAAAAATAAACATGTTATTTACTTACTATCTATGAGACCGGTCCGTGGTCTAGTGGTTAACACTTTCGAAGGTTGTGGGTTGAAATCCCGGCGGAGCACAAAAAATATACCATTTATATTTTCAGATTTGCTCTTCGCTGGGTTTAAAAACTCATAAACCAAAGACCGGTCTTCGTAAGGTCCATCCAGCCTTAGAGCAACTAGGTTTAGCTTAAGAATTGTCGCTTCGTAGCGACGACCAAGCTCGTAAAAAGTTCTGTCGATAGCTCAGTTGGTAGAATGCTTGCTAGAGTTCTTTCCCGACCGAGGGTGTCAGAAATGACTTCCCGTTTCGGTGTCTATTTCAAACCCAAAATAAATACAGACAAGGTGTACTCAGCCTTCCCAAGAAATGAGAACCAGCCTCCCCGGGAGGTGGGAAAACCCCCACTGCAATTGAATGTGGTTGGTGTGAGGCCGGCCCCCTTACCTGTAAAAATAAATAGGTCCCGAATCGCCACATGCGACCCCGTCAGGGACAGCGCAGGCACGATTACACTATATGTGTAGCTTGGTTGCGGTTGCGATCACAACCTATGAAGTTATCCAGTCGAGGGGAATTTTGTTTGTGCAAACTCCGTTTTCATCAAGATATATTATTATGAGTGCATTTTGAAAGTAAAATCTTTTCAGGCCACAGTCACATTTCACTGTTTTAATTTTTGAGAAAATTTTATTCATTCAATCAACTCTTCGTTATATTAATATTCACGAGCATTTCTCCGATTTTTGCGCGGCAGAATATTTGGTCCATGAGTCATATCGCACGCCTTCTTTGTGCGAATCTGTTATTGTAGGTGACAAGATGTTTTCTCGACATATTTATAGCCGCGACAACTCAGATTGTAATAAATATTTCAACTTAACGGTAAAACTGAATAATTACTGATTCACTGATTTAAGAAATCATTTCAAATCACACCTTTTTATTCGGTGTAACTTCTCATTCTCTCGAACTAATTATAAGGCAATTGATTATTATAGAAACAGGAAATCATACTAGACACTCTAGGTGTGGAACGATCCCTAGTCCTCCGGATTTAAACTTAATCGGTGCTAGGACTTATGTTCATTTTAGATTGGGTTTTTATGCTGTAAATTCACATGCTGCATGTGTAAGCGCGAGCTTACACGTATTTCCTTGTAGGAACGAATGTAATAATAACTTATAAGTGTCTATTTATGGGAATGCATGTAATAAGTTTTTTAAATGTAACATATCTTTGCAACTTAGATTTAAACCTTTAGATTACAGAGTAGAAGGCAGCTCTTCACTTGTTTGAGCTGCCTGAATGAAAAATATGGACTGTCCCACAAGTATAAAACATTACGTTTAAACTCAATTATTGCGTACACCTTAAAGATGTATAGAATTAAACAGTACTCACTTGCAGAGCTACTTTTGTTTCTAAGTATTTTTTGGTTTACGCTATATCTGCGTTTACGCGCGCAGTTTTATACTTGCAGTAGTGATGTATGCAAGAAGCGGTTATAAACAGGTGAAAACAGGTGACTAGCTCGCTCTACAAACCGCGGGGCCGGTCTCTACATGGAAATAATGATCATGGCGCCTTAATTGCATCAATTATTTCCGTTCAACTTGCACCACATCTCATAACGTACGAGACGAATTAAAATTACTGAAAGATTCCAATAAATATTGCAATAAATTACTTCCCAATAACTTTGATTCTGGAATGACGCAAAACGCAACGAAACTACACATATTGTGCGCTTCGCATGTAGCGAGTGGAACCTATTTATTTTTACGGGTAAGGGGACCGGCCTCACGCCAACCACTTCAGTTGAAGTGGTGGTTTCCCAGCTCCCGAAGTGGCTGGTACTCACTTCATGTGAAGGCTAAGTAAACCGTGCCGGTTATTTTGTTTTGAGTTTTTGAAATAAACACCGAAACGGGAAATCATTTCTGACACCCTCGATGGATTTCAAACCCGAGCTCTCGGCATGGAATGCAAGCACTATACCAACTGAGCTATCAACTGGTTCAAGTGGACATCTATGAATGCATCACCGAAGGTCAATAAATGTACCTACAACCTTCGATCTCGAGCAAAAAAAAACAATTCATCAGTTCGTGATTCTTCTTCGCAGAAGACACACGCCTCCTGAAGACGTCGGATATAACTCTGATGAAACGTAGAGAAAATCGTTCTTCTCTTTCCACGGTTAGTAACATCCGTTTTTTTCATTTCAAAGGAAAAGTTAGCTTCTGGAGTTAAAATTACTGAAAGATAAATATTTCAAAAAAATACTTCGTAATAACTTTGATTCTGGAAAGACAGCTATGTTAAAATATGCAAAACGGAACGGAACAAGTTACGAGGACAAAAAAATCAGTTGGTCTATCTTACTGGATCAGTCTGCCCCTGGGCCCTGGAGTTGAGAACAAAAACCAATGTTGACAGTTTCAGAAGGTTACTTAAGACATATTTATTAGAATATTCAACGCATATAAGTGCAATTAACATACTTCAGTATGTAAATTGCATTTAATATACCCTACTTCATATCATTATGAATGAAATTCAGATGAGTTGTTGAATTCAATTAAAACATCTGGCAAAATTAATATTTAAATTTTGTACGCCCAAATAGCAGCCATGAATGATTCACTCAGTACACTCCCATTTCTGCAATTCATTCTTGTACTTACACGCATTACAATAGGACAGTGAATGCCAAGCTTTGAATTTTCGTGCCACAAGTCATGAATATGCCACAAAATAAACCTCAATTTGATCATTTTATTTTGGAGGTTTGCCAGATTTTTTTTTGATACTCTAGAAACAATGACTTATTTTGACAAAGGCGAACACTTCATAAAGGCCAAACTGGTAAAGAATGGGTAAAAATGCATTGAATTCTTTACTCGTTTCATTCAGAAAAGCAATCAAATATTTTTTGAGCAATTATTGACATATGCATTAAGAAATGTCTTGTCAGATTTTCTTCATACAATGTTGCTTTCACTGATACGACATAACTCACAAATAGCATTAAAAAAACAAAACTTCAATGCTTTTTCACACAGCGTGATTTCGATCCTGTTTTTTAATGGTTCCGGTAGCGAAATATATAGGCAAACCGTGTGAAAGCTAGCACACATCCACTTCCGATCAAACACCGGACTGTGTCGTGTGTAAACGGTGTAAAGCTGTTATAAACCACGTAATTAAATTTGGTAAAAAAAAAAAAATATGACACACCGTATGTCACCCATCTATAATCTATTTATTTATTTATTTATTTGAGAAAACTACAGCTTTATAAAAGTGATTACAATGGTGTTCTTAAAATTAATATAAGCCAAAATTGTTTCTTCTATTTAAAATTATAGAGAAAGAATAATAATTTGATCAGTATGCTGAGCTTGTATTGACATATCATAGAAAATTGAGAAGACAAGAAAATAAAAAAGAAAAGGAGAGCAAAACAAAAAGCAAAAAAACAAAAAGCAAAAAAGACACAAGTTGTCAAGCAACAAAAAAGAAAAAAAAAAGAAACAAGGTGTAAGAAAAGAAATTAAAAGTAAAAGTAAAGTGGAAAGGAATGAGGAAAAGGAGGGATTATTACGTAAGTGAAGGAGCTTGATTGAGGGAGTTAGGGGACAGAGTTGAAAAATATCTCAATTTATTGCGAAAGGTTGTTAATGAGTCATGGAAAATATCTAAATTTTTGAAATTTTGGTTATAGTCACGCTGTATTCTGAATAAAGTTGAGTGGTATCGGTAATTGGTATGACAAATGGGTAGGTGAAATAAATTTTGCGAGCGGGTACGTCTGTTTGGTATAAGAAAAGATATGTTACATAATAAATCAGGGGAGTCAATTGTATTATTGCATATTTTGTACAAAAGTAATTGATCAAAGTAGGTCCTTCTATCTTGTAGTGTGTTAATATTGAAAAATTCTATGGAAGATTTGTAGTCGGTGTGTTCAATGTATTGTCGTTTCTCTTGATACGGCACACTTTTTTGTGCAGGCCCTGAATTTCGCCATCCGTCGAACTCCTTGACAAAACTTAACCCTACACGCTGATTGGCCGGCGTTCGGCAAGACACCGGCCGAGCCGAATTTACTGTAACAAAATTTATGTGTTTTATTGTAATAAAAAGGGAATAATTTGTCACAAGGTTTGTCGGCCTGTTGGCCCGAAGACCGGTTCTGTTTGTAACTTGTACTGAAAAGAGAAAAAGAGAATAAAAAACGAAAGTAAAGAAAAACCCTTCAACCAAGTCTTTTTGATTTTAAAGAGAGGGTATCAATTGACGCCGCGAACGTGGGGCCAAGTCACTTGGAAAGTGACAACCCAAGTACCGGAGGACTGACTTGTGGCGCCCAACAAAGAACCAGAAGCAAGACAATGAAGACTGCGCGGCCCTGTGATGACTTGATGGAGCAGGGAGCTTCAGTCAATGAATACAGGACGCCAGTGGCACGGCTCCCCATGCCATTTTCGGGGAAGCCGGAGGAAGACCCAGGGCTATTTTTGGAGTCAGCCCTGGCGTACTTCAAGGAGAATGCAACCCCAGAGAGCGAATGGGTGATGTGGGCAATGGATTGGCTGAGGGGGGAGGCGGCTGCCTGGATGGCGGAGCTCCCAGTGACAGACTGGCTGGAGGTTGAATGTGCCCTGGAGGGAAGATTCAACAGCAAGTCAAGGAGGGAGAGAGGCCACTTCCTGTACCTCTATGGACGGCAGGAGCTCGGGGAGGAGGCAATGGGATTCATCCTGAGGAAGAGAGCGCTGGCCAAGCGCTTCTGCAGCACGCACTCTGAGCAGGAGGTCATCCAGCACACCATGGACCTCCTGTTGCCGCAGTGCCAGGCGAGACTTCAGAGCGCCAGCGCCTCCTGGAGTAAGCTTCTCGCAGCTGCGGCAGGCTGTGAAAGCAGGGGCAGCAGCGATGACCACCATCCACTCGTCGGATCTCATCAGCAAGGAGGGCGATGGCCAGCCCAGGAACAGCAACAAGGGGATTGGCAGCCAGCAGCCTATCACCATCAGACCGAAAGGCAGTCACCAGGCCAGAAAAATCGTCCAATGGCATGGCAGCCACGGCCATGTAGCGAGCAAGAGACCGCACGGTCATATTGGCACTGTTCAGGGTCACATCTCGACCGGTCTTGCCCCGACCGTGAGGGGAAGCCTTCGCAACCGGAATCAAGCCAGGATGAAGGTGAACCGGAGCATGCAAGTGTCAGCATGCTGAGGAACGCGAAAGTTCCTGAGGACACTCTGAGAGCAGTCGAGGAGTTTCAACGTGTGGAAGAGACACTGGCTCCAGAAGTTTCAGAATCCAGCCACGTCTGCCCTAGCCAGGATGGGAGGCCTGTGCAGCCTGAGGCAGACGTGCTGCCAAGAGACATGGAAGATGACCCTTTGGAGAGAGAGCTGTACTTTGAACGCGAAGCCCACCCGCAAGTGTGCGAAGTGGAAGACTCGACGTTTGACACGAGCAAGAGGGACCTGAAACCAGTCAGCATGGAGGTGCAGAGTGGACGACAACTCGTGCTAGAGGACTCCGGCTCGAAGAGGAATCAGAGCCATGGGATGGCCAGGAAACAGCCACCCCGCACCAGCAGAGACGTGCACCTAGATCAGCTTAGGTTACCGCCCGACAAGCAGGAGGAGGATCCGATCGAGCAGTACACGAGGCCGCCGGATACGACGCCTCGCCTTCAGCGCGCACCACCTCTCCACGAACATCGGAAGAGAAGGAAAAGGATGAAGGAACCGTGGCCAAGGGTGAAAATTCTGTGGCAAGGGTTGAGAGCGTAAGGAGGGTTAAGTTTTGTCAACAGAAGATGGTGGGAATTGATACGGCACACTTTTTTGTGCAGGCCCTGAATTTCGCCATCCGTCGAACTCCTTGACAAAACTTAACCCTACACGCTGATTGGCCGGCGTTCGGCAAGACACCGGCCGAGCCGAATTTACTGTAACAAAATTTATGTGTTTTATTGTAATAAAAAGGGAATAATTTGTCACAAGGTTTGTCGGCCTGTTGGCCCGAAGACCGGTTCTGTTTGTAACTTGTACTGAAAAGAGAAAAAGAGAATAAAAAACGAAAGTAAAGAAAAACCCTTCAACCAAGTCTTCCTCATTTTTAAAGAGAGGGTATCACTCTAAATATTTAACAAAAATCTTTTGAATATTTTCAATACGGTTAGTGTGAACTTTGTAGTGCGGATTCCATATTGGAGTACAAAATTCTAAATGAGGGCGTATATGTGAAAGGTATAGTGTTTTTAAAGTGTTGATATTATTAAATTGTTTACCGGTGCGGATGATAAAACCCAACATTCGGTAAGCTTTGGAGGTAATTGAGTCAATATGCTTGTCATACGTCAATTTGGAATCTAATAAAACTCCCAGATCTCTCACACTATCAACTTTTTTCAATAACAAACCATTTATGGAATAAGAGTGTGTTATAAGGGTGTTTTTGCGAGAAAATGTTAAAAGAGCACATTTGGACACATTGATGTCGATTTTATTTTTATAGCAATACACACTTAGTCTATTGATGTCATTTTGTAAATTAATGCAGTCATTTATATTGTTAATTGTTGCGTAAATTTTCATGTCATCAGCGAAACCTGAAAAGTGTGAGGATTGGAAGCAAAATTGTATGTCATATATGTAAATATTAAAAAGAATGGGACCTAGGTGTGAGCCCTGGGGTACACCCGACGGGACACGAGTGAAATTGGACTTACAGCCGCCCACAACCACTGCCTGTTGTCTGTTTTTTACATAGGAAATAAACCATCGGAGTAGGTCACCATGGATTCCTACACTGTACAGCTTGTTAATAAGAATACTATGGTCTACCCTATCGAACGCCTTTGAAAAATCCGTGTATACAGCATCAACTTGCAAGCGATCACCTAATCTATGCGAGACATATTCTGTGAAGTTAAGCAAGTTAGTGAGAACTGAGCGTTTTTTCAAAAATCCATGTTGGTGATTGCTAATATAGGGGGAGATTGTTGGGTAGATGTGATCTAGTACAATTTTTTCAAATAATTTGCTAAATACAGACAGGATGGAAATGGGGCGATAATTTTCGATGTCATTTTTTGATTTAGATTTATGAATGGGTGTTATTAAGGCATCTTTAAATTTCGTCGGGAATTTACCATTATCCATTGATTTATTAAAAAGAATTGAGAATGGTTCACTCAGCTGGTCAGCACATTGAAACACAAAGTATGGACTAATCTCGTCATTACCGAATCCTTTGTTTTTATCTATTTGTTTTAAGTATTTATTTGCTTCAGATTGAGTTATTCGAATGTGACCTATGTTATTAACAAACGAATCAGAAAAAAGGTCATTGTATGGATGGGAGTTGTCATCTACATAAATTGCAAATACCATTTAAATAACATTTAAAATTCATATCCACTAACAGACTCGTGTAAGTTCGCGCTTACAAATGCCGCATGTGTACCTACTTAGAAATTAAAAACCAAACCTCAAATTAATATAACATCAATCCTGCAACTTTTGTCGATATTTCCTAAAACAGGAGTTACATTGGCAAATTGTACCTTTTTGTACAACATGGGTGGTCAGCCTTACACCAACCCATAAGTCAAAGGGAAGATATCGATACCTTAAAGGTAAAACCTGTGGGCAAAACTGAATAAGTGACTTATGAAGCTAACACGGATTTCTCGGATAAATGCACCTTTTATCTTATTTTCTACGAAAGAAAACACTAAAAAGTGTGAAAATCCTGTAGTTTATATTTTTTAATGAGCGCTTCCTTATAATTAGTTCACTTACTATGAGAATCTACATCCAATAAAACGTTGTATTCCCCATTTCTCAAATCAGTGAACCAGCTCTTATTCAGGTTTACCTTTAAAGAGTCAAAAGTGCTGTCGGTGAGATGGAATGAAGAAGTACCTATGCAAGAGATGGAAAAACTATTGTCAAGATTTTTTTGGCCAAGGTGAAAGAAAAAATTATGGACAGATAGAAGAAGAGAATGAATTGAAGATTTTGAAAGAATAAATTAAAATGTCTATTACTCGTCTGAAGAACGGGAAGTCTACTGGGTTTGATGGAATAAATGGTGAAATGTTGAAAGCAGGAGGTGAATGTGCGATAAAATGGATGTATGAATTATGTAGGCTTTGTTTGTATATGCCGGAGTAGTACCGATGGACTGGAGTAAGGCAGTCATTGTTCCGAAGTGGCGATAAATTAAGTCAATGAACCGCGAAAAAAAAGTTTGGCACTCACTGCAAATGTGGCTGGAAATAATGTATGTAAATTATTTATGAATTAAAATATTATGCTAGGATTGTATTGTCCCTTCCCACTTTCCTCTGATGAACGATCAGCGTCTCACCTACAAAAGAGAAATTTAAAAAATGATGTCAGAATTAGTGTCCTTGCCCACGGTTTGTGTTCACTATAAATTATTATAATCTTCACGATCCTGGTGAAATTTGCATACCAACCTATTAGTCATATGGCACCTAGTTTTTTTCTAAAATCAATTATTATTTACGTATTGGCGAATTGATTTAGGTGCTATTTTAGAAAAAGTGTTAAATATAGTTATTTAGGTATATGTAAAATTAGTTTTTCCATTTTTTTAAGAGATCCTGTGCGGGAGACTCCCTATAGATTTCAGAGACTCTATGGGTCTATGACACTTGTTGTTGTGCCGCAGAGGTGTTTACGAGCTTGGTCGTCGCTACAAAGCGCCAATACTCAAGCAAGACCCAGTTGCTGTAAGGCTGGATGGACCTTTAGTGACCGGTCCTTGGTAAAGGTTTTATGAATTTTTCAACCCACCGAAGAGCATATTTGAATATATAAATGTTTTTTTTTTGTGCTCCGCCGGGATTCGAATCCACAACCTGCCATTTACGAGTCCGAAATGTTGCCACTGGACTATAAGGACCGGGGAAAACTGTGTAAGAGCTTTCATACATCTCCATACACTACTGACGTCCGACCCAGCTCCGGATTAATAAAAAGATAAACAAACTTTGTATAATGTGTCAAATAGTTTGAAATTAATTTTTCCAATAATTATTTCACAGCAGTCCAGTTATTGTTTTTGTTTGTTTCTGCTTGGCTGAAGTGAAATGCCATTGATATCTGCATTCTTACACTAACACACACCACAATTATATACGTACGTGCGAGAGTAGGTAGGTACCTAAATACTTGTGGACCGCTGTCAATCAATCGTCATTATTTCTGTCTTCACTCTTGTCCACAATTATTTTATACATGCCTGTCACAATTTCTAAACAAAAATATACCATGACTGTCCATACAATCAGTGACGCGCGCAGCATTTCAGCCATAGGCAGGCAACAATATTTGATTTTTCCGGTTTGTGGGAGAGCATATGAGTTGTATAACTGCAAACGCCGTCATCTCCAAATTTTATGATTTTTGAGATAATTATTGAATTTGGTTCTGCGTAGTGTAACAAATCATTTATCGTGTGCAATGTGATGAAAACCTCACTTAATCCTTCGTAATTTTAATTGAAAAAGTATGATTTTGTGCAAACGCCGTCATCTCCAACTGGGAAAAAATTGCGTTCAAAACACAAGTTTATTTTTCTCAAAATCATCGCGTAAGGAGTTGACGGCGTTTGCATTTATACGACCCATATATTTCTTCCTTCCTTGGACGTAGGCCTCCTTCAATCTTCTCCATTTTTGCCAATCGGCTGCTGTGTTCAGCCATTCTCTGCCTGCAGTTTTCTTGATGTCGTCCATCCACCTCAGTTGGGGTCTCCCCACTCCCCGCTTGGACATTCTGGACCGCCACTGGACGATCCGTTTTGGCCACCTGGCATGGTCCTGCCTTGCAACGTGACCAGCCCAGCTCCACTTTAAGCATATATTAATCGTAAAAAACTACGAAAATCCTGTATCTACCATGCGTTTCCAGGTCTTCTGAACTTTAAAACCATTTCAGATTTGTAAGAATCGAAGCCATATTGTACTTCATTAAGTACGGCCACAACTATATGCCCTTCTAGAGGTTTTCCCACTGCATGTTATATTGACAAAATATACCACAAAGTACAGTTGACAGTTTAGTTGGAAGAGTACTTGCGTTCAAAGCCCGAGGGCTATGGTTCGATCCCCACCAAGGGCAATGACATCAAGGGTTATATAAATAAATATAAAGTTCAATATTCCTGAAATGTAAGAAAATTAGGTGAACACCATAATTTCTCAGCTTATATCCTGATTATTTTTACTTTTATGGGTTTTTTTTTTAAATAAATACCCTGTAAAAAAGTATACAGCTTCAATATTTTCAGAAGAGTCAGATTTTTTCAGTCAAAATAAAACAAACATCAGGTTTCAATTTCAAATGGTTTATTTAGATTTACAAATTGACTTGTAAAGGTAATGTTTACTTTTTGGATTAATAAATTATTGATTAATGCACACAAAACAACAGAATGCACTCTTTGTCTTGAATCTTACAAATCAGTCTTTGCAAAATGAACTATTCCAATGGAAACAACATTAAAGTGATATTTAGTGATCTGATAGTTAATTACCTAAATCAAAATAAATAACAATAAACATATTAATTAAATAATCTAAAATATTAATAAAAGTAGAGTTTTGATTTCCAGATTGACTTAGAATAAAAGATCATTAACAAGTTCAATAAATTAAGAATAAAAATTACATAAAATGGAAAATCTTTAAAACAAATTCTAACTTGCTTTGAGCCATCAAAATTGAAATAATAACAGATGCACACAAATCACAATTGACATAGGTGAGAATTAGCTGTTGTAATTTTTGTTACTAATAAAATTAATAGGCATCATCTTGTTTCCCTTTAAAAAAAATACTCTTTAATCTTTATCTCGACCTCCCTGTCATCATTTCTCATAACCTAAAGTGTATCACTTGGGATTCTTCATCCAAATATTTAATAAGAATCACAAGGGAAACAACACATCTAGCTTGATGGTGAACTATCAAGAATTACATTTTACAAGATGGCAGATGTAGTTTCGATTTTCAACACATTCATAACAAGGATGTTCACAGCATTTGAAGTATGGTTAGGTAACAATATGAAATCATACTAGTTTCCTCAAATAGTGCATATTTCTTTATCGTAAAAAAACTGTGCTAGTACATAATTATGTACCCACCTCAAAGTTTCAAGGTCTTCAGAAACTTAAAATCATTTAAGATCAGTAAAAATTAAATTTAGGATAATTGTTTTGGAACTCACTAAGTATGGCAACAACTATTTGCCTGTAGTGAGATTTCACCACGTGTTCATTGTGATTTGTGTACATCAGTATAAGAAAAACTAGGAGACAACCATTTATTTAATATTACAACTTATGTATTGTCATTTCTAGTAACTGGCCTAAAAGAGATTCTATAAAATACTTGACTCAGTCTAACATGGCTTTGACAATACGTTTCTATGAAAAAGTACTGTCGTCCTATACTATTGGGCAAGATATTTTGAACACTAACCAAAGCATTTATAAACTATGAAAAAATCACATTCATTAGAATATAGTTTTTGGATTAGTACACATTTATTTATATCAAAAGAACTCCACCCCACTTTTAATATATATATTTTTAAATCATGATTTATATTTTATTTGTTTTTCTCTATTCCACATGTTTGATTTTATCAATAGTATAAAAATTCACAAAAAGAAATCTATATATTAATATACCCACAGACGTGCACAGAATTTTAGTAGAGGGTATGCAATGTAAGAATCTAACCCATTTCGTACTCGATTAAATATGGCAACAACTATTTGCCTCTACTGAGGTTTTGCCACTGCATATACCAAACTAGAACATTTCTTTTTTTATGTAAATTGAAAAATCACACATTTTTTTGGATATCTAGACACATAAAAATGATTAAACCATTTTTTCTTCTTTATCTAGAACATAACGGATCTCTCAAAATTCCAAATTTTTATATCGAAGAGATTATGATAAAAAAATCTCCATAAAACCTAAATATACTCGTACATGGATAAATCTATGACATTTGTAACGGGATGCACTTTAATATGAAATCATGATTGAGTATTTATTTTTTACAAAACAGGAATAAAATATGAAATAATGTGCTGAAATGATTATATACTTTTTTTGATTTTTAAAATCTGAAAATTAAGGCACAAATGCATTTTTAGCAGGCCAGAAAAAGTAACATTATATAATTCCATATATAACATTATAAGTTTTGTTGGTGAATAATTTTTATGGGTCATTGGACAGTTTATGACAGACCCTAAATAGCATTATTTAAACTTTAAAGCATACAGAACCAAACATGGCAATCCAGTATCTCTCTCAAAAATGAGATAAACATGTAAAAGGAAACACAGAAAATGTCATCCCTCTGCGTTTCCTCGCATTTATCTAATTTTAGAAAAAAAATCCCAGATTGCGTATTTCAGTTTTACAGGACCCATTTCCTTGACTAATAGGTTGGCATGAGGCTGACCACCCATTATGTAAAAAATGGTTCACTTTGCCAATGTCACCACTGTTTCAGGGAAGGTCGGCAAGAGTTGCAGGACTCATGTTCATTTGAGATAGGGTATTTATGTTGCAAGTCCACATTCGGTATGTGTAAGCGCCAACTTATGTGTCTGCTTATGGGAATGCATGCAATATGAATCATAAATGTAATATATATATTTGCAACTCAAATAGATTTTGTAAATTATTTAAAATGAAGAGTTGGGTGAATGAATGAGCAAATAAATACTTTAAAATATAATGACTCAATCTCCTTATCAAATTGACTACATTAATCGCTTAAAATATACATATGTTATAACTTATTAATAAATTATTTAAATAACTAAGTGTAAATAAAATAGTAAGACAGACAAAAAATATTGTTAAGTAGAAAAATGCAACAATCTATAATTTTAAGATCTGTAAAAATTTGGCCACAGTGCAAAAATTATCTACTATGGCATCTTATGCCCAATATCATTAAAAAAATATTTTTTACTTAAAAAAGAGACCCGTGACATTTGAACAAAGTCTAGTCGCATCTATAAAGGTACTACCCCCCCCTAGCGGAATCGCAGATGTATTTACAGCTCATTTCAGTCAGTTCATCCTAGCTTACCACTTAACAAGGATATCTCCTGATGACATTGGATAAACACTAACTGTCTTATGTCCAAAAAATGCCACGGGTCCATTCAAAAACTCACCCTAAAAATCAATTGTACATGATAACAGATATTAGATAAATCCTATCTCACTTGAATACTAGAAGTCAATCTCATGAATTTATTTAGATATATTTTAAGTTTTTATTTTAAATAGATTTGTGAAGAAGAATGCAATTCACCAACCTATATTGCCTGGCCAGAAACAGGTATTAACATTATCAATAAATGATTCATTATTTAATGAATTATTAACCAATCGAACCAGGGTCAAAGTTCTTAGCGATAGGGCACGGCGCAGACGGGGTTCGAACATTTACTTGTTTCAATAATGCAAATTCAAGTGCCGACGCCCTATCCGCTCGATCATACAGCTACATTTTCATAGACTATAATCAGCTAACTAAGCCTCCATTCACAGACAATATAAATAACACTGATCACCAACAATGTATAACAATTTATATGACATGGCAAGTATACAAATATACAAAAATCAGTGTTACCATTACAAAATGAGCTCCTATAACATTGATCTAATAATTTAAAAAAACTACGAAAAGTAACAGAAAAATTATGAAAAGCATAGACTAGTAGGCCTAACTAAATAAATATTTTTTTACATCATCTGAATCACTTGCCTCATGCGATACCTTCACGAGAACGAGGCAAGAAGTTACACTATATGTGTAGCTTATGCATTTTTTTTTGGTTGAAGCCATGTGGATTCATACCATAAATTCATTGTTATAAATGGCATCAAAATTTAATTTTGACAACATAATTTACTTTTTAAAGACTTCCTTGCTAAAGGAAGATATTTCTCCGCTCCACATTGAGATTGCGTAGTTTTTGGTGGTTTACATGAAGTACGAGCAATACTCGTGCGGCATGACGCCCCTGCGAGGATAGAAGGTGTGCGTGAGGGAGTACTTGGTGAGGTTGGTGATGCAGGAGGTGTAAATGTCGGCGAACCGGAACAGTCTTCTGGAGAAGTACGTCGGGTTGTGATACGTCCTGAACACACTGCCAAACTGAGAGTTGAATACTGTTTTGATCTCATTCCTGAAACATTAATATACATGAATACAAAAAAACTCAATCTTATTGATACGACGAACCTGGTACAATTGAAATATCTCTTGATTATGTGACGTCACGCATAGCAAATGAAAAATAGCAAGATCCAAGATTGGATTTTTATCTAACTCGACATCATCATAACAGAGCAAGAAGTCATGATCTTTTCATGATCCCCGCCTGCCGAACCAATGTTCTCCGTCAGTATTGGGTAGTGCGTGCGCTGTCGCTGCTCAATACTCTGGCCTCCTCAGCCCCACACCTGGATATATTTACAACTAGATAGGATCGCTTACTATCGGAGTCTGTTTGTATACTAGAATGAGGTATGGATGCGTAGAATAATGTATCTGTGTATTGTATTCTTATGTTTACAATGTTACATGTATTGTGACGTTTTGGTGTCTCACTGTCAGTCCTGTACATACTTGTTAAATAAATAAATAATAAATAAAATCATAGCGATTAACAATACTGCTGTACGAAAGAGGGTCTTTTGCTTCTGCCAAACCACGGTCTCAGGTTCTTGAACCAAAAAGTTCTCCTTTGAGCTGGAGCTCATCTTGCCTCAAGTCTTTCCTATATGATGAGAAATAGGAGTGAATATTTCTCATGTGCATGAAATAAACAAGTTTTTGCCTTTTGACGGGCATCAGGAGTTAAACTCTTGTATTCATACAGGAAAGAGCCTCGGCATTGGTAAACACTGAGATCAGCAGAGAACGGAGCGGAAACCCTGCTAAATGAACCTAGAAGGAAATTTGCTACTGTTTTCGGAGACCGTGCTTTTGCGGTGGCCGGCCCTGCGACCTGAAATCAACTGCCACCAGAAATCCAAAGATCCAGGACGATTGAGGAGCTAAAGAGGAGGATAAAGACATACTTTTTCACCCAGTAAACTACTAAGTACCCTTGTCATTGAGTCATGAAACGGCGCTGATAAAGAAATCATCATCATCATCAACTCGATCCATCAGGAATTTTTTGGCATCCGACAGTAAGCCCACATTTAAAAGGCAGTGATTTCATGAGGCGCTGTTTTGGTGTCCACCCTTCCATGCCATAGAGTACCATCAAATAGACGCAGGATCTCACCATATCGCACGCTTAATCATAAAGAGCAATAACTCAAAAAATAAGAATGTTGTTCAGACAACCAGTACAACTTGTATGGGATGAAAAAGGCGACCGATGTTTTATCTCGGTCATATTCGTCCAAATTGAACGGCTGTCGCATTCTATCTATTCTTCTCGCATTGTTCTTGCGTTTTATTACAAAATCTCGATTTTCCCAATTTTTGAGTTATTGCTCTTTATTATTAAGCGTGCGATATGCAGACGTAACTCAATTAAAAATAATAAGATACCTCAACAGGTCCCGCTCATTCATCCACTGCTGCAGCACCAGCTTAGCCTCATCTCCCGCATAGTCCTGGTGATCCTCTATCAGCTGGGTCAACATCTGCAGCCAGTTGGCGTTCTCTTTGAAATTTGGATTGTTCAAAGTGTTGATTTCATGCTGAAAATATTACACGGATAATTTTGAAAGGTCTTTTAAAAATAAAACTTTTATTCTTCTTTGTGTGCCTGTTGGGTGCCCACGACGTTAGCAATCACCTCGGCAAACTTGTCTGTGTTCAACGCCAATCAGAACAGCTCCTCCACATTTTGGAAGCTTCCTTTTATTTCCCAACCACAAATTCTGTCTTTTTTTTTCTTTTTTTTTTTAAATAGATTTGTGAAGAGGAATGCAATTCACCAACCTATTCTGCCTGGCCAGAAACAGGTATTAATATCATCAATTAATAATTCATTATTGTTTATATTAATGAATTATTAATTAATAATTACCCAACAACATCTGTTGAACCAGGGTCAAAGTTATGGTCAAGTGACCCAAGCAAGGATCGAACCAACCTTATTCCATTCCAAATACGCTAGTAAGATCAGCCTCTTGGCCCCCTTGGCCATAACACCGACAAAGCTTGCCCTCGTAGTCCCTCAATTTTCTCCATCAATATAAGTTAAAGAAGATGGTATTTTTCCTCACGCAGTATACGCCCCTATGTGAAATCTCCCAAAACATTGATAATTGACAACAGTTTCCTCTCAACTCTAGCTCGCCTCAGGACTTCTGTATTGTTTACCATATCTGTCCAGGGGTGGAAGTCTCATCACCACGGTAATTCTTACCTTCCGAATATCGGTAATATTTGCATGAAGACTAATCAGCTGTTCACTTGCGGCCATCTTGGATTGACAGGTCTTCATTCCGTGGTGATAAGACTTCCAGCCCAGGGAAGTTTGAGTATTTGGTGATAGAGCCACATTTCAGATGATTCCAATATGTTCATTGAGCTGACCTTGAAGGTCTAATATTGATTCATCAAGATCACATCAACACACTGAAGAAGCCCATTGCAGACATGAGCGAAACGTCCAGAAACTCCAGCTCCGATAGACCACGGCAGTAGTTACGCTACCAAGCTAAACATATGGTGCATCTTCTTGTCGCGTTTTTCCCGAAGGGGTCGCATATGGCGAGTGTTACCTATTTACTTTTACAGATAAGGGGGCCGGCCTCACGCCAACTACTTCAAGTTGAAGTACGGGTTACCCAGCTCCAGAAAGGACTGGTACTCATTTCTTGTGAAGGCTGAATAAACCTTGCCAGTATTTTATTTTTGGGTTTGACATGGGAAATCATTTCTGACATCCTCGGTGGGATACGAACCCAAGCTCCAGCATGGAATGCAAGCACTCCTGGAAAGAAACTCTCCAATGTCAACCGTCGGCCGTGTTAACATAGATTGCTTGATTAATCAAATTATTCAATTAAATACTTACACCAAGCTCATTAATGATGGCTCCTGTCCTCCATCCGTGTTCCAAGGTCACATCAGCGAGATCGCTGTACGGGTGATCCCCAAAGTACAACACCTGCTCCCCCTGCCAACCTGTCAAGTCCTGCAGTTGCCTGACTGTGCCCTGAAAGATACAAATCAAAAAATATTGTGCCAAATATTTTAATAAAAGATAACAGTTTCATTGATAAGGATACAAATCAAGCATACCTTTTGTCAACAACGATACCATTTTGAAAGCACCGATTCTCATCAGATCACCGAAGTTAAGCAACATTGGGCGCGGATGCTACCTGGATGGGTGACCGCTCAGGTACACCGCGTGTTGTTGGCATCTCTACGACCGGTCCGTAGTCCAGTGGCAGCACTTCGGACTCGTAAATGGAAGGTTGTAGATTCGAATCCCAGCAGAGCACAAAAAATATACCATTTATATTTCCAACTGTGCTCTTCGCTGGGTTGAAAATTCATAAACCTTTACCAAAGACCGGTCACTGAAAGGTCCATCCAACCTTACAACAACTGGGTCTTACTAGAGAATTGGCGCTTTCTACAGCGACGACCAAGCTCACAGAAGGCTCTTGAGGTGTGATACACACAAAAACAGCGCTCACCAAATAAATCATCCTAATATTATTATTATTTATACCTACAGATTTTCCAGTAATAATTTTAGGCCTACACGGCCAGCTGATGATGCTGGAGAGTTGCGAAGAAGAAGAGAAAGAGAAAATCTTTTGCACCTAATAGAAACCTCATATGCCAAGAAGCAGGCAAATTTCTGGTCCCAATTTATAAAAAAATAACAAATGTTATGTTATACCTCATAATAGATGTTGCCCTTCTCCAGTTTAGTCACTTTGTCCCATACATGAGTCCCTGAAGTCTGATCAAACACTCTTATTGGTCTGGAGTGATCGGTGAAGAACCTCGGCTTCCTGGCCGACACTATGACCACGTCGAAGAAATCCCGCCAATCATGTCCTACCAATAGTTCCATGCCAGCATTCCTGAATTAAAAACATTAATATTTTACTATACATAGTGAAGCAAAATTTGTTTCACAAACTGAAAAGGTTGCTGGATTTAACTTTAAAATTTGAGCGAGCTGCTCAAGGCAAATCTGCCAGGATCTCAGACAAGAAGTAGAGGACTCACCAAATTCCAGTGATGATCTGCTTCAAAAAAACTGTACAACTTTTTTCACTTTCTGTGGTGACAAAGCTTCGGGACTGCTAGGTAAAATACTTGGAAATATTTTCTCATCGGTTGCTAACGACGGCAATTCCATACTAGACTCCGTTTGCTCGCCGAGAAAAATGTGCCAGATTCAAAAATGTTCCGACCTAATTGATTGGTCCGTTCATGCATATAAAATATTCATTCATATTAAACTGTGCACCAAGTATAAAACATTTACATAAACTCCCCTCGATCGTGTAAATAAAAAATGTATGGAATATACAACGGCACTCATAGAGAGTGATTTGGTTTTTATACATTTTTTCAATTTATGCAATCCAGGTGTGTTTTATACTCGGGGTACTGTAAAATGTGTTTATTAATAATCTAAACGATGTAGAAGATATTGAAAATGTACATACACAAAGTGGTAGGGACTGTTGGTGACCAGGAATAATTTCTTGTCTGCGTTTAACAGCTTATTGAAGTAGATCCTGATCTCCTTGTTGGGATGGATGTACTCCCGGACATTCTCAGAAACAATGCTGTGCATTATCGGGTGGCAGCTTTTCACAGAATTCTGGAAATTAAAGGCATTTTTTTATTATAAGGTAACTCAAACACATTAAAGAAGATTCTGGTTGTTTGAGCAACACTCCAGGAAATATAAACATTGATTTGGGTTAATCAAATAAGAATACTATTTATTTCATTTAAAGTCGACTAAAGGATTGATGACACAAACAATTCTAAACGAGACAACCTAACGATGGACCACAGTGATGGACAAAATGGACAAGGATCCCAAGAAAAAAATATGTCTGTTTTAAATGTTGACCTAAAAGACCAACAGGACTTTTCATAAAGCATTTGGTCCATGGCTGATCTACCGATTATTGATTTTTTGCATGGAAAATTCACTGTAGGCTTATGAGGAGCCATGGCTTTACTTAAAAAATTACAAAAAATACAGTGGAGTAAATTTAAATTGAATTCAAGATAATAATTATGTTCTCATAGTTTTCTGTTTTTTTTTTCTTAAAGGCTTAATTATTTTACAAATACTCTTTCTATTCTTCTTGTTTACCCTTTTCATATCATAAAAATGTTTACCCTTTCATATCATAAAAACCAGATTTCACGCTCTTGAGTAGTGTGATAAAACACTTTCTGTAAACAATGTATGTGTGAGAAGAGTACACAGGTAAAGAAGTATTGTAAGGTCGACTTTACAACAGTAAACAGATTACACTGCCAACAGAGCAACTGTTTAGTTAGCTGATATTTCCATCAAACAATGTTACTATCACGCACACTGTGATGTCATGATTGCGTGTGAGAGATATTAAAAATAGTTATTGTATAAAAATAGACAGGTCCGTAGTCCAGTGGTAACACTTCAGACTCATGAATGGTGTGTTCGAATCCCGGTGGAGCAAAAAAAATATACCATTTACATTTTCAAAAGTGCTCTTCGCTGGGTTGGGAAATTCATTGCCTTTACCAAAGACCGGTCCCAAAAGGTCCATTCAGCCTTACAGCAACTGGATCCAGTCTGGCGCTGTGTAGCAATGACGAAAAAACTCCAGAGGGCTCTTGAGGTGTGATTGCGCAAGACAACAGCGCTTACTAGATAAATCATTAAAATAATAATAATAAGACTTAAGATTTTTTAAAGAAATGTGTTATCACTCCATTGTGAACGGTACAAAGACATTTGAGATGATTATCAGAATGATATTGTTGACAATATTACGCAAGGAGAACAGTAATACCTATAATAGTATAAATAATAATAATGTTAATGGAAGTAGCATAGTACTAGTGGCGTGTTTTATTGGTGGCAGGGACCTGACACAATAATTGGAGGTCACTTGTGCCGTGCCGTAACTAGGCAGGAAGCAGGCCAACTCACTTTAACGTCTCTGAACAATATCTCGGGATGGTAGTCGATGTGATTGCGGATAAACAGCTCGGCCACATTGCACAGGAGGGAGACCTCGGGCACGGAGAACAAGTCCGCCAAGTGGATCATCTTAGAGTGGACATCCTGGAATGAAATATCAAGAAAAAAGTAGCACATTTGTACAAAAACAGGTTATTAGGAGCAACAAAAGGGGCAAATATATTTCAGCTAACATATCGATAATCCATATAAATTAGGACCAACATCCCTTGGAAGGATCAGAAGTGAATCAATCGTCGTACTTTTAGCATGTGAAAGCTCCGTCAGAACCGAAGTGAATAAATAAATTGTGTACGATAAATAAACCACACTTTTTATTAAATAGAACCCACTTAAAAACATAACAATATTACTTAATGATGAATGAATAACAATACCCTTTCAGTCTTGGAGTGGCCTTCCACATACGCTATGGGTATAATCCTATTCTTGTACAGGCTTAGAACTTCTTCACTGGACAACGGTGTCAGTCCACGGTAGACGGATCCAAATTGTATTTGCAGAAATGAGTCCAACTTCAGCAAGAGGCCCTTCTCAATGTCGTAATGTAAACCTCGGACTGCAAAGCCAGGCTTGTAATCCAGCTTTAAGATGTCTGGCGGATACTGAAAACAATAATATTAATTTAACAAATCGGAACAGCTTACTTAAACCAGTTTTAGGACAGTGAATAGGGTCCTTAACAGTGACGTTTTAGCACTACCAGCACCCTGGGCAAGATTTCCAGAATGGTGGATAGGCGCCACCTATCCACCATTAAAATCCATACTAAACCCATACAAAGTGGCACCTGTGGCGCCCTGGTCCTTAGCAAGCAATAACAAAAGAATGGCTTGCTATTTCCTTAACATCCCGGCTGTGTGACATTAGAATTTTTTTTCTCGAGCATTATTATCAATTTGTTATTTAGTGCTGACTCCATTTAGCTAGTTGGGAACAAGGTAAAAAGCTGACAATATAAAATAGTGTGACGTGTAATAAATTATACAAGAAAAAATAATGACATTCTTTTTTACAACAATGACAGTATTAATAATATCAAATTACAGAAATTTAAACAATTACACATAAGTGAGTAGGTAGAAAAATATTTCTAACTTACAACAAATACTTGTTTAAAATATGTTTTTTTTAATTACCTTGTACTTCTGAACTAGCGTATCCCTTCCAAGATTGTAGAGCAAATAATCAAGAGATTCCTTGTAATCCGCCAAAGTATAATCATAATCAAATCCATATATTTTGACTTCTTCCAGATCCAACTCGTTGCAGGCAAATACGCCTTGAGGATTCACATCTTGAGGCAACTTTTTAGCTAAAAAAAATACAAAGAAATATTCGATAAAATGCAGTTGTATCTTGAGGTTAAGATAATAGCATCCTTAATTATATAATAACAATTATTTTCGCGAACCCTCTCCAGAGAAAAGAAATAAAAATAGACCAACTCACATCGGCATTTTAATTTCGTCCTTTTGTACGCCTCGTTTAGGATGTCTTTGGATGAACAGTTTCGCGTGTCAAAACGCAGGGGTCCATTTTTCCTGAGGGAGGATTTGACGATCGGCACAGAGGTATCGCAAACTTTTAATCCGAAATATCCCGCCCGATGCATTTTCACGGATACAATGAAGACTGAAGTGAAGTAATCAACACTCCATAGCAGCGCACGTCAAATTAAAATAATGATGCACCATAGACTGCATCCAAGTGCAGAAAACCTAAATAGAATCTAGTGGGGAACTGTCAGCAGTTTAACGTCATATTAGTTTGGCTATTCTTCTATAGATGTCGCTTTACGCGCTGAAAATAAGTACCCGCTGAAATAGGAATAACGACAATATTTTTTATTGAAAACGAACAATAAAAACCAAATTTATGGAGTCTGCACAAGTATCAGACGATAAAATTGTGAAGTCACTAAATAGGTTTATTGGGGCGAACTAATATTTTTTTATTGGTTGACGTGGATTTTGATCACATTTATTTTGATTTTGAACTTTTTGAAAAATCGAATGAGTCATTTTTTATATTTTTTTTCTAACAGACAGACGCAACTAAGCTACACATATAGTGTAACGTCTTGCCGCGTTATCCCCGAAGGAGTCGCATATGGCGAGTGAATCTATATATTTTTACAGGTAAAGGGGCTGGCCTTATACCAACCACTTCAGTGAAGTGGGGGGTTTCCCAGCTCCCGAGGGGGCGAAACCCGAGCTCTCGGCATAGAATGCAAGCACTCTACTAACTGAGCTATCGACTGGACACTTTTTTCAGTTGATCTCTCAACTAAAAAAAGTAACTTCTAGATACCTACTTACCACCCAGATAGCATTTTAAACTTGCATCTGACTTGCAACAAGTTTGATGTGTCAAAAGTGAAGGCTTGCTGCAAGTTCGCCATGGCAAGTATATACACTTGAGGCAAGTTTGAATCAAACTTTCTAGTTTCCCAGCAACAAGCTTGCAGGAACTTTGTCATAACAAAGTTCCCGCAAGCTTGTTATGACAAATTTGCCAAATGTTTGCTTCTGCAAATCATATACATTTTTTTATAATATTTAAAAAAAACAAAATTAGAATAAAAAGATAAAATATTTTAATTTTATTTTATTTACAGTTCGCTTATAGTAGTAACAAAGTTTTATAATAATCACATCATCATCATCATTGGCACGACCTCCCTCAGCAACCGCTGCCACCGCTGTCTATCCAACGTCTTCCTCCTCCAACCCCACTGCACGACAATCCGCCACGACTTCATCCAGCTATCTTGAACGTGGTCTTCTCACTGTCCGCCGTCCCTCCGGGTTCGTCATTACAATCGTCTTCTCCAGGCTATGATGGTCTAATTGCTGAATGTGCCCCAGCCAATGCAGTCTGTTGACCTTTATTGAGCGGACCACATCAGCGTCCTGGTACAGCTTATACAATTCGGAGTTATATCTTCTTCGCCATGTTTCTAGTCACACTCAGGTACATTATTCCCCTAGCCCCGTTGCTTTGTCTCTCGGCTCTGTAACAAAAAAACAAGGATATTTTTAGTAATTATATTTTGAAACCATACGGAGTGAATGGAGCTCTACTCAATGCGGTGCATGCGAACTATGAGAATAGTATGGCTTGCATTCGTATTGATGGTGAGTATAGTGAATGGTTTGAAGTTTTTAAGGGTGTAAGGCAAGGATGTGTGATGAGCCCATGGCTATTTAACATAGTCATGGACAAGTGTGTTCGAGATGCTAGACTTGATGATTGTGGATTAATGATAGGAGAGAGCAAAGTAAGCGTTCTACTGTATGCGGATGATGCAGTCCTTGTATCTGATTCAGCAGTGGAATTGCAAATGATGCTGTCTAGATTGAACGAAGCTTTGAAAGGTAATAATTTGAAGTTGAATGCAAGAAAGACGAAAGTTTTGATTTTTGAAAGAGATGATGAAAATATGAATTATGATTTTATTTATTTTTTATTTATTTATTTATTTATAAATTCACGACACTTAGTGCCTTTTACAAACCATACTAAAAATAGTGTTATAAATACAAGAGTAAGTAAAAAGTATAAAATGAAACAACAAATATATCAGAACTACAATTGAAAACTATCCGGGATAAAAAGTAACATAAAACAAAATAATGATTACATAAGTAGGTATTAATACTTTAAAAAAAAAATAGAGAGATGAGATAAAAAAACAAGAGAAAAGACAGTTTATGAATGTATAAATAGTAAGCAGAAATTAGAAGTAAGTAGCTGAATATAAAACCACAATTAAAAATAGATTGAAAAAAAATTATAAATACCTATATATGAAAGTAAAATGAAACAAATAAACACAATAACAAAAACTATATAAAAATAAGAATAAAAATCAAAGTTACTATTTAGAGAAAAAATATAAATCAAAAATCAAAAGAAATATACAAGCAACAGAAATAAAAACATTATTCATCCAAAAAGTACCTCAACAGACCAGCTCTATACCTATCAAAGTTATTGTTGGGTGGGTCAAAGTCTAGTGTACAGGTATTACCACTACGTTGAAGGCGATTTATGCAACTGTTATATTGTGCATTTGTATTGGAAGCTACAGGGCGATAAGGAATAATGTGTCGTGATCCTTGACGAGGGATTAAAAAATTTAACTCGCCCAGCAACGACGGACAGTCTATAAGTCCATTTTTTATTTTATAAAGGGTCAACAAGTCAATGATTTTGCGTCTTTCCAGTAAATTATTTAATTTAAGAAAAGAGTTCAAAAGGATGGGATCAAAATTAGAAATAAGAATTTTAAGCTTGTAATTTATAATTTTCAAGAATTTAATGTGAATTTTAAAATTAATGGAATGAATGTTGATGTTGTAAATGAGTTTGTATATTTGGGAAGTAAGTTTGAAAAAGATGGAAGAATGGCCGGTGAATTTGAAAGAAGAATAATGAAAGGCAGGTGTGTACTGGGTGCGACCGCTTGCATCGCCAGGAACCAAAATCTCTCAAAAAATGTTAGATTGGCGGTGCACGGTGGTATACTAGTGCCAACCTTGATGTATGGAAGTGAAGCCTGGACGGTGAGTGAAAGGGAAATTAGTAAAGTCCATACAGTAGAAATGGACTATCTAAGAAGTATGATTGGGAAAAAACGAAGTGACAGGGTGAGGAATGATTTTGTAAGAGAAGAATGTGGTGTAAGGGAAAGTGTGAAAGTGAAGATTAAAAGAAGTATGTTAAGATGGTTCGGGCATTTGGAGAGAATGAGTGATGAAAGATTGACGAAGAAAGTATATGTTGCTAGAATAGATGGATGTCGTGGTAGAGGAAGACCGAGAAAAGTATGGAAGGATCAAATCTCTGAAATAGCGAATGACTGGGATATCCAGAGTCATAATAAAAGGAGGACTTGTATGAAAAAGATTATGACTCTGGATGAAATGAAAGAAGTATGCAAGGACAGGAAGAAGTGGTGGCTAATCTGCAATGTTGATTTCTAATGTTGGTGTATTCATTTGCTACATTTTTTGCATAGGAAAATTTTGACTTTTTTTGTATAGATTTCTTTGTAAGGTTTTGTTTTTTTTTATATTTTAATGTAATTTATTATTCATTCATATTCCTTGACTTATAGGTTGGTATGAGGCTGACCACCCATACTGTAAAAAATGGTTCACTTTGCCAATGTCACCCCTGTTTCAGGGAAGGTCGGCAAAAGTTGTGGGGCTTATGTTCATTTGAGGTTTGGATTTTATTTGTAAGTACACATTCAGCATTTGTAAGCGCGAACTACACTTGTTGGTTTGTGGGCATACATTTGAGAGCTTTAAATGAATATATCCTTGCAACTTAGATTATAGATTATAGATAGATATTACAAATCATTTATAATTAAGAATGTAATATACACTCAGTACTGATTTCATTATAAACAGTTTTAATTTTCTTTTTAGAAATTTGTTCCACGGTACTCCGTTTTCTTAGAAATTATTAAAGCAAATATTATAAAATACCAAGATCGGATTGCCCTGTAAGGAGTTATTTATGGAAACACATAAAAATATAATATCCGATGAATAAATTGTAACTGTGTACTTATTTTTATTGCAAATAGGATGATACTTCTTTATGGAGTCAGACGCTACACAATTTTTGCCCAGTGTCGCGCAGCTTTCACCGCTCTATCGTTACCCTCTATTAGGTCGGCCAGTGTGCAGCTTGTTGGGCAGGCCGAACAGATCCGAAGATGATCCATGAACTGTTGGGCTCCGCATTCACAGAGCGTGGTGCCATCTTGATGTAAGATTGCCCAGGTCATCATGTTACAATGCGCTCTGCCAACACCCGTTCTCAACCTGTTTAGGGCCCTCCATAGAGACTACTCACGATCCTGTCCAGGTGGGAGCTTCTCGCTCGGCTGCACAAAGTTATCAGGTCGCTCCAAATTCCACAGACACAGTCTCTCCCACGCCAGCTCCATAGTCAATCGGTGCACAGAGCTCAAGAAACTGTGACGCCACAATGTCCAAAAAGGCAGTGCTGTAGATTCTTCAGGGATTTTTGTTGTCAACCCTCGAGGCCTCAAGGGAGAGGAACTGAAACAAGTGTAATAACAATCAGTAACTGTTGGGTGTTCTTTGAAGCTTCTAAATAAATCTTGAGGTATGATTCACACTAAAACAGCGCTCATCAAAGAAATTATCCCCATATTATTATTGTTATCCGGGGCTTAGTTTCCCTAGCCACGGACATCATATTATATTATAAGTCTAATCTAATCTAAGCTGCAAAGATATATATCATTTAAGATTTATATTAAATGCATTCCCACAAGCAGATATGTATAATTTCGCGCTAACACATGCCGCATGTGGACCTACAATATAAAAACCCAATCTCAAATGAACATAAGCCTTGCAACTCTTGCCGTCCTTCCCTGAAACAGGGGTGACATTGGCAAAGTGAACCAATTTTTTATAGTATGGGTGGTCAGCCGCATAACAACCTATAAGTCAAGGAACTGTACTGCCAGTTTTACAGGCCAGTTTTGTAGTTTTGTTTGGTTTTGTTTGGCCCAGGCCAGTTTTACAGGTTTTACTGCCAGGAATAAGTACTGCCAGTTTTATCAACACACATCAAATGGCTTCATCGAACTAATTTTGCAACTTATTTTCACAGAATATGTCACATTTAGGTTACAAACAACTTTGCTGAAATTTACTTTCAAATTTTTACGTGAAAATATTTGAAATAAATAAAAACGTAAGTTCAAAAAGTTAGTGCCAAAATCTAGATAATACACATTTCTTATTTCTACAAAAAGTACATCAAACACGTCCTACTAAGTATTCAAAAGGAAATAGTTTTACATACCTGGTAAATATGATGTAGGAACAGCATGCCGAAACATTTTAAAAGACGTAAGTACATTACTAATCGTCAAATAAACACGTATCTGATTCCTTTAACTTCCGTATTGAAACAATGAGGTACATAACAAAGGCGACTGGACATTATAAAACGCAAAATAACAAAAATGTAAGAAATTCACAAAGCGAGCTCGTATACAAATAATGGCGGCCGGCCACCCGCCACACGCGGTCGCGTGGGGGTAGGGATACCAGATGAAAAATTTAAAATTCCTGACAAAAAGCCTAATTTCCATAGAAAGTCCTGACATTTTGTTGCAAACGTAATTAAACACTGCGTACTTACTTAATAAGTACAAAGCTAAAGCATAAACAAATATTTCAAACTAACTTGTGTTTCAAATATTTTTCTATGCTTTGACTATTAAAAAATTGAAAAGTCCTGATACTTCCGAAATCCGGTCGCAATCCCGACAAGAGCCTATAAATCCTGACGTATGGCAGCCCTACGTGGGGGGTCTCTCGTGACGTCATTTCAAAGTTGTTTGAGAAACAGCCACAGAGAGAGTAAAATTCAGAAATAATGTTGCCAAAACCAAAATATGCCCAAAGATTTCTAGGCATGCGCGTCACAATCTGTCAACTCGTGTCTGATCAGTGCTGCCGCTGGGAAAAAAGTCGCGAGATTTAAAAAAAGCAAAATAGCAAAATCGATAAAACGGCAACACTGCTAATCGTATTTTTGACAGCCCGTCACGCAAGTTTGTATCAAACAAAAAGCAAACTTGTTTATTCATATTTGAAACATGATGCAAAATGCAAGCTTGCAGCAATATTGCAATAAACTTATTTTGTCATATTTGACATGACAATGTAAAATCAAGTACAAATCAAACTTGCAGCAAACTGACCTGCTATCTGGGCAATGGACTCAGAACATTTTTGAAATTTAAACTTTTTCTCGGCGAGCAAACGTTAGTCTTGTATATGCTTGCTTTTTACCTAACAACCCGGCTGGGTGACGTTACAATATCGTCGATGCCATAATTCATGTGCATATCTCATTTCTCTACATTTAAAAAAAACTCTAGTACACCTACAGTGTGTATGCATGAACATACATGTATTTTTTTTCAAGTGCCTGTGTGTACATATTTAATAAATATATAAATTGAAAATGGTGGACCATAAAATAAAATAAAATGTTTCGAGCAAACAAGCAAGTACCTACTTCTTACGGTACCCATAGCTTCATCTGCGATCATGACACAGTTTGAATATAGATTATGTACTTGCTTAACAATAATAATATTATAATGTACCAATCTTGCTACTCCAATAAGAATTTTTTGCTTATTGATAAAATAAGATAACCTTATGATCTATAGTAGGTTCTGAAGAAGTGTGAAAATTCAATAAATATTAATTTATTAATTTGATGGAAACCAATGTTTAATTGTGCAGTTTGGTTATTTTTGTATATAAATATAATTAATAAATTATGCTATAATATTTTGAAAGATAAATAAATACATTTAGAAAATGGTATTTTGTTGAGCTTTTCAGTATATTTTCTTCCTAGAATCTTATTTGAAAAATATCCTTCTCTGAAAATAATTTTGTTGTATAGAAAATCTGTAAGTATGTCTAATATACTTTATGAATTCACATACTCAAAAGCTTATTTACAAAAAATATTATGAAGTCTATTTCCAGTATTTTTTTGCTTCATTCTTAATACTTATTTTAATTATTTATTATTTATTAGGAAGACCAACAGCGTTAAAAAACAGGATTAAAAGCAACAGCAGACACAAGAAGCCAATTACAGGTCCTCACGTATAAAGACAATTTAAATTAAACAAAGGAGAAGAGTATTAGAAGAGATTATACAAAATTAAAGAACAATAAAAAGGTTATTTATTTATTATAGAATTCATTCAAAAAAATTATAAATTAAATCATTTATTTAGTTTAAGGATTTAAATCAAACACTGTTCTTAGTGTTCTATATTTTCACTTTTATAATTTTTATTTTTAAATTTTACTAACGTTTTCGATATTAGATCATCGTCAGGTATCCCATTTTTTTATTTTTTTTTTGTATACCTGACGATGATTTAAGATCGAAAACGTTAGTAAAATTTAAAATAAAAATTATAAAAATGAAAATATAGAACAGTGTTTGATTTAAATCCTTAAACTAAATAAATTATTGAATATGAATTTTCACAGTGACCAGTGTTAATACACAAACCATACAAAATATAATAAAAAGATAAAATAAACTAAAAATAGTAATGGGAGACATAATTAAACAAAGTTGAAAGACAATAAAAAAATAAAGTAAAAATAATAATGGGAGATACAACCTAGGATACAAAGAAGTTCTGCGTCATCCGCTGTCTTGCCAACGTTGGTTTAGAATTGAAGAGGTCAAAATCATAATGATATAGCTGCGTTATGATTAAAACTGTCACTTGCACACCACATAAATGCATTTTGTCTATAGTAAGTGTGGGAAAAAGGTAAGTTAATTGGACAGGGATTTCTAAATGGTTTGACAGGTACGTTGATATTTATCGGGGAGAGGAGTCTGGACAATTGCGTAAAAAAATGACAAGAATATAAATATCACATTACTTTCTAATTGCAATATTTTACAGAACGTTCAATGCAGTGAAAGTTCTAAACAAATCTGTACAAAACATAGGATAAAATGATGAGTAAAAAACTTTTCTTGTAGAATCTTGAAAATTTAAGAATTTTTTGTAAACGTATGGCTATAAATTTCAAACAAAAAAAATCCTTTGGTTTTCCAACTTTTTGAAAAAAAATGTCTTAAAAAATTCAAATAAATGTCATAAAACTGTTTTTTTTTCATTCAGTATTGAAACATTGCATCGAAAAAAATGCAAAATTATATTTTCTGT